>JANBXA010000734.1:48577500-49177500 GCA_030556225.1 Cricetiscus sungorus
AGCAAGGCCATATCCAAATTAGCTGGATCCAAATCAAGCATCCAGATAGGTAACTTGTCCTAATTTCAAAACAAACAAACAAACGAACAAATGAACAAAAAACATTAATCTTGGTGTAAAATATTTAGTCTGATGTCAAGATAGTCCCTGCCCTCATATTGAAATTTGACTGCTAATGTAAAGATGTTCCAGCAAGTTGAGCCTTTATGAGGTGATATAGTCTTTACCCAGTACCCTGCTATAGATTTGGTTCATTCATGTAGAATGGAACTTGTTCTTTCATGAGAAGGAGTTGTTATAACAAAGTAATTTGTGACTTCATCTGTTCCATGAGCAACTCACCACTCCCCTTGCTAACACCTCCATTCCACAACATGGAATTAGTGCTGTTATTAAATGTGAATTTCTCATCCTGCATAACTGTAAGATAAAAAAAAATTGTATTCTTTACACATTACCCAGTCTCAACTCTTCTGAAACCATAATAGAAAATAGATTAAAACAAATGTTAAGAAATGAGGTAAATGACAAAACAAGAATATGTAGTAATGCACTTGGAGAAGCAAGAAACACTAGAGCTTATTCTAAGAAACTAGAACAGAGGGAAAATAAATACTGAAAACTGGGAATATGTCAAAGAGAGCTTGGCCAATAATGAGATTAAGCAACAATAGGCCTTCAGAAGATCTATGAGCTTGATTCCTGGTTGTCTCATGTCAAGCATGATGCTTCTTTTAGGAATGAAGTAAAAACTGGTGGAAGAAAATTGCAAAATTACAAAATTACCAAAGGTCTTGCAAGGGCAGGATATCTGGTTTCTGAATAGCCAAAATTAATTAATAACTAAATATACAAAGAGAGTATACAGGCAAGTATATTTTTAAAAAATTAAATTAAATTTTATAATTAAATATTCTCTTCCAATGTTCTACAAGAAAAATTTGTCTCCAGCAGAATGAGGGAAAGCTTGTCTGAGTTCACAGCTTGTTCAATTCAGTTCTACTCCCTGGAAACATTTACAGTGGAGGAAAGGTTAATAAGATCCCCCGGTGGTAGTCAGGGCATGGATGCTAGAGAGAAGAAAGAATGAATCCTTGTTTCCATACAATCTGTTTTGCCTTTTCAGTCTAATGAGACATGCCAAGCACTCCTATTATAGTAATTTACCATAATGTATATAGTGAGCTAACCCTGACACTATGCAATGCAATGAATGTGTCTATTTCCCTAATAATTGAAAAACAGACATGAAAACATTTTCTTTAGGAATGGACTATTAGATTGCCTGTACAGTATGCTGGCTATTGGAGCACTTAAGTGACTATGCTACCTGTATTTATGTATTTCTTGACAGGCACAGCTGATGGTATAAACTCATTTTATGGGATTGCTAAAACAGCTGCAGGAAAGAGATAAAGACATTTAATCATTTTAATTTGCTATCACCTAAACACAATGGCAGTGTAACAAAATTGCCCAGGATTATTGAAAATAATCTATCATCAGAATTGATGATATTTACCAAAGCACTTCCACTAGCCACCCTTGGTCTGTTCTTGGGTTTGAAAAAAATGTAAATCTACTTCATGCCAGCTGAGAATGCCCTTGGTTTTGCCTGTGTCCATAAATAATAACAGCATTAACCTCAACAAAAACTGATTTTGGATAAAGAGGTTTTTTTTCTTCTAAGTAACAAATAATTATATAGATCAAAAAAAAAGTGTATTGAGAAGCTGTGATTTAATGGAAATGCCACTAAAGGCCACATTTAAAACTAAATTTAAAGAGATTCTAAAATATTCTTCTCCCTGCATAATTTCTATTTATTTCCCTTTTAGCACATGTTAAAAGTCAACAATCTCAATCAACTCAATGAAAGGAGAAATTTACTTCCAGAAGCTTATTAACCATTTCCAGAGAGAAGATTTTCTTTAGACCAAACAAGTGGCAGAAATGATCAGAGACAGAATAATAGTCAAGATGACAGGATAAAAGTTGGTTTCACTTAATCAGGGGCCAACATTGGGTCCAGTGAGGGAAGGATGTGGCTTTCCTTATCTGTCAAGAGACTGTCTTTGGCTGACAGTAGACAGTGACAGGGGTAACAGCTTCATCCCCCACACTCAGAGGCTCAGCTCACTTGTGTGAATGCTGTTACTGATTCCTCCTTGCAATTCCTATAGTATTTACTTTGGGTACAACCCAAACATTTATCATGATACTTATTCATAGTAATAGAACATGGAGAGAATTTTAGAGCACATATTTCTGGAAATGGCATTGGCAGGTATAAAGTGCCAGACATTAGTTATACAGTATGTTAAGAAAATTTTGGAATGAGAACATTTTCCTCTGGCTCCAGAATCTCTCTACTGTTAGTGATGTAATGGGCCCAAAACGTCTGGCAAACCATCTGAATGGGGGAGAAGATTTTTACATTCATCTGCGTCCTCCATATCCTGTGCAATATCCATACAAACTGGACAGCAGAGAATAAAATGTGGATAAAAGCTTACTTCAACAAGAACTGATGCTAACAAATATCATTTGAGAAATGGAACTTGTATTTTTAGTGTGTGTGTGTGTGTGTGTGTGTGTGTGTGTCTGTGTGTCCAGGCACAGATGTACCCTGGTATGCCAGTTAGGGGACAGGAGACAACTTGTAGGAACTGGTTCTCTCCTTTAACCACGTAAGACTCAGGATTAAATTTAGGTCATCAGGCTTGGTCTGCACCTTCATTTTTCCTGTAAACAAAGATTGCATCTCCTGCATACTGGCCAAGCACACTACTACTAAGATACAGCTCACAGTGATCTTTGTATTATTTTAGACTTGAAGAGATATTCAAAATTATCTGCTTCAACTTTCTTGTTTTACATTCAGTTAATACGGCATCAAAGTAAATGGAATATATTATTTCAAAGGTCAAATTATGATTTTATGACTCTTGAGGATAAAATATTAATTCTACACTAACCCACTATCCAATGGCTTTTTAACAGAGATTATGGTGTTCCTGGAAGACATTAGGAGGCATGTTATAATTTATGATTTGGGTACTGGGATGGCTATGGTTATCTAGGGAACAGCAAGAATGCTTATAAGCACATGAAGGCACAACAAACAACTTTTAAGTGGTGTCAATAGAACTGTCACATTGTAAAAACAGCTTTCTGCTCCTTCAGCTACCTTTCTTTTTATTTTATTAACTTTACTATGAAAATATCTTTCAAATAAATAAAAACACCATACACAATATTAACCAGATCCCAAATCTGTACAATTTGATGAACTTCTTCACAGCTATGTAGGAGAAGATGCAATTTTTATGATTTTATCATTTCATACATTTCTGAATACATTAATTTGGCAGGTGACAGAGATTCTGAATGAGCCAAGCACACTTGTGTAAAGAAGAAATGCCATCCAGGCTGCAGACTCTTAAAGTGTCTCTACACACACAGGCACATTCCAAACTCTCTGAGCCTAAAAGTAGTTTCATTTAACCTCAAAGCACCCATTTTAGACTATTGGAGTGATGTTTAACTTTCTTAAAACAGAACTGTGAGTATCTTGAGAGATGATTTTTACTTGGTTTGGAAAGCTATCAGCAGCTACTTGTTTTTTGTCATCACTATGATGTGGTATTTGTGCATATCAAGAGAGTCACCCAAGCTACTCTGTCTTTATAAGTTTGTCAAATTATTTGCTATTTTATATTGGGTTCTTTGAGACAATAGATGCTAAAATTATGATATTAGAGGGCAAGAGGCTCCTTCGACAGTCTTTCCAGGGTTACTCTGGAGAAAACTCAGCAGGATTAGGCAGGGGAAGCTGCTAAATTAAACTGATGTCCCAAACAGGATACAGACTTTCTTAAAAAGCATTCTGTAGCCATTACAGCCTGAGGACAGGATTAGTTCTTTAGACCCACATTGTAGTTGTCTCTTGTGCATCATTTTCACTTAATTTTTAACCATGGTAAAAGATTAGATTTAATGATATTGTATATGAAGTTCCAATTGCTCAGAATAATTTGGTAGAAAAGCTGTCATTTCCCATTGGATTGCTTTGGCACATCTTGCAAAATCCCACTGTTTATACATGTGGAAATAATTTTGCCTCTCAATTCTCCTTATAAGAAACCTTAAAATTGGATATTTTTAAGAAACTTTTCAAAAGCAAAACTCCTTTGTTACGGCAGATTTTTCTTTCCCGCCGGCTTCATCCCGCCCCCTGCCAGTCTGGGCCCACAGCCGCACCAGCCCCAAATAACACTCAGAGACTCTGTATTTGATACAATCCTGTTGGCCAGTTACCATTATTGTTTATGGGCTAGCTCTGTCTTAATTATTAACCCATCGCTACTTATCTAAGTATTTCCACGTGGTCGTCTTATGATGGGAGATGTTATTCTGTATATGTTTCTCATACTTGTTAATAAAGCACTGTGGCCAATGAGATAACAAGATAGGCGGGGTTAGGAGACCAGGAGGAGGAGAGAGGAAGTAGTAGGAGTCGAGATGTAGCCCAGGGAGGAAGGAAGAAGCCTGCCTCGCGGCTCCCCGATAAGACGACCATGTGGAAATACTTAGATAAGTAGAAATGGGTTAATAATTAAGGCAGAGCTAGCCCATTAACAATAATGGTAACTGGCCAACAGGATTGTATCAAATACAGAGTCTCTGAGTGTTATTGGGGCTGGCGCGGCTGTGGGCCCACATGGCGGCAGGACCCTGCTGTAACATAATGGTGTCAGAACTGGGATTGAGAACTTTCACTTAAAACTTAACAAATGCTTAAAAAATAGTTTTAGAAACAAGGGAACAGAGACTAGCAAGACTTCTTAGTAGCAGCATTTTCTCTGTTGGATTTGTTTTGCTGTAGACAGAGATTTGCTTGGCTCCTTTAAGGAAGGTTTCCAAAATTAGCATAAGCAGCAAAAAAAAAAAAAAAAAAACCCTTGCTTTTAAAGAGTACTGCTAACAATTCATTGGTGTGTACAAAGGTGCAATGAAGGTTTACACTGTGTTTTAAAAAATACGCTGGCTTGGGAGAGAAAAAGAAACAGGATACAATGGTTTAAAAAAGAAAAAAGGAATTAAATGGACGCATTAATCCCAGCACTTGGCAGACAGAGGCAAGCAGATCTCTGTGATTTCAAAGCAAACCTGGAATGCAATGAATTCCAGGTCAGATAAAAGTTACAGAGAAACCCTGTCTCAAAATATGTAAAAATAGAAGTAGAATAAATAGAGTAATAAAAAAGCCACGTAAAAATGGAAAGCACAGAGAAATTTTGGATACTATACGCAATTCTGTTGTCTTTAAATTATTTGATTGCTGAGAAAATAACAACTGATAAAAGAAATGCTGCTGGATTAATTCAATTTATATATTTTAAAAATGCTTTGACTCAAAAATTTAAGCCTAAGGACAAGTTACTGGGGAAAAAGATTTCTATTTTTGTTTCCACAGAAAATGAAAAGCTATGGATTTCTTCCAGACTTATGTGGTTTGATCAAGCCAGACTCCCTGAAACAACTCCCCAGGTGATCCAACATTCAAAGCAGTTGAGACAAAGCCTTGCAGACTACTGCCAAGATTTCTGCCTCTTCTTTGGACCCCTATGACAGCGCCCTCTACCAGCAGGAAGTAGTTTGGAAAGAACAATGCCCAAATTCCCAAATATTGTTTATAAATGTTTGTTTTCATTTAAATGGACTTGGTTATAAATGGCTATAGCCACAAGCAATCTTTTTAAAGGTAAAAAGGGAATTATGGTATAGATATGAATACTTTGCTTTGAAACGGATTTTCATTTATTGATACAATTTAAGGTCAATTTTATGATATGTATATTTCTCCTCTTGTTTAGGTATTGTGTTTATATAGCTCATTGGAAAATGTAATGTATAATTTAATACAGATTGTAGAGAGTTACCTATGATAGTTAAAACTTGGAGTTAAGTTAGTTAGGATTTCTAGATATGCAGAGATGTATTTGAGATGAATAGGCATTCTTCAAACCTTTCAAAGACCTACAGAATATGGCACTTAAAATGGTTTAGGGATTTTCTTGACAATGAGGCACAACTGCTCCTGGTAACACCACCTATGTCAGAAAAGAAGATGGATATCGAAGAAACGTGTTATGAAGTTTGCTTCTAATATGGCAAGACTAGCCATTTGGGCAAAGTACTGCTCTTCTGGACTTTTTGACTTTATTCTGTAGAAACTGGACATGCAGGACCCACAAAAAGGTGACTGCTGATGCAAGATGGACATTGCTACAGGATTCCTGCTTCATGGAAAAGGCAGCCAGACATTCTGCAGGACACAGAGAAAAATGACTGACACACTGTCAATACAAGTGGACAGTTTAAAGTTTCCTGCTTTGCTGAGGAGTCTGGAGATACACTATGGCCTATGGGCTGAAGATGGAACATTACAGAAGAACTTCGGGTGACTGACCAGGCAGTCAGAAATGAGTTGTCTCTGTCATTTCTAGAATTTATATATTATCCTTCTGTGGTCTTTGATGGAGTTGAAGACAGGCAGTTATGGTTACAGTTTTCCTTAGTTAGGATTAAAGATAAGTTACATATAGGAATTTAGACTCACAAAGATAGGATAGATGATATTATGTTTAAGTCTTACAAAATGTTAATGGACTAAATATTGTTAACTGTGATTCTTATTTGATAACTAATGTATGTTATATTTTGCTATGTTAAGGTTAAACCCCTTCTTTTACTTTAGACAGAAAAGAGGAGATGATGGGAGATGTTATTCTGTATAAATGTTTCTCATACTGGTTAATAAAGCCCTGTGGCCAATAGAAAACTAGATAGGCGGGGCTAGGAGACTAGGAGGAGGAAGAGGAAGTAGTAGGTAGGAGTCGAGATGTAGCCAGGGAAGAAGCAGGAAGCCTGCCTCGCGGCTCCCCGATAAGACAACCACGTGGAAATACTTAGATAAGTAGAAATGGGTTAATAATTAAGACAGAGCTAGCCCATAAACAGTAATGGTAATTGGCTGACAGGATTATATCAAATATAGAGTCTCCTGAGTGTTATTTGGAGCACATGTGGTTGCAGGACAATGGCGGCAGGACTAGGAGGCCGGCGGGGAGACCTGCTGTAACAGTCTTATCAGGGAGCTGCAGCAGGCATCTTCCTTCCTCCCCGGGCTACATCTTGACTCTAACTTCTACTTCCTCTTTCCTCCTCCTAGTCTCCCAGCCCCGCCTATCTAGTTTTCTATTGGCCACAGGGCTTTATTAACCAGTATGAGAAACATATATACAGAATGACATCTCCCATCATTTCCTCTTTTCTGTCTAAAATAAAAGAAGGCGTTTAACCTTAACAGAGTAAAATAGATCATACAACAGTTATCAAATAAGAATTAGAGTTAACAATATTTAGTCCATTAACATTTTGTAAGACTTAAAGAAAATATCATCTATCCTATCTTTGTGAGTCTAATGTCCTATATGTAACTTATCTTAATCCTAACTAAGGAAAACTATAACTATATCTGTCTTCAATTCCTTCAAAGACCATAGAAGGATAATATATAAATTCTAGAAATGACAGAGACAATGCATTGCCTGGTCAGTCAACCGAAGTTCTTCTGTAATGTTCCATCTTCAGCCCAAAGGCCATAGTGTGTGTTCAGATTCCTCAACAAGGCAGGAAAGTTTAAACTGTCCACTTGTAATGGCAGTTTGTCAGTCAATTTTCTCTGTGTCCTGTAGACTGTCTAGCTGTCTGGCAGCCTCTTCCATGAAGCAGGAACCCTGTAGCAATGTCCATCTTGCATCAGCAGTCATCTTTTTGTGGGTCCTGCATGTCCAGTTTCTACAACATAAAATCAAACAGTCCAGAAGAGCAGTACCTTGCCCAAATGGCTAGTCTTGCCATGTTAGAAGCAAACTCCATAATGTGTTTCTTCGATGTCCATCTTCCTTTCTTCTGTAGGTGGTGTTACCAGGAGCAGTTGTGCCTCACTGTCAAGAAAAACCCTAAACCATTTTAAATGCCATATTCTGTAGGTATTTGAAAGGTTTGAAGAATGCCTATTCATCTCAAATACATCTCTGCATATCTAGAAATCCTAACTAACTTAAATCCAAATATTAACTATCATAGGTAACTCTCTAATCTGTACTAAATTATACATTACATTTTCCAATGAGCTATATAAACATAATACCTAAACAAGAGGAGAAATATACATATCACAAAATTGACCTTAAATTTGTATCAATAAAAGAAAATCCATTCCAAAGCAAAGTATTCATATCTATTCCCTAATTCCCTTTTTACCTTTAAAAAGATTGTTTGTGATCATTAGCCATTTACAACCAAGCCAATTTAAATGAAAACAAACATTTATAAACAATATTTGAGAATTTGGGCATCATTCTTTCCAAACTACTTCCTGCTGGTAGAGGGCACTGTCATGGGGATCCTAAGAAGACGCAGAAATCTTAGCTGTAGTGGTCTGTAAGGTTGTAATGTTCCATTGACGTTGCTTCAGGGGGTCTTGCTTGATCAAACCATATTAATTTGGAAGAAATCCACAGCTTTTCATTTTCTGTGGAAACAAAAATTGAAGTCCTTTTCCCCAGTAACTTGTCCTTAGGCTTAAATTTTGGAGTCAAAGCATTTTTAAAATATATAAATTGAATTAATCCAGCAGCATTTCTTTTATCAGTAGTTATTTTCTCAGAAATCAAATAATTTAAAGACAACAGAATCTCATATAGTATCCAAAATTTTTCTGTGCTTTCCATGTTTACCTGGCTTTTTTATTGTTGTATTTATTCTACTTCTATTTTTACATATTTTGAGACAGGGTTTCTCTGTGTAACTTTTATCTGCCCTGGAATTCATTGCATACCAGGTTATTTTGAAATCACACAGATCTGCTTGACTCTGTCTCCCGAGTGCTGGGATTAATGGCATGTGCCACCATACCCATCCATTCTATTTCCTTCTTTCTTTTTTAAACCATTGTATCCTGTTTCTTTTTCTCTCCCAAGCCAGCGTATTTTTTAAAACACAGTGTAAACCTTCATTGTAGCTCTTGTACACACCAATGAATTGTTAGCAGAGCTCTTTAAAAGCAAGGCGGTTTTTTGCCACTTATGCTAATTTTGGAAACCTCCCTTAAAGGAGCTGCGCAAAACTCTGTCTACAGCAAAACAAATCCAACTGAGAAAATGATGCTACCAAGAGGTCTTGTTAGTCTCTGTTCCTTTGTTTCTAAAAACTATTTTTTAAGCTTTTATTAAGTTATAAGTGAAAGTTCTCAATCCCATTTCTGACACCATTACGTTTTCTTTCCCGCTGGCTCCATCCCGCCCCCCGCCAGTCTGGGCCCACAGCCGCATCAGCCCCAAATAACACTCAGAGACTCTGTATTTGATACAATCCTGTTGGCCAGTTACCATTATTGTTTATGGGCTAGCTCTGTTTTAATTATTAACCCATCTCTACTTATCTAAGTATTTCCACGTGGTCATCTTATCAGGGAGCCACGGCAGGCATCTTCCTTCCTCCCTGGGCTACATCTTGACTCTAACTTCTACTTCCTCTTTCCTCCTCCTAGTCTCCTAGCCCCGCCTATCTAGTTTTCTATTGGCCACAGTGCTTTATTAACCAGTATGAGAAACTTATATACAGAATAACATCTCCCATCACTCCTTTTTTCATTTTTTTTTCTTTTGGCATATTTAGAATAAGCTAATCAATTTCCAAAACTCTCTACTTGGATATTGACCAGAATCACTTTAAATTAGTAAGTCTCTTAGGGGAGGAATGACGTGACTGTAATTATTTAAGTTATCACACCTGTGAGTACCATGTGTCCCTACTTAGGGATGCTTAGCAACTCTTAGCATGCTTATTCGATTTACAATGTTCAGAGTTCCCATAAACTTTGGCCTATTAAGTGCTATGTATTCCATTCATTCTGCCTCTTCTTGCTTATTTCTAGCATTTAGAAATGCTGTGAGGTTGGATAGTGATCACCATTCTTGCACTGTAGTTTAACATACACAGTTTTGTTTTGTTTTGTTTTGTTTTTTGAATCCATAAATTACCAAGTCATGGCAAACATAGATCATTTTACTCCTTTTGTATCAACTTGAGTAATGTAAAGTAACCTATGAAACCTAATCCATGATCTAGACCTTACATTGTACTATGAAATAGAAGTGGCAAGAGTAGATATCAGCTTGTTCCTGCTCTTAAACAATAAAGAATAAGCAATCAGCCTTACACCATTCAATGTCATGCTGGTTGTGATTTTTAAGAGACCTTCTGTCAGTGTCATAAAGAAGATACATATTATGCAAAGAACTAAACATGAATCTCAGGTTTAAACGACTTTTTCTAAATTTGGAGTAATGATCATACAGTTTTCATTTAATTGTGATAAGGAATTACACTGGTTAAGTCTCAAACCTAAAATGTGCATTTGGTGTCCTTGAGCATTAAATACAGTATTGAACCTCAATTAGTGATAACCATATCTGACAACTGCTTCAAATTAAAAAGTTGGAAGCTGTCTTACTTTTCTCATGTAGTCAATAAACTTTGTACATCCAAATTACCAAGTAACTATAAACTCCTTTGTTTCATATCTATTGTCTTCAGGAAAGCTGAAAGGATCTTTCTTGGCTTTACCCTTGGTGATTTCCATAAACCATGAAGTGGCAATGGCATCTCTCCCAAATATAACTAGAGGCTTGTCATGATTCTAATGTCTTCATCTGAACCTTCTCCTAGTGACTCAGGGATAACCCAAAGCCATCTTGTTTTTGCTGCCTTTGACCTTCCCCAAATCCTTCTAAGAGATGTTTACCTGGTCATTGATGTTTCCTTGTCAATTGATTTGCTCCTTTGTTGTAACTTTCAACACATTGTATATTTTCTCTGTTGTAGTTGTCACTTCTAAATAACCACATATTCTCAGCCATCTGAGTTCAAGGACTTGGTCAATACCTGGCACAGAGCAGGCAAGCAGTGCTTGATGAAATGAATTGAACTTCAGCATGTTATGTGTATCTTCAACAACCCAGCCCACTTTCCAATTATACTGGAGAACATGGCTGGAACAGGTGTGCCACACACTTGTCACTCACTTCCTGTGCCACCTTCATCTAGAAGACATGAGTGCATGGCTCTGTGAAATTAAAAAAAAATCATAGTCCAGAGACTTTAGGTATGCAGACCATTTGTTGATGTCTACCCTGACAACTTTACCAGACTGCTTTATATCAAAGAAGTTGCTCAGCTAAATTAAAAAAGAGCAAGGAAAAGAGAGTTAGTATTTCATGGGCAGAAGACAGAGACAGAGATGTGCTTTTTCTGCTTGCTTAGAAAATATTCCCCAATCTCAACCATGAAAAACATCAGGACTTCTGATATTTATGCAAAAAGTTTGGCATGGTTGCATATTGACTCATTATTGTGTTTTAGGAATTAAAGAGATTTATGATGCCTTTGCCAATGTATAAATCAGAATTATTCATTAAAAGTTGCTTTTAAGCCAAATACTAAACTCCAAATAAAAGAGAAGCCATGTTAAATTTCTTTAAACTACCAAACACACATACTGTAAAATATAAACTACAAAAATCTGAAAACCACTTCTTTCATTGCTCAATTATTTTATTAGTATCTTAGATAAAAATCTCAAAGCAGTTTTCATATGTGGTACAAAATTAAATGGATTTTTAACTTCTCTAATTTTTATAATGATTCCATGATTGTTGACACAGTTTGAATTTACATTTGTTTTCAACACAAACCACTTGATTATATAATACATTGTTTTAATCACACAGTAAAACCCCAATAAATTTATTTTGTTTCACTTACTTTTTCATAGAGAAAACCCTATGAGTTACTCATTATATAAAAGGATGTTAGCATTTACATGGCCCATGACAGTGCTACTGCGTTTTCTGCAAACACGGTGTAGTTAGTGTACTCGAACCTCCTAAGAGGTGGGTATATCAATTTCACTGGAACCTGTTCCCGTGCTCCTACTACAGTTAAATCAGTTCTCAAGATTGCACCTATCTGGGAGCAAACTGGCAGGATAAAAAGAGTGAGGAAAGATATACATCCTCTGTCACCTCTCATACTCATTGTTGACCACTATTTTGGCCTGCCATAAGGCAGATTCCATGTCTAAAGTGTTCCTAGGGTACAGAAAATAAACAGAAAGCTGGACCAGGAGTTGCCCTCCAGATCCTCTGACCAAAGAGTGTTCTTTTCTAGCACAAGGATGTCTAAGCAGGAGACATAAAAGACAAAACAAGTAAACCAGAAGAATAGCAGACATTCTTTGGATTTTGATTTGCACTCAGTCTGCTTTACTATCAGAGTCCTCCAACTACTACTTCATGAATGTTATCTAAGGTTCTTAACTCTAATCTGTGGAAGATATATAATTATTTTCATTTCTTGTGTTTATTTTCTCTCATTAACTGGAACCAGAATATATCAATAAGTTTATAATTAGGAAAGTGGTTCGTTTTTGTGGTGTTTGGCTTTCCCTGTGAATATTTTATTGACAAAGGGGAAGGACCTTGTCATATCCTTTTGAAAAAATAAGATGTTTTCTTCTTAGACTCTTTATTGCCTAATTTCATACATAAATATGTATAATTGAATTGGATCAAATCTACCCTCTTTCCAATTCCTCCCCTACAGTCTAACACTACTGTTCTCTCCTAACTTTATGTGTTCTTTGTTTCATTTTGTGTAGTATTATTGCTATTGGAAAATATACTGAGTTTCCTTGAATGTAGCCTGTATCATCAAGGCTGCAGTACCATCCTCTGGGATGTAGGTAGCCTCAAAGGTTCAGCATCCATGAAGAACACTGACCCTCCCTCCCACAGCTACCATAAATCTTAGTTTCTATCTTTCATAATGAGGCAGTGAATTGGTTTAATCATGTAACAGAGATTTATCATTATTCACTACTTGAGTATAAATAATACCAAAATCACAGCAGAGGAGTAAATTAAATTCTATGGAATTATGAATTCTGTCAGATTTGAAATGTGTGACCTTACTCTCTCCCCATTCACTTACTCTTCCTTCCACTATCTTTTCCTTCCCTTCTTCCTTCCCTCCTTTCACTTTTCTCTTCTATGCATGTGAGAATCTAAATCCAAGAACAGAATGTACATTTTTCTATAAAATGTCACATTATATTTTAGGATTTTGAGAACTATAATCTTTTTTGCATCTATTTAACTCTCTGCTGTGATGCAGAAGTAAACATGGCCAGATCTAGAAAAACATTGCATTAAATCCTTTGCACTCAGGCACTGCCCCACAAGTAAGACTGTTAGAGAAAAAAATCATAACATTTTATGCAAAATCTAGTGCCTCTTGAGTAAACCATTTGTTTATGTTCTGTGGATCGCTATGCATGGCAGGAGACTGGACTATTGGTAGCTAAAACCAGGCTTTTGGATTTCAGGAACTAATAACTGACTAATTCACATATGCTTCATTATCTTTGTGTGAGTTCCTGTGGTCTCCACATGGATTAAAATTCTTATCTCTTCTCCTTATTTAATCTGAAAAAAAAGTAGCATCATATTTCACCCATAACTTTTAAAATGTAGGAAAACAATATTTAAATTATTAAAAACAAAAGTTTCCAGATTCCCAGATGAAACATAACCTTACTTAAGATAGAATTGGAAGAGGTTCAAGTACTGAGGGGGTTCAGCAAGAAACTGGTCAAACTTCCACTTTTAACAAACTTCACACACACAAAAAAAATGAGGCCACATCTGGTTTCTTCACTACAGGACCATATAAAATCTGTTCTTCATATTTTTGCCAGATGTAAATGTCTTGTATAAGACTGAACACTAGGTTTATTCCCAACAACTTGAGCAGGAATGAATATCTGTGATCCATGTTGATCACGGTAAAGGAAACTTGACTGATAAAGTCTGAGAGTAGCATATGTCTGTGGATATAAATTTATATACTTAATAGGTAAGTTGATGACTTGCCAAGTTGGAAAGACAATGTAAGTTTCTGCTAAGGTCTGTTCTCTCTATCACTTGGTTTCTGACCAGGTTTACAATTAATTCTCTGCTTTGGAACAGGTTTTAAATATCCATAACAGTCGTGAAATAATAACACCAGTGGATGCATCTTATCTGGCAGGTTAGTGTTGTCAGTCATCATGAATGGGTAATACTGTTGATGTCTTTTCTCTCCCAACATTCTGCCTAGCACTGTGTATGCTAGACATCAAGGACAAAGCTTCTCATTAGGTTTCTCCCTGGTCTCTGTATGTCCTTCAACCAAGGTATGTGTTGTCATCAGCTTAGAGTCTTACCTAGCACAGATGAGCAACCAAGAAAGAGAGCATTTTTGTACATTGTTTCTAAGGTTTTATTGACCAATAACTCACAGAGAAGTAACCCCTACACCCTGTCTGACCCCGGGGGATTTCTGTTTAATTACTTATGGCTTCTGGGATTGACATGATCTACCTTAGTAGGGTACCTTCATATAATATATATATATATATACATACATATATATATACATATGTATTTGTGTGTATGTGTACACATGCATATATACATATATATTCATAATTAGCTTACAGAGTAGTAGGTTTCATAGAACCTTGTGATTAACCTCTCTTCCATCTGTTTCACTAACTCCCAATTCCCTTACATCTTTATATCTGTGACTGTTCAGAGAATTGAAATAACATATACAGAAAGACTAATTTTCTTTAAAAGATTCATTAAGAGAATGTATATGGGGCTTGGGAAATGGTTCAGTGGGTAAAATATCTGCTGCATAAGCTCTAGGGTCTGCACTTGTATCCCCAGTACTTTTGTGAAAATCCAGGTATACTGGTAATCACCAGTAACCCATGCAGGTTGACTAGGTGGTAGAGAGAATCAGATTCTAGGAGCTCACTGGCCAGCCAATCTAGATAAGTCATGAGCTTCAGGTACAACTATCTAAAATAAATCAATCAATAAATAAAGTGGAAATCAACTGAGGCAAACACCTATGTTGAACCAAGCCTGAAATGAGCATACAAAGCATACACACACACACAAACACACACACACACACACACACACACACACACACACACACACACACACACAAACACACGAAGATAAAATGAACATACCCTATGTTAAGGAGTTGTTTTACTTTCCATATAGAAAGGCAACATATAAGAACAATCTAACATTTCATTGGACCTTTAAAATAATGCTACTGATGCAACTTAAAGCTAGTGAGTGAGAAGTTATAAGACTTTACTAAGGAAAGCAATATTAACATTCAGATAAGTCAGTCTACTGGATGAAGAATTACTCCTTTTTGTTTTAGTTTCTGATTTGCAGCATATTAGGTATTTGAGGAGCTAAACAAAGCATGTGAAGAAAGCTGCTGATTAAATTTGTTTTATGAACTTACTCTGTCATGGAATTTTGTATAACAATCTTTGTTGCTTTAAAGTATCTTACCATTATAAGTTAAAAATGGAGAAAATTAACCTGCTTTGCCTAGTATTTGTTCCCCAAATATCCACTTACCTACATACAAGTTGTCTTAGTTACTGATCTATTGATGTGCAGAAACAGTGTGACCAAAGTAGCTCTGAGAAAGCACTTAATTGGGAGCTGGCTTACAGTTTCAGAGGTTTTTGTCCATTGTCATCATAAAGTGGCATGTAGACAGGTACTGGAGCAGTAACTGATCTTTAGGCAGAAAAAAAAAACATTGGACCTAGTATGGGTTTTTGAAACCTCAAGGTCCACTGTCAGTGACATTTTCTCCAACAAGAACACCCCTCCTAAGCCTTCTAATCCTATCAAAGAGTTCTACTCCTTGGTGACTAAGCACTCAACTATATAAACTTATGGGAACATTCTTATTGAAACCACCACCAAGTGCCTCTGACCAAGGCATTATACTCACAGATCTGTCCACTTAAATCTGTATTTATGTTCCTGAGATAAAATGTCTGAGAATATACAGAGCATGCCTACTTGTGAAGTTTTCAAAATAGAACCAAACAAAAGTCCATTAAAGACAGAAAGAGAAGAGGGAAGAGAGAAACAGAGAGAGAGAGAGGGAGGGAGGGAGGGAGGGAGGGAGAGAGAGAGAGAGAGAGAGAGAGAGAGAGAGAGAGAGAGAGAGAGAGAGAGAGAGGAGACCCATTCCTGTGAAGAACAGACCCAGGGAACTTTTCATCTCTTATTGGAAGTCCCTCCCTGCAGGTGGTTTTCCCTGGCTCTTTTTTTTTTTTTTTTTTTTTTTTTTTTGTGTGTGTTCTGAGGAACACTGAGGCTCTGGAGATAGTTAAGAGGCACTTTCTCAGGACCCAAAGCTGCCCACAGTGTTCTCGCAATCTGGGATCCGTGAAGAATAATATGTATTTAAATCATATATATTTGAGTAAAATTATTGAAAGTGTATAATGTATTCATTCTACTTCTAGTATGGTGCAGGCTAGATATTCAGAAAATTCCTCCAGTACAAAAGCCAAAATACAGAAACTGCCCCAATAAATGTTTTCAAATGTATAGCTAAGACAAGAAAGTACTACACTAATCTGCATGAGACAGCAAATCAAGAGAGCTAGTGCCTCAGGCAAATGTTCACTGTTCTTTTTAACTTCAAAACCAAGCGACTCTGAGGAACAGTTTTCATGGAACCTAGATATGGGGGATTAAATCCCCTGCCTGGGCTCTCAATAAATAGAACATTGCTTGTGTGACTCTCTCCTCTTACTGATTCAAATTTAGAATAGAAAATAATTAAAAACTAGCTGAAAGTACAAAATATAGACCATTGTCTGTAGGAAAGTTTATTGACTTCAAGTGATAATTTTCCTCAACCTCTTCCCTTGGAAATACAAGGGGATTCTTAGGATATTTTAAGAACAATACACAGTCAGCAGAATGCATTCTTTGCATTTGATGTTGAGTGCCACACATACTCCCTGGAGACAACAGGGCTCTTAGTGGGACACTCTTTGGTGGCACTGAACAATACCAGCAAGCTGAGGCTTCCAGGACTTCAGGCTGTCTGCTAAGTCTGTTATCTATAGTGTACTATGGAGTCTGTGGTTTTCTGGATACAAATATTTTAATAAACTACATGTGGTAATAGCACTGTATTATAAAACAGATTTTAAATCCATTTGATATTTTTGGTGTAATCATGGGCAAATGCAAGTGTTTGGAGTACATTTCCGGTTTGTGTCATCCAGCTATGATGTTCAGTAGCCTATGTGTACTAAATCTGGCTTAAGAGTGTATTTTCAGTTTCTGGTGGGGGGTTTTGCTGTTATTGTTCGGGATTTTGTTTGTTTTTTAAAGCAGCCCCTCTGTACATCTAACTTTCTTTCTCTTTTCAATTTCTAATATAGACTAAGCTTATAATTTTTATTCAGCCCTGCCAGCACAAGTAGTCATTTCATCTCTCACACTCTCAAAGATAACAGGTGAGACCTACCACTGTCTCTCAAATGTCCTGCAAGTATCTAGTTCTTAGAGAAAATACCACTGTGAGAGAAGTCTCTATTAGATTTGGAGAAAGAAGGAGGGATGGCTGTAATACAAACAATAAAAACAGAGAGACAGATATTGGGTTCATGCAGAAGATCAGAACAGCAAAGCAGCCAAGCCACCAGAGAGCTCTTACTTCTACCAAGGCTGGGGAGACCTTATCTTCAATGTAGCAGGAGACTAATTGCCAGAATCTGAGACCCTGCTCCTATTTTATATATCTATCTAGTTCTGGAATTAAAGGTGTGAGCTCTGTTTATCTTTTAGACTGCTTCACTCTCATGTTGCCCTGGGTAGCTTTGAACTCACAGAGATTCATCTGCCTCTGTCTCCTGCATCCTGGGATAAAAGGAGTGTGCCATCCCTGCCAGTTTTCTATGGCGACAAGCCATTCTGATCCTCAGGCAAGCTTTATTAAATCATAAACCATCACCAAAGATGGAACCTGGTTCCCACAGCTCCATTGATTTAATACTTCATATTACCCATTCTATGAGAGTACTAGAACTTTCTCCTGTTGAAGAAACAGTTGTTTTCCTAGGCATTATCCTACAGGGAAAAGGCTGCCATTGTGCAGTCAGACAAACTAAGGCTCAGTGTTTGCCTTGGATGAGCTATAGAAACTGTAAGTAAATTCACTCCAGGCAGCCCTGAGGGAAGTGAGCAGACTGTGCTCTAAAGTGAGATGCTCCAGATGGATTCTTCAGTTGTAATACAAATTGTTGTGTGATACTTTATTAACAGATGAAACATTATGATGGTAAGAATCTACATCAACTATTTCCTCTATAGATTAAAAAATAGGAAATGGTACATTGTCTCATGGAGTAATTAACAAGTAGATACATAAGTTTAATCATCTCTTTTAATTAAAGTTTCTAGTCACACTGCTGTGATTAAATGCAACTCTGTCCCTTGTTTCAGCACTAAACATTTTCTAAAGCTATTGATATTTTAAAATCTATTTCATGATACTGGGGACTGAACCCAGGACCGTGCACCTGCTAGCCAATCACTCTACACTGAAATAAATAAGAGCCTTTTTTTTTCAACCTTATAATTTCAAAGCATGTTCACACTCCATTGCCCAGGTTAGCTTTGAACATACTCGATAGCACAGACTGGCCTTGAACTTTCATTCTTCTGATCTTAGCCTCTGGCATAGCTGAAATTACAGATCTGAGCCATCAATTCTGGATGATATCTTTAATTGAAAAGAAAACTATGAAGGGCAATGCTAGAATGTTAAGGCAGGTTCCTCCCCGCCGGCCTCCCGGTCCTGCCGCCACGTGGGCCCACAGCCGCGCCAGCCCCAAATAACACTCAGAGACTCTGTATTTGATACAATCCTGTTGGCCAATTACCATTATTGTTTATGGGCTAGCTCTGCCTTAATTATTAACCCATTTCTACTTATCTAAGTATTTCCACGTGGTCGTCTTATCGGCGAGCCGCGCGGCAGGCTTCCTGCTCCTTCCCCGGGCTACATCTTGACTCCACCTACTACTTCCTCTTCCTCCTCCTAGTCTCCTAGCCCCACCTATCTAGTTTTCTATTGGCCACAGGGCTTTATTAACAGTATGAGAAACATATATACAGAATCACATCTCCCATCACTAGAAATTAGTTTACCACTTAACAATGTAATAATATATATTTTAGCAATCAAATTTCACAGTCCACTTTCATCTCCTTGGGGTTTGGTGGACTACAGGTATACAATGATCCTAATAAGGAAAAACTAGAGAAAACACAATGAAGAATTAGGGATTAATCCCTGCCATTCTGTTTTGGAGAAGAAAGCTGAAATGAGTTCTTGTCAATGGAGGTAGAACAGGATAAGTGATTTGCCATGATAGCTTTCTCCACTTGTAGACATAGCAGGAAAAGTTGCCACCAGAAAGGATATAAAGATATGTGTCTTCAAGAAGGGATCTCAAGCCCCAGTGGTGGTAGAAACATGGCTTTGAGTAACTTAGTATGGATTTCATCTCACTGAAAATTCAATATAGTATACAAAAAGCATAAGGCATCCAAGTAAGGGTGACTAATAGGTGGGTTTTCCTGACAACAACCTTTAAAGGAACCTATTTTCTGGGCACAGGTTCAACAGAAACACAGTGAGTATTTCTGGCTATAAGATTGAATCAAATAACCACCCTTGGCCCAGAATGACAGCTCTAAAGGAGCCTATTTCTCAGAAGTGCTCCTATGGCCAACTGCTCACAAATTGCAAGTTGGCTTATTGAAGGGCTCCCGTGTCAATGCCATCACTTTCGTCTTTTAGCCCATCATAAAACCAGCTATTATGACTCATTTTAAAGAATGTTCTTCTCTGCTTGGGTTTATTAGATAGCCACTATCTACCAGAAGAAGTTCTGGAATCCCATATTTTCTTCTTCTTCTTCAATTATTGCTGTTTTAGAGCACAGAATATGTTCATGATGTTGGTGTATGGAAGGCCTTCTAAGGCTGACAGGAACTTAATGACTTAAAAAGGTAAAATATGATAAAAAACAAATGAACACATATTCTTAGTCACAGTACACTCTAAAACATTCTACACATTAAGAAAAAGCAACACAATACTGGACACAATAAGTATTTTTATAAATGAAGGAAGTCCTTATGAAAATAAGGACAGAAAAAATCCTTCAGCAAAGTAAACTAAAAATAGGGTTTAAAATTCTAATAAACAATGCCATCACAATATGAAAAACTTCTCAATTTGAATTTAAATTAGGGTATTCTCCAGTTTAATAATAATAAGCATGAAGAATCTAGAGGTTAATATTAAATGCATCAAAAAGGCAACTTGTTAAAGTTACATTTCAAAACAAAATGCAAATTAGTTTAGTCTCTTAAACTTTAAATATTCTTGGGGATAGCAAAAAGCAAGAATGTCAGCACAGACATACAGGTGTCGGGGCAGTTGGATTGGTTATTTATGTGACTCTATTCTTGATCACAGCATGTGGCAAAACCAATGCATGTTTTGTTTAAGCTTAACCTTAACCCCTGTTCCACTATTCCCGTCTTTTCATGGAGATCAAATATCTATGTCTCAGGGATCAAATGAATATAGATTCATGAATAAGGAAGTAGAGCAATAGAGGCCTCTAAACTACACTGATTGTGGCCTCACTGTGTATTCTGCTAGATTCCTGAAATTTCATGAGAACTTTGAAATTGTATAGGACAGACAAAAACAGTGCTCCTAGATTTTCTTGTGCATAAAAATATCCTGGAGATGTTACTCAAGTATAGTTGACTGGGTGTGGTAGTTTGAAAAAAGATGGTTCCTATAGAGAGTGGCTTTGTTGGAGTAGATGTGGCCTTGTTGGAGGAAGTGTGTACTGTGGGGGCAGACTTTGAAGTTTTTTATGCTTAAGCTACACCCAGGTTAGTACACAGTGTACTTCCTGTTGTCTATGGCTCAAGATATAGAACTCTCAGCTTCTTACCCAGCACCGTGTCTGCCTGCATGCCACCTGCCATGATGATAATGGACTAAACTTCTGGACTGTAATTCAGCCCCAATAAAATGTTTCCTTTATAAGACTTGTTATGTTCATGGTGACTCCTCACAGCAATAAAAACCTTAAAATACTGGGTAACCCTCCCAGAGATATTGATTCAATAGCTGTGTATGATACTGTTTCAGAGAGAAACAGGTGTTATTGATAACAGTCTTAATCGTGATCAACAAAACAAAGATGGAAAACACAGACAGATGTCAGTGTATTTAGAGCCACCAGAGATGCCATATGGTGCCAGGTTTAGTACCCAGTGACAATTTATTTATTGTATAGTAATCAGACACACCTATGAGACCTCACCACTGATTGGGGAGGAAATTTGACTGAAGATCCATTTCCAAAGCAAAGCCCTATGGTCCAATCATATGAACAGCCCACACAGAGTTCCTAGATCTCCTGCCGAGTGTATCTGCAGCAGAGCTCAGGTGGAAGCTATGGTTTGGTTGAGGTATCTAGAATAATCTTTCTCCTTGCTCTGTTTCTTCATCCATAGCCCTATGTGATGGTAAAAGGGAGATGGGGAAGATAAGCAGCTTATGTGTACAGGAAAAGAACAATACACAATATCTTAAGGGGATAAAGTGCATATTGATATTAATATTGATAGACAAAAATACTCTCCAAACAGGGTATTAAGCTATTGCCTGTGGGCTAAATCTGGAGCATCACCTGTTCTGATAAATAAGGCTTTATTGGAACACTACCACACTCATTTATCTGTATGGTGCATAGAGCTTCTGAAATAGGGCATGAAATATTTATTATTAGATCCTCACAGAAAAATTTGCTGAGTCCCACTATAAGAGCTCAAAAAACGAAATAAAGTAAAATGCATCTTTTATTGACAACAGGCTGTGTCTACAAGACAGGAGACCTCTGACTGAGTTCACAAAGTGAAAGCAAACTGTAGATGGATATTCTTTACATATGCTTCTGTATCTCTCAAAACTTGTGCTATGAAACATAAATTATATACCTGAAAATCAATGTTTAAGTAACCATAGGTGCACATTGAAATAACCTTGCTAGATTGTTCTGGGGTTATTTGATAACGGCCTCATTAATGATATGTTGAGTTATTCTATTTGATCATTCTTATTCATTATCCTCCCATTAGAAAAACTATTTAACACTTTTAACTTTTATAAGGTGGTTAATTTCATAATTTAAGCATATTCATATTTTAAGCATATTCTCAATGTCTTTTCTTCATTAGCTTGCATCTATATTTACATACATACATACATACATACATATGTATATATATAATCGCATTCTCAGTGTCTTTTCCTCATGTAAATTGATATAAATTTGAAGTATTACATATTTACAAATGTTGTAATCCTGGGAAATACTGCTTAGTATACCATACTAACAAAATACCGTAAATGAATAATTTATAAGCAACAAAAATGTATTAACAATAAAAAGGCTGAAAAGTCTATGATGAAGGAACCAGCTGAAGCAATGGAATTAAAAGTTGTGTATAAACTCCTGACTTGCAGGCTATCTTTGTAGAGTATCAGGAATTTAACTGATACTACCTTTTATTCAGTCTTGGTTTATTTATTATTGCACATACCACATAAGAGGAGTCAAATATCATTTTACCTGGTACTATGTGTAGAACAGTTGGGAACATCATATAAAGGATTCATTTCTTTAATTATTAAAAAACTACTGAAAAAATTCAGGAATAGTAGTGCACACTCATAATCCCAGCAATGAGGAGACAGAGGCAGGAGGATCAGGAATGAATGGTCCACCTCAATTACATAATAAGTTCAAAGCCAGCCTAGGCTATTGGAGACCTTATTTCAAAATCCTGAACCTGAGAGGCCCACCTAGTGCCCTGCAGCCTCTGTGGGTAGGAGGATAGCCGTGGCATCACTACAAAGGACAGGTAAGTGGTGGTGAAATGGTTGAGTAGGAGCAGCAGAGTGGTTTGTGTACTGTGGAAAGACGTAGCACTGAGCATGCAAGAGTGGTGAGGAACAGTCTGATCTGGCTGCCATCAGGGGCCATGAGATGTCCATGCCTATGCATCCTCCAAGCACCATGTCTGGTCTGTGGCCCTACCACAGCTGGAGTTTGTTGATATTCATGGCCTGTGTTACCACTAGGAGGTGTGTAGGTGGGACAGCTGGCCCCACTGTCCTGGTTCAGCATGAGAGCTGTCCCCTACCCTCAGTAGACCTGACTCCAATAGAATGGGTGTAGGAGAGCTGGCTCCAACTTTCAATAGCCTATAGACATTGAAGAGTGCCTACCCTCACCACCTGCTTTAACTGGAGAACTGGTCTAACACTTGGGAGAGCTGGCCCCATTTCTCACCATGTGCACAAGAAAGCTAGCCCTGACCCACACCTGAAACCAGCAGTCACAGTGGAGGCCTGGAGTGATCAGCTTAGCTACAACCCAGATCCATATTGAGGGCTTTGAGTTGGCCCACACCAACATCTACCCCATCTGTCACCTACTGGAGTGTGTGAAGAGACTGGTTCTACAGAACCATATCCACAGACTCTCCATGACTTGGGGCAACAGAAAAATATCCAAGAGGAGTCTTGGTGAGGGTCCACTATTGATGATGTACCAGAAGCCAGAGGCCTTGAACCAGACCAACAACCCATATCACATCATCATCATTCTGGTAAGATGCAAACAAACATCTAATTACACCAGACAGGACACAAGCTGCATGAAGCTGGACTTTCATTGGACTGCCAGGCCACAAATAATGACAGGTAAGTTTATTATTGATTATGAAAGCTTGGCCTTCAGCTTAGCCTTGTCCCCAACTACCTCTAAGAACTTAATTAACCATACTTTTTAATCTACATTCTGCCACATGGCTCAGTTATCTCTCCTCTGTACCATATGTCTGACTTAGTCAGCATCTTATTGGCATCTAGATTCATCCCTCTGACTTCCTTTATTTGCATGAAAGTTCTGCCTATTTGCTTCTGCCTAGCTATTGACCATTCAGCTTTTTATTAAACAATTGAGTTAAATAAAATATGGAATTCTATGATATTAAAGTAAAATTGAACCGATATCACACATCAGTTATAATACTATTATACCATTATTATTCTGTATTATACTACAATGCTAAATCATCAATGAAGCAGAAGTGTGTATTTCAATATAATTTGTATGCTTAGATTATCATATGATGAGATTATGTTTGGTTTTTGTATCTATTATTGGGACATATAAGGATAAGTCTAGTCCCATTTTATTGTGTAATAATTGTACAAAAATTTGATTTCACACAGACCTTTATATACATGTATGTAATGTACTTCAAGCATATTCACTGCTCTTACTCTGTCTTAAATCTTCTTATCCCTCTTATCCTCATTTTACATTTCTAATTATTCCTATTTTAATTTCATGATCCTCTTTCTTTTAAATTCCACATACAAAACAATTCATACTTATCTTTTTGAATCAGGTACTTTTTATTTAGCATGGTGATCTCTATTGTGTTCCATTTTTTAGAGGAGCATTTTGTTCTTTATGTCTTACTAAAAGCAATCTCTTTCTCTGTCTCTGTCTCCCTTCTCTATGACCAGGATTCAATAACTTGTCTTCATAATGATAGCCTTTGTTATTAGATCAGATGGAATCTCAATGTAGTCTTAAATTTCACTTCCCAGAAAACTAAAGATCTTGAACCTATTCAGGGTATTTACTGGCTACTTATACTTCTTTTGAAAATGTTTGTTCAACTCATTTAACCATTTTCTGATTATTTGATCTTTTGGTACTTAGTTTTTTTCAGTTCTTCATATAGGCTGAGTATTAACCCCGTACTAAATGAAGAGGTGACACAGGGTTTTGTTTGTTTATCTTATACCCAACATTGACTGTCTCTTCACTCTGTCACTTGTTTTTCTTTATTGTGAAAAGAGGAATTTTTCAAAATTATTTCTTTGGAGATTACTGTTCATTTCTTAATTAGCTCTAATCCCATGTGCCAAATTATTGCTCTAATTTTCTGAGCTATTAAACACCTACTCAGAAAGTCATTGCCTAAGCCTCTGTCCTGAATTGTTTCAATTACGCTTTCCTCTGGCCATGTTAAAGCTCAAGGTCTTGTACTAAGGACCTTTTTCCATTTTGAGTTGTACTTTTTACCCCTTTAAATGACCATCTGAAAGGCTATCCTTCATTCTTCCCCAAAATCAGAAAGATGTTTACCAAAAACATCTGACAATGTTTAAACACTGGATCCTTTTAAAGGTTGTTTTTGGTTATTTTGTTGTTGGTGGTGATGGTATTTGACTCTTGTGGTATCATTATGCCTTCTCTAAAAAACAAGAATGAATGTAGACAAATTGGGTATTGTCACTAAATTCTCAGAGACTATGCTAAGTCATTTGAATTCATTGTTTCACTTAATCCTCCAAACAAACCTCTGAGAGGAATATCCTAATCCCCATTTGCTAGATGAATCTCTTAAGCCTATTGCGTTTGATCGTGACATTCTCTCCTTAGAGTCATGTGTTTGAATGCTAGTTTTCCAGCTGGTAGCACTTTTTGAGAATGTTGTAGATAAGTTTTGTTGGAAGAATTGGGTCAGTGAAGGCAGACCTTGGGACTTGATAGCTAAAATTCATTTCATGTTCAAACTCTGCATATTGAATGTAGATACTATGTGATCGACCAGCTTCTTGTTCCTGCCACCATCCCTTCCCTGTCATATTGTATTGTCTTCTTTGAGAAGCATACACAAAAATAAACTCTTTCTGCTTTTATTGCCAGAGTATTTTACCACAGCAATTGGAAAAGAAATTAAGACAGGCAGCAAGGGCAAATTTCCCTACACAGCACTGCTAGGATTTGATAAAGTTATGCAATCAACCACTGGCCTATTATTTTCCAGAATTGCAATATTTCTCTTGTACTAAGAATCAGAAATCAAACCAATTCTCTTAGCTGGTGACTTTTATTAATGCACACTAAGAGTTGTGAGACTCAACTAGACGCCCCTTTTAAGCAGGCATAAGACTAAGCTTGCTTGTCCATGAAGTTTGCGTTGTAGACCACTGTACTCAACATTTATTTATAAACCCCACTTCTTTCACTTACCCATGTGTATTATCATGCTCCTGCATTATGCAATCACTGCTAGCTGCCTTGCATCCCTTTTGTAATAAATAAATGCATATAAAATGCAACCAAATCAGTCATCTCAGAAGGAGGGTGGGCAGTGGCATTAAAGTGATAAAACTGCAATTACCAAGTAATTACTTCATTACATTTCCATCACTTTTTAATTAAGAATTCATTTTCTATAGTTAAAGATGTCTTCAAAATTATCACCAATATATCACCAAATCAACGTGATTTTTTTTATAATTCTTGAATTTGAATAAAGGCTTTATGTCAATATAAATAAATGGATGAACCATTTAGCAGAGCCAATGAGGCAGCTCAAATCAACCCTGGAAAAGCAAATGCTCCAGAAAACCCTCAGATAATTAAGAAGAATGACTGATTCATCAGGACCATCAAGACCATGGTACTGCTCAAGGGTTTAACCTGAGCAGCGTGGCATGCCTGCATGCCCTCTCGTCTCAACACCTATCTCACTGAGGATCTCATCACATGCCAAATAGATTTCATTTGCTTTCCTTTTTTAATGAAATAAGCATATTTGAATAGCAATTTAGGTTTTAAAATTGCCTTGCAGGTAATTATGTAACCTTTGTATTTTATAAAAGCAGTCAACTCTTGTGGGTGTTAAATGGTTGCTAACACCACTCTACTAATTATGCTCTGTACCATGTCTCAGCTTCAGAAGTCCAGCCTTCACCCTTTGCTATTTAGTGAGTGAACATGTTACATGTTTCATAGAAAAAAATATTTTGGTTCTCTAGTTGTTTATTGTTTTTACCAAATATATGTTATTCAATGAGGTTTTTAATGTCAAATAATAGGTGTGCGTGTTAATAACTATATTTCCTTACAAAAACATTGAACATGGATTTTCTAGAAATTTCTTTCCATGTGTTTGAAATATCATCTTAAAGGTAGAAAAGATCAGAGGGGCTTGATTTTGGTGAGCAAGTATGGCTATCCCTTTCTAGCTTTCAGGCTCAGAGCTGAGTGATCTTAGTTCATTAGATGAAGAGTAGGGGAGGTCTTCACCACAGAGAATTAATATGATTAATTAATATAATTAATATGATTAGCACAGAAAAGAGACATCAATCTGATTTGTATAGGAGGTTAATAACACTGTCATTGCAAATTTTCAGAATAAAAATCTTTAATTTCCAAAGTGAACCTGGAAGTAACCTAGATGCCCCACAACTGAAGAATGGAAAGAGAAAATGTGGTACATTTACACAATGGCGTACTACTCAGTGGAAAGACACAATGGAATCCTGAAATTCACAGGGAAATGGATGGAACTAGAAGAAACCATCCTGAGTGAGGTAACCCAGTCACAAAAAGACAAACACGGTATGTACTAACTCATATGTGGTTTCTAGACATAGAGCAAAGGAGGATTCTAAAAGAGACAAACAAGTTCCCCCAGAGAAGAAGAAAGGGACAAGATGTCTTGAGCAAATTGGGAGCATGGAGGAAGGGGAGAGGGCTTAGGAGAAAGAGATGGGAAAAGAGGAGGTGAGTGGGAGGCATAAGGGAACAGGAAGATTAAGACAGGTAAAGAATAGAGGAGAACAAGAAAAGAGATACCACAATAGAGGGGGCCATTATAGATTTAAGGGAAAAAAATGGCACTAGGGAAATGCCCAAAGATATATAAGGACGAATACAACTAACAATCTGAGAAATAGTGGAGAGGCTACCTGAAATGCCCTTACCTAATAATGAAATTTATAACAATCTTATATGCCATCCTAAAGCCCACATCAGTGACTAATGGTAACAGAAGCAGACACGCGGAGCTAAACACCGAGCCGAACTCCTGGAATCCAATTGTGGAGAGGGAGGAGTGATAAGAAAATGGGGTCAAGACCAGGCTGGAGAAACCCACAGAGACAGCTGACTTGAATAAGGGGGAGCTCATGAGTGGGTCTCAGTTAGAAGGCCTGGGCTGTCTACAGGAACTCTGGCAGTGGAACCAGGATGTATCCCTGGTGCTCTAAAGGACTTTGGGAGCTCATTCCCCATAGAGATATACTTTCTTAACCTAAAGACTGGAGGGAGGGGCTTGTCGCTACTCCAAATAACTTGACATCCCTCCTGGAGTGCCTCATACTCCCTGTGGATTGGGTGGGGAATGAGATGGGAGGGGCGGCATGGGAGGATGGGAGGAAGAGGGAACTGAGATCAATATGTAAAATAAGAAAAAAATTTAAAAATTAATTAAATTAAAATATTTAGCTAGAGTCATCTTTGTGAATTCTAGAAAGTACCTTAGCACCAGGTTTCTTCCTAATCCCTTAGTGGCTCTCTCTATTAAAATACCCCTTTCAATGCTCTTCCATTCTGTCCCGCCCACCTAGACCATCCCATTCCTCCTCCCCTTTCAGCTACCAAATCCCCAGTTTTCCCAAGAGACCTGGTCTAATTTCCCTTCCCAAGGTACTCCATGTATCTCTTTTAAGGGCTTCCTTTTTACCTAGCTTCTCTGGAGCTCAGGGTTGCAGTCTGATTTTCCTTTGCTTTACATTTTTAACAAGCACTTATAAGTAAACACATACTGGGTTTGTCTTTCTGAGTTGAGTTACCTCACTCAGAATGTTTAGTTTTTTGTTTTTTGTTTGTTTTTTGTTTTTTTTTCTAGTTCCAACTATTAATCTGTAAATTCCATGATGACATTATTTCTTACATTATGTAAATGCAGCACATTTTCTTCATCCTTTCTTCAGTTGAGGGGTATCTAAGTTGTTTCCAGATTCTGGTTATTATGAATAATGTTGCTATAAATATTGGTGAGCAAGAGTCCTTGTGGTATTGACCATCCTTTGTTCATATGCCCAATAGTGGTTTTACTGAGTCTTGAGGTAGATGGATTCCCAATTTTCTGATAAACCACTGTACTGATTTTCCAAAGTGTTTGAACAAGTTTGCACTCCCACCAGTAGTGGAGCAGTGTTCCCCTGACTCCTCATCCTCTCCAACATAAGCCATTCTCTGTATATTTATCTTAGCCATTCTAGCAGGTGTAATACAATATCTCAAAGTCATTATTTTGCATTTCCCTTAAGGGTGTTGAGTAATTCCATAAATGTCTTCCAGCCATTTGAGATTCTTCTGGTGAGAATTATCTGTTTAGCTCTGTGCCCATTTTTCATTGTGTTATTTTGTATTTTGATGTCTAGTTTCTTTAGTTCATTATATATGCCTTATGGAAGGTTTTCAGTTTCAGGAGGTTCCATTTATTAATTGTTGCTCTCAGTGTCTGTGCTACTAGTGTTATATTCAGGATGTTGTCTTCTGTGCCAATGGGTTCAAGGCTACTTCCCACTTTTTCTTCTAGCAGGTTCAGTGTAGCTGGATTTATGTTGAAGTCCTTGATCTACTTGTACTTGAGTTTTTGAATGGCAATAGGTATGTTTGCAATGTTAACATCTAGTTATGCCAGCACCAATTGTTAAAGATGATTTTGTTTTCCCATTGCTTCATTTTGGCTTCATTGTCAAAAATCAATGTGCAGATTAATGTCAAAGTCTTCAATTCAATTCCATTGATCCACCTGCCTGTTTTTATGCCAATACAAACCTATTTTTATTACTATAGCTCTATTTTGAAGTCAAGATGGTGATGCCTCTGGAAATTCCTTTGTTTTGTTTATTTGTTTTTTCACATGAAGTTGAGTATTTTTCTATTTAGTTCTGTGAAGAATTGTGTTGGAATTTTGATGGGGATTGCTTAATATGTAGATTGCCTTTGGAAAAATCTCCATTTATATTATGTTGATTTTACCTATCCAAAAGTATGTAAGATCTTTCCATTTTTTGATCTATTATTCTATTTATTTCTTTAGGGACTTAAAATTCTTGTCATACATGTCTTTCATTTGTTTGATTGGAGTTACCCCAAGATATTTTATATTTGGGGCTATTGTAAAGAGCAATGTTTTGCTGATTTCTTTCTCAGCCCATTTATCATTTGTACATAGGAGGGGTACTTATTTATTGTTGTTGTTGTTAATCTTGTAACCTTTCATATTGCTGAATGTGTTTATCAGCTGTAGGAATCCCTTAGTAGAGTTTTGGGGGTCACTTAGGTATATTATCATCTTATCTGTGAATAGGAATAGTTTGATTTCTTCCTTACCAATTTATATCCTCTTGATATTCTTCTTATTTCTCTAGCTAGAACTGTGAGTACTATATTGAATAGCAATGGAGAGCGGGGACAGCCTTGTCCTTTTCCTGGTTTTAGTGAATCACTTTTAATTTCTATTTAATTTTACTTTAGCTATCTGTTGGCAGCCGCCTGAGGGCTGCCTGGTGCTGTGCTGTAAGGATGGCGCCAACTTCTTTATTTATGACCCTGCGATGGCGGGCTAGCGTCCACCCGAGAGACGCTGTACTCATGACCGCCCATGTCCAGGGCATGCACGAGACCTGCACCAATCAGGAGGGGACACGAGTGCCTCAGTGTGTATATAGCAGTGCCCAGTTCTTTGTTTGGGGTCCTTCTCTTATCAGCAAGCTATGCGTTCATTAAAGCTTGTTCGCAGAAGAATCCGATGTGTTGTGCGTCCTTCTTGCAGGTGAGATGGTAGCGCGTGACATCTGGGTTGCTGTACATTGCTTTTATTATGTTTAGGTAAGTTCCTTATATCCCTGATTTCTCCAAGACATTTATCACGAACCCATGCTGAACATTGTCTAAGTCTTTTTCATCATGTAACGAGATGGTCTTGTGTTTTTACTTTCAGTTTGTTTATATGGTGGTTTACATTGACAGATTTCTCATATGATGAACCAACCCTGCATCTCTGGTGTGAAGTCTACTTGGTCATGTTGGATGATTTTTTTTTACTGTGTTCTTGGATTAGGTTTGCCAATATTTTATTGAGCATTTTTGAATTAATGTTAATGAGGAAGACTGGTCTATAGTTCTCTTTCTTTGCTGCATCTTTGTATGGTTTGTGTATCAGGATAACTGTAGCCTCATAAAGGGAATTTGTCTATTTTACTTTGTTTATATTGTGTGGGACAGGATCCATCCTTTTGCTGCATTCACATCAACTACAGAGACAGATATTACCACTGAGTAAATTGTTGGGAAAAGACTTTCCAAGCAAATGGACCTAAGAAGCAAGCTGGTGTAGCTATCATAATATCTAACAAAATAGACTTCAAACTAAAGGTAATAAAAATAGCTGATGGAGGACATTTTATATTCATCATAGGAAAAATCCATCACGACAAGTTTTAATCCTGAACATCTATGACCCAAATACAAGTGCTCCCAAATTCAATATAAAAAAAAAAAAAATACTAGCGCTCAAACTGCACATCAATCCCCACACACTTATAGTGGGAGACTTCCACATCCCATTGTAGCATGCATGTTTTCTGCCAGCCTGCCAGCCCACCAGCCAGCTAGCCCGCCAGCCTGCCTGCCACTGGTCTGGCACACCAGCCCCAAATAACACTCAGAGACTCTGTATATGATACAATCCATTGGGCAGGTACCATTATTGTTTATAGGCTAGCTCTGTCTTAATTATTAACCAATTTCTACTTATATAAGTATTTCCACGTGGTCATCTTATGAGGAGCCACCGCAGCCACCTTCTTTCTCCAAGCTCTCCATCCTGACTCCTCCCAATTACTTCCTCCTTCCTCCTAGTTTCCTAGTCCCTCCTATCTTTCTTTTCTATTGGCCAACAGGGCTTTATTTATTAACCAGTATGAAAAAGATATTTACAGAATAACATCTCCCATCATCTCGTCTTTTCTGTCTAAAATAAAAAGGGGTTTAACATTAACATAGTAAAATATATCATACAACAGTTATCAAATAAGAATCACAGTTAACAATATTTAGTCCATTAACATTTTGTAAGACTTAAAGAAAATATCATCTATTCTATCTTTGTGAGTCTAAAGTCCTATATGTAACTTATCTTTAATCCTAACTAAGGAAAACTATAACCATAACTGTCTTAAACTCCTTCAAAGACCACAGAAGGATAATATATAAACTCTAGAAATGACAGAGGCAACTCACAACACAGACAGATGAACACAGCAGTTAGACCTGGATGCTCCTCTCTCTGTGTCCCGCCAGAAAGAGAATGTTCTCTGCCTCCTTCCGAGACCAAGTCCCACAGGTCACTTCCTCCCCTGGCTCCACCCCTCAATGGGTGTGGTCAGAGCCACAGAAGCAGACACAGTGAATATCCCACTACAATTCCCCTTTTAGTCTAAAGAAAAAGATTTAAGCTTGATACAAAACTATATACAAAACAGTGAATAACAAGTGTGCTCTAAGAAAAGGAAAATCGAGAACAAAACCACAAACATATCTGGACAATAGAAAAAACTTCTGAACTAAATCAGCCGGTGTATTTCAAGGATGTATTGACCTCAGATTGGAAACCAGGATATGTGTTACATTAGGGTAGGGGTTTTGCATTTGTATCTACAGAAAAAGAAAACCTATGGATACCATCTAAGTTAATCAAGATCCGAGTTGAACAAGAGAAACATCTTAATGAAGAGAAATGATAAGTTATCCAATAAATAAGGTCCAATGAGATGTGCGGAGACTTCTCAAAGGTAGGGAAGTGTTCTGTTCTTGTCCTTACAGGAAAACAGAGAACACCTATCTTCAAACAGCCAAGAGACAATGAACATGTAGGTACCTACAGAAGAGAAGACAGCTCTCTAGAAAGAATCACTTAATGAAGAGGAATCTGATTTATGGTAAAAATATTTAAGTCTAGTAAACTGTTTCCATACTGAAATCTATTTCTCTTTACTATCTAATATTTCTGTAGTCCCGATTCAGGTAAACCACTGCTGGCTTTGGAGTTGGATTTGGCTTTCCTTCTCTAAATTCAAGCATGTTGTTAAGATTAAATTCACAGTTTCTGCCTTATATCAAGAAGCCAATTGGTGTAAGGCAGAAGAAAACAAAATCTAAGGACATTCACTTATTCCCAATTTTCTCTCTGAAATCCTTATTTTCTCATATACATTTTAATGCTTATTGTTGCCTTTCCCTAGTGCATACCGTAAAAATTAAAAATTTTACTTTGATATTGATATTTAAGTTTCCCACAAGGAATATAACAGTTCTCAACAGCAATCTTTGAACACTCTGGAAAGAAGATGGGGCCCCAATTGGACATTTCCACTTGACTCAACCTGATGCATCTGACTACAAACTTCACCCTAAACCAGTTTGAGACTGCTTTTCTAGAGACAACTCATGACTAGCTAGCTGTATTGGTGCACCTTCTTATTAAACCTGGCCAGAGTTTCAAGTAGAATTCCAGTCAGGCATTTTTTTGTAACACAATGACTACCTATATATATTATAGCCAGTTCTGTTGAGAAATTTGGTTGCTTAAAATTTTCTTCCAACAGGATCCCATGGAGAAGTCATCATCCCATTTCAGCAGGAAGCAATCTTAAGATAACGACACTCCCTTTCCCCAAACTTGAACTTTAGGGATAATATTCACCTTCATAGAGTTGGGCTTAGTTACTTGGGGATGGGTATGGAAGGTGATACTTATACTTGGTTATCTCTTTTAGACAGGAATATAGGGTATGGTTGGGAAAGGTACGGTTCATAATGGATATAGGTAGATTAGCCTATTTTCTTGTGAATTATTTAGTAAGAATGAGACATTACTATTACAGCTTACATTGTTATATATTCTTATTTGTGGTAACCTATGTAAAATTAACATTATTCCATTCCTGGAAGATTGTATATTCAAGTGTGTGGAATCTTTCCATTTATGATGTTTTATGCACATTATATTTGCCATCTTCTATGTATGCATACTTTTGCTTGTGTTCAAGACATTTTGTATATTGATACAATTTGGGATATTTGTCTTGCTTCCCTTTAGAGCTCTACCTCTTGTTTAGACATTTTTACTCTCTCTACTTTAGGAATTATATATATATATATATATATATATATACATACATACATACATATATATATATATATATATATATATATATATATAGTTTAGGTATTTATCCTTGCTTTACTCAAGGAAGTTTTATTCAGGTTTTTTAACCAAGTTCCTGAGTATTAAAGATTATCCTCACCCATGTTTCCTTTGCCTATGACATTAGTCAGACATAGATGCTTAATCTTCAATCACTTCATAGACCTGCATAACATGGCATTTAAATGTTTTTATATTTGACATGAGACACTTTTGCTCCTGACAGCACCATGCACTTTCCCGAAAGTATGTTGGACACTATTGTTGTTCCTTCTGGAGTTCATCCTCACTTTGCCTAATGGCTTCTTGGGCATGGAACTGCCTCAATCTTGACCACTGATTTGGACATGCGGTCCTATGTGCTTACAGGAGACAAATGTAGAAGACTGCTGAACCTTGCCAAGTCAGGGTAAGACAGCCTTTCTACCTCCCTAATTTTGTTGTGGTCTGTCAAATACTCCTGACCTTACCCAAAACTGGCTGTACCAACGTTGCTGTGAGACCTTGGGTGACTGTCCAGGTAGCTTCCTGTTCTGTCCTCGCTGCACCTTTTGGAAGTTGCCCATCCGCACTTTCTATCTACCCTAGTATCATTATTTTCCTTCTCAGGTCTTGATGAGGTTGTAGATTAAACTGTCATAAGTATTATTCTCTCTTCCTAGTTAGATATATTAGGTACTATACTTAAGCTTTCCAGCTTAGGACAACTCTATTGTAAACTCCCTTATGCCTTCACCCTAGGACTAGATATGTTTGTGGTTTTGCTCTCGATTTTCCTTTTCTTAGAGCACACTTGTTATTCACTGTTTTGTATATAGTTTTGTATCAAGCTTAAATCTTTTCTTTAGACTAAAAGGGGAATTGTAGTGGGATGTTCACTGTGTCTGCTTCTGTGGCACGGACCACACCCATTGAGGGGTGAAGCCAGGGGCGGAAGTGACCTGTGGGACTTGGTCTCGGAAGGAGGTGGAGAACGTTCTCTTTCTGGTGGGACACGGAGAGAGGAGCATCCAGGTCTAACTGCTGTGTTCATCTGTCTGTGTTGTGAGTTGTTCCTCCCTTAATAAACATCTATTCGGCCTATTTGTTTATCCTGACCCTTATTAAACCGCAATACTCTTTTCTCACCACTAGGCTGGTCTGCCAGACAGAAACTTAACAGAGAAGTAAGGAAACTAATGGATGTTATGACTCAAATGAGCTTAATAGACATCTATATAACATTCTACCCTAATACAAAAGAATATACCTTCCTCTCAGCATCTCATGGAACCTTCTTTAAACCTGACTACAAAGTAGTCACAAAGCAGATCTAAATAGATACAAACAGTTAGAATAACTCCTTTATCTTATTGGATCTTAAGTCTCACTGAGACTTAAAGTTAGAATTCATAACAAAATTTTACTGAGAAACATTTACTGAAAAATATTTGAGTCCTTAATCAAATATTTTTTGATTAACTGGGAGTTTGACAGTTTGTAATTCAAAAACAATCAGTTTGGGTATCAACAGAAAACATATTGATATATATTTTTGACAAGAATGGTTTATTTAAGATCAAGTAACTTTTGAAATTCTATAATTATATGGTCAAAATTACCAAGCTATAGAGAGGACTTGGAACAAAATTAATTGAATTTTTTGTGGGGTTTGGAAAAAATGAACATAAACACCTAATACCACATAATAGTCCTGCCTTTAATTTATTTTTAATATGTCCCTAGTGACAAAAGCAAAACAACAACAAAACAAAGAAAACACCCCATTACAAGGTGTTTTCTGTGACTATGGATTTCCAGGGTGAGAAAATAACACAATGCTTTTGATATTTATAATGCAAAGCCTCTAAGGCTCAGCAACCAGGGAGCACACCATAGAGTTTTGTGAATAAGTCAGCCCCCAATCCCTGTGGTCTTTAATGAGAGAAGCACACACTAAGAGACATACAGCTTCCACTGTTACTTCAATGAGACAATTCATCCACTTCCACCCAGAATTATTGAGGAAGCATGCCAAAGCCACTGAGTGTGACTAAACACATTAAATACATGAAGAGAACAAGAAGGTCAAAATTAGCTATAACTGCTGATGCTTCTCCTATGTAAGTATAAGGGACGTTCCAAGTCCTCTTTATTTCAGTGTGACAACTGGAAACCTAAGTTTTATATTTTTCCCTGAATTACCCACTCTTCTTCAAGCCATGTTTAGAGTTTTACTTACAAAAAAATCATATTTATAAAATATACTTCTTTAATTATTTATCCATTGTTTATATTTGTCTACCACATTTCATGATGAATCTATTTTAATTTTGTGAGTTAGGACTTTGCACTGTATACTTCCATTTATGACCATGTACCTTAACAGTGAATATAGTTACTTTCCCATATGAAAATACTAAATAAAGTTGGGTTGTGGGATTATGAAACAATTGTTACTGATATTATAATCAAGCAACAGAGGACAGTGGTACCTAAGAAGAGGGAAACAAAATAAACCCTATGACTAACATAATGCTGGAGAGTTACCAGACCACAATGCAGGATGAACAACCCCAGAAAAGCCAAGCAGTTTCTATGCTTGAAATAGATGGAGCTGACACTTCAAATAAACCAGTATTTCTAGAGTTGACTAAAACAGAAGGCTGAAAGGGGGAATGCTACTCAGAACAAGGACTTAAAAACAAAAAGATATGTAGCAAATCTTTAGTTATATGTTATATTAGCCAGCTTTCTGTTATTATAAAAATGTACCTGAAACAGTTCACTGGAAAAGAAGTGGTCACTTTGCCTCATAGCTTTGTAGATAGGTCCCCATTTTTGGTCAGTTGGCTAGCTGATTTCAGTCAATGGGAGGTGGTTCATTTTTAAAATGGAGTATGACTCACTTTGGGATACCCAGGAAGCATAAAAGGAAGAGATAAGAATGTCATTCAAATATTTTCCTTAATGAATGCACCCAATAACTAACTTATTACCACTAGGCCCAAAGTTTTGAAAGTTTATCACCTCCCAGGAATGCCAAAGTCTGGGACCAAGCCATTGATACATGGGTTTTGAATAGATGTTTAATATTTTAAATAAACTGCATGCTTATCAGTATGTATGTAACAGGTATGTACCTAAAATCACAGAAAGACATACTTCAATATTAGAAGTAATTATGTCTATAGCTCACAGTAGCCTAATTGTTGTTTACTGTATTGGGGACATGTTCTGAATATAAACTCAAAATATGATATGCTGGAAGATTGATATCCATTCTGGATGTATGGAATGCAGGTAGAATATTTAGGTGGTGTGGCCAAATGGAAGATAATTAGACTAACAAGAGATCAACCTTAGTAAAATGGTGTTGATATTATAGTCAGTTAGTTTTCACAAGAGTTAATGACTAAATCCACCCCACATTCTTGGCCACTTCCTCTTGCAGTAATGTCCATTCATAATTTGCTAATCTGAAACACAGCTGGGTGGTGGATGGAGGGAAGTCTATTCTTTACCAGAAACTGGTAAAGATTTGGACCACCTAGTCTTAGACTTCTGAAACATGAGTTCTAAGAGGTCTTAATAATAAAAACCCAGAGTACATCGTTAGGGGATAAAAGCCGAAAGTTTAGAAAAGTATATCAGCCAGCCACTAAAGCTCTTACCTCTATGAAATCCTCAGACTGAAAAGGAACTGAATTCCTGTCTCCTCCCATCTATATTCCTCTCTCTGCCCAGTCACCTCACTCCCTGTCTATACAGACCTCCAGACCTCTGTAGTTAGCTAGTGGCTAGCACAGCCCTCTGATCTTCTGACAAATTTTATTTGTTAGAGCACAAACAAATTGTCACCATAGACTTTCAGCCCCTTAAAACTGTGAACTAAGTCAGCCTTTCTATTTATAAAATACCCAGTCTCAGGCAGATTGCTACAACTGGAAATCGACCAATATATATAGTCCTACCAGCCACAAAGACCAAATAGGGTAGCATATAATTACATCAGTAGAACTTAATAGAGTCAACAGTTTAAACAAAATGTTGCTCTAAGTTTGTCTAACAAAGTAAAAAAACACATGTATGAAGGACTTCAAAGTAAATGTGTCATGTGTCAATGCCTAGGAAAATATATCAGATATATAAATGTGCATATGTACATGTATGCATACACACAGAGATACTGAGTAAAATGACAACATTTTAAATATCTGTATTTCAATAAAAATTATTAAGTACTCAAACAGGAAAGTGCTACCAAGTAAACATAGATGATTTAGTTATATTTCTGTCATTATGACAAATATCTAAGAAATGGTTTTTAGGATGAAAGATTCATTTTGATTTATTTGTGTATTTAACAGTTACCATGGAAGTATGGGTCAAAGGCTGTGTATTTCTACTTTCTGACCTCCTGGAAAAACCCTCTCATTTCTATTACTTCAGTTTGTAAAAGAAACACTTCTCAGCACGTCCTATTCTGTGACATGTTTGGTTGATTAATGCCTTGTTCTTGACAGACATATTGAGTCAAACAATCACATCTTGTCATTTTCAAGAATAATCTCAACCAAGTCCTAAGAGCAAGTCTGGAGCCATGTGGAAAATGGAGAAATATTGCTGCAAAATAAACAAGGCCCTTATGGAAAAACCCTGCCTTAACAACTCAATAGCTTTGAAAAGCACATTCATCTACATCAGATATCTCCCAGCAATGTCATGTCTACTAAGTCAAAAACATCTGACCTGCAGGAATGCTTGTATGAAACTAGCTGTGTTACAAAGCTCTTCTCTTGGTAAGGCCTCCATCAAGACCTACACCTGCTGAGTAAATTTACCCATAAGATTCTTCATGTTACCTCAAAAGTCCAAAGTTTACCAAAAATTCTTACTTTCTTTGTTTTATGTTTGCTGGATGAAAAATTGTATTTCCCACTTTAATGCAGATAACCTGACAGTGCACTAAATCCTAGATGATTCAGTGTTTCAAAGTCCCTAATTGTTTATCTGTTTATCTCCCATCCTCCATCAAGAATATTTATGAATAGGAAGTATCAATCCTTGGCTTCTCCAGGTCCACTTAATAGACTGTATCTCACATAATAGATGAACTAGATATCCCATAAGATATCAGGTTGATTAAAAAGAGCTTTAATGTGTCCTAGCTGAAGGCAGAAGAGGTGACCCATCCCCAAAGCTAGAGAGTAGAAAGAAATACATCTTCAATCCTGGAGAATGTCCTGTATTGTTAGGGTTTAATGACACGAGCAAAAACTGTCCTAATTTAAAATGTCAACTTCAATGAAGCTATCACATTTGTAATTGTCAGATTACAACTATCAAAATAGGATTATTGCCAATCTATTGGCCTTTTGTAGTGGGCACAGAGCTCAGTCAAATGGGAATGTGGTAGCAACTGCCGCCCTCAACTGGCTTCTATAATTTCACCAGGAAACCATTGCAGCTTCCTGATTTTGAAGTACGTTCTAGATACAGTCATATCCAGAGGCGTCCTCTTGGTCCTTTCTAACCTCCCTTTCATCTTGTTCCTGCCACTGTATATCATCAACATGAAGTATCAACATTTCTATAATCTCTCCATCCATTCTCCTGCTGGCACACAGAATTATCCCGCAAAGATCAACATGCAACAACACTTTATAAATTCAGAATCTCTTCACAACTTACCACTATACCAACATGTAAGGTGCTGCAAATGACCAGCATCTTGGATTTGAGATCTATATCCCAAATTAAGTAAGATATCTAGGCTATTTAGTTGGTATTCTTTCAGTTCTAGAACATTCTTCCTCTTATATGTCAAGCACAGTACCTTTCTTTATCTGAAGAAACTCAGGATTGGTTTTGGGTGCCCTGCTTAGAGCTTCCTGAAGCCTGAGGACTGTGTATAGGGGAACCTGTACCTGGGAACCAGTCAATCCATAGTCTGTCATGGTTATAATCCTGCATCCACCCACAGGAGGAGGCAAGAATGGACTTGCTTCCAGAATGTCTTCCAGTGCCCTAATTAGAGCCTTCTGAGTCCTAGGGACAGCACACAAGGGAACCTGAATTGGTGGACTAGCTCATCCAGAGTCTGCCAACTTCCTAGTCCTGCCTCCACCCACTGGAAGAGGAGAACAATTAGAGTATTGGACCTGCGTGCACCAACCAGAAGAGAATCTTGATCCCATACCCACCAGGAAAGAGAGAAACTCTACTGGTATGCTTAGAAGAAGGGATGGGTAGACAACAGTATAAGAACACAGTCAACAACAGAAAGAACAATATGACACCACCAGAGTCTATGGACTCCATGCCAACAAGACCTGAACATTCAAACACAGATGAAGCTGAATAAAATTATCCTAAAAACAATGTTATGATGATGATAGAGACCCTCAAAGAGGTAATGAAAAAATCCCTTAAAGAAATAGAAGAAAAACAGGCAAAAAACAAATCAAGAAAAAGAGAAAAGACAAACCAAAAATTGCAAGAAACAATTCAATCAATGTAAGGTTTGAAAGCTGAAATAGATCTGTGTAAACAATCAAGAACTACAGATGCAAGAATAACCAACAGAATACAAGAGATGTCAGAGAGAATCTTAGGTGCTGAACATACACTAGGAGAAACAGATTCATCAACCAAAGAAAATCTTAAGTACAACAAATTCCTGACACAAAATATCCAGGAAATATGGAACATGGAGAAAAACCAAACCTAAGAATAATAGTTATAGAAGAAGGTAAAGAAACCCAACTCAAAGGTGCAGAAAATATATTCAACAAAATCATAGAAGAAAACTTTCCCAACCTAAAGAAAAATATGCCAATGAAAGTACAAGATGCTTACAGAACACAAAATAGAGTGAACCACAAAAGAATTCCCCTCACCACATAATATTTGAAATAATAAACATACAGAATATACAAATAATACTAAGAGCAGCAAAGGAAAAAGGCCTACAGACATATAATGGCAAACCTATCAGAATTACACCTGACTTGTCCATGGAAACTCTGAAGGCCAGAAAGTCCTGGACAGATATTTTACCAACACTAAGAGACTACAAAGGCCAGCTCAGACTACAATACCCAGCAAAGCTTTCAATCAGTATAGATGAAGAAAATAAGATATTCCATGAAAAAAACAGATTTAAATAATACATATCAATTAAACAGTACCTACAGGAAGTTCTGTAAAAAAAAAAAAAAAAAGGAAAGAAAAAAAACTCCAACCCAAGGAAGTTAACTATACCCACAAAAACATAAGCAATAAATAATCCCAAAATACCAACAACCAAAAGAAAATGGCGGGGGGGGGGGATCCACACATAATATTATCATCACCAACAAATCCAAAACAAAAAAAATTAATGATCAGTAGTCATTAATATCCCTCAATATTATGGTCTTAATTCATCTATAAAAGGCATAGATTCAAAGACAAATTCCACCCTCCTGGAGCATACAAGAAACACATCTCAACTTCAAACACTGACATTACTTCAGTTAAGGGTTGGAAAAATATTTCCCAATCAAATGGACCCACGAAACAAGTGAGTGTAGCAATCCTAATATCTAACAAATTAGACTTTAAACTAAAATCAATCAAAAGAGATGAAGAAAATAATTTCATATTTATTGCAGGAGAAACAATCAGTTCTGATCCTCTATTCCCCAAATACAAAGGCACCCACATTCATATAAGAAACATTACTAAAACTCAGATCTCACATAAAACCTCACACACTTATAATGGGATATTTCAATATTCCACTGTCAACACTAGACAGGTCCACCATACAGAAGCTTAGCAAAGAAACAAAAAACTAAAAGAAGTTATGATCCAATTAGGTATAACAGAAATTGTAGAACACTCCATCCAAACACAAAAAATATACCTTCTTGTCAGTGCCATATGTAACCTTCTCTAAAATGGAACACATACTTGTCAATATAGAAAAGTTCAGTAGGTACAAAAAATTGTAATAACCCTGTATCTTATCAGACCACTATATTTTAAAGTTAGAACTCAACAACAACACAAATTGCAGAAACCCTACAAACTCAAGGAAATTTAACAATGTGCAATGGCACCATTCCTTAGTCAGGAAAAAAAAATAAAGAAATTAAAGACTTCTCAGAATTCATTGAGAATGATGACACAACATATCCATACTTATGGGACACTTTGAAAGCAGTGCAAAGAGAACAGTTCATAGAATTAATTGCCCATATGAAAAAACTGGAGAATAGTTACACTAGAGAATTAATAATACAACTGAAAGCTATACAACAAAAAGAAGCAAACTTACCCCAGAGGAGAAGACACCAGGAAATGGAGGACTGAAATCAATAAAGTAGAAACTAAGAAAACAATACAAAAAAATCAATGTAACAAAGACTTCATTCTTTGAGAAAATCAACAGCATACACAAATCTTTATCCAAACTAACCAAAAGGCAAACAGAGAAAACATGTAAAGTAACAAAATCAGAAATGAAAAGGTGGACATAGCAACAGACACTGAGGAAATCCAGAGAATCTTCAGGTCATTGTTTAAAAACCTGTACTCAACAAAATTCAAAAATTAAAAGGAAATAGACAAAATAGACAATTTTCTGGGTAGATATCACTTACCAAAATTAAATCAAGAACAGATAAGCAAGATAAACCCTAATGAAATAGAAGAAGCAGTCATCAAAAGTCTCCCAACCAAAAAAAAAAAAAAAATCCCAGGGCCAGACGTTTTCAGTGCAGAATTCTACAATAAATTGAAAGAACAGCTAATACCAATATTTCCCAAAGTGGCCCACACAATAGAAGCAGAACGGTCATTGCCAAATCTTTTTATGAGGCTACAATTACCTTGGTACTCAAGTCACACAAAGACATAAATAAAAGAGACAACTATAGACCAATATCCCTCATGAACATTGATGCAAAAGTACTCAATAAAAGACTGGCAAATTGAATCCAAGAACACTTCAGAAAAATAATTCACCATGACCAAGTAGGCTTCATCCCAGGGAAACAGGGATGGTTCAACATATGAAAATCTATCAATGTAATCCACCATATAAACAAACTGACATAGAAAAACCATATGATCATCTCACTAGATACTGAATGATCCTTTGACAAAATCCAACACCACTTCATGATAAAGGTCTTGGAGAGATCAGGGATAACAGGAACATACCTAAACATAATAAAAGCAATATACAGTAAATCAACAGCTAACATCAAAATAAATGGAGAGAAACTCAAAGTCATTCCTCTAAAATCAAGAACAAGACAGGGTTGTCCACTCTTTCCATATCTCTTCAATGTTGTACTTCAAGTTCTAGCTAGAGCAACAAGACCACAATAGTTTACACATTGGAAAGGAAGAAGTCAAACTTTTACTATTTACAGATGATATGATAGTTACATAAGTGACCCAAAAAAATTCTACTAGGGAATTCCTACAGCTGATATAAACCTTCAGCAAAGTGGTAGGATACAAGATTAACTCCTAAATATCAGTAGCCCTACAATATACAGATGATAATTGGGTTGAAAAAAAATCAGAGATATATCACCCTTTACAATAGCCACAAACAAGATAAAGTATCTTGGAGTAATGCTAACCAAACAAGTGAAAGACCAGTATAATAAGAACTTTGAGTCTTTAAAGAAAGAAATTAAAGAAGATACCAGTAAATGGAAAAAGATCTCCTATGCTCTTGATTAACATAAAAAGTGCAATCTTGCCAAAAGCAATGTACAGATTCAATGCAATACCTATCCAAATCCCAGCACAATTCTTCACAGACATTGAAAGAATAATACTCAACTATTTATGAAAAAACAAAAGACCCAGGATAGACAAAACAACCCTGCACAATAAAAGAACTTCCAGAGGCATTGCCATCCCTGACTCCAAGCTCTATTATAGAACTATAGTCCTTAAAACAGCTTGGTACTGGTGCAAAAATAGACAAGTAGAGCAATGGAATCTAATTGAAAACCTTATATTATCCCACACACCTATAAACACCTGATTTTTGACAAAGCAGCTAAAATTATACAATGGAAAAAAAAAGAAAGTATCTTCAACAAATGGTGCTGGCATAACTGGATGCTGGCATGTAGAAGACTGCAGATAGATTCATATTTATTGCCACGCACAAAACTTAAGTCCAAATGGATCAAAGAAGAAAAGCAAGTTCTACTAGGTTCAGCCACTCTGAAGAATGGATAAAGAAGATGTGTCACAATGGAGTTCTACTCAGTGGAATAAAACAATGGAATCTTGAAATTCGAATGCAAATGCATGGAACTAGAAGAAACCATCCTAATGAGGTAACCTAATTACAAAAAGACAAACATGGTATGTACTCAGTCATATATGGATTTTAGATATTGAGCAAAGAACCACCAGCCTACCATCCATACCACCTGAGAAGCTGAGAAACAACGAGGACCCTAGGAGAGACATACATGGTCCCCCTGAAAAGGGGAAAGGGAGAAGATGTCCTGAGCAAATTGGGAGTATGGGGGGGAGGGTAGAGGGAGTTAGGACAAGGAGAAGGGGAGAAGAAGAGGGGAAAGGAGGACATGCGGGAGCAGGAAAATTGAGTTGGGGGAAGAGTAGAGGAGAGCAAGAAAAGAGATAACATAATAGAGGGAGCCATTATAGGTTTTAAGAGTATTCTGGCATTAGGGAAATGTCCAGAGATCTACAAGGATGACCCCAACTAACAATTTAATCAATAGTGGAGAGTCTACCTTAAATGCTCTTTCCTTTTAATGGCATTGATGACTACCTTATATGCCATCCTAGAATGTTTGTCCAGTAGCTGGTGGAAGCAGAAGCAGACAGCCACAACTAAACACTAAGCCAAACTCCTGGAATCCAGTTGCAGAGGGGAAGGAGTGATGAGCAAAATGGTAAAGACCAGACTGAAGAAACCCATAGAAACAGCTGACCCAAACAAGCAGGAGCTCATGGACCCCAGACTGATAGTTGGGAAACCAGCATAAGATGGACCCAGACCCTCTGAATGTGGGTGTCAATAAGGAGGCAGGGCAATACATGGGGCCTCTGGTAGCATATTAGTATTCATCCCTAGTGTATGAATGTACTTTGGGAGTACATAGAGGGATAATCTCTCAGCCTAAACACACAGGGGAGGGTCCTGCTCCAAATGATGTGACAGACTTTGAAGATGCCCCTTGGAAGGCCTCACCCTCCCTGGGGAGCTAAAAGGAGATGGGATAGGGGTTTCGGGTGTAGGGGAGGAAGGGAGGAGAGAGAACTGAGATTGACATGTAAAAGAAGCTTGTTTCAAATTTAAATTTTAAAGAAAGAAAGGAAAAAAAAAAGAAAGAAACTCAGGCCTTCCTATGAACCTGAAGGCTCGGCTTTTACATATGTTGAACATAGCTTGGCACTGAGAATTAGATGCTGTCACTGGCCTCTTCACTCTCGCATTTATTCATCATCCTTGCAAGATCAAACAACGTACTTTTTTCTGTGGTCTCCTTAGCTGAAATCATTATATAGGTTTTCAAGGAAACTGATGTCTACTCAACCAATGTTTATGCTCCAGTGAAGTAAGTTACAACCGAGTCTTTTCAGGTTAGTGAGTAGATTCCCATTTGTCTGATCTCTGTAGTCTAGTAGGGGGTTTTGAGTATTTTAGCCACCTGGTACAATACAGTTATAATTGGGGTTGCAGAGTTACTCAAGCCAGTCCATACACCCACTATTGCTGAGCACTCTAGCCACCATTGAAAAGTATGGGGAAACAAATGCTATACCCATTGCCAATGAATTAGAGATCCCAAGGACACAAGGTACCATTTGGAATGCTGTTTGTTGAGTATTGCCTTATTCTTCTCTGAGCATGCTTATATTACTCAGCAATGTTTTATCTCCATGAGATCTTTTAAATATTTTAAATACATATTCATGACTTCTCATTGTAGAATAAAAATTCCATTATTTTGTTTGTTTTTTCCAGTTCTTTGGTGATGATCTGTTACGTGAAGGTGTTAGTTGCAATTCAATATTTTGCAGCTTTTTGTGGTAAATTCAAAGTCCTTAGTGAGTTCTGTACTTTTTTGCTTCATACTAATTTTCCTAATATTATTGTGTGGCTGTACTAATATCTGCACATTAAGGTTAAAAGGCAATCTCCAGGGTTGTTCCTCTGGTGCCTACTAATCTGCTGTAGTAGTTGAGTAAAGGATTGTCCTTGGACTGGAACCTTTACAAGTAGGTCAAGCTAGCTAGGTAACCAGCAAGTCAAGTTCTAACTGTTCCTGCCTCCCATCTCACCACCATCTGTATGTGATCCTCCACCTGGCTTTTTACATGGGTTTTGTGCACAGGAACTCCAATCTTCATGGCCAGAGATAATTCCTTCATTGACTAATCCTGAATGAAGACTTTTAAAGAATATTTAAACTCTGTAACTATTGCAAAGACTCCTTCTATACACATGATTTAATTAATACAAAGATCTGGCTCTGAGTATCTTTAGTGGAGGTTTTCACTTCAAGTTCTTAAAGCTAAATTCCTGTCTTTCTATATGGAGTCTGTGGCAAAGAGGACAGTGATATAGCTGATCTTAAGTACATCCTCAGTTCAGTGTTTGTATCTTCCTTTTATTTTTTAGTTTCAAAGTGCATCTCAGTCTTGTTCATAAACCCTCCCTCCTCAACAAAAATTCAATCCACTAGGATAATACTGGGAAGAAATGAATATTCATTTTCAAAAGATCATTTATTTTTGTCATTACTTTTACTTACTTCATTCAGTGGACAGTGGTAAGGTGCTGTGGTTTTCATGTGCATTTTTTGATGATATTGTTTTATATGATTAATTATCTTTAGTTATCCAAATAACATAGTAGTTCTTCATACAACCCAAAAAAAAAATCAAATAAAATCACCTTGCCCACTGGTGCTGTGACCAAAGGTGACCTGTGTTGTGACTTTCATTCTTCCAGATGATTCCCAGTTTTCCCTAAAATATCTTTGTCTATAGAAGCAAAGAAGTGTATTTTATTTATGTTTGTTCATTTTCATTTTGTTTTGTCTTGTTTGAGACATGATTTCTCCTGTAGATTTGAAGCCTATCCTGGAGCTCACTTTGTAGAGTAGGCTGGCCTCAAATTCATAGAGATCCACCAATCTTCCTCCTGAATGCTGGGATTAAGAGCTTGTGTCATCATTGTTCAGCATGTTTCTATAAATATATAAATATATATTACATTTTCAATTTTACATAAAGGATTTACACTATATGTATAATTTTTTATTCCAATTATTGTCTCTTCTTAAATTATGCCAAGAATTATCTTATAAAATTTACTCTTAAAAAACATTCAAATAAAAATCATCACACATCTGAATTAACCTGACCCAAAATACCTGCATCCCAATGAACTTTTATTGAAGTAGAACAACCATTTTGAATGGAAGCTGTGGAGCTTCATATTGTATTTTACACTTAAAACTATTGATTATATTTTTATGCATTTATGCACCACCCAAACTGAAAGTGTTCAATAACCCAAGCCATCAGGGGCAGAAGATGCAAGTCTGAACAGTAATCATTGATAAATCTAACAGCAAATACTAGACAGTATATACAGAGAAAGGATGCATCATTCACTCTTGTTGATGGTGCAGTTTAATACAGCCATGTTGAAAGTCAGTTTGGACATTTCTCAAAAATATACAATTAGAACTAACACATGAACCAGCAAGTTTACTACTGTCACGTACCCAGAAAATTCCACATGCTATCATTGAAATATATATGCACCCCCATGTTTAACACTGCTTTATGCCTCAGAATTTCATGAAAACATTATCTAGTTTGATTATAACTTTACCGATGAGATTTTTAACTTTCTTTTTATCTATTCTTTGTGCCATTCACATTGTACATCTTGATCCTCTCCATTGATGGGAGATGTTATTCTGTATATATGTTTCTCATACTGGTTAATAAAGACCTGTGGCCAATGAGATAGCAAGATAGGCGGGGCTAGGAGACTAGGAGGAAAGAGGAAATGGGAAGGAGGAGTCGAGATGTAGCCCAGGGAAGAAGCAGGACTCCTGTTGCGGCTCCCCGATAAGACGACCATGTGGAAATACTTAGATAAGTAGAAATGGGTTAATAATTAAGGCAGAGCTAGCGCATAAACAGTAATGGTAATTGGCCAACAGGATTGAATCAAATACAGAGTCTGTGAGTGTTATTTGGGGCTGGCGCGGCTGTGGGCCCAGACTGGCAGGCTGGCAGGCTGGCGGAAACATACACGCTACACTCCATCTCTCTCTATTCTTTCTTATGTGCCCTCTGGCCTTGTAACCCCCCCACAAATAAAATAAAATAAATTTAAAATAAAAGGGAGAGAGAGGGAGGATGAAGAAAGGAAAAGAGAGAGTTTGTGTGTGTTGTGTGTGTGAGAGAGATCTCATCATGGAAGCTGTAGTGTGACACAGTAAACCCTTTAGTCCAAATATCTTTACTTGTAAGTGTTCATTGCAAAAAGCCATTGGTTTGGCTTCAGGCCTCTGGTTTCTGCTGCACTGTCGTCCTGGGCCCTCACTGCAACTCCTCTTAGATACTTTGTTGTGCCCTATGTCACAGAGATCCTACATGTGCTCCAAAAGATCATAGATAGAGCAGATGATCTACATGTCTATTTCTCTTCTGAGTTTTAATTTTTTCTAATTATGTTAGAGCTTCCACTAAGCCCTTAATATTAACCATTAACCTTTATAAGATAAATTTTATAAAAAAAATGGCACAACCAATTTATGCTTTATTCTTTAAAACTGTATTTATTACTATTTTATGTGTATGTATGAGTGCCTACAAATTCCACATGTATTTTTACTAATACACAATTACTGTGACTCTAGGCCTGGGTAGTTGCAGGGTTGGTCAGTCAACCAAGTCTCTCCTAGCCTCATGAGCAGGGTGTGCTCTCCATCCATCTCCAGCATCTCCAGTGCTGCCCTGGCTAGTTCACCCCTTATAGCAATGATCAAGGCTAGTTCTCCTGATGCCATGCTCTCTCACCCACACCTATACCAGGAGGGCCAGCTCTTTTGTGCCATCCAGGTGAGAGTTGAGGCAATGGTAAAGGCAGGACCAACTCTGTGCAGCCCCATTCTCTCAGCCTTTGATGGTGTTAGAAGCCATGGACATCAACATAGCCTGGGTCTGCAGCAGGGCCACGAACCCAGACATGGGTCTTGGCAGCAGCCCAGGCTCAGACATCAGCATAGCTCCAGGTGATAAACAAGCTGACCACCTCAGCCAGCTCCTCATCATTTTCACCTCCTCATCATTTTCACCTCCCCATGTGCCTCTCTGCACAGGATATAAATCATTCTCTGTCTGTCTCTCCCTCCCCCCCCTCTCTCTCTCTTGTAACTCACCATGTATTTGCTCCCCATAAAAGCACCAAACCAACCAGTACTTTCTCCTTGCACCCTGGGTAGGCCACCCTGGGCATGTTTGTGGGTATCCTTGTCTTGTTCAGTCATAATGGTGCCAGCAGGCAAATATGAGTTTCTAATATTCTGCTTATTAAGCCATCTTATAATGAACACCATAGTTTATGTGTCAATTATAGGTGAGAGGATAAGCATGAATATGGGTTTAGTATTATATATATAGTTTAAATTTAACAGAGCTTGCTTCTGAAATGGTTAAATCATTTTACCAAAAGGAAAACAGTACAGTATATTTTGTGAAAATACTAATGCTAACTCATTTGAGATTATCATATCTTTGTATTCCTAATACTCTAATATGTAAAAAGAAGTAGCTAAGCATTTTTTCACCTCAGCTTTCAGATAAAAATGTGTTTCTTCCTGAGAATGCAGCATATTGCATGTCTATTTCTCTTCTGAGTTTTATGTATGTATGTATTTATTTATTTATTTATTAGTTATGCTGGAGTTTCTTATAAGCCCTTAACATTAACCATTAAACTTTTTATCAGATAATTTTTATGCAAAATGTCATAATCAAATTATCTTTTACTCTTTACAGCTGCATTTATTCTTATTTTATCTGTATATGTGAGTGCCTTCAAATTCCACATTTATTTTGAGTAATACACATTCAGGAGGCTTGTTGTGTAACTGAAGAATAAATGTGCTAAGCCTCATACCTGACACCTCATATGGAAGGCATTTCAGTGAGATTTCAAACTTCAAGGAGACTAGCACTTTATAGGACATCTTGGTCACTAAAGCAGTACAAAGTCTCCTTGGCTGAGGTTTAGATTTGCATCTCACTTAGAATTCTACAGCTTCCACCCTGGCCTTCCTAACACAATTACAGGAGAACCTATTTACGTGCAAATCTGATAAGCACAAAGCACATTATGTGGGTTCTTGGAGCTTGATGCATTCTGCTGTTCCCGAAGAGTTACATGATGATGAGCACTGTGTTTATGCTCCTGTTTCTGTAAATACCAGCCAGCAGTCACAGAGGTCACATGTCCCATTGAGGACATTGAATGTTGTGGTAAATCCATCCCACTAAAATTATTTCCAGAGTCCAAGAAACAGAACATTAGGGGACCTTTTAAGTCTCATGGAAAAAAAAAGGTGTCACTGTGTCATGCTAAAACACTGTTTTTAACAATGCATTGTATGGCATTGTTGCCACCAGCTCCTCACAATGTGGGCATCAGAAAGGGGCTCTGTTGATGGAGAATGGAAACTAGAATAGGTTAAAAATGTTGTGACAATTTCTTTTTCTAATGGCTTCATATGCTGTAAAAGGCATTAGTTTTCAAGAGAGTGGTTATGATTTGCCTTTTATGTACCATTACGTCTAATTTATTTTATGTTTCAACAGTGAAAATTATTTTTCTCCTCCAACTTATGTGACAAACATAAATGTATACTCAAATAAAAAAAAAAGTTTCATTGGTTTAATTTGACGATCCTCTGCATCACCATAAAAGTATGTATTTCCTCCTGAACCAAGTGAGTAGAGACAGCAACTGTTGCAGTCCATTCATCTCAAAATAAATAAATAAATAAATAAATAAATAAATAAATAAATAAATAAAATGTCTGTGGAACTAGTCTCATTGAGGAGGATAACAAGTTGGGAGCATGAGAAAGCATAGCAATGCTTAAAAACAATGGCTCAAGGCAGGCATGGCTTTAGTTAGCAATTTATCCTAAGAAAAGTACAGATGGCAGAAGGGAGAGGTTTAAGCAACTGTATCTAATAAAATAAGATATTAAAAATTCTTACGTAATGTTAAAACATTAATGTCCATGTGTTCCTTCATTTTTCTAAGTAAGAGTGAGTCTGTTTTTGTGCAAAGCTAAAGGCTGTAGAAAGTTCAAGATTATGCTGCCAGTTTCTTTGAGCTATAACAATGAGTGTGTGGAAAATTAGATAAAGCACAAATGCCTTAATTAGATCAATTAGAAATTTTTAGAGACACATTTATAAGTGAGTGAAACAGTAAACCAGATATTCCCCACATCCTAAAAACCAAGAGCAGTGGGTGGAGGGGTCATGTTTGGAGGCTCTGTGATCAAAAGAGCCTAGAAATTCTAGCAGAGTACTAAACCCTGAACCTTCACTCTACTAGTGAGTACGGGAAACAGCCCATGCCTAAAATATGAAAGAGAATGACAGTTCTTCCCACATTCTGTTCTCTCTCTCTCTCTCTCTCTCTCTCTCTCTCTCTCTCTCTCTCTCTCTCTCTCTCTCTCTCTTTCTCTCTCTCTCCCTCCCTCTCTCTCTCTCTCTTTCTCTCCCTCTCTCCCTCCCCCCCCTCTCTCTCTCTGCGTATGTATACAACTATGTAAATGTGGCTGTACATCAGAGTACACACCTGGAGATGAGATGACAACCTTGAGAATTGATCCATCATTGCTTTTAGTCTGATTTGATTCAGGGTCTCTTGTTTGCATTATATACAGAAAGGTAGCTTCCAAAATTCTCCTCTTTCCACTTCCCATCTCAACATGTTAGTACTGGGATTACAGGTGGCTTGTGCCTGCCTTACTGTGGGTTCTGGTCATCCAAATTCAAGTTCAAGACAGAGTGGCAAGTACTTTACCTATTGAACCTTCTTCCCAGCCCTTTTCCTTGTTACTGAATATGTACCCTGTGAGCTGTGTTTTCAAATATAAACACTGCAAACAACAGAGTGAAATGTTAAGGGGTCTCTTCATCTGCCTTCATCTTTGAAAATCTGAAAAGATGCTTCTGAAACCTGTATCATTGTTTTTCTCTTTTACAACATTGACTTTGTGGATAACTAGATAAAAAGTAGACTCAACAATAGCAGGACCAATCTACCTCTACCATCTTACAACTGTTCACATTGGAGATTTTCCTCTTTGTTAACATTTAAACCCCAGGTGTTTGAAATGGGAAAATACATATAAAATATGAAGTGATTTCATCTTTATTAGATTTCATAAACTACACATCTCAGATCAAGTCTCTCCATGCTTGAAATAAAGTAGTAACTTTAGTGCATGACACACAACATTGCATTGGTTACTTTAACAACACTATGGCCAAGATTCTTGACAGAAATAATTCAGTATGGAAACTATGTGACTCATAGTTTCAGAGGTCTGACTCCATAATGGTAGGAAGGCATGGCAGTAGGAATGTCTCCATTGGTGGCTGTGGAGTGGGAAGATTCATTCCTCAATGTCATAGTATCAGGAGGCAGAGTGTGGCAGGAGCTAGCCAAGGAATAACCACAGGTATGACAGACATTGATATAAAAACTATAGTGAGTTGTGAAAGTGTATTTTTTTCTGGCTTACTTTTGAAAGTTAGTCTGTCTTAATGGAGAACTTACAGCAATAAGACATCTAGTCACATTGTGCCTACACTCAAGATGCAGAGATGAGTATTTATACCCCCTCCCTGGCCTTCTCTTTATAGTTTAGGACCTCAGCTAATGGAATGGGGCCACTTACACTTAGGGTAAGAGGGCCTACTACAGACAACCTAATCTAGACAACACAATAGCATACAGTATCCAGACTCTATATTTTCCATTTTTATGTGGCTTTTTTACTCTTTTTTTTCTTTTACTTTTTTTTTTTATTAATTGAGACAGAGTTTTGATGGGAGATGTCATTCTGTAAATATGTTTCTTGTATTTAATGAATAAAGCACTGTTGGCCAATAGGAAAGCAAGATAGGTGGGACTAGGTGACAAGGTAGAGAAAGGAAGTAAGAGGGAGGAGATTGAACACGGAGGATGGAGAGAGAAGAATGCCAGCCCCTCTCTCCAGTAAGAGAAGACCACGTGGAAATACTTAGATTATTAGAAATAGGTTAATATTTAAGACAGAGTTAGTCAATAAGAAATGCTAGTAACAGGCTAACAGCATTATATCAAATACAGAGTCTCTATGTGTTATTTGGGTCTGGTGAGGCAGTGGGACCAGACCTTCAGGGGAAAAAAACGCTCATAACAGGGTTTCTCTGTGTAACTTTCGCTGCTCTGGAACTCACTCTGTATACCAGGTTCACTTTGAAATCATAGAGATTTGTTTGCCTCTGCCTCCCAAGTGCTAGAATTAAAGGTGTGTGCCACCACACACAGCTACTCTCTTTCTGTTTTTTTTTATACCACTTTATCCTGTTTCTTTTTCTCTCCCAAGCCTATATATATTTTAAAACACATTATAAACCATTAGAGGTTTTTCTTAATCTGAATCTGTCTTTACTGTAAATCTTTATCTTTTTCTGGCCAGGAGTCTTTTATCTGCTGAACAATATTGCTAAAATGAAAGCCATAGCTGTTTTAGCTGATGTCCATTCAAGTTGGCAGGGGTACGTTTACCGCCAGCACTGAGAGCTGTACTCATTGCCTTGGTCTATGCTGCCATATAGCAGCAGGCTACTGGCTTGGAGATGTGGTCACTGCCACTGCCAGCTCTCGTACATGCTGAGTCAGGAATCTTCCTTTAAAGGAGCCACATGAGTCTCTGCTTATCTCTAGCAAATCAGAACACAACTGAGAAAAATGCTACTACCAAGAAGCCTTGTTTGTCTCTGTTCTTTTGTTTCTAAAATCCTTTTTTAAGCTTTTGTCAAGTTTTAAGTGAAAGTTCTGGGGCCCCCATGTTGGGTGCCATTTTGTTATGAGCAGTTTTCCCACCATCCTGGTCCCAGAGCTGCATCAGCCCCAAATAACACACATTGATGCTGTGTTAGATACAAAGCTGTTGGCCTCCTAATAGCATTTCTTATTGGATAGTTCTGTCTTAAGTATTAACCCATTTCTATTAATCTAAGTGTTTCCACCTGGTCTTTTCTTACCGGAGAGAAGATCCAGACCTCTTCCCTCTCAAGTCTCTACATCTTGGATCTCCTCTACTACATCTCTCAGAAGCCTCCTTGTCTCCTATATCTACCTATCTTCCCTTCCTATTTGCCAACAGTTCTTTATTCATTAACTGATAAAAAAAAACATATTTACAGAATGGCATTTCCCATCAATTAACCATTAATATTAACCATCACCATAAGCAAGAGTAGAGTTTAAGATATATTGAGTGTGGTTCCTTCAAAGCTGTATGAAGGTCAAGAGAAAGTTGAAAATATTAAAGTTCTAGAAAGTGAAAGTTGGAGTTAAGACCATATTCAAATAGGATCACTGAAGTTATGAGAATGTTAATATTTCAGGTAAAGAGAGCAATTGTATACATTAGTGTTTCCTTATTGGCTGTGATTACATTCTTAATTAAAATTATTTTCATACAATATATTTTGATCATCATTTCTTCTTCCTCATATTCTCTCAGATCTTTCCTACCTAGAATCCACTCAACTTTATGTTATTTTTCTCTTTCTACCTCCTCACTATCTTTATCTTTCAAAACAACAAAAATATACAGTAAATACAAAAAAAGTCAAAAACTGTAAATACAAATAAGACAATAAAAAAGTGCCAAAACAGAAAATTGAAGCAAAAAGTCATGAAATGATTTTCCAATAGTGGCTAAGGATAATGCATTTCTAAAATTGTACTACAGTGTTTTAAAAAATGCAAGGGGTTAATACCATTTAATTTATATTATTTTTAAGTAAGCCTCCAATCTTAGACATCAAGAGCTAGAATCCTGAGCCAACATCTAACATCTGTGTAGACTAAGCTGTGAAATACTGTCACTGTCAAATTTTCCATCATAGAAAGGAAAAATGAAAATATGTGTGTTATTGTAGGCATGACTGAGGTTGTGTGTGGAAAATCTCAACAGTGTCATAGTTTTCTGAAAGGAGTTGGTTTCTCCTTCTTGGCTATTGTTTGAAACATAAACCCTAAGAAAGATATTACCAGAGCTAAAATTCACCATGGCCCACATTATTGGCCTCTCTGAGCTCTGTACAGGACTCATAAGATTTCATGTTTGCAAAATTTTAATTCAAGAATAACCTAACTCAAGAGTTGGAATGAATAAGCTAATTTATTTTCTGTCTCTTGATAAGGGTATTTCTTACATACTAGACCTACCTGTGGGATTGTCTCAGCAAGGCTTTTGGGGACCATTGAGAGTTCCTTGACTATTTGTTCCTTTCTCTAATGAGAATAGGGAAGTAATTGTCTTCACTTGTCTGGCTGTAGGGTTTTAAAATGATTTAACTAGTTGGACATTGCTATAAAAAGTAACAGAATTCCTTCCACAATTAACCTTAGCATCACATATGATCTTTCACGTTTAGGATAGAGATACTACAGAAAAATCATTCAGCATCCTAACACTTAAGTGCCTAAGCTAACAACTTCTCAGGGAAGAAATATGGAGTGGGTTTCCTGTTGTGTGAGCATCATCAGTGTCAGGGATTCAATGTTCTTTGTCCATGAAAATAATTTTTTTGGAACTTAACATTGACCATTTGGCAATACAGTTTCTTCAGTCACCTAGGACAGTCATACAATATAGGAAGAATGACTGTGTTTCTGCATTTAGAGTATAGTATTTTAAACCAAGTGGGTGGAAGCATAATATACCAGGTTCATACTACAAGTCTCAAAGCCACAAAATTTATATCTATTCTGCTACATCATCCATGTGGCGGTCATAGAAAGTTCAGGCTCCACAGCACTGGACACCTTTTGACTCAGCTTCTGTACTTCCCCAGAAAATGGCATCTGGCCCCATTATAGTATTCAAACTGAGAGTAAACTCAAAGGCTTCCTTTGTGTTGTAACTTCAGTTTGTCAAAAATCCATTGAACAACAAATGTTAATTACTTTGAAGAGTAATTGCACAGCTAATATATTTTTTTTAAACTTACTTTCCTACTATAGAGTTTCCAAAACTATTTTCAAATGATTGTTGACCTGCTTGTGTGCTTATTCATTGCTCCCCAAAAAGAAGTTCTGGCTGTTTTGTTGTTGTTGTTGTTGTTGTTTTTGTTTTTGTTTTGTTTTTTTTTTAATACAAACTTTCCAGGGAATGAGCTAATAAGTTCTTTCTTACCAACAAAAACCTATCTTTTCTATTGACATAGTTTCCTAGGAAATAGTGTTGGGCAACAGCCAAGGTAATGAGTTTTGGATTTCAAATATTTATCACGTTTTTACTCATTGGGGAATCTTGATTTATCCTGGTTTTTCTTCTTTATCTCATGTTTTCCTGTATTGTGTTCACAGTTCTAAAGTTAGTTAGTTTCCCTCTGTGTCACTGTTGTAATCAAAGGGATGTGGGTAAGAAAAATAAAAACAAAAATGTGGCTTAGCCTTTAGAAGTTCAAAGGGTTTTTAACTTTCTGTTCTTTGTTTTGTGACTGAAGTGTTTTAATATATTGTCTGGCCTCGAATCTACTTCTTGCCCCCAAAGCCAAATGGAACAAGCTGTCCAGACATGGATATCCCAAATCTATGAGGAAAGTATTAATCAGTTTTCTGGAAAGGTGGCTTTGAGTTACAATATCCTTAGACAATGGAAATATGATACAAATATTTTTGTACTAAATAATAGCTGAAATGTGTGAGCTGTTTCTGTGTTAAATATATAAAATAAGTTCTGTTATTTGTAAAATGAAGCTGTAGTAACTTACTAGAAACCTTGTCATCTCAGGAGAGAAGGAAAAATGCTGTAGCTTTTATTCCCATGCAGTTTCTGTCACAGCCCATAAATTTTTCTACACTCATGGGAAAGCATTGAGTGTGAATATTGTATGCTATTTCTTGTAGAGAAATCAGAAAAAAATGTTATCAACAATTGTAACAAACATCATTGGATATGAGCAGCTGGAGAAATATTCTCCTGCCAAAGTTACATTTAATCTATAAGAAGAACCAATCATACAACATTTTATTAAATTGATCAGCTGTGTAGTAACAGCATAATATAAGAAATTTAGTGAAAAATCACATGAAATTTGATCAGACAAACTGAATTCTATAAGGAAAAATAAGACAGTGTTCAGAGAACATACAAATAGATGTGAGATACATGGGTATTTTGTTTAAAATATATTTCCTGAGTGAATTAGGATTTTCATAAAAACACATTCCCAAAATATATGTTTAAATAGTAAGTGATGTGTCCTGTTCAGTTTACAATTTTACAATATTTGCCTAACAGCAAATAATGTTTGTTTCTCTGTGATGACGAAGTTGTTAGAATAACGAGACTTACCTTCTTGAATTTGTCACAGTTCTGAAAAAATGCAAATAAATTTATTAACTGAAACTGAGTACATATTTTGTTCGTAAATATAAGGCCTGATTTTTTTCCCATACCACTATTATGTAGTGCACATGATAGGATTATAAAATCCTATATTTCTCAGAGTATAGAGACAGTCTAAGTTCATCCGCTTCTTATTAAACACTTAGTGTTAATTTCACTGAGTGAAAGTAAGGCCACTGACCCAAATTTTTGAGCAAATTAAACAAGATTTATTTTCTTAGGGGACAGTCCTGAACTTAGAGAAGTGGGCCTTTATAGCCCCAAAACCACAAGGCTAGGGGTTTCCCAAGGGTTGTAGAATTTCCAGAGGAGTTGTAGTTCTATAGGAACTTGGCAGAACATACCAAAATTATTTGGTGAAACACAATCCTATGAGGAAGGTGGATGTAGGTCATGTCTCAGTCAGGGTATAGACCAAATCAAATTCAAAGAAGGCTCAGATATAGTAAAGTCAAATTCTAAGACATAGAAACCTACATTTTACAGAAATGAACTTACTTTGACCTTGTAACAAGATGGATTCTGCATCCAAGATAGAGTCAGGCTGGTCCATCATCTATGTTGTTTTCATTTGTTGACAAACTAAACTAGATTAATCTAAGGGTAGAGGATTTACAGTGTTACACGGTTTTTGAGCCCAAAGTGATGTCAGCAAGAACCTGAGGTGGAGGTTCTGGTTGCTGGAAAGTAGAGATTCATGAAGACACCAGGAAAAACAAGGATACTTCAAAGGCTGTACCCCCAGTGGTCTATTTCCTCCAACCAGACCCTACATATGTCTTATCACTGCCAAATATTAGCTTCAAAGTGTAAAGCCCTCATGGATTCTCCCATTGATGAAGTCAAAACCCTGATGACAGAATCACTCCTTCCTGCGTGCAACCACCTGCCAGCTCGATCTTTGACACACAAATCTTCAGACAACATTTCAGTTCATAGCTCTATGTTCATCTTACAATGCAAAATTCACATAGTGAGTTCCCAAGAGACTCCAAACGTACAGGTGGAAAATCTCCTTTGGGATTTGAGGCAACTCTTGGCTAACACACACACACACACACACACACACACACACACACACACACACACGCAAAGGAAGGAAGGTAATATACTTAACTTAGAACAAACTATTTTAAAGCAGATGTACCATTTTCTGGTTGCTGTGATCAAATATTGGGCAACAGGTGACTTAAGACAGAGAACAGTTTTCTGGATTTTGGTTCTGGTTTGTTTGGGCTCATAGTTTGAGCTATCACTGTAGAGAAGGCATGGCAGCAGAAATACAAGGCAACTAGTGATGCTGGAGGCAGCAAACAGGAAATGAAGAGAAAATTGGACTGCATTATACTACCAGTTTGACATTAACTAGGCCCCTGCTACAGCTGTCTCTCAGTACCTAGATGGCTAGCAATGTGAAATTGATCCTGGAAAAACAACTTTCTAAGCATCCTTCTTCAACAAGATTTCTATTGAAGCACATTTTTCAGGGACATTAACTAGCCTTTGACCACAGCTACAGCTGTCTCTCAGTAACCAGGAATACATTTCAGGTGTCTTTCAAATGTGTTTCACCATCTAACACCCTTGAGCTTGCAATAAAGTGCAGTTTAGACAAACTACGCTTGGGACATGTTGTATCTTATGCCAAATCAAAATATTTAGCTTTCTTTTGAAGGGTCTAATCTCCTTAGCAACTATGCCTTTCCTGGCCATTGGGCCAAATTGTAAGTTCAAAATTTGTATTCTACTTTTCAATACTGATTACATATATATATATATATATATATATATATATATATATATGTACACATATATGTATGTATGTGTGTGTTTATTATATACTATATATGTATGTATTATAATACATGCATATATATACATATATATATATCCATATATATATATGAATGAGAGAGCAACACCCTTGGCATACATACCCTGAGGATGTTGTGATGCCTTGAAATTTAAACTCAGAACCACACAAAATAACTGAAAACAACCAAGACTGAACAAATTATTTGCCAAATGAAACATGGAAGACCTCTAGTCTAGTCCTTACTAAAACACTCATTTCCCTGTCCAAATTCTGTGAGTATAGCTTTTACTGCACACATTCCTATCTATCCTATCTACATTTTGGTATTCTTCCATCACAGAGGAATCATCCCTTAGGCTCTGTTTATAGAATTCTAATCCAGCCTGTTCTTCCTAACCTACCAAAACCCCTCCCCCAAAACAGTTACAAGGGTTAATGAGCCACATAGTAACATAAATCACAACAGTGTACCTATTCTTGGCTCCAAACTCTTTATTGGTCAGGATTCTCTAGAGCAGCAGTTCTCAACCTGGGTGTTAGGACTCCTTTAGGAGACAAATGACCTTTTCACAGCAGTTGTTTAAGACCATTGGAAAACAGTTATTTACAGTATGATTCACAGCAAAATTATAGTTATTAAATAACAACTAAAACAACTTTGTGGTTGGAGGTCACCACAACAGGACATACTGTATTAAAGGAGTGAAGCGTTAGGAAGCTTGAGAACCACTGCTCTAGAAGAACAGAATAAAATGACTGTCTGTGTGGTAACTTAACGTGTTACTTTACTTTTTTTTTTTTTTGCATTTGCATTTGTCAAAAAAGAGTCTCAGCTCACCTTCATATTTGAGGTACATTGAGATCACATCTTCTCTCTTGGAAGATTCTCTTCTCCAAGGCTGCCCATTCTTTTATTGCTGTTCATCTTTCTCTTCTTCTAAGCATGGCAATTATATCAGTCTTACCTTCTAATCATCAATATTCACCCCTTAGGTAATTTCGTCTAATTCTCTTGCTGTAAGTTACATCTAATGTGTTAAAAGCTGAATTTCTAAATCTCTTCATTTGAATATTCCTTTGATCTCCAAACTGATAAATCCAAGTCTTTATGTGTCATTTCCTTCTCTCCATAGGGTACAAGATGTGTGCTGCCTACTTCAAAACTACTCTCACTGCTTCCTTGAAAACAGTTTCTTTTTGCTGTCAGTCAGGTACTTACTCACCTCAGGAAAGCTAAGTCACATCTCACTCACTGATATGTGTGAACTGGTTCTGCCATTGGGAAATAAAAGAGAATGTGACTGAAGACTCTCCTGAGGGAAGATGTCTTCATTCCTAAAGGAAGACAGAGGGAAGGAAAATGAATAAATCTTTAGCAATTCTCCATCAATTTGCTTTCTGAACAAGGTTGTCTGCTTGGATATTCTTGTACCTTTTTAATTTTTCCCATGAAAGATGTCTTTCCACACAGCATATTCCCAAAAGAAACGGCACTTTAATAACCTGGATTCACTGGCAGCCTGAGCAAAAGTAGTTTCAATAGAATAGTAGCAACAAGGTTCTACAGGAAGGAGAAGTAGGTGTGCTTGTGAATACATAAGACACATGCACACAAACACACACTCAATTGCACACACACACACACACACACACACACACACACAAACACTCACATGCACACACACTATTTGTTCTGTTCCTCTAGTAGGGAAACTTTTGCTACATTAATTCCCCATGGTTCTTAGTCTTTGGAAGTTGTTTGTAAAAGGAAACTAAGAATGTTTTTGACTGTGTGTGAATGTGAAAGAATAAAATATATTAGGCTCTAAAATATATTAGGCTCAAAAGCACTTATATACAGTGTTATGTAGCCCTAATATTGTAGAGTGGGCTCATTACTAAGGCCACATTTGAAAACAGTCTTCTTTCTAAAAGCTAATACACACAATGGTGTCTTTAAAGGTGGAATAAAAGAAGGAAAACACTCCCTAGTTTATTAAACATTCCTCTGAAATTCTGTTATATTGGACAAAAACAATGACATCATTCTACACCTAAATTTAACACATACAAAATAAGATCCTCTCACTCCACTCCTCATATCATAATGGTTTGGATTTATCCAGATGTTCCTAATATTATAATTTTATTTCAAACAGTTTACTTAGATAATGGTCTCAAGAAAGCATGATCAGATAATGGAAAGTTATATAATGGAGATAAACAGGTAAAGCCTCTGTAGTCAAGTAAATCACCACTGTGGACAAATGGAGCAAAATCTCTAGGAATCTCTCCTAAGTGGTGTTGAATGAACCCTCACAGTTCACCCTATCTTGGGATGATGAAACTATTGTTTATATACCAGCTTTTGTAGGCCCGTGCTTGTACACTAGTCTGTGGTAAAAGTTCCCTGACACATCTAGCCTGCTCTGCATCTCTGCATGCAAGTAAAATAATGTTTCTTTGCTTTAAACAAACCAGAAAAAAAGGGACTCCATAAAAAAAAACAATGCTTACAGTTTGAATTTGTCATCTAAAGTCCAAAATCTATAGGCAGGAAACAACAGCATTTGCATGGCTGTCCCTCTTGCCAGGCTCATCTCTAACACTCTGCATTAAGTTCACCCAGTGGTAATGCTCTTTCTCCAAAGGACTAGTCAGTCAGCTTTTCCTTGAAAATGCAAATCCAGAAAGTTAGTAGGCCAAGATTCAGTCCTTGTTATTGTAGTTAATCCCAAGGCTACAACTTACATTCTCCACCTTCTGAATGCCAATTTTCACATGTCTGGCAGGCTATCTACAATACTTTTTCTCATTTATTGCTATTACTGATCTTGGAAGAGATACCCTGTGAATGGTCTAAGAACACTATACTCTTCTCTGGCTTCTTTAGGAAAGCAGCCTTATATTCCCCTGATAGTTTAATTATCCCTCACAGTACAGTGGCTCACTTCTGTGAATACTGCTCCCCAGGAAATGAAAAGCACAAATTAAATACATAGTAGTATGAAATTACCCCAAGAGGAGAAGTAGAAGTGATGGTGAGAGGATCCATCCCTATGTAATCTCTGTAATTGAAACTTTTTCCTATGGAAAATGAAGCTTTCTAAAGGCTATCACAATTAGTTTTACCCAATACTTGCAAAAGGAATAACCCAACTCTCAGATTATCATCTTCAAGCTATCATATTATCCATCATTTTAATGTCATTTGATATTCCATTACACTGGACTCTTCTGGCTGTTGCAATATATGACAGTATTTCTCTATTCAGTGACCCCCATATTAATATCTTAATCACAATACATCTTTCATTGTAAGGTGAATCCCTTGGTTCAATACATCTTTAAAATCTGATGAAGAAAACTGAGATTTTTGTTAACTTCTGTATGATGTTGTTTGCCATGGTACCATCAGCCTGGGAAGAAGGAAAATTCATAAAAACATGTTCAATGCCAGTGAGATTCTCACCCCACGCCCATTAGACATGTTTGATTTAATTAGTTTTGTACTAACTGAGTCATTGATCTCTTCAACTAGTGGTGCCATAAAAGCTCAGAATCTGTCCTTGCTCTTGATAGTCCATGCAATGGGGCTAATCTGTGGCATGGTTCTTACGGAAGCATAACCTCCATCCCAAACCCTGTTATTACTGTCCAAACAGTGCCAGAACTGAGGTTGAGAAGGATAAAGATGGCTTATCCCAGTCTGAAGCTGATCTTCAGTTGTTCTTCCAAATATTACAGCTGAGTTTTATTAACACACTACTTAATCAACAGTGGTGTCTCTATTAGACTTTGCTCTTAAATCTTTATAAATTAATTCATGATTCTCCCAGTAAAATCCAAAATGATGAACCTCAGACATTTTTTCCTCTATGCTAGTATATGTTCCCATCTTCTCTGTTTGTATGACTAGAGAATATTTGTAAAAGAAATTTGTAAAATTAAACCCTTGGTTTAATATGTGTCTGCTTGTCCAAATAACTGTTCTTCTTGCCTTCTTTTGTCTTGGTGTGTGTGAGTCATGGGTGACATGATGCTCTGAATTAGCTGCTCAGACAGGTCAATTTTCTATGATCTCATCTATTTCTGACTTGAGTCCTATGACACACTTTATTGTTGAAGAAAGTGAATTTTAGAAATGGCCAAACATCATTATCTACAATGTGTCAAAGCTGATATTTAGACTCGGGATTTCCAATAAATCTAATAAACATTTGTCTTAGAAGGGGAACACTCAGTCAGTTCTTCAGAGAATATGAAATCATTTTATTTCCTCAGTTCTCTGATCCTCCATAATGACATTCTAATTTAAAGAAACGTGTTTAGATCACATATATAATTGTGTTGATTTTTACAATGCTGAGTTAAATAAGAAATGACTCATACAAATGTGATATCAAATGAGCAAATAAAAACAAGAAGTGTGTAGATAAAAGAACTCTAATATATGATATGAATAGGGAAAGTGGGAATAATGGGCAAAGAGATTTAATTGGAGCAAGAAAAGTAAGAGTATAGTATTACAGGAAGACCGCCAGGGATCTCCACAAAAGCAGTTTATAATTCACTCAAGGGACAACACCAAGACATTTGGAGACCTAGGTAGAGCCCAGGTGTCCAGAGCATGAGGTTTTTGAAGGTATAATCCACATCCTAGTACCTCACTATGCAGCTTCAGGAAGGGTGGAGGGCTTCATATAGGCAAGCAATTTGATAGAAGTTAAGGTAAGTGACTAAATGGAGAGGAAGTTTGTATAAGTAGGAAATATAACAGATAAGTTAGTTAGATATCCTGACATTGGGTTCCTGTAATAGGGCCGGGTAATTTTTCATGACATTCTCCATAAAGGACACCAAATTCTAGTTAAACCTGAAATAGACTCAGGAAGAACACAAGATGGAGGAACCTCTGCACTGTATTTCTCTGTCTCAATAGCCAAGGAGGGCACTGAAGTGCATACCAAAGTCATATGAAAACCTATATTTTTTAGCTTCTCTCTCTCTCTCTCTCTCTCTCTCTCTCTCTCTCTCTCTCTCTCTCTCTGTGTGTGTGTGTGTGTGTGAGTGTGTGTGTGTGTTTTCTCATATTAAAGGATTAGTTGGAGGTCCCTACACAAGGAATTGTACTAACTGCAAAAACCATAGGTTGCAAAAGAAAAGCCCAGTGCTAGGTGTGAGGTGTACCAGAAATATCCTAAATAATCCACACTATTGCCATGGCTATCAATCTCCACTATAAATCGATAGTAAGATTCTTGCCTCACCATGCCAGCACAGTCAGAGTACCGAGCTTGGTGGAGGGTGTCGGGATTGAAACACTTAGAAAACCACCAGGAGAAGTGAAGAAGTTGCTGCCGTTTATTACAGAGAGTAATGGGCTTATTTACCCAAGCCAGGGGAAGGGCTAAGCATGGGAGGAAGTCATGCACCACCCACACTGGTGTCAAGGTACCGGCACTGCACATGGGAAAGTTCTGAACACAATCTTGTTTGCTCAACCTTGTTTGCACTGAAGTTTTACAGCTGGGTGGAGAGAAGAGAGCTGTAAGGGACAAGTACTTAAATTTCCCAACAGATTCTATTGCTGAAGACACTGTACATATTGGTCATATGTACGAAGAAATCAGGTCAGTAGTGGCCAAGAAGTTTCCTCCCTGATGGCTAGCTTTCTTCATACTAGAAAGTTTTTTTATGAAGATTGCTGGTGGAGTAATGTCATTTACTTTCTTAACCAGCTGTGAGGCCTGTGAACCACAATAATGACCCAGCATTACAAGATAGACCCATGTGTACAACAGTGGCAGAAATGTTATGGGGGTAACAAGCCACTTTCTGATTGTTTTAAAACCTACTACCCAAGAGGAAACATGTGTGATGCTGCCAAATTGGCCTAGAAACTCCAGGATATGGATCTCATAGGCCTACTGTCATTGTGCTAAATGGACATAGTATCAAACTCCCCTCTAATTTCATATTTCTTTACCCATAGATGAGTGCAAGGCCCCAAGTACAATGCCTGCCTTCCTGCATCCCTTTCTCTTGTGAGTTATGTTTGAGTGCCACACTATCACTCAAACATAACTCACTCTGTCCTCCAGAATCACCCTTTCTTATCAAGCATTGTGACTCATTTGACTCTCCCCAATCAGAGTGGCCTTTATGCACCTCTTTCATGATGTCTAGGAAGTCACCTATTTTTCTTTTCCATTAAAACTTTTGAGCAAGGTGGCCCGCTCTGTGTTTTAGTCATCACTATTTTCCAGACTGAACCTGGGTTTTTTCCTCAATAGGGAAGCCAACATCTCCCATTGTCACATCATGCTTTCAACCTGGCATTGTCTGCTGAACAGTTGACTGCTGCTGTAGGGGATGAATTAATTTGGAGAGACAATAGGAGAAGTTCATGAAATGTGATAAAAATCACTTCACCTTTTCCAACCCATTCTTGTTGAAGTGATAAGCAATCACATCCTTTTATGAACACCTTCCCTTGTTTTGAATACAATAGTTTTTTGTGAGATTTGGCAAGAAAATCAGCATATATGAATGTTTCATATATTTGAAAACATGAAAATGCCTAACAGCCCCATGTTACATTGGGATGAAGACACTGAAGCGAAAGAGGGCTATTTCACTTTAGATGCTAACAGAATGTTGTTCAAATGCCTATTAAAAACAAACAAAAGGAAGAATATTTATAATGCCTTTAGCAGTCCTTGACAGGTGACACAGTGTACAGACACCATTTCTTTGGTAAGGCTTTAAATTGTTCGTGGTGCCTTGACACCTTTAAGCCTCGAGTCCCTCCTACTCTGTCTGGATGTGCTACCCCCACCCCAATGGGAAAAAAGTCTTCACTAGGTAATTGTTCTCTGAATAGCTGCACATACTCTCACAAGTCCTTAGTCTAAGGGGTTTCCCTGTCCTGGAGGCCTACCGCATGATTCACATGGACTGGAAGAATGTTTATTAATCTATGGGAGAACGTGATTGCTTTGTGAAAATCACAAGTCCTTTGCTACAAAGTCTTCCTCCTGCAATCCTGCTGTTCACTCTGCTCCTTTGTAGACTGTCCTGCCCTATGGTATGATTCTCCTGATGGACATAGATTTATTCACATGACTAATACACTGCTATAACTCAACAACTCAGGGTGGGGTTTCCAGTGTCTGTCCACCTTAGAATATCTATCAAGGCATTCTCTGTCATATCAGTACAGAGAGAACAGGCAATTATGGTATAGGTATTTCAACAAGACTGAAGATATGCTTCTTTAATCAAAGGTAACAGAAATTAAGTTAAATTTAGTATAAAATTCACATTGCTGACACTGAGATGTGGTTAGGTTATATATATTAGCCAGGGAAACACTAGGAGATTATAATATTTACTGTGTTGCTGGCATTCCCATAATTATAAAAAGAAGTGCAAGAACACAAACTTAAAAAAAAATTGTATTTTGGTGCAGTTTCAGAAGTTTACATCTCTGGACCTATGGCTGCTTGGCTCCATTATTTCTGGGCTGTGATGAGATAGAAAACCTGCTGGGGTAATAGGATGGTGCTCTTCTCATGGTGACTAGAGGGCATAGGTTGTAAACAAAGAAGAACCCAAAAACAGGTTATACTCTTCAAAGGAAAGCCCCATCATTTTCTGAATAAAATAAGAGCACAAAAATAAAAGAAAAAAAGTCAAAGAGATAAGCTGAGTAGACCATATGCAACTGTGAGTTAATAACAGAGGTAGGAATAAAAAACCTCCCATATCTGAGAACCTGCCAAACAGAAACACAAATACTTGCCATTGTGTGTATATACATTTAAAATTGATATTTGCTTTCTATCTTTTTTATAGCTTTCTATTTTCCTATATGCATTTTCAGTGACCAATAGCCCAATTTGTCTATTTCCTACAAGAAGGCTAAGGACTTCAGGAATGAATCTTGATAATCTGTAAATAGTGTTATTAATATTTTGAACCGTTTTCATTTTCATACCTCAGGTTTCTTTCTCTTTTTTGTCTAGTAAAGATGATACTACACTCGGAAAATGTTAATCAATGATGTCAACATCATTTCTTCTTACTTTTTGTCAGAATGCTTCTAGTATTTAATGACTAAAATGAGGCTGAACAACATTTCTCAAATATTTAGCATATATTTAAGCATAAAGCAACAGAATTATTCACAAGGTCATATCAAGAGAATATTTTACAATATAGGTTTTCTTTCTAGTAATTTTTGGGAGTTGGATTTTATTGAAAATTTTCATATCTCTATAATTAGTGTGACTTTTCCACTGCAGCTTATTTTCAAAGTGACATAATAGATTTTCTTCCATTTAAATTATTACTCAGAAAAAAAACACAATAAGCATTGTTTGTTTGTTTGGTTGTTTTTTGTTTTTTTTTTTTTGAGTTTGTAAAACAGAGTTTCTCTTCATAGCCTGGCTGTCCTAGAACTTGCTCTGGTTCTTCTTGCTAGGCCAATCCAGACTGGCCTTGAATTCAAAGAGATTCACCTGTGTTTGCCTCCCCAGTATTGGGATAAAAAACATGTGTCACTACACCCAGCCAATAAAGTTTATAGTATGAAACACCAACTTCCTGATTCTTTCTCATTTGCATTAATACATACGGTAATACTACATGAATATGCAAACCTAGTTAGAGTGAGCCAACTAACTTTAGACCTCCTTTGATAAGTGATGTTACAAAATATTTTATTTTGCATCCCAAAGATTGTCCTCTGAAGGAAATTGACCTATAATATCTGCCCCCAGAGTAGTAATGACAAATATGACATGTTCATTTGTGATAATCAAAGAAGCAGTTTTACGAGTTCCTTTTCTCTGAAAGGAACTATTTTGATGCCATATTTTCCCCTGATTATGAACCACACATAAGAATCACATGTTTCTACATTGTAAATTTTCTATGATGTGCCATGACTTATTCAGATGTGGATGTTTGGGAGCTATTACTTTGATATAAACCTGTGAGTTCTGTGAAGGTATAGACAGCATCTGTGACATCTCTGGTGCCTTGGTACATAGAAAATGCTTAATAAATATTTTATTGGTCTTTCTTGGATTTGTTTGGAAACCAAGACATTAATTTCAGAGCTTCTGTAGTTATGTCATTAGAAAACTTAATTGTGTATAGAGCTCTCCTTCTAAAGTGCTAAAAGCAATGCAGGTAAGAACAATCCACCTTCTATGTGTTCTTATTACCTATTTACATGTGTATTATACAAAGGTCTTAAAAATGTTTCTGTGGCTTAAGATATTTATTGCTTTTAAAGGGAACCAAACATTTTCACCATTTTTTTTTCAATTTATTTCTACCCAAATATGTTTTACCTTATTTTAAATGGGAAACAAAGGAGAATTGCAAACACAAAATAATACCTGAAAATAAAACCTTGTAATCCTTGAAAGTCATACCTTAGCATTTCAACTTCCAAATCTTTGATTCTTCTGCTAAATATCTGTGTTCTCATCTATTGTCATGATGTTTCAAAGGAATGTTAAATATTGAAACAGTCTGTTTGTGAAGTAGTATTTAAAATTAATAGTAATAGTATGCCAAATGCCAAAAAGGACAGACAAGACCACAAAATGCACTTATGTTATTATAGATACTAATTATATGTGTTATGTACTATATTCATAAAAATCCTTAAGCTAAAGAAAATATTTTTAAAATCTGTAAAACAAATGAAAAGAAAGGCTGGGAAAGTAGAGAGGAAACTGCCCAATAGAGCATTGGCCTAGCACATATGAGGACCTAGACCTGTTCTCAGTGGGTGGTGGGGAGGAGTAGGCAAGGGCATGTGCCACCAAGACTAGTTTGGGAAAAATAACTTTCTTTAAAAAAAATAAAAGGAAAAAATTTGTTCATCTTTCTTTACATTTAATAACTGATATTTGATGTTTAGAACATGACTAAAATAATCTATTAATAACATAATACTGATAATTAACTACACTTCCAGTTTTATATGAAAAGTTATATGAACATTTTAGAATAACAATTCTTCTGCAGTTTTTAATTTAAAACATCAGTAGTCACTATACCATAGTGGAATGAAGCTCCCAAATATGCATTATACATGTCACCTTTTAACTTTTATAACATTAAGGATAAATGCACAGTTGACACCATATAAAATAGCATGTTTAAGCCTTTATTCTCAAAGTGAGTTCCCTCTGAGTATTATCAGATGATAACCAATCACTTCTTGGCCTATTTACTAAGACCAAGCATTGACTGTAGCTAATGATTTGCAATATGGTAGACTTCATGACTGAAGCTAACTCTCCACTTTTCTCTACATTCTGATCGTTTGTGCTATAATTTGCAATGTTTTCAGCATTATGACTTACTTTTAGCCAATTAAATGAAATAGGCCTAAGCCATAGACTTTTCAGTTATTTCAGCTTGCATTCATGTGCTACTGTCATGGCTATTAGAAAACTAGTGTTGGAGTCATGTGTTACGGTTTGCTTTTTAATCCCAACACTCCCAAGGCAAAGGCAGGGGATAGTTCAAGGCCAGTGTACACAGTGAGTTTCAGGACACACAAAGACCACACAAAGAGAGCCTGTCTAAAAAAAGAAAGAAAGAGAGAAGGATGGGAAGGGTGAGAGAGAGGCAGGGGAGGAGAGAGGGAGGGGGAAGGAGAAAAGGAGAAGAAAGAGGGATGGGAGAAGAGGGAAAGGAGCCTGCATGGGACCAACCTAGGTATTTGGGTGACAGTCTTTTGTATAGCCTGGTCTTTTGTGGGTCCCCTAGCAGTGGAACCATGACCTGCCTTGATGCATGAGTTGGTTCTTTTGAATCTGTTCCCTATGGTGAGATGCCTTGTTCAACCTTGATGCAGTAGGGAGGAGCTTGGTCCTGCCTCAACTTGATATGCCATGCTTTGTTGATTACCATGGGAGGCCTTCTGAAGACAGAGGAGGAATGGATGGGAAGTATAAAGGAGGTGGGGGAAGGAACAGGAGGAGAGGAGGGAGGGGAAAGTATGGCTGGTATATAAAATAAATTTAAAAAGATGAATAAAAGTGAATAAAAAGTTTTATTTAGCTACATAATAATTTAGAACCTAATGTAATAGTAATGGAAAAAAAGACCCATTCTCATGCTCATGGAGTAAATGTTAGTGAATGAAGACAAACAAAAATAACAACAAAAAAAAAACCATAAAATTGAGGAAATGCTCTAGTTCTAACTGCTGCAGAAAAGAAAGTAGAGTGTGAGAACTGTGCACATGGCCATGCAATTCAAAGGCCACTACACTCTCTTCAAGCAGAGTGAAAATACTGCCAGAGACACAGGGTGCTCCTCCAGGCTCAAAAAGTTGGTGTTGGTGATCCAGGATTCTTCAGTGCATCCATTCAGATGCACCTTACCTCCCCTTGTGTTCTTATCATAAAAGACATGGAAGCACCAAATTCAGCTTTTCTTTTCATTGCAGTTTCACTAAAGAGCTCAGGCTGGTCTTGAACTCAGGATCCACTTGCCTCAGCCTGCTGAGTTCACTATCACATCCAGTTCTGAAATTAAGTTTTTTTTGTAGAATTCTGTCACATATATTGTTTAGCCCTGGGCTATGCCTCCTCTTTATTCCTCATGCAATTTCAGGGTATGACAATCTCACTGTATACTATTGGGGAGGGGTCATCCACATTTGCTGTAAAAGTCAGTGTACCAATACCCTGGGACTCTGTTTTGGAGTGAATACCTTAAATCCCTCAGAAACCATTACAGCATAAAGGGTCTATGACATAGATATAGTTCAGGAAGCTTATTACAGGATTTTTAACTTTACATCTGAAAGAGTGGGTGGAGCATAACTGGAGACAGGAAGAAGTTGAACCGTGGAGCACTGCAGCAGAGATTTCAACCCAGACCAGTGGCATCAATAGAGATGCAATGCATATGGGAGGATTTTCTATTTAAATCCACATGATCCAGAACTTGAATTGACTATTCACTGTATATAATCTGTCTCTATTAATTTGAGCACACACCCAAATAAACAGTTCCTTCAGACCAAGATTAATTATTGGAAAGAAGAGGAACTCTATACCACCAATAATCAATATTCCTGCTGTTGGGAAATGAGTACCACCATAGTGAATCTAGGAGCTGTACCACAGCACCCTCTACTACTTCCTAAGACCCAGTCTCCCTCTGTCTCTCACACTGCAGTTTCTTCATAGTACATACTGAATTTCTATCTATTTTATTTCCTCATGAAATTCCAAATTCTGCTCTTCTCAGAGCAATTGTGATAAACTTCATCACAATATGCATAGTGTTTGACATTGGTTTAAACAATGAATATGTGGATATATTTGTTTTAAAAATGTAGACTCTAAGAAAGTGCCCTGATTGTACCTTTGTATTAGAGGGGGAGAAAGAATATGTTTATGTGCCTATTTGCTTCTTTTCTAAGTGTTTGTTGCTACAAAATTCACTGCTCTCCTGAAAGAAATCACTGCCTAGTGTGCATTGCTCATTAGCAAGTAAGACACCACTGAGGTATTAACAAATATTAATCTACTTATACATTTTTTTTACTGTTAAAGATGTGACACTTCAAGGTCGTTCAAGTTCCAACTAAGAAATTATCATCAGCATGCTGCCGTGACCATGAATGACCCCGTCTTACCTTGGAAATCCATTTCTGTAACAGTAACCACAGGGCACTTGGCAATTTTGTCTCGAAAGCCAGACAGACTCAGGGTCCTCAACAGAGTCACATGGTCTTGTCAGTTAATAATACATGTCCTGGCCACAAGGCTAAAAAGAAGCTTCGTGTGTACAGATGTATCTTATTTCTCTAAATCTAAATTGAATCACCACCTAACTACTCATTTGTTCTTATGGCTAACCACAGACAACTTTTATGTTATTTTACTTACATGAGGGCTTCAGTGGAAAAATCAGTAATTTAGACATAGGCCTCACAGTTAGGTTCATGGTTATGGTTATAGTATGGTTATGGTTATGGTTATGGTTATGGTTATTGTTGTGGTTATGGTTAGCGTTAGGGAGCAGAAAAGGGATGGGACGGGAGAGTGCGGGAACTGAGATTGACATATAAAACAAGCCTGTTTCAAATTTAAATAGAAGAAAAAATTATCAAAAAGAAATAGCCAGGTCCTATAATCACAGGATATATACATGGCTGTTTTATGAAGAAATTGACCACAATTAAAATGGATGGTTAATCTGTGCTTAGCAGTGTGAAGAAGTATCATAATTACAGCAGCACTGATTGTCCAAACACAGGTGATAAAATACAGAGAATGTTTACTTCAGTTCCAACTTAGTATCAATTTAAAGTATGATAGATATTTCCTTACTTTTTCCCATTAATAAGCCTGAGAAATGAAAAAACAAAACAAAAAACCAGAATCCTAACCTCATACTGCTACCCATGAAAATCGCATCACCTATATCTTTTATTTCACATGGACAGCAGCAATAGATTCAAGATTTCATTTGGCAGTGCACCTATTTAATTATAAGCCCCAAATAGGTGGCCTATGATCACTAGCCCAGCACTTTAACCAGAGGGCTCTCAAAAATCTCTGTGATCATTAAGCTGCTTCCATAATTTCACTAATTAGGGCCTCATGGAGCCTCTGCATTCACCTATATCCTTGTTCAATAAAATAATAGTAAAGAAAGAGAATACACACACACACACACACACACACACACATATATATATATATATATATATATATATATATATATATATATATATATATATATATGGAGAAAATACCATGATTAACTAATATGAGCCCAAATTTTCTGTGTTGCTCAATATGAAAAGACAAAGGCTGTAAGATGTAAAATCACCCCCAATGTTTTCATTAAGTCATTGTCTAGCACAGCCTTCCTTCTTTTAGGCATTAAGCAACTCTTTCAATTAGAACATGTAAGTTTTCTTTTACAGGCATGTCTTGACTCTATTTTCTAGAGGTAGATGCTGTAAAAGAATATCATATGAGCTTAAATTTATGACACTATCAGGTAGAAAACAATGGAAAATTTTAGTTACTTAGCTAGTTAGTTAGTGGATGAGGATATATGTACAGGCACACACAGATGTATACACATGTCATAATGTGCATGAGAATGTCGGATAATATTTGAGGAATTAATTCTTTCTTTTCACCATGTAAGTTGCATGGGTTGAATTCAAGTGTCAGGTTTGGAAGCAGGAAGTTTTACCCACTGATAAATCCTGCTAACCCATAGGAATTATAATTATTTAGAAACACATTCATTTATCATTTATGTTGTATGTATGTATGTGTGTATGCCTATAATTGCAGGTGATTACAAGCCTCCAGGTGAGTGACAGGGAACAAATTTAGGTTCTGTGTAAAAGCAGTGTTCTTAACTGCTGAGACATCTCTCTAGCTCAGGGTGGAAATTAAGTATATCTTTAGAAATATGGAATATTAAACACATTAGAATTCTGTGATACTAAAGTAATTAAATGGAAAATCAAGTTATAGTTCACTATAGAGTAAAGAAGAACAGAAAAAGATCAATTACCAGGACCACTACATGCCCCATTTTGCATATGGCTCCTGACTTTGGTTAATTGAAGAAATGAGTTAATGTCCACACTTGATACAATGTTGACTTAGTATGAAAAGGAAATTTATTGTCAATGAACTGTGGGAATACTGTCAGGGGAGTTTACAGAGGGTAACAGCCAACCTGTCAGGCAGTTTCATTGACATCAAGGGACAAAAAGACAATTCCACTAGAAAGCATATATAATCAGTTCTGGTGTCCTGTTCAAGAAGGTAATGTGGTATATCAAACAACCATGAAAACCAAATCACAAGTCACATGTGTATCAACACAGGTTTTCTAAAAGTAGGCTCTGAAGAGTATTTTAGATTGCCAGCTAGCATTTTAAATTAAATTAGTAGAAGACCATTATTTTCTGATCAATTCTAATAAAATGTATACCTGCCATTGCAAAATGTGTGGCTGGAAAAAAGTGGATGTGTGTGAATGCACAGGAATCCATAGGAAAGGAGTCACCAGTGTCACAGTACCTACCTTTATATATGCATGATCACCCCTTCTCTTATTATGATAGTAATTACATAAACCAGATACTCAAAAGTTGTTCATGGCTCCACAGACACTAGCTGGAGCATAATCAAAGCCAAATATACAGATTTATTCTTGTTGTCTTGGGGAGTCTACACTAGAAAATAAGAAAAGGTTTAAGTAGATCCAGGACCAACATTAGGAAACCATGTAAGTAAGCCCTTTGGGGCCTTTATAAAATGAGCAATATTTTCTTAATACCTTATTGTAAATATAAAAATGAATGAGACATGTAATAAAACTTCAGCTCTGCCACAGTAAGGGAATGTCACCAATTTCATACAAGTAAATTGGATTCACTTAGTTTATAAGGAAGAGTAGAAAACCAATAAATTAGCATTTTTACAGATTCCTAGAGCAGGATGACATTTCATCATCTCTAGATGCATTGATAGTAGGAAGACAAAGAGGAGTCTGTGTGTCTTCAGTACTAAGCCTTGAGAACCGAAACATAGAAGCTGGTGGTTACATGCATGATCCATCCATCAATTTCATTCATCTAACTTCCTGTCTTAACATTCTAAAGAAAGCAATGTTTCTTTAACATACATTGTTCTTTGGGTACTTATATTCTCTTCTGAAGGTTTTTCTTTAAAATGTTGTAGTTTGAATGTAATTTCCCCCCATAAACTCAGAGTGATTGGCACTATTTGGAGTTGTGATTTTCTTGGAGCTGGCAAGGCCTTGTTGAAGGAAGTGTATCAGTGTGGGAGTTGTGGGCTTTGAGGTCTCCTATGCTCAAGCTCAGTGTGACCACTTCCTGTTGCCTGCAGTTCGAGATGTACAACTCTCAGCTCTTTCTCCAGCACTGTCTGCCTGCATGCCACCATATCACTCTATGATAATAATGGAGTAAACCTCTGAAAATGTAAGCCACTCCAACTAATGGCTTTCCTTTATAAGAATTTCTACAGTCATAGTGTCTCCTCACAACAATGAAAACCAAAACTAAGACATACTATTTTGAAAGCATGTATAATTTTTAAATGATTTGCTGTGTATTTGTTATGCAATGTTTAACCTATAAAAATGAAACAAAGAAATTTTAATAATCAAAGACAATCAATATTGATAGATGTTTGTTCATGTGGTAATTTGTTTATATTTCCAACAAATATTACTAAGGACCTGTGATATGTTATAATAATAATGGTCTTCATAATTTCTTTGTTGCACATCTATAAATTAAAATGGAACTTTCACAGGACCAGGTTTACAGTCTGCTTTCTAGAACATACACTTGCATTTTGAATTGTCTATATATAACAAATGTTTTTATATTTTCAAATGGTCTTGCTTTATTCATTGTAAATTTGTGGTATTAGATTTGCACACCCCATAACAGTGTAGATTCAGAATTATGTCAACAAAGGAGGCAAGAGTTTTCCTGTCTATCATCACTTTTTACAATGTTGAGAATCTATAAGCAGATCTGAAAATACTATCACAAAGTAAGCAAGAAACTTCTTAAAACAAAAATAGCATATCTTGCATATCATGTCTTCTTTTGTCTTCTGCATAACATAGGGGACTAAGTACACAAACTCTGATAGATGAATCTATGAATTTCTACCAGCTTGCCATTTAATTTAGCATTCCTATTTAATTTGTACTGCTCATTTATCTTGTATTTTGATTGCAAATGATGTTGCTTTGTTATTCAGGTAGCACTTAGGCCCTTTGGTTTCATCTTCCTTTGTATGCACTCAAGCAAGCATGTTGACTGATTTCATGATTTAAAAAGTGAGATATTCTCTTGGTCTAACATTCAGATTCCAATTTTCTTAAAATCTTGTGTTTAGGTGTATTCTAAACCACTCAATCCTGACTACATTACAAACTCCATGAGGGCAGGGTCCATATTATCTTAGACATTTCTGCATCCTTAATGCCTAGTACAGTGTGCAATTTATGGTAACTAATAATTAATGAAGATAGGAAATAACAGTAACTAGGTAGGAGGTGGAACATTCAGAACCATGTTGGTACCTGGGGCCTGGAAAGACAGTCTGGTGATGTTAAAGAATAGAACAATGTTTGAACTTGTGATAATCATGTTGTTCACTGTGACCCATCTACAAAAGAATTTCCTTACCAGCTTTTACTGTGGTGATATACTGTTTATGATCTAATAAATCTTGCCTGAGGATCAGAATGCAATGCTAGCTATAGCCAGAGAAGCTGAGCAGTGATTGCACACACCTTTAATCCCAGGACTCAGGAGGCAGAGACAGATGGATTTTTGTGAGTTCAATGCCACCCTGGGCTACATGAGAGTGAATCAATCTAAATGAGAAATGGAGTTCACACATTTAATCCCAGCAATGGAGAGAATGTAAGGAGTTCAGTGCACTCTGGGGAGCAGTCTGAGATTTGGTGAGAAGATTTGCAATCTGGAGATGGAATTTGAGGTTTGGTGGACTGCCTCTTAAGTCTACGCATATTTAGAAGTGAGAGTTATCTGGTGTCTTGGCCACTTTGCTTCTTTGATCTTCAGGAATTTTTGTTTTGTTTTGTTTTTATTTTTTATTTTTTCTTATTTTATATATTAATCCCAGTTCCCTATCTTTCTCTCCCTCTCTCCCTCCCATCCACCCCTTCCGACCACCCTCCCATCCCATTCCACCCCCACTCCCCACTCCACAGGGAGAGTGATGCCTTCCTGGAGGGATCAACAAAATCTGTCAAGTTATTTGGAGTAGGGACTAGGACCTCCCTCCTGTCCCTAGGCTAAGGGGGTATCCCTCTAAGAGGATGTGCTCCCAAAGTCCTTTTGTGCACCAGGAATACATCCTGGTTCCACTGTCAGAGGTCCCTTAGACTGCCCAGGCCTTCTATCTGAGACCCATATTCAGGGGGTCTGAGTTGGTTCAATGCTGGTTTCCCATTGGGGAACCATTAGCCCCCCCTTGTTCAGGTCATCTGTCTCTGTGGTTTTCTGTAGCCTGGTCTTAACCCATTTTCTTATCACTCCTCACTTTCTGCATCTGGATTCCAGTTTGGCTCAGTGTTTAGCTGTAGTGTCTGCTTCTGTTTCCATCAGTTACTAGATGAGGGCTCCATGGTGGTATATAAGTTAGTCATGATCTTCAGTTTTTACCAAAATATCTGTCTCTGAGTTTCTACTATGTGTGTATTCACCTTAAGCCAATCACATTTGAGACAATGGTTATCCCCAAGAAGGAGGCAGGCCTGTTTTGGAGATAATGTTCCTTACTTTATCTGATCCCTGGTCTTTTCTCTTCCATATGTGTCTCTCCTGACTCATGGCTGCTTTGTAATGACAACATTTTACTTGTAGCTTCAGTGGTCCAAATACTGGCTTGTGGCTATATCCTTATTTTTCACATCCATTAATTCTCTCTGTCCTAAAGTGTTCTGAAACTTAAGAAATACAAGTGACACAGGAAGAGAGAATGACCTAAAATGTTATGGAGTCCCATGTGTGAATTCTGCCTATGCTATTGCCCATGTAGAATGCATATTTATCAACTATTTGAACTCTGTCTTTATCTTGTGTTAGATGGCAAGAGGGACTTTTTGTATAGGTTGTTGTAGGAATTAAAATATGTAAGGTGTATCTGACATTTTGAGTCCAGTATTATTTTTTGCATATTGGTATTCACTTAATTCATAGCAATAAACAGCAATACAATTCAAATCACTCAGAAATCACAGTGTGTTGATGTATGTTATGCTATAGCAAGCACACAATTCTGGAGTCACAAAGGAATGCCCTAACAATGTCACATGGGAAGAACTTCATTTACAAATTATGTATTTCCTTCACCATTTCCCATTTTTATTGGTTTTTGAAGTTTTTATACAGTGTGTATTGATCATATTTGTCAACTATACCTCCAGTCCTCCCAGGTTCAGTGTGCTTCATTCCCTATGCACACAACTTTGTGGCCTCTTCTTTTTAAAGTCTGTCAATTATAGTTGGTGTTGCTCATATACTTTTCTCCAGGGTTATTAACCCACTATCAATGCCATGGAGACCCTCAATATCAGGTTGTTTCTAATTCTGCCAAATTTGTCCTCTAAGTTATTACCTAAACTCCTAGCCTTGCTCCAGACTCCATAAATCTATAACTAACTGCTTTCCAGGCTTCCTGCCCAATCCAAGCTTTGTGGAGTGATTCAATACACCCAGGTGAGTGTTAGAAACCCAATCTTAGAAATGTGAACAAATGAAGAATAAATGTCTGGTGCACTAAAGGGACAAATTGCATCTATTTCTGGAAGCAGTCACAGAGCCCTTATTTGTACTATAATAAAATAAATCATTAATTTTTAAATATATTCTAATTCAAGTTGTAAATTTGCACGGATGTCTTTGTGACTGTTATGGGGTCACAGTTGGTGACATCATAATTAAGAAAAAGGTTGACAATGTTCATAATTTTATGATTGATTTAAATCTTATAATGCTAGTGCTTAAAAATCACTTCAATGTACAGTTGAGTGTTAACAGGTGCAGAGTATAATGGCATGTCTGGGCCCAAGCTCGACCAGCAAGGAAGACGCGACTCCAGGAAGATCTTCATGCAGTTTTAATCAGGATCCTTGAACATGCTTCTTCTGACGCCGGTGTGGGGGGGTGACCCACACAGGCTTAAATCCCCTTGTGCTGATCAATCTCAATAAGCTACATGGACCCTGCAGATAGGCTACTCTAATGTGGAAGCAAACAGGATGAACAGGCTTAACCAAATAAGGACTTGTTTACGCCAGAGAGTGCTCAGCATCGGGGAGGTAGAAGGCAGAAGCCAGCGCCATCTTTAAGGCGCAGCACTTCGCAGCTCTCTACAATGGCACCTAATGAAGAATTAGTAGTACAGTGTAGCATTGTTAAGTGTACAGTTTCAAAGTGTCAGATGCAGAGTATAGCAGTATTTCAATGTAAAGTAAGTGTCAGGTATATAGCACATGAGTATCATATGTAAAGTTTAACATTATCAAGTATAAAGTTAATAATTTTAAGAGTACAGTATAATACTGGTACATGTATAATTTATAGTATCAAGAAAAAGGTTTAGCAATGTCCAGAATACATCACAGCAGTGATAAGTGTACAGTGTTAGATATACAAGACAGCAATGTCAATTGTACAATTTTATAGCATTTCATAGACAATTCAATAGTACCAGATATACAATGTGCCAAGTATGCAGTATAGTAATGTTAAATGTATAGTTTCTTAATGTTAGGTACACAGGTTAGTAGTGTCAATTACCTAATTGAGTAGTGTCAAGTATATAGACTGATAGTATAAAGTGCATATTTTTTCTTTTTGATGTTTTTATTTGCATTTGCAACAAGCTTGCTTTATAAGTCAAACCCAATTCCCTCACCCTCTCCTCCTCCCCTGTACCACTCCCGAACCCCCATCTCATCCCCTTTTTGCTCCCCATGGAGGGTGAGACCTGCCAGGGATATGTTCAAAATCTATCATATCATCTGCAGCAGGACCTAGGCCCTTCTGCATGTGACTAGGCTGAGAGAGCATCATTCTATATAGAATGGGCTCCCAAAATCCATTGGTATACTAACTTCTGTTGTTTCTTTGTTAGACTTCTGTATGGTGGACCTGTCTAGTGTTGAGAGTGAGGTGTTAAAATCTCCCACTATAAGAGATTTGAGTTTTAGTAATGTTTTTTTTTTTTATGAATGTGGGTGCCTTCATATTTGGGGCATAGATGTTCAGAACTGAGACTTAATCTTGATGGATTTCTCCTGTGATGAAGAAGAACTGACCTTCTTTGTCTCTTTTGATTGATTTTAGTTTAAAGTCTAACTTGTTAGGTATTATGATTGCTACACCCATTTGTTTCTTGGGTTCATTTTATTGAGATGTCTTTTTCTAACCCTTAACTCTGAGGTGACATCTATCTTTGACGTTAAGGTGTGTTTCGTTATGCAGCAGAAAGATGGATTCTGTCATCATATCCATTCTTTTAACCTATGTCTTTATTGGCAAGTTAAGACCATTAACATTGAGGAATATTAATGACCATTGATTGTGAATTATTGTTTGTTTTGGATTTGTTGGGGTTGGTGGTGGTATTGTAAGTAGATTTCTCCCCATTTTTCTTTTGGCTGTTGGTAAAGTGGAATTATCTATTGCCTATGTTTTTATGGGTATAGTTAATTTCCTTGGGTGGTAGTTTTCCATCCAGAACTTTTCGTAGGGCTTGATTAGTTGTTGTGTATTGTTTAAATCTGATTTTGTCATGTAATATCTTGGTTTCTCCAGCAATAGTGATTGAAAGCTTTACTGGGTATAGTAGTCTGGGCTAACATCCATGATTTCTTAGTGTTGGCAGAATATCTATCCAGGACCTTCTGGCCTTCAGAGTTTCCATGGAGAACTCGGATATAATTCTGATAGGTTTGTCTTTATATGTCACTTGGCCTTTTTCTTTTACTGCTCTTAATATTCTTTCTTTATTCTGTATGTTTCGTGTTTAGATTTTTACATGGCAAGATCTCTTTTTTGTGGTCCACTCTATTTGGTGTTCTGTAAGCTTCTTGTACTTTCATCGGCATGTCTTTCTTTAGTTTGGCAACATTTTCTTCCATGATTTTGTTGAATATATTTTCTTCACCTTTGAGTTGAGTTTCTTTACCTTCTTTTATACCTATTATTCTTAGGTTTGGCCTTTTCATGGTGTCCCATATTTCCTGGATATTCTGTGTCAGGGATTTTTATTTTTTGGACATAAGATTTTCTTTTGTTGATGAATCTGTTTCTCCTAATGCTTCTTCAATGCCTGAGACTCTCTCATCCATCTTTTGTATTCTGTTGGTTATGCTTGCATCTGTAGTTCCTGATTGTTTGTATAACTTTTCTATTTCCAGCATTCCATCAGACTCTGTTTTATTCTTTATTGTCTCTATTTCAACTTTCAAACTTTGCACTGTTTAAATTGTTTCTTGCAATTTTTGGTTTGTCTTTTCCTCCATTTCTTGAATTTTTCTTCCATTCCTTTAAGGAATTTTCTCATTACCTCTTTGGTGGTCTCTACCATCATCATAAAGTTGTTTTTAGGGCCATTTTCTTCTGCTTCATCTATGTGGCACTGTTCAGGTCTTACTGGTATGGAGTTCCTAGACTCTGCTGGCATTATATTGATCTTTCTGTTGTTGACTGTGATCTTATGCTATTGTCTATCTATCTCTTCTTCCAGTGAATACTGGTAGGATCTCTCCTTCTTCTGGTATGTATAGGACCAAGGTTATCTTCTGGTGGGTGCTAGCAGGCCCAATAATCTGATGGCTCTCCTACTCCAGTGGGTAGTGGCTGGACTCATCCCATGGTTGGTGGCTGGACCAGGATGCTGGCAGACTCCTAATGGGCCAGTCCACTAGGGCAGGCACCCCTGCAAGCAGTCCTCAGTTGTCAGTCCTCAAGATGTTCCAAGCAGGTCACCGAAAGACAGACTGAAAACAGGCCCACACTTACCCCCTCCTTGGAAATAGGCTCACACTTTTACCTTATGTTTTTTGAGACAAGGTTATTCATTGGCAAGTAGCTCAAAACTTAGGTTGGTTAAGCTTGCTGGAATCCCAGGAATCCCCCTCTCTCCTTTCCTGGCATTAGGATTATAAGTTTGCACTACCATCCATGGCATTTATTTTTCTTTTTAAAAATTAATTGAGGGTTCTGTACTGTTGCTGACTTGGGGAGTCTAGTACCCATTCAGCACCAGAGTAATAAAGAGAAAGCCTCAGTGTAGGGACAAACTCTAATCTTTGGAAGGCTAGACTTTTCTATCTGAGGAGAAAATAAACAAGCACACACTTTCTACTACTAATATAAGGAAAGAGGGACAAACACATGCTGCCCTCATGGTGACCTTCCCCTTTACTTCAATTGAAGTAGTCCCTCTTACCTGACAACCTCCCTTACACACATACATCTCTCTCCTGCCCATTACATATTTCTATATTCAGTTAGTTACAAATTTTCAAACAGCTGTAGCTATACATCTCATTGACATGTCCTCTCATCGTGCATCACTTTGGACAATTCCTAGGCACAACTTCTCTATGTAGCATCAGCTTGTTCACAAAGCTCTCTCATATTCACTCACAAATACACATTTTTTTCCACATTATTCACTCATTCTTTCCTCACTCACTGACACTAATTCACTCTGTCACACTTTTTCTTCAACTCTTCCTCTTCCTCTCCCTCTTCCTCTCTCCCATAGCAGCCTCTTCTTGCAGACCTCTGCCTTCTTTCATCACTTTTCCACCACTCTACACCTTGTCACCCCTATCAACTCTCCTCTGCCCTCAACTTTCTGCCTCTGCCTCTGCCTCTGTTTATCTCATAGACAGACTCTGAACAATTATATGCTAATTTTCAGGGTCTGTCTTACACTCATAATACATGCTAAGTCAAGTAGCCTCAATGATTGACCAATGAGAAATGGGCCTTGCACATAGCTCTAAGTTGGTAAGGGTTCCCAGACAGTAAGTAAACAGTTGACTGAACCTTGCAGTATGTGCAGACTAAAGTTGCTTTGAACTCTGTTCTTGAATTAGCAGAGCACCTGTGAAAATGACCTCCTGTATTTGTCTATAGGGACAACTGGCCTACTTTGAATTTGTTCTGAAGTCTAAAGCTGGCTTTTCTATGTAAAAGGCTGTCTTTGTGACTGAAAATCTTATGTCCATCTTCCTGATCATCCTATGGTCATCTCTGTGAACACCCACAGGTCTATGTGTGCTCAACAATTACAAAACACACTATCAAATGGCTGTGTGAAAAACCCCACAGCTGTTCTTATTAGGGAGGCATAGCACTGGTACTTGAGAAAGTTAAAGTAACAACCAGTCATCTAGTCAATAACTCCGTGGCTTTGCCAAGTGGGGGTGAGTCTGGTGAGTCATCTCTGCCAAGTAGGACTCTCCAATAACATCTAGTGGGTCAACTTATTAAATATTAGTTGCTACTGCTGTATGGTCCCATGGTGCTCTTCATTGTGCATTTTTACAATGTATTTTGATCTATTCCAATCCCTTTTCCTTATACTCAAGTTTATCACTCAACATACTCACTACTTTTCCAACTCCATGTTCTCCTTTTTAAAATCACAGTGAGTCCACTTAGTGGTACCTGTTGAACATGGGTCAGGTCTCACATCCTTGAAGAAAGCTGAGTCTCTACCTCTCAAGTGCCATCCTATGCCAATAGTTCCTCTTCTAGATGTGGAACTACATATCTCCCCTTATATCCATTCTTGGATTTTGACTGATTTAATCCTATGCAGTTCTTATGTGTGCAACCATAGCCACAGTTCCTATATGTAATAGTTTTGCCCTGTATAGCAATGTTGATTTGCTACAGATGCCCCTTACCTTTATTTTTTTTACAATGCTTTCACTTCCTTTTCTGCTCCCTGAGCCTTGTGGGGAGCTAATATGATACAGCTGTTCTCTTTAGAGCTCAGCACTGGCACTCCATAGTCTTATTCTCTGCATGTTGGAACTTGTTATGGGTCACTGATTAATCACCATCTACTGTGAAAATAAGCTCCTCCAATGAAGGTTAAGAGCTGCCTTGACCTATAGGTATAAAAATAGAAACTTAAGACATGGATCATTACTATGACCATTTAATTTAGCAATATAATAGGATTAGATTCTCCCTAGGACCTAAGATTGAATAGCTATGGAATTTTCATCCATTAAATGGTATCATACATGTTTCTATATTTTGAATCAGGCTAGAAATCTAATCAGAAAGTGTTTTCATTTTTCCAGAAACATCTCAGCCATTATTACACAAGCTGGCATATCTTGCCAAACTGGGACTACATCTGGCATTTTATATGGGTTCGGCAGATTCAACACTGGTCCTTGAGCTGGCCAACATGTACTTTACTACTTAGCACAATCTCATGTCCCTGTTATTTGTTTTTATAACAAGGTCTTTCCATGTAGCTCAGGTTGTCTTCTAAATCAATGTGTGACCCAGGCTGTCCTTGAACTCTGGATCCTCTTGTGTCTGTCTCCCAATTGCTAGAATCACAGGCTATGATACTACCTCCATATTTGAAAAGATTCATTTGAAGGGTAAAAAACTCTCAGAGACTGTGGTTGATTTTTATGTACTACCTTGAATAGGCTTAGGGATGCTCATCTGTCTGTAAAACATTATGAGTATCTGTGGTCTTTCTGTAAGGGATTAGCATTTGAGAGGGGAGACTAATGGGGAAAGATGGTCAATGTGGTCAGTGTATGATCCATTTAGGGCCTAATCATAACAAAAACAAAGGAAGCACTTGATTTAAACAGAGACATCCCTCTCCTGTCCTCTGACATTGAGCTCATAGAACTTGAAAATCTACACTCAGACCAGGTTTCACTCTTTTGCTCCACCCTTCTGGACTCTCCCTTTCCCTATTCAACTCCTTCCTCCCTTGCACAGGCCTTTTGACTGCCAATTAATAATAGGACCTGTTGAACAGCTTTTGCTTCTTTGGAGAGACTCCCTGCTGCCCTGGCTGATGTGAGTAAAATTGGGGAAATATCCCAGTCCTTTGTTCCATCTGAATTTTTTATTTGTTTTTATTTTGTCCCTCCAAGGCCCTGTCTCATGTGTGTAGTTTTCCTAACTCATTAGTTTAATTCATTCGTCCTAACTAACCTTGGTGGCTTTCCTCCTCCCACATAATAGATTTCTCCTCTAAGCAATACATCTCTCTCAACAGCATAATCAATTCTGAGAGCTATTTTCCAATCCTCCACTCAAATGGCCACTTAATTTGTGTGCCTACCAACAGTTTATTATAGTGTTTTCCTACATTCTGCCAAAATTGCGTATTTTCAAACATTTTAAAAATTTGACAATTTGGTAAATAAAAAGCAACATTTCATTAATGTAAACTTGACAGAACTTGAAGCTGTATATATTTCTAGGAAGGTGTAGTCTGTAGGCACATATTTGCCTTTGAAATTTTCTTTAAAATGCCCCTTCTTTCTGCCATTTTTCAGTTAAATAACTTTATTTTCCTAGTTAGGCTTATAAGTTTTTAAAAGATAAATATAGGAAATTAGACCTATTTAATTTTAAGGAAATAAACAACACATATTGATTAGGCTGTTCTATCACACAATGGTAGACTACACTTATCCTTCAGGACTTTCCTCTTTGTCTCCAATTCTACCAAGTGAACAGATTCCTTCTTACTAAATTAACATTTTCCAACATATCAAATTCTTTTTGTACCATTTTAAAGAGTTTTGTCTTAAGTTGGGGTCTCTCAAAATATTTTAATGATTATCTATCATTTCTACAATCATTGTTTTTATCCATTATGTCTATTGTCCCTTATTCTGTTTTTCCTCTGACTTCTGTGTAATTATCTCCAGATTTTGCTTAAAAAAGGAGTTTATTGTTCCATGTTTCTTTTCTGTCTCTTTATAATATTATAGTCTTTTCATTTGTTTTGATTCATGTTCCCTTAGCTTGCCTATCCCCGTACTCACCTTATTCTACACAGAAATGCATAGTATAAATATTCCTGTGTTTAGTGTATGGTTTCATTAAGCTTAGTAAAATGAAGAATACTGTAATGAAGTATTTTTGTTAAATAGCTTTCTTTGATTCAGTGCTATTTGAGGGTTGATCTGGCTATTCCTCTGTCTCTGAATTATTGTGTATCCTTTTCAAATCAGCCTATTCTACCGTAGAAGTGTTTTTGCTGTTGTACTTTTTCTCCTTTGCCAATCAAAATACAACCTTAACAGCATTAAACACAGACTAAATCTAAATGGTGAACTACAGATTGGTACAATGATAAAAATAAATTCTAGTATATCATACATGTTCACTAACAGCTTAGTGAAAATACAAAAAGAGATATTTATTCCTGATATAGAGATGAAACACCAACATAAGTGTATATTAACTTGATGTTATAGCATTTACTTAGCATCCTTAGAGTTGTTCAGCTTTAATCCAAATGCTAAGAACTTCTATACCAATACTGATATTTGTATAATGTGTTAGTTCCAATCTCCAAAACCAAAAGATTTCTTGAGCTTTGTTGAGAGAATACAGATGGGAGAAATTTAGTTATTAACAATAACTTGTTTGCTTTCATTTGCTTCATTGTGATCTCTCAAAGTCATCTGTTACTAGAATATGCACACTTTGTCTATAGGGAGGGACAGTAGACCTCCAATATTTAGAGACATACTAAAGCTTGTTTCTATCAGTGACTACATTGTATTGATTCAATTGAGTGTTCTCTCATATTTCAATGATGGGATGAATGTAAGAAGTTGCTTTGTTGTGGATTAATATGAATGCAAATTTTAAAACATTTTTAGCTATTTGATTTTTATAATTATATCTTCAGTTCCACATCCCTTTTGTTTACTTATAAATATATCTTAATTTTTTTATTCTTTTTATTTATTCTCTCATACAATACATCCTGACCAGAGTCTCCCCTCTCTCTACTCCTTTCAGTTCCCCACTACCCATCTTCTCTCTTTCCCCAGATCCCCTGCTCCTCAGTTTCCCTTCAGAAAAGAGCAGGTCTCCAAGAAATAGCAACAGTATACCATAAAAGTTGTTATAAGACTAGACCAAGCAAAAACTCCTATCAAGGCTGGGAAAGGCAATCCAGTAGCAGAAAGTGGGTTCCAAGAGCAGTCAAGAGACTCAGAGACACTCCTACTCTCACTATTAGGAGTCTCAGAAAAAAAATCAAGCTAAACAACCACAACATATATACAAAGGATCGAGCACAGACCCATGCAGACTCTGTGATTGACTCTTCAATCTCTGTGAGCCCCTAAGAGCCCTGCTTAGTTGATTTTGCAGGCCATGTTCTCCGGATACCCTTTTCTCCTCTGACTCCTACCCATCGCCCTGCCCTTCTTTTCCCGGGTTTCACAAGCTCCATTAGGAATGTTTGGCTGTGAAATTTCCATGCAATTGGAGAGAACTAGAACAAACCATCCTGAATGAGGCAACCCAGTCCCAGGAAAACAAACATGATTTATACTCATAAGTGGATATGGGCTGTTAAATAAAGGATAGTCACACTGTAATCCACAGACTCACAGAGCTTAAGTAACAAGCAGGCCTGGATGGGGAAACATGTGAAGCTCCCTTGGAAGAGGAAATAGCATAGAATGTGTGGGTGGAGTGGGGGCTGCTGGGGATGGGAACAGAAGGAATCAGGTGGGGAAAGGAGGTACAAAGAGAGAAAATATGTGGAGAAAATATTGGAATTAGGGGGCATTGGCATGTTGATATGGAAACCAAGTACAGTGGAAACAAACTTCCTGGAACCTATGAGGATGATCCAATAGAGGACTCCAAGTATTAAAGAATACAGAGCCTGAACTGGCCATCGGGACTGGAAGTTCAACAAACCTTCAACCCACAACCTGTTCTGCAAGGTATGCTGGGACAATGGTTGCTGAGAGCCTGTAGGATTGAGCAACCAATGGCTGGTCTGACTTGAGGCTCAAGCCACTAGAGGAAACCATGCCCAACACTGCCTGGATGGCCAGAAACCAGAAGCTTGGTGACACAGAGACCTAGGGTAGAACCAAACCCTACTAGGAAAAAAGTTAATGAAATGATTCCTAATGATATTCTGCTATACTCATATATACTCAGATTATAGTTATTGGTCAGGTTGGCCCCAGAGGTCAAAACAACATAGGTTATTGTCATTGCCATTCGTTACCCTCCATAACTAAATGGTAAGACCCTATTGCTGAAGACACAATTTAATTTCTCTGCAGGACATAAAGAAATCAATCTCAAAATTACCAAGATATCATCTCCCTAATAGCTAGGTTTTACAGTGCTGAGAAATGTCATGCAGCCTTCTGGAAATGAAAAGACAACAATGGCCTTACACAGGGCTAGACCCTCCATACTATAATACAAACCTAACAGGCAAGATGTACCAACTGACACAATAAGAGTGTGACTGTTATGAAGTAAATAATGGCTTTATGATTATGAGACCTGCTCCATTGGGTAGGATTCCATGCCTGGTACTGTGACCCTAATCAAAAGCCAAGGGCTAGGGAAGGACATAGTTTCTAAGGTAGAATAAGCTATTGTTTTTGTTTTTTTTTTCTAAATAGTCATGGTTTCAAATTCCTTCTAAGTATCTGTTTATGCCTATAGACATAGAATACTCTTAATATTGGTCTAAGAAGCATCCTATTGTAATGCCCAAAGATGAATGTTCAAGGATAATGCATAGAAAGACATACAACTAGCAAAAGTGCTATGAATGAGAGACTGAGTACTCAGCCCTGAGTGAACATTAGGTGCCCTATTACTAATGCTCAGAGAACTTTGTAGAAAAAGAGACAGAGAGAGTGTAAAAGCCATGGGATTGGAAAGATTGCTGTGAAACACTTTATTTGGTATGGTATGGGTCTTGTACTCATGGACTTACAGAAGTTATGTCTATATGCACATGACAGGAATTCCACATGACCACAAAATTCCAGACAAAATTCTTGCATAGATGGGTAAATCATCTCCAGGCCTCACCCCACACCAAGGAGCTATTGTGGATTAATAGCTGCTGGATAAGAGAGAATCATCATTTGAGGATGGGGCCACTGGTAAGCTTACCATGCTCTAGTGGATAACTACACACCTATATACATATGAATACTCTTAATTATACTTAGTGTGACACCAAAAAAGACAGGAAATGGGACTAAATAATGTCATATTTATTTTATACATTGTGAAATTCTGAAAAAAATAAGTAATGGGTTGAAAATGAAGAGAAAGCCCATATTCAGATGTCTGCTGGCTATTCTGTCTTTATTTTACTCATAAAATGTCATGTAAATCCAATCCTAATTCCTAGGGTAGGAACTGTTGCTTCTACAGGTTGAGCTCACTTTTACTGTAAAACAAAGGTTTTGGGTAGATGTGTGTATCTTAGTTCCTGTTATGTTTTAGTGTTCAAAAGTTGTTTATTGTAGTAATTAAGCAAATCAATTTCCAATCACAATGACTCAAATTTCACTGTAGGACTAAAGGCAAACTTCTGTATTTTGGCTTATTTATTGTTTCTGACTAAGGCAAAACTATGACTTGGTTTTAGAGGAGGATTCAGCTTGAAGTTCAACACAACAGAACCAGGGAATGTTGTTTAATGCAGCATTTCAGTCCTGCCCTTACTGAATAGGTAATAATTACTTTTCTGTCAACCACAGTAAGCAAATATGACCCATCTAAAGAGCCACACTCACCGTTCAATGTACATTCAGATTTTTTCACAGCTACAACCAGCTATATTAATCTGTGTAAGATTTTACAAAACCCCCTTTTAAAACATAATTTTCCCCAATTGTTTTATGATTTTTACCTCCTTACATTTGCTCTTTGGTGAAACATGCTAGGTTGGTGCCTTGGAGAACAGTTTTCATGGGAGTAATGAAAGATGTGATGATAAACATTCAATGCACCTGTAGTTTTCAATATGATCCCATGGTTCCCTCAGCCTCCAGTTGGGCATCCAGCAAGGTTGCTCTAGAATATGAGCCCTCAGACAGAATTTGTTGGCACACCACAAAATAATGTTGGAAATTGATGTCTAGCATTTAAAACACATTTTAAGCCATGCTTAAATGAGGCACACCTATAAGCAAATCATAGTAGAGGAAAGAGATGTGAGAGTTCAAGGCCGTCTTTGGTAAGTAAGAGGCTAGACTTAGTATACATGATTCCTTCTCAGCAAATAGCAACAAAACACACACAAAATTATTTTTATTTTCATCTAACAAATTTTATTGTAAGTTGAATTAGTTTCATATTGAATATACTATCAACCTTTAAAGTAAAATATATATGGTGCCTAGAGTAAAGCTAAACACATTCTTTGCTTTGTGTTTATAAAAAATGAAAGCTTAGGCAAGATATTAAAGTTCTCCCTGCCCTGATTTATCATTGGAAAATGAAAATAGCATCTGCACATAGAATTATTGAATTATGTCAGTTAATGTTTTACTTGTAAAAATTATATGTTAGCATTTGTTTGTGTCAAGAATATACAGAGGGTAACCGAAAGAGTATTGCAACAATAATATTTCTTTCTTTCAAAACTGTAAAACTTTATTGAAAAAGTTTTCAAAAATTTTAATACCAACTTGACCAAGTCATCCTTTGAATTTAGTCAGGCAAAGGCTGACAACAAGCTGATTAATAGAAGGGTATTTGGCCTGGGAATATGAGACAGTGTTATCATTTTATGTTTCAGCTACTCTTTTCCCCATCAAGTGCTTTTATCACTGTTCTCAAAATCAATTGTCCGCCATTGTGTGATCAGTTCCTTTATGATCAATGTGGGGCTTTCAGTTCCATCATCAATCTTCAGATCTAACCTAAGCTATGTTTGTTATCTTTAAATAAATTTCATACCTTTGCAGTTTGGAATCAGCAAGTGTGAACTTTAAATTTGTTCTCCTTTTCCAAGGTTGTTTGCTATTTTCAATGCCTTGAATTTTCATAGGACTTTTAAAAAAATTATAGGCTCTGCAAAGAAGTCCTCAGATTGCATTAGATCAATAACTGTGGGGAGGATTGCATTTAACATTTATTGTTTTTCGATCCATTAGACATTTCCTTCCACATATTTGCATCTTCTTTACCTTTGCATCTCTCTCAGTAGTGATTTGTAGTTTTTAGTGTACAGGTATGATATTTCCTTGGAGCACTTAATCCTATGAAATTTTGTATTACTGCAAATTGAATTCTTTACATCATATTTACAAATATTCACTATGACTTAGGAGATATATGTGTGATTTTATATTAGCTTGCAGGCTGTTGTTGCTTTATTAATTAGTGAGCTCTAAAGACCTCTGCTGTAATTTGTTAGGGTTTCCTATCAATGAGCTCGTGCAGTGAGCAAATGCAGCTGTGTTACTGTTTCCTTCATAACCACATGTTCTATTTTTTTGTTAGTTGGCATAATTAGAGCCTCTCCTCTAATGCAGAGCAGAAATAGAGAGAATAGATACTCTTAGAGAAATGCTTTCAGCCACTCATCCATAAGCACAGTGTTAGTTCCAGGTTTTTCACAGGTGCCCTTTGTCTGTTGGATGAGGTCATAATCATCACTAGTTAGGATATCAGTGGAATATGCTTGAACATTGGAATTGCTCATTGGTGGAGGTTTGATCTCTACTGTGGTGGTACAAAGAGGTGGTGGGAGTCTGAAAAGAGATCCATAAAATGGCAATGCAATCCAAAGAGAAAGCTACAGCCATTTGAGAGGCAGAGGCAAGAAACCACAGCCAAGACTACAGAGTAAGCTTCAGAGACATCGCCTCAAAAGCAGGAAAATGGAAAAGAACAAATTGTTATAAGAGCAAACCCTTTGGGGTTCTCATCTAGCATTTAATTCACAGATGCAATCTTTTCTTCCCACACATGCTACCACCACTGTGATTCATCAGCTGTAAAGTTCTCAAGAGTACCAAGCTAATGCTACTGCTGTGCCTCTGACTCTTCTGAACTGTAAGCCAAAGAACTACTTGTCTCTGTGAAGTCACCTCGCCTTGTTAGACTAACCCTAATGATGCTAATGCTAACTGATTAATGCAGTTTACATGCCTAGTGTGTGGATTAGACTTGTACACTGCCCCTCTGCATTGCTAGATGTGCTTCTTTTCTTCTATTTGTGATGTGCTACTGCACTGCTTGGTTTTCATATCTTCAGCTACCTGAATTCTTTGTATAAATCTCACTTGACCACATTACATAATATATTCCACACACTGCTGGATTTGTTTTGCTTATGGGAAAGATTTTGCATCTGTATTCACAAAAGTTACCAGCCTAAAGTCTTTTTCTTGTTAAATCTGGTTTAGTTTAGAAAAATACTGGCTTTATAAATACCTTCTACTTGTATTTTTTTCAAGAGATTTAAGGGGACCTCTTTTTCTTTAAATAAAATTCAGTAGTGAGACTGTGGAGTCATGAACTCTTCTTTGTGAATAATTTTAAATGTTTTTATTTACTTGCTTTTGTATGTATATATATGATAAGTATGTATGGTAAGTGTTTATGAGCATATGTGCCCACAGATACCAGGCATTACACCTCCTCCAGGCCTTACATAGGCTCTGAGGATAACTTCATATTATGTATGGTCAACACTAGGGATCCCATAGATTCTCAGTTCTTTGCCATGCATGCCCACAGTCCTTGGTGCATAACTAGTCTTCTAAATGTCTGGGAGTATGCCAAGGTTGCAAAGTCTATTTCTGCTGATGCCAATCACTTCTGACAGACAAGATGTGGATGAGCTTCACCACAAAAGCAGTTCAGCCTGGACTAGGGATTAAATTCTCTACTGCCTTGAGAAACATAGTTATAAGGGTCACTTTTCACCACTGAAAGAGAAAATACCCTGAGAATGCAGTGTATGAGGCCAGTGAAGTTACAAGTGAACGATGTTCTGGTAGACTGTGTACTATTTGACATGCTCTAGTCATGTCAAGGACCAAGGAATCAGACCCAGGGAAAATTGGCAAAGCCTTTCTCCTGGGTCAGGTTCAGAAAGGCAAAACCTTCCTGCATCCATGTATGAAAGCTTCTGAGCAACTGGACTTCATTTGCAAAAACTAGCAAATGCAGCTTCTTCCTTCAGATGACTTCAGTCTGAAACTGTTCACTAACAGACACCTCCTATCAAGACAAACCATCTCCCCTCCCACGTTTGTGCATGCAAACCTGTTGAGCTTCTGTGTTGCTGTGGTAGTTGAAGTGGCTCCATAAGCATGCATATAACCCATCTCACCCCAGCTTTTCTCTATGTGTGTCTGTGTGTTTGTCCGTTCTTCATTCTCTGATGCCCCTAGTCAGAGTTCCAATACAAAGTTAGGTAGAATGCTGCAATTCTGCACTGGATCACACTCCCAACCTATGAAGCCAGGTAATAGTCAGTCCTTTTCTCTGGAAGATGTCTTCAAATTCCCTTCAAATTATTGTTCTTAAATTCAAGGCTACATCTCTTTGGAGCTCGGTATAAGGATCCAAGTTGAGTAAGTCAAGGCTGCTTGACTTTGCTATGCCATTCATTGTTTTTAATTGTCATTTGTGTACATGGAGTTTGTCTGTTGAATATTCCTATGGCATCAATGAAAGTCCAAATTATTAGTATTATATTGTTTGATTGTGATTCATCTTTAATCCTGATGGCTAGAATATCATTTTGCTGATATCTTTTTTCAAAAAAAATGTTTTTACTGATTATTTTTCACATAATGCACCCCAATCATATTCGATTCCAATTCTTCCCTAGTACACCTTCGCACCCTTGTGCCCATCCCCCAACAGAAAACAAAAAACAAAAAACCACTATGTCCAATTTGTGTTGTTCATATACTCATAGGCCCAGTGGCCAGCCCTTAAAGATAACTAAGTCCTTCCCTCACCACCACCCCCACCAGAGATCATGGACATCTAAACGCTCTCCTGTTGTTTGTTTTGTTTTCTTTTTTACTCTTTTGGGGGCACACTACTAAGCCCCCAAATAAATACAGAGACTTGTTCTTACTTATGAATGCCTGATCTTAGCTTGGCTTGTTTTTAGCCAGCTTTTACAACTTAAATTTACCCATTTCTCTTTTAGATTTTGCCTCCGAGATTTTTAACTTTTTTAATTCTACATATACTTCTTTGCTTCTTAATCTGTGGCTAGTTTGTATGGCTGGTCCCTGGTGTCCTCCTCTTCTTCCCCTTTTCTCATTCTTCCTTCTTCTCCTATTTATTCTCTCTGCTTGGTAGCCCCTCCTATCCCTCTCCTGCTTAGCTATTGACCATAAAGCTCTTTATTAGAGCAATCAGGTATTTTGAGCAGGCATAATAACACAGCTTTACAGGGTTAAATAAATGCAGCATAAAAGAACACACAATTAAACAAATATTCCACAGCATAAATGAATGTAACACATCTTAAATTGATATTCCACAATACCCCCCCACCTCCCCCAACCCCTCACAGCAGTAAGAACCACCAATATCAACATGGCCTCAGGTGGCAACACAGATTACATACATCCACAGAGACTCTGGCAGACATAAACCAAAAGGGCATCAACACAGCCTGTAGAAGCAGCATGGACCACTGATACCAGCATAAACACCAACATGGCCTCCAGCAGCACAGGTCCTGGAAGTCTTTCAAGGAGTCCCAATCCAGAAAATGAACCATTTTTCCAAAGCCTACATCCTGCTCAGAGCCAGAGTGATTGTGTAGCTGGCAAGCATGATCTGGGGCAGAGCTTGTGCAAGCTCTAGGGTGTTGCACACTACCTTGCCAGCTCTTCTAGACAAGGATATGCACCATTGTCAACCACAGCTGTGCTCCCACACCTGTGTCAGCTGCAGACACCATGTCTCTTGTTCTGCCATCTTTCCTACCTCTATATCACAAGTTTATTCATCAAGGTGGTTCTGCCAATTGCAGTAAGTCACACAGTATGTTTTTTTGCCCAAACAGCTTTCCATGCAAATACTTAATGCAGTGAGTCATTGGTCTGGTTTAAAGTTTCTGAAGCACCATAAACTCTGAACTATCACTGACACTCATCTCAGATATCCTGTTGCTAACCCAGAGTCAGAGTGATATTGCAGCTGGGCAAGGATCCTGGGTGCTGTGAGGAACTGGAGTCTGATCCATGGGAGCTCCATGCTACAGCATACCTCTGTGCCCTCAGTACTGACTGTCCAGCTGGCTCACTGGGTCTGACCATAATTCTTGTAGTTCATGGGTTATATTAATAGGAGTGATCATAAGTTTTAGAGGCCTTATAGATGACCCCCTGCATTTCTTATCCTCCCACGCTACCATGGATTCCACTATTTTTTGCTTGGTCAAGTGATGCAACCTCCAAGTTGATTTCAACAAATCTATTTCTGTTGTTTCTTAGTTCACCTTATCACCTTCTTTCTTGCTTGAAGGTTTTTGGAAGATCTTTGTCCTTTGTATTAAGATCTGGCCAGGAACCAAATAACCCACCACCACTTACTTAGCAGCTTGTTCACATGCACGTTCTATTTATTTATTTTTGTCTTTCCTTCCTTCTTGCTTTTGTTGTTGTTGTTGTTAGACAGGGTCTCACTGTATAGGTCTGGCTCACATGGAACTCATGAGGTAGGTAGGCCAGGCTGACCTTGAACAGAGGCCCATCTACCTCTACCTTTTGAGTGCTGGGATTAAAGCCTGTCCCCCACACCTGGTTGTCCTTGTATTTTCTGAAGCCAGACTCATATTCCTATTTCACTGCTCATAAAACAGCTTATATGGCCGACCTTAGAGCACTGAAACGTACTTTTTCCTCTACTTGTGCTGGGTCCCTCTGCACCTAATTAATTGTAGCCCAGCCTTCAGGGACCAAAGAGAGCACTACATCCTCAAGGCAGCCATCTCTGCTAGCTTAATCCACATCACAATTTCGTCCTGAACAATACAACTATAAACCACTGGTGATGTAACTCGGTATAAGGATCATGTTTTCCCAAAAATAACAGAGCTTTACAACAGCAAGACTTTAGCCTACTCATTACTGTATTCCTACTTCCTAGCCCAGGGAAGGTCCCAACCTCAGGACTGATGAAAAATGTTAAGTTAAATGTAAAAGGGATAGAATTTATAAATGAAATAAAAGATGGGGAATTTTTAAATATATTCACATAGATTATTCTATGCAATTCTAACAGAAGCTTGTAAAATAAATAATAATCTTTCTATTTTATAAATAAAGAAGTTGACTCTCAGTTTTAAAGGAATTCCTTTGCTGTGAGAAGAGCTGTTCACTCTGCCCAGATAATGCAGACAATGTCTCATCTGAGGACCAGGAATGCTTTGGAACTAAACATAAAAAAGGCAATACAGAATCATTCCCTTACAATAATATGGAGTTAACCACCATTTCATGGTTCTGACACCACCTCAAAATAAATTATGTATGTATTTCATTTTATATAATCTCTTGAACCTTAGATTTAGTCCTACTTATCTGAAACAGCATTCTTTTAATTTCCCTAAAATCTCAACTTGTTCATAATAATAACCAAGTGCAGGAAGGATTCTAAATCTACATTTATCTCTTCTCAATGGATAACCTCTGTACATTTAGTAGCATAACACTTTTATTGATTTGTAATATAAATTATTTGTTCATATGGATATTCACATAGAGATCAAAACATTATAGATGAAAAATGAGTATGAGTTTATTATGGAGTTGTCTATTTTTTTGTGAGGGGGAGGTGTAAATGTGGGTACAAGTTAATTTTCTCATTTTCAATCTGAATGTCACCTTTAAACATTTATTCTATTTACTCTCTTCCTGGAGGGCTTAAGGCAATTTCTCTGTTGGTGCCTCTATCAGATGCCTGCTATAAGCAACAGCTTCAGCATGTTAAGTCACAAAATCCTTCCTCCAGTTTACCAGATCTGCAATCAGAGAGCCTGTCACTTCAAATGCTTATGGCCTCAACAAAAGGTTTGACTTTCAAAAGTAGATCAGGTGTCCTCACGCTGTTTTGACACGCATCAATATAGCACATAAAAACAACCTTATTCACTAGGCACCACAAATGAGCCTTTAAGTCTATTTCTAATACTTGTTATATGCCATTCCACTTAAGAGGACAAGCTTTATGTGGTGTTAAGCAAGAAAACCCTGACCTCTTTTCAATAGCAAACTACAAAAGAAAACAAATGGTTTCTGACATTGGCATTATATTTTGGAGAGAAAGGATACTAAAATTTGAAAATAATTATTTCTGCCTAATTATATAAACTGTAGGGGCATTAAGAATCATTATGAGATGACTTCTACATCAAAAAAAAAGATAATTACACAAGCATGTCTAAGGGCAATAGTATCCTGTGACCATCCCAATTCTAATGATAACCACAGCAGGAATTGCATTTTGAAGTTCAAAGCAAAGTTCTGAATTAACCAAACTATTAAGATGAACTTGATGAGTCTTGGAAATTTCTGCATGCTGAGAAAAGAACTAGGAAGCTATAAGCTATAGTCATCTTGGTACCATTATTCAGGGCTTAACACACAAACACACACACATACACACAAACAAATATGTTGAAGAAGAAAAATACTGGTTTTATTCTCTTACCTTATGTTATTTTCTTGAACAAGTTGATGTTGTTATTTAAATTAATTGCTATAACCTAAATCTGTAACACAAACCAGTTGTGGATTTGATATGTTTTTCAGATCTTAGAATTTCTGCATTGTCTTGTGGATGGGTTTTGAGTCTGAACACAAGTTTTTCTTTTTAATGTATATTCTTATTGTGCTTAACATTTTAACGATGACACTGTCTGAAGAATTGTACACTCATACACCATGTCGATGCTCAAGAGTTGTGACATTTTTCCTGGGACATATGAAGTCAAACATGGTGAACCAATGAGTATTTTAATATTACTTAGAGAAATAATAGGTGAGGGGATACCTACAAGAAGCATAGACTATTCAGAGACAGCTGTTTCATCATGGAAAAGTCAGGTCCTTCTCAGCATGGGCTGTGAATCATGAAAGCTGAACTCCAGAGAACTGGTCATGACTTGCAGACCTTAGAAAGTCACAGAATCTCTTCTCCTTCTGCCTATGTAACTTTGGGTATGGAAAGGGCTTACATATCTGATAAATTATAAGGACTTCCTGAGACTTATGATTTGTTGACTTCATGAGTTTTGAGGAACTTTCCCAGAGAATGGACTATTTCAGTTAGGAGAAAATTGCTGCAGAGTATCAATATAATCAGAGAATCAATATAATCAAACCTTGTCTCAAAAACAAGAGTTGTAAAATGACTGAGAATGACACCAAAGGTCAACTTCTTGCTTATACCCTCCAACACACACACACACACACACACACACACACACACACACACACACATACAGAGAGAGAGAGAGAGAGAGAGAGAGAGAGAGAGAGAGAGAGAGAGAGAGAGAGAGAGAGAGAGAGAGAGAGAGAGAAAGGAGGGAGGGAGGGAGAGAGGAGAGATGTGTATACACACCAAATTGTATTTGTATTTATTTTGTAACTAATGTTTATCTTTTTTCTCCTCCCTTGATCCCTCTCAATGTTTTGGCCCTTATTCTTCCTTCCTTTTTTAAAAATGATTTCCTAATAGACCTCTCCTGGCCTACTCACAAGGTCCAAATGATGAAGAATACCTATTTGCCTTTATAGGTTTTGTTTATTGCTTTTTCTACTGTTATAATTCTTCAGCTTTATTGTGTTAAAATCAGCAAAAATATAGATAAATAATTAATATATGTGACTTCATGTTTTGTTTTTTTTAGGAGTATATACCCTGTGAAAAGATCATCACGATCACTAATTGACATATATAATTACTTATCAGATACAATATCATCTTCATTTGTATCTGCATGTGCAAATATGTATGAGGAGAGAGAGAAGAAAGGGAAGAGAGACACTTATTTACCCTTTTAACTCTTTGAGCCATTTGCCTTAAGCTATGCCCTCAGATTATTTAACTTCTGTCTGTCTATTTTTTTTGTACAATAAGGCTGAAAATAGTAAGGTACCTAAAAGATACATGAATAAGGCCTTCATAAAAAATTAATGAATTATTTGCGTAACAAAAATTTCCTGTTTTCTTTGTATGAGATCTTCACATTATGCAGTTACCAACACTTTTGTCATTGATGAAGATGTCTTTTCCATACTTGCCTAGTTGTACTTATTTGTAACCTTAAAGATGACTGTCAGAATGCTGATTGATAGAGCTATCAAGAAGTGAATTAGCATGAATAGACATCTATTTTCATGGTATTTAGGGAAACAGGCACATAGCACATCTCTACATTTATCTTTTATTCTCCATCTTTTCTATTAACCTTGTGGGGGAAGGTGAATTATACATCCTCCTCTCTTCACCAAGTACCATTGTCACTGGTGTGGTCAAGGCTCCACTCTCATTTCCTTGCCATTCAGTTCTTAACAAATCTCTCTTTCACCTTACTCTATAGCCAACGACTCTGATGAGCAACACATGTCCTTGGGAACATTCCCATTCTGCAGTTTCCTTATGTGGCTGGTTGCTTATTTGTCAGAATATTTATCTGATGTTCTTTGGCAACTGTATTACTTGAGAACGTTAGTGTGTTGTTATTTATTTATTTATTTATTTATTTATCTATTTATTGTTTTTATTCATTCCCTCTCAGTGAGCAAGTTCAGTATATTCAATCGTTTTGAATTGACAAGGTATTTTAAATATGTTATCATAGAATATATGAGAGATCATGTTTTGTTTCTGTTTGACAGTTTTCATGATTTGAAGCGAAAATAAGCTTATGTTGTTAAATCACTGTCCCCAGGTTATGGCTGAAGACCCTTTAAGGGCCAGAACATGGTTATTTGGAGTAGTCATTGAGAATGGGCCTTTGAAAGCCACACTCAGCCCTGGCTCTGGTCTAGGTTTCTGCCTCCTGCCACAGTGTAAAGAAGACACTGTCTTACACCACCTCTGTCACAGAAGAAGCTGATCCATTCTGTTTCCCCACCCTGCTGGACTAAATTTGTCTGAATCCATCAGACAAGATAAACCTTTCCTCCCTTAAGTCATTTTTGTTCAGTAATATGTGAAGGAGTAGAAGTACCTAGAACAATACTACTTTTTCTACTATTGCTACATAAAAATTTATATGTTCACAAAGTAAATTATACTTAGTATTAATAATTCCTACTTTATTATTAAATTAAAGACAGTATTTTTATAGCCTATGATGGACTTCTATAAGCATTTGTTTGGAATAAGAACTTACCCCAGCCATAAATATCATAAAGCATTATGGAAGCCAAAATTCCAGCCATTGTGAAATTGACATGAAAGAATTAAATGTTTGAGTCCAGCCTGGTCTACTTAATGAGCCTCAGATAAGCCCAGGTCTATATAAGATACTATATTTCTATAGTAACAATAATAGTAGTAATATAAAATAAAATGTTAATCTTTTTTGTTTAATTTTGATAAAAAAAAAAGGTTGCTTTACATGTCAATCCCAGTTCCCTCATCATCCTAGCCTCCCCTATCACCCTCACCAAACCCCACCCCATCCCCTTTCTGCTCCCTAGGGAGGGTGAGGCCTTCCATGGGGAGTCTTCAAAGTCTGTCATATAATTTGGGGCAGGACCTAGGCCCTCCCCCATGTGTCTAGGCTGAGAAAGTATCCCTCTATGTGTAGGAATGGGCTCCCAAAGTCCATTAATAAAATGTTATTAAATGTTTATCCAAAATGTTAATAAAATGTTATTCTTAGGACTGATTACTCTCCACTAATAACTCTCCACTATTTCCAGTAAAAATATCATTATTTTCATTCAAGTTAATTATACATTAATTGTAAATCATACATAATATATTTTGTGGTCAAAGATTATTTTATCACAACAGGTTGGTTTATGATACTGCAATCACTGTAAAGGGAAAGAACCTTAGAACTCTAGACCCAGGAAAAAGCCAATACCCCTGCAATTACCTGATGTTTGACATAAATTGTTTGTATGTATCCTATTAAATAATCTTATTGTTCAATTAAATGTTTGTGCTATGGTGCAAAATAAGCAATTTTGAGACTATAAGAATAACTTTCTAGCCTATATAATTGTACATCTCTTACAGAAATATTAAAATTTTAATTCCCCACCTTCCCCTGGGGTATATAGTAAGTCAAGTTTTTCCTTATCACTTGAGCATTTAAAATAAGTTAACTAATGCTATTAATGCTACTTAAGGAGAAAATAATTTTTGTGCTTCTCCGTATTCTCCTATGTTCCAGACAAATGTCTTCTCTTAATACTCTCAGCAAGGAAAATACAAGTGAAATCAGGAATAAGGAACTGTTCCCTACTTTTAACTGAATTCAGTAGCACCAAAGTTACTTAGAATAACATCAGCATAATATTTTACAGTTCTGGAGATCAGGGGTCTGTCACAGGTTGAGATACTAAACTCTTTCTGAAGGTAATTTAGAGAACTTTTTTCCTGGACGTTTCTAGCATTGAAAGATTTCAGCTTTTCTTAGCTGAGAGGTCTTGCCTCCATTGTTCAGAGTTTTGCTTCCATTGTCCAATGATTCCATTTCTCCTACCTTCATGTCCTCTCTCTCTCTCTCTCTCTCTCTCTCTCTCTCTCTCTCTCTCTCTCTCTCTGTGTGTGTGTGTGTGTGTGTGTGTGTGTGTGTCTGTGTGTCTGTGTGGGTGGGTGTGTTTTTCTGTGTGGGTGTGTGTGTTTGTGTGAGTGTGTGTTTGCACACACCCACACATGTACACAGGATCAAGCTTGGACATGTACATGTGCTCACAATGAGGACTTAGCAATGCCTTATGCATGGTGAGAAAATGTTTCTCTAGCACATAAAGAGTCCAGTGTGCCTGGTTTAATTCTGAATGAGAGCAGGGTCTGCGGATGGGTGGATACAAGAGCATTCACAGAGCTATAGACATTGAACAATTCTGAGTTTCATTTTACGAGAGATGGGCAGGGAGGAAGCACTCCCTTGGCAGTGGACTGGTCTCAACAGAGGATTTAAGCAGTTAAGTGAGGAAAAGAGGTGGGCCAGGCCATGGTGGTATTGAGAATCTTGCAACATAACTGACTTAGCAGCTAGAGTGCTTCTTTATTCATACAGAGTTCAGTAAGTAGGGATAAATTCGTGTTGTTCATAAACAGATCATAACATTTTCACATGTGTTTCATTTCCTCTTGTATATCTTTTAGTCATCACTGATAAACCATGACAGGACATAGTTATCTTTTATAATCATTTTCCCTCAAGTTTGGACATCATTGATAAACATCTTTTAAAATCATTCTTACTCATTAATCAAATTTTTAAGAATCTAGAGTCACATGACAGCCTATTCTCAAACTAGTAGATTTTGTGGCTACAAGGACACTAGACCAAAACAAAATCTCTAAGCCAGCCTTGGCAGATTGCCATGTCTCTAGCAGTGTATTATTAACTCAAATAATAACTACAGTTATTGTTTGAATTCTGGCATAACACAATATTAGCATTTGTATCTTTATAAAATCTTTTTATAAGTCTAATTCTATTGTTTCGTGGTCATATGGCACCACAGTGGTTTTGAAAGTGGTTCTAAGAATGGAGGTCCTGATATGTCATACTTTTATTGTCTTTTTGCATATTTGCCTATCAGTAAAAGTCTCTGTATACAGCAGAGAGAACTCCAGTTAATCTAACTGCATTACTGTATGTGACAAATAATTGTCCAAGTACATAGTGTGAAGATGCTTGTAGTCTGTCTGTGACCAACTCTTGTAGCCCATTGAATCATGTTGACCCTTTTAAGTTTATTTTGTTTTGATTATCTTGTTCCTGACTATGTACAAAAAAAAAGATGTTTCTTTATGTGTGCCAAAACCTCCAAGGCATAGAAAAGACCTTCATGTAGATAAGGATAGCTCCCTAAAAGAGGAAGGAGTAGTATGTTCAGGAACTTCCTGGGAAAGCCAAGAAGCAGTACTCCTAGCAGGAGGCATAAACAATTAATAAGAAATTTTCCCTCAATCCAACATCCCCCAATGGTACAAATACTAAAAGTGTCCTAATTATGCAACAGGTAGAGTTGAATACCACAGATGGCCCTGCAACCATCATGTGGCTCAGCTTTTCTGGATTTTTATCAAGAAGCTGTGCTGCCTCTATAACTTTTGTTGCTCCCAGCAGATGTGGCTGTGCCACTGATGATTGTACCAGTTTGACCTGAACTATCCAGGATAAGTAACAATAATATTGACTTTATCTCCTGTATATTCTCAAATACTGTCAATATTATTGTTTCTCAAATTAGGAACTTGGTTTCTAGCTACATTGCATGTATTCATTGGTGTATACTCATGCTCACATCTCTTATCTACATACCAAGTCAAGGCATAGAATTCACTTGGCCAGGCTCCATTAGTTACTTAGTTCTTTTGTTACACATACCTTTCATTGTAGCTGGCTGTTTCCGCCAGCCCACCAACCTGCCAGTCTGGGCCCATAGCCGCGCCAGCCCCAAATAACACTCAGAGACTCTGTATTTGGTACAATCCTGTTGGCCAGTTATCATTATTGTTTGTGGGCTAGCTCTGCCTTAATTATTAACCCATTTCTACTTATCTAAGTATTTCCACGTGGTCGTCTTATCGGGGAGCCGCGGCAGGCGTCCTGCTTCTTCCCCGGGCTACATCTCGACTCCTCCCTACTACTTCCTCTTTCCTCCTCCTGGTCTCCTAGCCCCACCTATCTTGTTTTCTATTGGCCACAGAGCTTTATTAGCCAGTACGAGAAACATACATACAGAATAACATCTCCCATCATTTCATTATTCTTCAACTGTTGGGTATAGGAAATGTTTACACTTTTAGTTTGTATCAATAATGTTGAAATTATTACGTGTAAATTATTATAAATTTATAATATTTTGAAGTTCTTACTCTAAGAAGAGAACTTACTATAATATTGTTCCAAAACACCATTTTGGAATAGGTGTATTAATATATTAGAATTTTTCTATGAGATTGCCATTGAATCATTCCATGCCCATAAAAAATGATACTAATATAAGTCATATACTTTACCAGAATTAAGGGAAGTTTTATTATCGTAATATTACAATTTATTAAAAATTACTTTAAATGCATGGTGTGCCATAAGCATTTGTATTTTCAATCTTTAATTACACATTTGCATTAACCTGTTTTTCTAACAGAGTGCTCATCATTTTTCATATATTTATAATCAGTCTTACTTATTTTGTTTATTGATTGAATTGAAAGCCCAGTTTTCCCACTTGCTTCCCTCTTCTCTGTCTTGGAACTTTGCAGTACATTACTCCTCAGTAAAATGTGTACTACATACTCCTTTATATAGCATTCAATTATGTGACTACCTTGACAAATAACATGCTATTAAAAGTGACACATGATGACTTGAAAAGTGAATACATGACTTCTGATGTCATTTATGTTTTATCTCCATGAGAACTTCTCTTTGTTGGCAACCTGGGTCAACCAATCCCCTTCATTTCAGATACATATACTTTGCATTAAGTGGTAGCCTAATGACTCTCAGAGCTTGTGAAAGGGCAGAGTCAACATCAACAGAACTTCCTCACTGCTGTTCAGCTAATGACAAACCCATGAGTAAGCTCAGAAGGGATCAGAATGAATTATAAATCACCCTTTAAGTAGAGGAAGTAATTTGCAATAACTTGATAAACCTGGAAGAAATTATGTTAAATCTATCAGGCATAGCAAAACAAATATGAAACAACCTCATTTTTGTATGAAGACCAAAAGGAAATATAACTTACCAAAGTTGAGATCAGAATAATTATTGTACAGGTTAGGGATGGAGCTGGCTGATCAAGGGGCTAAAATTCACATTAGATTAAATGGGCATGCACTAGAGGTCTGTGGTGTACAAAATGGTGATTACAACTAGTAATCCTATGATATATACTTGAAATTTGTTGAGAGAATGTCTTAAGTGTTCTCTCCACACACATAAAACTGGTGAGTATGTGAGGTAATGTGTCAGTTAATTCAACTATGGTGCTCGTTGTAGTAAAATATCTGAATCATATGGTAGAATACATGCAACTTTCACTTGTCAATTTAAAGTCAATAAAGCTGAAGAAAAAGCAAAATCCAAAGAAATACCAAAGTCTTTAATCATTTACTGTGATTAAATTCATTTATGTATCAGCAACACACTGAGCTGGAGCCTGTCCTGGCTTCCTTTCTATTTCCACCAGGGAACAGTTGGGTGAAGTGATGGTTGCATTAGAGCAGATGTGATGCTTCATAGACATTCATTTAATGTATAATACTATAGGTATTTTACAACATTAATATTTATAAAACATAGAACTCAGAAGAATTTGTTGTAAATAACAGAACTGTAAGTTTTTACATAAATCTTCAGACTAAATTTTTACAAAAGTGGAAGATAAACACATTGATAAAAACTCATTCATTCATTCTTTCCTTAACCAGAACTGATTTCATAAAAAGACAGTGGTATCAGCAATGTGGGAAAGCAGCATTCCTGACCCCTCTAATCTGTGGGTTTCTTTCATCAATAATATGAGAGAGTTGCAGAGATAAGCACTGGAACTTCATGAGAAACAAAATGAAAATAAATTGAAACCAGAAAAGAAAAAACTATAATATGGTTATTGTGAAGGTTTGGTTGATGTGTCAAGTGATTTTCTGATTATTCAGTATTTCAAATTCCTGGCCACCTAAATGCCAGCTGAAGCTCGGCCACAGTATACTAATTTCCTTAGCTACTGAAGGGAGGTAAAATGCCTGAAGCAGCTGCAGCTCGTTCTATTTCACTGGTGACAAGCTCTCAATATCTTCTGCCTTTCCTTGAATGACAGACAAACAGAATAGGGCCTGACAATTCCTCTACATCACCCAGAGGCAATGAACATGATGTGTGACAACTACTATTCAAGGCCATCCATGAGTCACTGTGTAGGGTCAAGGTGGGGTTAAAAGCCCAAGCCCAACCCATTCAGCAATGGCATTGTTAATGAAGTATGTAAGATAGCAAATGTGGTGGGACATACTGATGAATTTATAACCAGACAGTGACCCAGAAATCTCTTGTTTATGTGTAGCAGACACTTCTATTTGAAATTAATGTAGTGATTTAATGAGTTGAGGTAATGCTTCTATGTTGCTTACAAGCCCAAAACTTGCACAGTCCATCGTTTTTTGTTTGTTTGTTTGTTTGTTTTGTTTTGTTTTGTTTCCTTCTTCTTGTATGAATAGATTTTCGTGTTTATGTATTCATCTGTACAGGCCTAAATGAAGAAGACAGGGATTAACAATAAGGATATATTCAACCTTATTGTTTGAGACATAGTGTCTCTCACTGAACCTGAAGTTCTCTGACTCAGATAAACTGGCTGACTAGTGAATTCAGGGATCCTCCTGCCTTCACCTTCCCAGCACTGCAGTTGTAACTGTTCACTACCAAGCTCAGCTTCTTACATTCGTCCTGGAGGTATAAACCCAGGTCCTTGTACACTTACACAGCAAGCATTTTATACTTTCATCCTGCTCCCTAGACCCTGGGTTAATACCTGATATTAATAAGTTTCAATAAATTTAACATATATTGAAATTGTCACAAGTGATTTCAATATCTATTTGCCAATAAGAGTATAAAAAAACCAAATGCTTTAAAATAAAGGCTTAAAATAAAATTGCAATGCTTTTATTATAACCAATGTTTTAATATACTAAAGGAGGCCGTTTAATACTCTGTTGTTCTGAGTAAGGAGGCATGGTTTGTCTGTGATAACTAGGATAATTTTGTTGGAAGCAGTGGCAGTACACAGTACTTCTTGGATTGGCATTAAGTGCCAACCTCATGGCCTCAAAAGGATTCGGGTCTCATGATGTTCCTTTTAAAATAGTGTGCCTTATTATTGTATATTATTTATTGTGATCATCATCATCATCATCTGAAGACTGACAATTCTGTTCCACCTGGCCCCACAGTTGTTTAATCCCCAAAACACACAGAGGCTTATATTAATTATAAATTTGGGCTGATGGCTCAGGCTCCTTATTGGCTAGCTCTCTCTTAATTATTAACCCATTTCTATTAAACCATGTATTGCCACAAGACTGTGGCTTACCTGTAATGCTCTGGCATGTTGCTCTTTCAGCAGCTACATGGCATGTCTCTGGCAACTCTCTCTGAGTGTTTCTCTTCCCAGCATTCCTAGTTCAGTAGCCCCGCCCATACTTCCTTCCTGGCTACTGGCAAAACACCATTTATTCACCAGCCAATAAGTGAAACAAACATTCACAGCATGCTGAAAAACATCCCTCATCAATCATTATTTGGTTTCTTGAGATAGGGTTTCTCTGTGTAATATCTCTGGCTGTCTTGGATGTCATTCTGTAGACCATGCTAGCCTTGAAATCAGAGATCTGCTTGTGTCTGCCTATAGAGTGGTAGAATTAAAATTTGTGCCACCACTGCCCAAGTACTGTGCCCTATAATAAATGAACAAATATGAAGATCAAGGCAAATAATGATAAGCAAATGCATCAATCAAATCCTAGTTGATTACCATGTTTAATATATTCTAGAACAGAGGTGTGCCATTTGGGTCATGGCTACAGTTATCGTCCTTATGAGTGCTTTATTAAATTTGTAACAGGAATGAAGGTTAGAAACCACATTAGTCTAGGAGAGAAGCTTATCTATTCTTATTCATTGATAGGATATTTTCAGGATCTACTCTTACACACACTTTTTTTTTGCAATTGAATTTTACCAAAGAGTCCAAAACATTCAATCTTTTTTTAATTCTAAAGACAGGATCGTGAACTGCAGCTATTTCTTTTCATTCCCCCTCCCTTCCTTTTTTCTCTTTTCTTATTCCTTCTTCTCCTTGAGTTCCTGTGTTCTAGATGCTAACTGCTAACTGAAGTACATGTCATTTGGTCCTCTTCTTATTCCAAATTCCCAGCTCCCTAAAGTTTCACTTTGCCAGGCCAATTTCCATCCATTAAATCCATAATCAGTCAAATATAATGAACTGGGAATCAAATGAGCATGACTCCACACTCTCTTTGTTCCCAGGTCGGGTGTGTCAGTCAGATTTCCATTGTTATGACAAAGTACCACCTGAAGAAGAAGACAGTTAGTCTCAGGTTATGTTTCAGCCCATGGTTACTTGGCATTGTGATGACACAGGATATCATGATATGATCACCTAATAGATGTCTGTTTACTCTGAAGCAGCAAGGATATAGAGAAGAGGCAAGAACACCACAATGTCCTAAGGATTTCCCACAGTTCCTCAGCTGCTAAAGATCCCAAAACCAAAACTTCTAACAGTACTGGCATCTGAAAGTCAAACTTTCACCAACCTTTGTTTGCCTTCAGCTTTCTGAGAGTCTTAGCATCACCTGGACTTCCCTCAAGTTATGTGCACACTTCCATTTAGTGTACAAGTGTGAAGATACTCAACTATCTTTATAATTTTTAACACCTACATATCGAGAACCTTTGTTCTTACTCTCTAAGGGGAAATATGTCATTTCACAACCACAATGTTTCGAGGGAGCATAAATTTTGGTTACTCTTCTTCATGGAAAATTAGAAAGCACTGAGCAACAATTTATAACTCATGGATAAAATCTTTTTTGCTAACACAGTCCACAAGAGGGTTACTTTAAGTGTCTCCAGGATAGATTTAACCCAGGCAGCCTCGGTTGTGAAGGTTCTGGTTCCCAAAAGACAAACTATAAAAATTGTGAGTGAACCTAAAGAAAGAACAGACCACACTGGTAAGTACAATACAGCCATGGAGAATTTTTACTGTGCCAAGTATTTCACAAATTTAACAAAATATGAGGTAATCCTGGGGTTATTCCTTATATTCATCCATTTTTTGTTACTCTACTGGAATACCAGGTCATGTGTAACTTCATAAAGGAAAGAAGTTTATTTTGGCTCACAGATCTACAGTTCAAGGTTGAGGGACTTGCACTGGGAATGGCCTCCTTGCTGGTAGAATCCTGAGGCACTGTGAGCCACCTTTCAGTGAGAGACAGGACACATGACTGTGTGTCTCTTCTGTCCACTCTCCTTCTTGCAATTTCGCCAGTGTTCAATAATGCAGACACTCTAATAGCCTTGCACAATTCCAGTCATATCCAAAAGGTATCACCTCTAAACACTTTAGAGTAATTTTCAACCATTTAATATCTCACAATGAGAATTGAATTTCCACACATGAACCTTGAAGGGCACACTCGAGCCTTATTGAAACTGAAACACTCCAGAACCCAGAAAGCAGTGATAACTATCATATCCATTTGTAGAATAAGCCAGGTGTGGGTACCAGCTATGCTAGGAAAAATATTTTCCTTAGGTTTATTGTTCAAAGAAGACAATAATTCTTCAAAGACTATAAATAATTAATCAATTAAAAATATATAAAACTTTTGCGGGAACCTTTCTTCTATCAGAACTATTTAAAATTTCCATGCAAATACTTTCTGATCTTAGTGAGTGTGGTTCTTCCTACTAAATTCCATACATACAGACATAGAGGAATGTGTTCAGAATGGATTACATTTTTAAAAGGAATTTACTTAGTAACTAAAAAACTGACACATGGATTTACTGGGAAATCAATTTAAAACACCCAACTTCATTTCCATTTCAGAAATTGTAATTATGAACTATATCCATAGGAATTATGCAAAATTATTCTACAAAAAAAGAGAAAATGATTTCTGCATTTGCAATCAATAACCAATTAATGAACAAACTTTCAAAGTTGTAAAATGCCACCTTGCAGCTGATAGTCTTTTAGAGAGAATATCAGAATTTCATTACTGTAATGATTTTGGGCCAGGAAAAAAATGGATATCATGAAATAAAGAACAATATAGTTAGTTAAAAAAAAAAAGATGTTTCCTTGAGTCACTCATCCCTTCTTTGTATCTATTTGTTACTTTATAAGGAAGTAGATGTGTTCCATGTGTGATGATTCTGTTGAATGAGTTTCCATCTCAAAAGCAGAACCAGATCAGGGAATTGAATTTAGCAATTGAGCCACAGAAGTTTCAGAAAGTGTGACAACATGAAGGAGGAGACACTCTGAAGTTAAGACATCTACCAAAGATACAGAAAGCAAGGTTTTTGAAAGTCAAAGGGAACAGTCACCAGCTGAAACCTCAGTGACTGGGTCACATAAGACAACACCAGATGGGCCATGCAGAAAGAACCACCAGGAGGAACGGCACCTCCTGAGGACAGACACTGGCAGCAACTGGTCTCCCTGTGCTTGCTTCTAGGTTTCACTGATGTCACAAAAGCTGGTGACAAGAGATAGCTATCTAGAAGGAACTGGAAACATGAGAACTTCACTACTAAAGATTTCAATTGAAGTACAAGGAAATACAGAAACAGCCTAGATACTCCCATTCATCCCTGTGTCCCACCATTCAAGATGACAAGAACCTAAATGGATGAAAGTGAACATAGAAGCCTGAGAAAGAATTTTCCAAGATCAGCTCCCATCTATAGAAAGAAGAACAAGTTAGGGCACAGGAGTAGGAAAGTATACTCTGCATTGGTTATGATTTTATAACTGTGGTAAAGCACCATGACCAAGCAACTTACAGAAGAAACAGTTGATTTTGGTGTGTGGTTGCAGAAAGTTTGATATACAGAATGGTGGGGAAGGCATGATTGGAGGAGACCGGAGCAGAAAGTTGAGTGATCATGTCTCAACTTCTCACCTCCATACAGGAAGCAGAAAGAATGAGCTGGAAATGGGGAAAGGCTATAAACTCTCAGAGCCCACTCTCAGTGATGTACTTCCTTCTGTAAGGCTCCACATGCTAACTCATCTATAACTTTCCCTAACAGTGCCAACAGCCAGAGAGAGTTACATGCCACAGCTATACAATGGAAATGGGATGACAGACATGTATTCATTAATAGATGTACTCATGAATGTGTATATTTGTGTGTGTGTGTGTGTGTGTGTGTGTGTGTGTGTGTGTGTGTGCATTTGATCTATGGTTTTCAGACTATATATTCTCCTTTTTCTGGCTGATACTAAAGAAGTATGGGCAAATCTAAGAAACATTTTTTTTTTTTTGTCTCAGCAGTCTCTCAGCAGCTATTTGAAACTAGGTATTTATTACAGAAAATAGAAGTCTTTACCTAAGACTTTTTGACCTCATGTACAAAGAAGAAATAGAAAAAATTCAAGGACAACTGCACTGAGGACAAATTATCAAGGCCTGGGGCAGAAGTACAGAAACCTGGCCCATCAGAGATCTGTAATTGCTCACTCAAACAGAAACTACCATGTACTAGCCCCCAAAAAAGAGCGAGTACATCTTTCCTCTCTTAACCTTCCAGCCTCAATTTTATCCTAGCTCACTTTTGGCTCCCTTTTGATGTCTGAAGAGCAATCGTTTCCTTGTTCTCAGTGGGTCTCGAATGAGTGGAGGATACAGAGGGCAGCTGCACACAACACATACAACCTCACTGATAAACAAAGAAGACTTCCCCTCCCACTAGTGTGGGGAGATGGATAGATGTGTGAAGAAGGGGAGCTGAAAACCAGGGAGCTATTAAAGTTAAAAGCCATTTCCATCTTCCTGTGATATAAATAGAGCAGTATCCATGCCCAGATTAGGAATCTATGGTAATAACCAAATAACTTAATAATGGTTTTCCCTCACATTTGTGATTATTTATTTAATCAGTTTTATTAATATGCTTCATTTTAAAATTATTAATCCCTTTTAAGAGTAAATTAATGTGTAGTGCCCGTGCTACGATCTGTTCCACAAATTGGGCGAAGGCCTAGAGATTGAAATAAATACAAGACAGTGCATCATTCGTTCAATGGCAATGTCTGAATGCCAAATGCCAAATGCTGTTTAATGAGGGGTAAAGAATGGGCTTAAATACTGACTTACAGCACAGTGGAAAATTACAGGAATTTTAGGCTTAGCTCCTCCCCATGAGGTGTGTGTTGTCACTAGGTGTGTGTTATCAAAACGGGAGGAGTACCAACAACAGCCTTGGGACAAGGAGTTTCAGCCAACAGCTTCAGGCTTGCTCAAGGTGTCTCAGGAATTCATGCAGGGGCCTACGTTAATGCATTTTACAAACAATGATTCTAACTATGCTAACTCGAATTCATAAACCTCCCAATCCCTGTCATATTTATTTTTGAACCTGAGAACCCTACAAGAAAGCTTTTATTGCACTTATCTGTTTTCCCTCTTCAGTTTTAATAATTATATTGAAAAAATAAATGAGCATTTTTTCTTATTCAGCAAATATAGCCATTGTGGTATTCTGCATATAAGTCATCTATCTGCCTCTTTCTACAATCCTGAAAGAAGCATTTATTCTACCTGTTCGGTTTGTAACAAAAATAGGAGGAATGGATGCTGAGACTTAGGGTGTGTAAATCTGAGGAAAGTGAGCTGTACTGAACTATGGAATAGTTAAACTCATCTGGATGCCATGAAAGAAAAAGGGGACAGAATCCATGACTCAATTCAATAGAGAAACTGTCTTCTGAGATCTTTGACTTAAAAATTCATTTCTCTGCTAGGATATACCTCTAAACTTCTAAGGAAAGTTTAGGTATCACTCTTGTTATATTGAAAGAAAATTAAGGTTTAACCTAAGGGTTGAAGTGAGTGCTTGCTGGGTTCTACTTCTGCCACAACTTATTCTGCCCTGGTGGGACATTCCTTAAATCCCTGCACTTGATATATAAAGGCTAAAGGATCAGAAACTGCAGGTCATACTTGGCTACATTAAAAAGTTCAAGGCTAGACCTGGATTCACAAGATAATCTCTCAAAAAAGGATACTAACACTAAAGTTTATTTGAAACCTCACAATATCTATGATAATCATAAATATCATCAAATAATTTAAGAAACTAGAAAAGACACAATGATACAGCACAATGAAATTAGCGAGAAGTAAAGAGATTAAATGTCTGAGCAATACACAAGAAAACATAAATCTGGTACAAATGATGAAGACAATCTAGAACTTGAAAACAGAATTCAATGAAGAGATAAAAGCATTGTGTAAGACTCAAGATGAAAGGAAAATGAAATCGAAAAGCCCAAACTTAAAGAAAAGACTGACAAAGAACAAATCAAGCAAAAGCCAGAAAAACATGACTTGAAGAGAATGCAGTGAATCTAAATGGAATAAACAGATATAAAACAAAATAAAGGGCAGAACCGAATGTGTATGGCCTCTGTAGGTTCATGTATTCAAATGCTAGTTGGCACTCTCTAAGAAGGATATGGGTATGTTATGGGTATGTGTCCTTCCTGGGAGTGCGTCACTGGGCACTGAGGCTTCAAAGCTATATTTATGCCTTGTGGTGAAAGATGTGAGTAGAGTTACTGTAGATGTGAGCCATAGGCTGCCCTGTTTAAAAATACTTAAACAAAGCCCAATGAATTTTTATATACAGGGAGACCAAAGGAAACAGGTAGGTGGCTCTGTCAAAAACTGGAGCCTGTTAAAACAGTTCCAGAAAGTTAAGCCTGTTAAACTATTCCAGAACTGATGTTCCCTAAAGCTCTCTTCATTCTTCCAAAAAATTATATGACTGTTGTGAAATGATTACCTAACTAATTAGTTGGCTTCTGTAAACTTGCTAAATTGCAACTTGTAGAAGAACAGGGGTGTTATGTCTGCAGAGGTTCAACTCCACAGGAGTGAAGTAATTGTATAATTGTAGCTTTTGACCTTAAAATATCCCATCCAAATTCATACAGGTCCACAGACCCAAATCCACCCAAAGGGCTGTGGTCAGCTGCAGCTTAAATGAAATTTGGCTGATTAAAATCTCAATAGAGTCCCAGTGGTCTTTTGGTAATCCAGAACTCCACAATACTCTAAGTTGCCTTGGTCATAGTATCTTATCACAGAAACACAAAAGTAACTAAGAAAGATATTGGAAGTGGGCTATTGCGATGACAGCCTGAACATGGTGTATTTTGGAGGAATGTGAAAGATTCTGACACTTTAGACCAGAAAATCTGTTGAAGTCTGCAAGCATGGTTCAATGGACTATCGTGGTAAGATAGTGGTGAGAATAATGTGGACTACAAAGGCACAGATCAAGAGGTTTCAGAGGGGAACAATATTCACTACTGTGCTAAAGGCCATCCTTTTGATATAATGGTAAAATATGCAGGTGCTTTTTGCCCTTGTCCTAAACATCTACCTGAGACTAAATTGAAAAGTTTAAGAGAATTCTGGCACTAGGGAAATGTCCAGAGATCTACAAAAATGACCCCAATTAACAATCTAAGCAATAGTGGGGAAGCTACCTTAAGTGCCTTTCCCCGATAATTAGATTGATGACTACCTTATATGTCATCCTAGTGCCTTCATCCAATAGGTGATGGAAGCAGAAGCAGACATGCACAGCTAAACACTGAGATGAATTCTTAGAATCCAGTTGCAAAGAGGGGGGCATGATGAGCAAATTGGTCAAGACCAGGCTGGAGAAACCCACAGAAACTGCTGACCTGAACAAGGGGGAGCTCATGGATCCCAGTCTGACAGCTGGGGAACCAGCATAAGACTGACCCAGATTTTCTGAATGTGGGTGTTAGTTAGGAGGACTGGGCAGTTATGGGGCCTCTGGTAGTGGATCAGTATTTATCCCTAGTATGCAAATGAACTTTGGGAGTCCATTCCATATAGAGGGATACTCTCTCAGCCTAGACATGTGGGGGAGGGCCTAGGCCCTGCTTCAAATGATATGACAGACTTTGAAGATTCCCCCATGGAAGGCCTCACCCTCCCTGAGGAGCAGAAAGGGTATGGAATGGGAGCTGGTGGGGGGAACAGAGGAGGACAGGAGAGTTCGTGAACTGGAATTGACATGTAAAACAACCTTGTTTCAAATTAAATTTTAAAATTATCAAAAAAAGAAAAGTTTTGTGCTAATTTTATTTGCAGGGAAGATTTCAAGGCAGCCTAGTTCTGCTTCTCTCATTTTGTTATTAGTAATCATTCCATATCATTAGTTCTACAATGCAAAAAAGCACACAGGCAAAAAAATAAAAAAAGTTTGAGGATTAAAAGAAAGCAACAGGAGAATCAGTGTTGGGCCAAAGCTTGAGAGGAAAGAGATAATGTGAGGCCTGACATGGAACAGAATAAAGGGAGTGGCAGCATCAGGCCAAGATTCCACCCAAGTAATACTGAAAAGTGTAAAGGTAACAGGCCAGTGGGATTTCCTCCATCTAAAAATTAACTACAAAGTGAAGCTTGTCCAGATCCAATTCAAGGAAAGAACCAGGCTTTACATAAAGGGAGCAGTGTAAACAGGCAGCTTCAGGCATGTAGTTGCTTCTGGTTTTAGAGCCATGAAGGATGCACACGAAAAGGATCTGTAGAATCTTTGTCCACATTCAAGGAAAGCTGCTGAGGTCAGACCCATGGTAGGGGACTCCCTGCATGGAGGTCTTTGTTAATCCAACCAAAGAGAATAAGACCACTACCACAATTTGAGCCAAACTTGGAACAAACTTGACTTTTATTTGGGTACACCCAAGAACTGGCCAGCAACTGCCTCCTAATCAACTTAAAGAGAATAGGCTTGAATCCATTTCCTGGGTGCCCTTTAAGGACTAAGATCATGAGTAGTTGCAAGGCAGGTTTACAGAAGAGAAACCCTCAAGCAATGAGGAAATACAGAAAAAAAAATCTCAAAAACATCATGAAGTCATCATTTGATTAGGGAGGGTTCAGGGGGAGGCCCCAAATAAATGCTTTCCTTTATAAGATTTCACATAGTCATGGTTTCTTTTTAACAACAGAACTTTAACTAAGACAAATTACAAGCACCACTTTACTAAAAGAGCATAATTTCTGTCTAAATCCCTCACTCTAAATATCTGTCCACAGGTAAGTGTAGCCGTCACCCCTCATCAAGAAAGCTTCTCTTTGCAACAGACAGAGTCCATTACAGAAAACCACAACCAATCAAAATGTGGTGTTCTGAAGTCTATTTCCAGTTAATATATCTCTGACACAATCTAGTATCTAAGACTGAGTAATAATTTTGGAAGTGGGTTAGAAGATTATAACATCGGGGAACTTGCCGGTTGTGGCTCATTGGAATTTCCTAAGCTATACCCATAAAATCTCCCCACTATGACTGTCTCAAAAATGAAAAGATGAATAAAGAAAACAGCAATAGACGTGCTGATGTGGAATGGAAAGCCCAGGAGACTTTGACCCTATGCAAATAATGACAGGCAACTAAGGGATGCTGGCAGGAGAAATAGACTTCCCCAGGGAAAAGCACACCAATTATTATCTAATATCAAATGGTCAGTCCTGAAAGCATACACACAAGTAACATTATGCAAACAGAACAGATTGCATTTATATATTTATGAATATATATGTATATACTTATACCTATATTGTGCAAGAACAATTAATGTAAAGGAAGTCATGAATTTGAAACACAGCAAAGAGGAGCATATGGGATGGTTTAAAGGAACACAAGGGAGAAAGGTGAAATGATGTAACTACTGTTTTAGTAACAATCTCAAAGAATTAAGAAAAAATAACTGAAAAGTGGAAATAAAGGTTTTAAAAATTGAATACTTATGGGCTGAAAATGAAACTCAGATAAGAGCATTTGCCCAGAAGAAGCATAACTGAGGCACTGGGTTTGATGCCTAGCAATACAGAAAATAAGAGCATAAAAACAGAAAACCCAAAGAACTTTTTCTAAGTAAGACTATTGAAAGGTGACTTGATAAAATCAATCAGAAACTTAGTATAAGTAACAGTTTGAGTCTTCTTTAATTGGAAAGTTTTAGAGATTAATTTCATATATATATATATATATATATAATGTTATATGTATAATATATATAATTATATAAACATATATGTATAATATATATGAGATAATAATTTTGTTTCTAGAAAAACCTTATACAATCACTCTGTGTGTTAAGATGGGAAGATGTAAGATTCATCTTAGCTGGTTATCTCTTCACGTCCAACAAAAGTTTAAGGACACAGGACACAGAATGTAATTCAACAACTATTAAATTGCATTAGCTTGAAAATTATATTATTTTTGACATTTATGAAAAATAGAGCTCTAAAGGAAAAAAGGCTGATTATTTAAACACATACAGAATAGGAGAAAAAAAGGACACCCACAAACACACACACACCCTTCCCCCCACACACACACACATGCACATACACACTCCAGAATACTGTGTGAATGGAAGACATAGCAGAGGTGACAGGAACAATTTAAACCAATTGCTAACTCTCAAAATGGATATGGTTTTACTGAAAGTCCTTGTTGAAAGACTGGCTTTCAAAAAGATGTTGTTAAAAACCTGTTTATAGAGGCTCACAAGCACTAAGTAATACACAAGTGTTTTAGTGAACTGAGAAATAAGAGAAAACCCACAGCACAGGGCATCTGTGAACTCTAGTGCACCAGGGCTGTGCATCCATGAATCCTAAGATATCCCTAAATGCTAGATGCCTGCCCTGGACAACAGCTATCAGTAATAGATCTTCAGATATTGGGAGCCATTTGGATAGCTTGCAATGGGCAGGAAGGAGGGACAGAACCAAGTTTCTACTGTGTCACAAACAGGGAGCTGTCAGAAGATGCCTTATTGACATAGATGAGGAGAGCCTCCTCTCCTGAGGGACCATGCAGGTGCTGAGCATGGTTAAATCACTATTAAAATCTATGGCCTTGTTTTATTCTTTCTAATGTCTATTCTTCCTGTAAGTAAGTTACTATTTGAAGAGTGAAGTGAATTAACTCACTAGTTGACAGCTGTTAGACATCTTATTGGTGCTTTGAACTGCACATTGTCACCCAAGTAGCCTGATAACCCTCTGACAGCACCAGATGATATAAACACACATGGCAGCAAGCTACATTAGAGACATAGCTGCTTTCTGCTGAACCACTTTCTCAGTCCTGGAAAGTTTAGTCCACCATGATTGTTTCAATCAGCTTATAGAATTGGTAGTGTGGTGGTTTGAACATAATTGGCTCCCATAATCTTATATGGAGTGGGACTATTAGGAGGTATAGCTTTGTTGGAGTGAGAATGGCCTTGTTGGAGGAAGTGTGTCATTGTGGGGCAGGCTCAAAGGTTCCTATGGTCAGGATACCACCCCGTGTCTCAGTCCATTTCCTGTGGCCTTCATAACAAGATGTAGCCAGCACCATGAGCACCATGTTTGCCTGTGTGCCACCATGCTCCTTGCCATGATGATGATGGACTGAACTTCTGAAACAGTAAGCAAGCCGCCTCAATTAAATGTACTCCTTATAAGAGTTGCCATGGTCATAGTATCTCTTCACAGCAACAGAAATCCTAACTAAGACAGCAGACTTTTCTCTTGCCCATTTTCAATTGGGACAGAAGGGAAGCAGGTACCCTTGTGGCCTGAGGAAAAGGAGACACTGCCTTGATTAGTTTAAACATAAAACTTCATCTTCAAAATGGTTCTCTATGATTGGTGCAAAGATCCCCTTTCTAGACATAATCAAACCGACTTACTTTGTGAACCAGTTAGGAAACACCACCTATCTGGCTTGTTAGAAAAGGAAAGACAAGTGTTACTAGTGATTGAGACAGTGGATCCTCAGAATAACAGGATTAGGGAACACAGCCCATTATATAAAACAGCTTAAAGAGGCTGTCACTGCTTATGGGCCCCATGCTCCTTTTACTCAGACAAATTTTGAGTCTTTTGCAGCGTTAAATTGCACCCCTAGTGATTGGATGCAGTTCTGTAGAACTATGCTGAGTGGAGGGCCCACCGAGATTGGGAAAGAAAAGATCACCTAAGAGATCACCCTTGAAGGCTGGCCGGCAAGAGTAAGTGATGAGGGTGTGTTGAAGGATGGGTGCCAGTAACTGTAAGGAAAAGCTTAGGGGGAAATTAGTGGCCCTATTGAAAAGGCAGAGCACCAGGATTAACACAAGACAGCTAAAGAATTCATTGTCATAAAGTAAAAGAAAAAAATGGCAGAGATGAATAGGACTTTTGAGGAAGTACAAGATTTAGAATCTATGAAGTCTATCAGGGAACAAGAGGGATGCCAACTAGGAAATGATGATAGTCCTACCATAACTGATAAAGATGATACTTTGCAGTCAGAAATTAAAGCTGTGAGCATATATGCCATCCGCCATGGCACAACCCCTTTTGTGATTCCAATTCCTTTAATAGAGCCTCTACACCTCGAGGGGTAGAGGAAGAGGTCAAAGATTTAATAACCAAGGTAGAAGTGTTAGAAAAGGAAAGACAAGTGTTTCTAATGATTGAGACAGTGGATCCTCAGGATAACAGGGTTAGGGAGAACAGCCCATTATATAAAACAGCTTAAAGAGGCTGTCACTGCTTATGGGCCCCATGCTCCTTTTACTCAGACAATTTTTGAGTCTTTTGCAGTTTTAAATTGCACCCCTAGTGATTGGATGCAGCTCTGTAGAGCTGCGCTGAATGGGGGTGACTATTTGCTCTGGAGAGGCAAATTTCAAGAATTTTGCAAGGAAACCACGCAAAGTAATGATGCTGCCATATGTCCTGCTAGGAATTTAAATATGATCACAGGTGCTGGGCAATATGCTACTCTTGCAGCTCAAATTCTTTTTGACCCAGTGGTCTATGCACAAATTGCTGTTGCTGCTACTAGAGCTTGGAAAGCCCTGCCTACTAAGGCTGCAGGAGATCAACTATCTAAGGTATTGCAGGGATCATCTGAGCCCTATTTAGAATTTGCAGACTGCCTCCTACAGCTGGCAGGTCGAAATTTTGGTGATGTTGAAAATGCCATGCCCATAGTTAAACAATTGGCATTCGAAAATGCAAACAAGTATTGTAAAGAGGCTCTACATTACCATAAGGCCAAAAGTCTTAACAACTACATATGCATATGTTGGGACATAGATGGTCATCATATTATGGGCCAGGTTATAGCTTTAGATATGAAAAGAGGTGGGAACAATGGAGGAGCCAGGACAAAGACTTGCTTTGGATATGGAAAACCAGGACATTTTAAAAGGAACTGGCACATTCCAACGCAATTGAGCCCTAGGCCGGGGCTTTGCCCCCGTTACAGTAAGGGTCACTGTTGAAGCAAGGAATGTAGGTCAAAAACAGATGCCCTGGTAATCCTTTACTGGCTCAGGGAAACTGGAAGTAGGGCCAGCCTCGGGCCCCTCAAGCCCAGGTGTACGGGGCAATGAATACACCTGTAACTAGCCCAATGCAGATGATTCCTCAGAGAAACCCCTTTATGTCCAGGACCTTATCAGAGGTACCCCAGGAAGCACAGGATTGGGCCTCTGTTCTGCCACCAGAGCAATATTAACTATTAACACCACAAATGGGCACTCAAACCTTAAGCACGGGAGTCTTTGGGCCTCTTCCCCCAGGAGCAATAGGGCTATTGTTAGGACGCAATTGTTGAAAGGAATTAGAGTTATTCCAGGAGCAGTAGATTCAGATGTTCAAGAAGAAATAAAAATCATGTTTAGGGCAGAAATGTGGGTATTAATGATACCACAGGGCACTCAGATAGCACAATTGGTTCTTCCCCCTATGTTCAAAACCAACAATCCCTTTTGAAAGTACATCAGGGGATCTGCTGGTTTTGGGTTCACATGCTCCATGGGTGCCTTTTTGGTAATAAGGCTTGAACAGTGCCCCATGCTCACCCTTATCATACAAGGTAAACAATTTTCTGGAATTGGGGACACTTGAGCTGATTCCTCAGTAACAGTAAAAACAACATTGGCCACAAGCATGGCCTCTTCAGCCAGGCTCGACTCATTTACAAGGAGTGAGAACTGATGTGGCTACAGCATGCAGTATTCAGCTTTTTAAATGGTCAGATGATGAGGGACATACAGGTCTTTTTCAACCTTTTGTGTTAAGTCATATCCCTGTTAATCTTTGGGGAAGAGATGTGCTTCAGGCCATGGGAGCAGTCCTTACTACTGAGCCTGTTAAAAATATGCTGGCTGACCAAGTTTATATACAAGGAAGAGGACTGGGAAATTCCTACAAGGTGACCCTCAGTCTGTTGCATCTAAAAATTTAATTATCAAAAGAGCCAGAGATCACTCTGGGTTGGGAAATTTTCCCTAGGGGCTATTGCTGTGCAGACTGTTCCCATTCTTATTATCTGGAAAACTGATAACCCAGTATGGGTGGAGCAATGGCCCTTATGTATTGAGAAATTACAGGCTGCACATCAGAGGCAGAACAATTAGAGGCAGGACATATTGTTCCTTCCACCTCCCCATGGAATACTCCAATCTTTGTTATAAAGAAAAAATCTGGAAAATGGAGACTCCTACAAGATCTTTGAGCTGTTAATGATTGCATGCAAATTATGGGAGCCACACAACCTGGCTCACTTTCCCCTGTAGGTATCCCTCATGGCTATCATTTATTAGTTATAGACCTAAAAGATTGCTTTTTTAGCATTCCTTTGCATCCTCAGGATAGTGAGCCATTTGCACTTAGCATTCCTTCTATTAATTTTAAAGAGCCATATAAGAGATATCAATGGGTGGTGTTGCCTCAAGGAATGGCTAATAGTCCCACTATGTGTCAAATTTATGTATCATTGGCCATTACCCCATTAGGGAGAAATTTCAATCCCTGTATATTATACATTATATGGATGATATTCTTTTAGCCAGCCCAGATCCTAGGGAAGTGAATGAGGCTTTGGGGGAATTGCAACTTAATCTTCAACTAGCTGGTTTAAGAATAGCCCCAGAAAAGGTGCAACAAGAATTTTCCTATCAATACCTGGGTCATCAATTGTTATATTCTGGTATCCGTCCTCAAACGATTACTTTAAGTCTGGATAAACTGACCACCCATAATGATTTTCAAAAATTATTGGGAGATATAAATTGGGTTCGATCTAGTTTGGCTCTAACCACTGGGCAGCTTAGACCCTTATTTGATATTCTACAAGGAGATTCTGATCCCACTTCGCACACCTTAATGCCTGCTGTGTGAGAATGCATACAGCTTGAGCAAAAAATGCCTCCAATCTGCACATTTAAATTATGTTGACTATTCTCAGAACTTGATGTTATTAGTTTTTGCTTCAGCGTATTCCCCTACCGCAGTGTTTTGGCAAACTGGTTCTATATTGTGGGTGCATGAACACGCATCCCCAGGAAAGATAGTTAGATCTTATCCCCAGGCAATGCTTTGTATTATTCAAAAGGCATACAAAATGCATCTTCAGGTTTTGGCAAGATGCCTGATGTAATTGTTACTCTCTATACTCAACAACAAATACAATGGCTTCAGCAGTTTGATGAGGATTGGGCACATTTCTTGTGTTCCACACCCTGCCAATTTGATAGTCATTTTCCTTCCAGTAAGTTAGCTCATTTTTTAAAAAAATCACCCTGTGTGTTTCCCCTTTGAAGGGGGCTCGCGATGTATTTACAGACGGCTCCTCAAATGGTTGTGCAGTAGTTGTTTTCTTTCCCATTATTAAATGCGCTACACTTAAAGTGAAGTCTGCACAATTTGCAGAACTAGCTGCAGTGCAATTATCCCTTCAACATTTTTCTGATGAGCCATTTAACTTATACATGGACAGTAAATATGTGTATCATATATTGGCTCCCTTGGAAACTGCTGCTTATATAGCTCCGGTCTCTCGTATACAGGAGCATTTACTAGCCATACAAAGCCTACTATGGAGGCGTTCTTATCCAATTTTTGTAGGACATCTCCAAGCACATTCTGATTTGCCCGGCCCTTTGAGGGAAGGAAATGCCATTGCTAATTTTTGTACTAAAACGGATATTGCCATTATGATGATGAGAGTGTCTGGTTATGAATCAGCCTGCAAAGCTCATACAACCTTCCACCTTAATGCAGGGTCACTTAAATTCCATTGTAAAATTACTAGAGACCAAGCTATTAATATAGTTAAGAATTGTCCCCTATGTGCAGAGTTCTTACCTGTTCCACACCTTGAAGTTAACCCCCGGGGTGTCAAGCCTAATGATATCTTGCAGATGGATGTTACTCATGTTCCTTCCTTTGGCTGACTACAATTTGTTCATGTATCTGTGGATACCCATTATCGTCTCATATTTGCCTCTGCTCATACTGGAGAAAGGCTTAAGGATGTTAAGAGCCATTGTAGCTTTGCTTATATGGGAATGCCCAGACAATTAAAAACTGATAATGGCCCTGCTTATACTAATCAGGATTTCAACTCTTTTTGCAAATTTTTTTTTAATCTCACATAAGATGGGCATCCCTTATAATCCTCAGGGTCAGGCCATGGTAGAGCATGCACATCACACAATTAAAGCCTATCTTCATAAAACAAAAAAGGGGGAATTTACAGGGTCTCCTCATAATCACCTTTCTCTTGTCCTTTATATTTTAAATTTTTTAACTATTGATGGAGCTGCTCAATCTGCGACCGACAGGCATTGGCACCCTCTGTCATCTGACTATGGCTCAGTTTATGTGGAAGAATGTCACTACTGGACAATGGTGCAGCCCCAATCCAGTTCTAGTATGGGCATGAGGGTCAGTTTGTGTCTTTCCACAAGATACAGATAACCCTGTTGGGTGCCAGAGCGTCTGATTCATCATATGCGGAGGGACCATGATTGTAACAGCTAGAAAGAAGGTTCAATGGGCCTTCAAGAATCTATCCATCCTGATGTTTGTGAGTCTGAGTCGCCATATGTGGCCCTTTCTTCTGACCACTAATTATAGTTTGGATCAAGCAGCTATAAATTTGCATTTTGATCCAAAGGATAAGAATTTCACCTTCATCTCAAGCGCTTGTATTCTGGTTCCCTTCTTTTTGTTGTAACCAATGCTACTAATTTTGGAGAAAGTTTTAATTATTCTCAGCAGGTCTGCAGACTATAACAGCTGTCGTGGGCCATGTACCCCAGGTGTGTAGCAGAGAGGAAAGGAGATTTTGGGATCACGGCTGCCAGTGCCGCCTCCACCACTGAAGCAACAGTTTCTACCATAGCCCTATCCCAATCTGTAAATACTGAAAACACGTAGATCGACTATCAAGTGATTTGGCTGTAGCCTTAGCCACCCAAAACACACTTGATTATCCAGTACAAATTGGCATTTTTAATCTAAATCTACAAACTAGCCTCCTATATAAACACTTGCATTTTTTGTGAGAGGCTCATATGCCTTCTTGTTCTCTGTCTTTCACACATATCTGTGTTAATGCCTCATTTTTCTCCAGAAATCCTGGAGTGATTATTTTTTAAGTTATACCCATGCTTTAGCCATGGAGATCATTAACATCAATGAAACCTGAGTACCACTACCAATGCAGAAGACCTTTTATAAGGGCTTCAACTTGTGGGCAGATTATTGGGGTGTATAGCCCTTGCACTTGGTGCTACTTTGCCACAGCATTAGACAGGCCAAGGCCAACTTTCATGCAAGACAGAGTCTACTGTCTTTGGCTCAAGAGAAAATGCCTCTGCCCACATGTGGCTGACAAACTATTTACCAGTGGCAGGTAAGGCAGAGGGGGCAAATATCCAACCTAAGACAGGAGGGTTACCAGCCTGGGTGACCTCTCCAATGATGAGTAAGGAATTATGCTGACGTCCTCTGCCACCTAAGACAGGTGTTAGTTTATATTAAAAGAAAGGGGGACCTGTAGGGCCCTGCATGGACCCCCAGGCACCTTGAGCAAGCCTGAAGCTGCTGGCTGGAACTCCTTGCTCCAAAGCTGTTGTTAGTACTCTTCCCATTTTTGATAACACACACCTTGTGACAACACACACCTCGAAACAATATACCTCATGACAACACACACCTCATAGGGAGGAGCTAAGCCTAAAATTCTGTAATTTTCCACTGTGCTGTAAGTCAGTATTTAAGCCTGTTCTTTCCCCTCAATAAAAGGCATTCGGCATCTGGCGTTCCGACATTGCCATTGAATGAATGACCCGCTGTCTTGTCTTTATTTCAGTCTGATTCATGGAACAGATTGTAGCATGGGTGCTACATGGCTCATTACCATTGCCTCTCAGCATTACCTCCATGCCCTGTTCTCTCTTCTCTTGCCTTCTCTTTACTTCTACCACTTCTCTTACTTTTTTCCTGGCCACTTTTTGGAACTTTTCAGTTACCTCTCATTGCTATTGTGCCTTTTGCTACTTCTTTTTGCTGCTATATTAAAGCCATCCTCATCTCCAGTATTCTATTTCTGATGCTTCTGGGACTATTGTCAATATCACTGATCTGCTGCTGTATTTCCAATGTTTCTGTGAATCCCACCTCAAGTTTCTGTTTCCTTTATTCCCTGTGAAATATGAACTAGCCTAGTCATTAATTTTATAGCTACTTATTCAATAATAGTTGAAAATGTGTATGAGGAAAACAGTGGGTGTGTGTGTGTGTGTGTGTGTGTGTGTGTGTGTGTGTGTGTAAAATATTGAAAGCAGATGCTATGATTCTAGATTAGAGCAAGAATGGATATATGGGAAAGTTCAGACTGAGGGTTATAATCTCAAAAAGTAAAAGAAATTAGAAAGAAGAACATTCATGGGGAGGAGAGGCACACATGCCCACAAAATGAAGATGCTACATAAACAGCAAATGCCAGTGCATCTCAGTGCACAGAGCAGCATTTCCTTTGTAAATGTTCTAACTAATGAAAAACCCCACTGTTGCTGCTATTTTCATTGACTGTTACCAATGCACAGCAATTAAAATAGAAATAGTAAAATAAGATAGAAGACAGTGAAGAGAGAGAAAATCAGAAATTGGAGAATGTCATTCCACTTTAGCCCTTTTGAATTTTTGCCTGTGTCAGTAGTGATCATCATTAAGTTGGTAACATTTTGCTGCTCCATATCTTTCTCAGCTACAATGATTCAAAACTTAACTGAGAATAGAACCAATACTGTTGACATGTAGAGCTAAAATTTCTGATGGTAGAATTCTTTCAAAATTATTTTGATTTCTAAACTGCATGTTCTTGAATATTTCCATTGAGACAATCTTATCATTGCTTAATCCATGCTTTTCTTTCTTATTCAAAATTAACCAAGCATCCTAGTTTGGTTTATTGATGTGCTAAGACACTGAGTGACACCAAATTAGGGAAAAAGGAGTTTATTTCATTTTTTACATCAAGGGAACATAAAGGTAGAAACTCAAGACAAGGACCTTGTCTTAGGGTTTCTATTGCTGTGAAGAGACAACATGACAATGTCAATACTTAGAAAGGAAAGCATTTGGTTGGAGTGTCTCTTACATTTTCAGAAGTTTGGTTCAATGCCATCATGGCAGGAAGCAAGTCAGCTTGCAGGCAGATATTGTGCTAGAGATTAGTCCTTACATATTAATCCAAAGGCAACAGGAAATAATCCAAGATACTGGGTTTGGCTTGAGCATATATGAGACCTTAAGGTCTGCCTACACAGTGACACACTTCCTCCACAAGGCCATGCCTACTCTAACAAGACCATATCTCTGAATAGTGTCACTTCCTTTGGGAGCCATTTTCTTTCAAACAACCACAGATCTGGAAGCAGAACCTGAAGCAGAGGCCATGAAGAAAAATAGCTTACTAATTTGATCTCTCTAGATAATGAAGACACTTTTTTATTCAGCCCAGCCCAGACACAGCTGCCTAGGAATGATACTGTCTACAAGGGGCTGGACCCTTCTATATTAATTAGCAATTAAGAAAATGTCTCAATAAAAAGGTCACAGATCAGTCTGAGTGTAGTGACTGCCTCTCTGAGAATCCCTCTTTCCAGGTGTGTCAAGTTGACAACTAAGATTAGCCATTACACCATGTATCTTATATTCATTATTCTTTCTGATTTTTATAATCTGTTTTCTATAGTATTTAGTTGTGATCTTGAACTGAGTTGATTTCTTAGGAAGATAATACAAATGCCTATATACAAATATCCCCATGACGATTGTACTTCAGAATAATTAGCTGTCCAAAAGGCATTTTTTTTTAACTTGGTTACCAACTTCTTCCCTGTTGTTTTGAGATTTAAGAAACCAAACACTGAATTTGATGGTGACAAACTTTCTCTGCTTTAAATATGTTAGAATAAATCTTCTCATGTGTGAAAAAAAGAGGTAACTTACCTACTGCAAATAATTGAATATAGACAAAGTTGTCAGGATTTATGATTAAACACAAAATTAAGGACATAATTGGCCTCTAACCTGAAGAATGAGTTCTATCCTGTTGAATTATATTTTAGAAAACGTTTTTTAAATATCTCCATTAGAAATCACAAACTAAACCAAATTAGAAATCACATACAAGATAAAACTTCAGGCTTACTTTTATATCACAAACTAAACTTTTATTAGATGACATAATGAGCACAAAGAAGTATGATTTTTAGGTCTTTAAATATCATGAGTTGAATGTGAATGTGTGATTTTATTTCAATGAATATTTCTCCATGATTACTAAAAAAATATTAGGGTACAATTATAGCAATTATGACTCAATTCACAAATTTCAGTGAGTAATAGCCTTAAAAAGCCAACTTCTCCAAGGACACTGACCCAGTACAAATATTGGAACACAGGAGTTTAGCTTCCAGTCATTTCTTTCAGGATCTGGGAAATCCCGCCTTCCTTTTTTATCTGATCCCTTAATGATAACATCATTAACAATTAAAAACATCTTGGGAAACATGGAAACTGTATTTTAATAGAAGACACCATAGAGATGATTCCTTACAAAATTTAGAAATTTTCAAAAACTGAAAACTGGGTTTTAAAAATGAATAATATAATCTGGGGAAGGTAATTAAGAGGATCAAGCTTGTTAACACCTTTGTGACAATGTCCTGAAGTGCATCTTATGTAGCCCAGACTGTGACTTGTCAGGATTTAACATCAAGAATTTATGAAAGGAATTGTTCTAACAGACGTCTTTTATGCCACCATGGTACAGCTTTACTAAAGAAAAGCTGCAGCATCATTTGAAGGGTGTGAGATGTATATGCTTTTACTCTAGGCTTGAATACCACACACTAGGAAAGCTATAAGATCGTAAGAATTAGTGTGGAGCTAGAAGTGAACATGTACAGACATTGTGAAAGTGGTGTTAGTCTACTATCAAGATAAATGAAATAGCAAAGTCATCCTTGGTGTTGGGAGTTTCTCTGACATGCATTTTTGAAACAAGTAATTAACATATGTGTTTTATATTATGTGATGCCATAAGAACACTCAAAAGGTTCTGACCATCAAATTAGAAACACATCTATTGTCTAGCAATTTTACTCTTCTGAAGGAAAATAGTCAACTGACTGGCCCTTGGTAAGAACCAGTTGTTACTTCAGTTTCTAGATGTACCTTTTTCTCTTCTGTCTTATGTACAGAGTTGGAAGGAAAAGGATTTATTATGTTTGCTTCTTTCTTCAACTTCATTCAAAAAGACATTCAAAATATGTGTATAAACAAAGCATCAGAGAAGGAGACATAAATGAATATAGAAAAAATAGTACATGAGACATGTAGAGACATAAATCATGACTAGATTCTGAGATATGGAGGCAGAGATACGTACTCACAGAAATGAACAGAGAGAGAGAGACATCATGACAGAGAAATTAACAGATATGTGTGACAGACAGACATGAAGACAGTAGGAAACAGAGAAACAGACATTTGTGGAGGGTCACTGAGCAACAAAGAAAAACAGACTGACTCATGGATATATGCAGAGACATACAATCACATGCAAAACACCCCATGCGTGTTGCAGAGAGCCATAGAGAAAGAACAGAAAGCTCACAGGCTGAGATGCTAGTGAAAAGCTATAGCCATATGAGACAGAGAAGCAAGGTAGCAATATAAGTTCATTGGTTTTGTAGATGTTTATACCTCAAGTACTGAAGTCTATCCTCATGTCATTCTGTGAGGGTCAGGCTGTCAGTCCCACAGGTTTGTTTGTTTGTTTGTTTGTTTACAGGCAAGACACTAGAAAAGATGCTTTTAAGAATATCATGGACACTTCTTATACAAATACATTAGAATTTTGATTCTCACAGGATGTCTTATGGTACTAAATAAAACCTCTATGTTATTTCCACCTTTTAAAAGGGTGACATACATATATGATAATACATAAATAAATTTGTGTATGTTGATGACACTGAGAAGCAGCTGGTTAACAAAACTGACAAATACAGAATGATTAATGGAGAAAAGAAATATTGTTTTCTTTAACTTGATGTTTACTATGTTGCATGAAATAAAATGAAATTTACTTTTTAAAAAAATAAATAAAAAGCATTCCTATTTAACTACCTGAAAATATGAGTAATGAATATGTATGCTCCAGGTACATAAATGTAAACTAAAACAAAAAATAAGCCTTCTTCTTTTTTTTTATACTAAAATTCATGTTTGGGGTTTTTTTTTCATTGAAATTGTCTCTATTAGTAGCTAACTATTTTTTTAAATAACAGTTTTTATTAAATGACAATTTCATTTAAATGACAGTTTTTATTTCCCTGCCACAACTCTTCCCATATCCTCCCTTCCACCTAGTCTCAAAACTAAAATTCAGCTTTATTTATTTCATTTTATTTTTGAGATTATATTTTCATTTCTATTTCTCCCTTAAAACACGCTCATAGAACTCACTCCACTCCCCTTCAAGTTCATGACTCCCCCATTTTGTACTGATTTTTATTTCATGCATATATACAAACACAGGAATATAAATATACATATACATATATATTTAGGAATATATCCTAAATATGGCCCACTCAATTTATACAATGTTATTTGTATGTATGCTTTTGAGCAGACCCTTCCATGACAAGTAAACCAGAATTTGTTAGACAATGAATTCCAAAAAGATCTCATACACATTCTTCCCTGCTTAACATAGCCTTCCTAATCACTGGTTGAAATTTTATACACACACACACACACACACACACACACACACACACACACATATATATATATATATATAATGTAATATATATATATATTATTTCCAAAACTTGTAAACCTTAAATATTTCACAAGAGAATGAAGGTATTGCTTTGGGGACCAGTGAAATCCCAACAAAAGATAGTGTCTTAAAAGATGCTTCAATAGCAAGACCAGTTTCAATGGGCATAGGATGTGACAGATATTTCAAGAAAATGACCTGAAAATTGGAGGATTAAAGGAGGCCTTGGGGAAAACTGACAAAGCCATGAAATATTGCTTTTTAAAATTAACCTCTTTCTGCAGTTATTGCCAACATCAGTGTCCAGGGAAGGTTGATACATTGTGCTGTTACCAAAATTTAGTTTTCAAAACCGTTATTTCCTTTGCCTGCATTTTGTAACATAGTCACATTTCTAATTGTAAAGAGAGTGCTCTATTTTAACATACACATAATGTATGACATACACATTTTATTTTTAAGTCAAATAGCTTTTGATAACTTTTAATACCAAAACAAATCACAGTGTCCATTGACATTTCAAAGGGAGTCGTTTTCAGTGATGTTTTCCAGATCATTCTAGGGATTCAGGTATCCCTAGAATGTTGGCAGCTTCTATCTAGTAAAGTAAATATACAGATATAAAATAACAACAACACAAGCATAGGTTCAATATACAGTATAAACTGACTGCAACACTAACATAGGTATATACAAATGCAACATAGGTATATGTCAGAATAATATTATTTATAAAAGTGAAAATATTCTCAAAAACTTTTTGTTGTGTTTGATTTACTATAAAATAAAATTTAGAAATTATACTACTTTTAAAAATTGCAATAAGAGATGATGAGCTTGTTCAATTAGTAAAGTGCTTGTAACTAAAGCATGAGGATCTGCCTTTGGATCTCTGGCATTCACACATAAGACTGGCAAAGTAGTGTGAATCTATATATAACCTTAATGCTAGAGAGTGGAGACAGAGTTCACTGCCTGGTCAGCCTAACTGACTCAATGAGACACAGATTCAGTCAGGGACCCTGTTTCAATAATTAAGTGAAGAGTGATTGAGATGCAAAGTCACCCCTGACCTTCATATGCATACCCACATAGTGTCCAGGCACACACTCAAGTATACTCACATGAACACCTGTATAAAAAACACAGACAAATTATAATAGAAAATTGTCAATGAATTAATCACTTTAACTCTGAAATTAATATTAGAACTCCAGACGCTCTGAATAATAGGTGATTGTTTTTAAATCCACAACGATGGCTCCCTTATATTAAAGTGGAAAATCACATCAGTTAAACAAATCTTTTTGGTTTTAGACAAAGGTTAACTATGCAGCCCTGGCTAGCCTAGCACTTGATAGAGAACAGGTTGGAAAGACCTACCTACTTCTACCTTCCAAGTGCTGGAACTGCATTTGTGTTCCTCAACACCCAGTTCTTTTAGTCTTTTTAATCTTTCTTGGGAGTACTGCTTGGCTTAGAAGTTCATTTTTATTATTAGAATAGAAAAGATTTTTCCCGTTCCCCACAACTTCAGTTATATATCATTATATTCACAAGAGCCCATAACAAAACCTTAGTACATTTCAGAAGTAGGAAAATCAGAGGTGCAGTTCTGTGATGTTAGTGCTACAAGAAAAACTGGATAGCATAATCTGAATAACAAATTTGAAAGGAGTGATGTTAGCACAATCTAAGCTGAGAGGATTCTAACTTAGGTTCACAAGTATAGTCCTGTCACAAAAACACACTTAAGGCCACATAATAAAGCCTGATTTGGGAAAGGACACCTCACACATGTGGAAAACAATTTTTGATAAAGACACCAACATGATTAAATGAAGAAAGGGGGCTGAACAAGTGATTCAGTAGGTAGGTAAAGTTGTTGATGTGCAAGACTAACAACAAGAGGTTGGATCCCCAGAATCTGTGTGAAAAATGACAGAGCTGGCTGAACACTTGTGACCCTGATGCTAGAACATAGAGACAGAGATTGCCTGGAGCTTGCTGGCCAGGCAGTCTAGACCCAAAGGTGATGTCAGAGTTATGTGGAAGACACTATCTCAAAACACATGGTGGTGAATGTTAGAGGAAAGACACCCGATGTGGCTCTCTGGCCACTACACATGCTTGCATCACACACACACACACACACACACACACACACACACACACGTGCACATACATACACATAGCACATATATAATTTGTTAATTAAATAGGAAAAAATAGTCTTTACAATAAATGGTGGTGAGAAAACCGAATGTCTACATGCAAATGAAGATGGATTCTCAATATACACTACATTAAAAAAACGCTCATCTCTGATTTGATTTAACTGAGTCATCTTTCTTGTATGATTACTGTAATAAAGGTTTAGCCAATTTTATTTGTCTTTTTGAAGAACTTCCTTATTTTATTGAAATCTTATTTATTTATTTATTTAGTTCCTATCATTTCTGCTCTAAGCATTCTTTTTTGCTTTTATCTTCTAAATTTGAGTTTGGATTAGTCTTCTTTTCCTAGCTGCTTGATGAGCAGGAGGTTTTTGGAGGTCTCTGATAAAGTCTTTAATTCCCAAAAGATTCCCATTTTGTGCTGCTTGAATATACGCCACATATTTTCTTGTTATATTCCCATTTTCACTTGTTTCTAGAAATTTATTCATTTCCCTTTTTATTCCTTCCTTGACCCATAATTTTAAGTTGTTTGCTTTCATGCATTCATATAATATTCAATGCTTTCCTTCTTACTCATTTGTATTTTCATCACTGAAAGAGTGGGAAAGGTAGTCATTATGATTTTAAAATCAAAGATGACAAAAGAGTTGTTACAACTGAAAGTAAAGAAATGAAAATGATCGTTAAAATTGTTATGATCAGTGAACTTGAGGAACTAGAAGAAATGGACAAGTCCCTGCACATGCACAGCCTAAAAAGATTAAAGGACGATGAAACAGGAAATTTGAATAGGCCTGGAAGGAATCAGTAATAAGTCCTTCACTAAAGCAAAGCCTAAGAAAAAAAGCTTTTGCTATCAATTCTATTGAACATTTAAATAAAAAATGAACACTTTTTTAAGTATTTATTTATTTTATGCTGGATATAATTATACATGCCTTTTTTAAAAAAAAAAATGAAAACAAACATTTATAAACAATATTTGGGAATTTGGGCATCGTTCTTTCCAAACTGCTTCCTGCTGGTAGGGGGCGCTGTCATGGAAGAATCCTATGGAGATGCAGAAATCCTGGCTGTAGTGGTCTGCAAGGCTGCATTGTCCCATTGACGTTGCTTCAGGGGGTCTTGCTCGATCAAACCACATTAGTCTGGAAGGAATCCACAGCTTTTCATTTTCTGTGGAAACAAAATTAGAAATCCTTTTCTCCCTTAGGCTTAAATTTTGAAGTCAAAGCATTTTAAATATGCATATATATATAATCTCCACCATCATGGAGTCCTCATCTAGTACCTTTTGGAAACAGAAGCAAACACCCATAACCAAACACTGAGTCAAACTAGAATCCAGATGCAGAGAGAGGGGACAAGACCAGGTTGCAGAAACTCACAAAGACAGCTGACCTGAACAAGGAGGAGCTAATGGGCCTCCCAGACTGATAGCTGGGAATCCAGCATGGGACTGACTCAGATCCCCTGAATATGGGTCTCAGCTAGAAGCACTGAGCAATCTGGGGGGACCTCAGACAGTAGAAACAGGATCTATCCCTGGTGCACAAAAGGACCATGCGAACACATCCCCCATGGAGGGATACCCCCTTTACCTAGAGACAGGAGAGAAGTCCTAGTCCATACTTCAAAAGACTTGACAGATTTATATGACCCAACCTGAATAGAATAGCCCTACAAGTGGAAAGGGGGATGGGGAAATGGGAGGGGAGGGTCCCATCCCCCCCACCCCCATAAAGCCCTCTCCCACCACAGAATGATAGAAAACACTGTCATATGATATAAATCAGAGAGGATTAATATCTAAGGTGTGTAAAGAACATGAAAAACTATATATAACTACAACAAAACCAAGCACCTGGATATTAAAATGGGCAAGTACCAAAGTGATCCATAAGTGGAAAATGCTAACCTGTTTAACATTTTACAGAAATACAGGATCTGTTGCCTTCTTCTGGGATCTGTGGACACATGCATACATGTGTGGTACACATACATACTTGGAGGTAACTTATAGGTAATAAATACTTTAAAACAATTTTATTGTGTGCATCAGCATACTTGGAAAAGTTAGTATGATCTGTTTAAATTTACATTCCATTCACAAAATATTCTATTACAGATATGCAAATATTTCAAACTCCATAAACATCATAAATTTAAAGTACTTCTGGCCCCACACATTTTAGATATAAGACAATCTGTATTTGGAGCTCTGGGTGGGGAGTATATTAACTCCTCATTAACCAACACCATTGAGTAACAACATTCCTAAGACATATCCTTTTTCTAAACTCACAGAAGGAATGATGGTCTTTCCTTTTTCTTTTGATCCTGTTTTAAAACTACCATACAAATTTTTAGGATTTGTATTTGGATCATTTAAATAACATATATTGTTACTTTGTTTTTACTGTCATTCACCAACCCAATTTATCTAATGCTTTTAAGAAATTATTTCTGTGCTCCTTTGCTCAGAAAAGGGAAAATGAGGACTATGGTTATTATAAAAATAATTAAATGTAGTTCTGTTTTCTCCACCATTTTGGCTATGATTCTGTTATTCTGAAAGAGTAAAGAAATGTAATTCATAAAGCTAAAGCCCCCATTGGCCATTCAACAATTTAAGAGAGAATATTTGGGAGACTTCCCTTTTCTACAATACACCCTACAATCACTCTCCCGTGACATTAGGTACATATTCCCTGAACCAGATCCAAGCTATACTCCATTGTCTTGGGAGGCATTAAAACCTCTCGTAAAATTCAAGACTCCCTTGGCATTTTGTAATTATCACACACAGGCTGCACATGCTTACAGCTTTTCTTTTCCACAAGCCTCTGGTCACACCACACTGCAAAGAACAAACAGCTGAATGTATTTATGTTCACATTTGTCTCACACTGTCTCAGTATTCTAAGACATTTTGATAGTCACATTAGTGTTAGTAAATAAGAGTATCTAATGGTGCTTCACATCTTACAGCATATTTACCTAAGGAACAAAGAGAAACAGAGAAAGATAATCCCTAGAAGACTTTCACAGAAAAGAATATTTGCTGATTTGGGCTGCAAATTCAGGAAACAAACACGTTTGTATGTGTTTGCTTTCCATGTGTCTTAGTGCTATGCTCAGCCTTAATACATAGGAGAGGGTCTTGGCCCTGCCCCCAACCTATTGTGTCAGAGTTTGTTGATTCCTCATGAGAGCCCTTACCAGTGAGGAGGAGTGGATTGGGGGTGAGCTGGGGGGAGGGGTAATAGAAGGGAGGTGAGATGAGGTTGGAATATAAAATGACATTTAAAGGAATAAATAAATTAAAAAACAGTTCCTATAAGAGAAAAAAACAGCTTTTTTTAAAAAAATGATTGATAACTGAGTTAAGACTGCTTCTAAAGCAAGGATTATCAAAAACAATGCTGCAGAAGAACTATTTATTTATTTAGTTTCAATGTCAGAGATAAGAAAACTGAATAAGATTAATTTAACACCCAAATAAGAATTCAGGGGAAGTTCAAATCAGGATCAGAATTCACAAACATGCAATTAAATGAGGTACTTCTAGAACATATCATGTGGACACATCCAATCTTCTTCTTCAGTCCCTCAGTTGTCCAGCATAAATTGAAAGGCTAGGAGAATCTAAACAATTGAGGCATACTCAGCTGCATGTACATGTTTAAAATCTTCATGCAATATAAACTGCTTTGGCACGTTACTGTTATGATTGAGGTTAACATCAGGTAATATTTCTCTAGGAATTTTGGGAGTGCCTTTTCAATCTGAGAAAGTGACTACAGAGCTTTTCAAAATAATTCTTCATTGGGGTTCCTGTGCAGACCACAATGTACATGTGTTGACACAGCCAAACATCCCTGTATCCTCAGTGTTCTGCAGGGTGCATTTTTCTACATGCTCTTCTTACCTCTGTATGTTTCCATATCACTCAATTGGCTAGAAGACTCCAGAGATGTATGAGCTCACAAATCCCTGGCTTTTGTGTAGTGTCTTATGGTTCATTGCTTTCATTTTTATGGAAGAAGACTTTTTCTCACTTCTCTGAGACAAGGTTTGTCCACTTGCTTTGGACATGGGGTTTTAGTATCAAGAAACAATACCACAGTTCAGAGTATTTCTGCTGTTGACCTTATTCTGTTATTGACTTGAGAAGTGCATGTCTGGGCTATACCAATAGCATGAAGAAGTGGTTGATGGACTCTGAACGGAGACAGTCTACATAAATTCATTGAGTAAGTCCAGCCTGGAGAAGACATTATCTACCATAGACATATAAGCTAAGTAAAGGTTTATCATTTTATACTCTGAGATGATGAAGTTCTTAATTACGGAGCAATAGGTACTTGATCCACAGCCTTTCAACTCTACCTTTCTTTACCCTCTGGAAATTCCTCTCATAAATTCAGAACTGTTGAGTTACCTTAACTAAAGAGTGATCTTTTTTTCTTGACACGTGCTGTGGTGTAGGTAGGTGCATCCAAAGTACTTTCTGAAGCCCAATGTCAAGTCTACTTAATACAACTATTTTTTTTTTTTGAAGGGGGAGAAGATTAGAGGCATTGTTTCTCTGCATAGCTCTGGCCATCCTGAAACTCATTCTGTAGACAAGGCTGACCTCAAACTCACAGAGATCTGCTGCCCGTCTCTGCCTCCCAAGTGTTGGGGTTAAGATTTAAACCACCACTGCCTAGATTAATAGAACTTCTAAGAATATGAATGGAAGTTTATTTTTATCATTTTAAATTTTTGACAGTTCTTTATATATGTATATACACAGAGTTAGGGGCATTTTCATTCCTCCATATTCTCTTTGAAAGCTTTTCCAACATTCTTAATCAACCTCAATGTTCTATTTTTTTTTTCTACTGGGTTTAAGATTGTGTGACATGAAAACATTGGCAACTTATCAGTGGCTACACAATTGAGGAAAATGACAACTCTCCCCAGCTGTAAGTGGAGGTTTCTCTGTTCAGCCCTTTCCTGTGGCCACTTCTAAATAATCACACAGAGCCTTAATATTAATTACAAACTGCTTAGCTTATAGCTCATGCTTATTACTAACTAGCTCTTACATTTAAATTAACCCATTTCTATTCATCTATATTGCCATGTGGCTCATGGTCTAGTACATCTTGCTACTCTGGTGGCTGGCTGGCATCTCTCTTCCTTGGCTCTGCCCTTCTTTCTCCCTCTATTTAGTTTGGCTTTCCCACCTAGCTATATTTTGCCTTGCTATAGTTCAAAGCAACTTTTATTATCAACCAATGAGATACATATTCACTGCATACAGTAAAAGATCATCCTATAGCACCTAGCACTCATGAAGTGCTGATAATTCCTGAGGAAAGGGTAAGACCTCATTATTTTCTTCCCTAATCATGTTGACAAATTGATATGTCCAATCTTATGTAGTCTTACTTAGGTAATCACGGCCACAGTGAGTTCTTGAATGTAATGGTCATATCATGAGAAGAAAATACTTTCACAGCACTCCTTTCCAACCTCCATTTCTTATATTCTTTCGTTATTGTCTTCTGCTATGTTTCCTGAGCCTTCAGAGTATGGATGATATAGAAGTTTAGTTAATAATGCAACACTCAGTTGGGCATTGGTGGCTCACATCTTTAATCCCAGCACTCAGGAGGCAGAGGCAAATGGATCTCTGTGAGTTCGAGGCCAGCCTGTTCTACAGAGCAAGTTCCAGGACAACCTCTAAAACAATACAGAGAATCTTGTCTCAAAAATCCAATAATATTAATAATAATAATGAAGCAATCCACAATAACTTACAACATGAATTTTCATAAGTTGTACATCTCTATATTAAGTGCTACCCAAGGCAACAAAAAACAGCTTCACTGACACAAGGTGAGTGCAGGGTAAGGTACAACTATCAAGGTTAATAATTAGAAGACATTTGACATTATGTACATTTATTTTGTGGGGGAAAGCAAGTGAAAAGGGCATATGACCTCCACACCTATAATTCTTTATCAAGTTTACAGTTTACCAGACATGAGTTACCTCATTAAGAGTGGGTCTCCAATCCAGAAAACATTTGGTTAACACCATATTCATGCTATTATTGTATTAGAGTATATTTTTACCAGGCAGGTCAACATGATAAAATTCAAGAAAACAAACTATAGGTTATGGAAATTAACAGAGTGTTCTGAAAATAAGAAACAGCTAATAAACACTTTGTGAGGTGTTCAACATCTTTAGCCATTGGGGAAATATAAATTGAATTAATTTAATAGATTATTTTTCCACCCTCTTGCAAAAACTCTTCCTTCCTCAATTCTCATGGGCTCCTTGTCTTACACACAATTTATCTACTCTGCAGTATTCAATCTGCTATGGCATTTGGCATGTGTGACACCACAGTCTATCACCACTCTCAGCCATCGTTCTGTATGTCATTTGCATGGAATGAAAACCCTAGCTGAGTTCACATCTTAAGCTCGCAGTATTCAGGCCTAAAACAAAACAAAAATGCAATGAATCTCATGCTTTGCTTCTTTTTGTTCACAGTGGCCTTCATGTCTATGAATTGTCAATGGTCTTACCCTTGATTCTAAACTTCACTGGTTAGATTGCTGACATGAGTCTCCTTTCCATGCCCCCAACTTCATTATTATCACAAGCACCTGTTCTTCAATGTCAAGATTTTCAAAGCTGTGTCTTATTAAATTCCCTAGACATATTTCCCTTGATGTTTTGTTTGTTTGATTGATTATTTGATTATTTAGGGGAAGTGAACTGGAGACAAGACAGAGTTCTGCTATTTTCCCCATGCTGACTTTGAACTCACTATGTAGGCCAGGCTGACCTCGCACTCTCAACAATCTTCTTGTCTCAGCTTTGAGTGCTAAAATAACAGCTCCTGCACACAGCTCCATGGATATTTCCTTTATCAGCATCACCATCATTATTTTGTGATTGTGCAAAGTAATGGGTTTCATTTTGGAATATAATTTGCCATTTACACATTATTAAGGTTTGTTATAACTCATCTCCCTCCTTGACTACCTGTTTTACATGTGCTCTATCCCCTTCCCATTGGTTACTGTCTTCCCCAAATAGTACCCCAACTGCTTTCATTTTCTATGAATTCCATTATTATCCTTTCTTTCCCCACTTCCCTTAAAACCTTTTCTTCCCCCTCATGATCCCCTTTCTACTTACCTGGTATATGTACAGAACTGTATACATACATGCACGTGCACGCATGCACACACACACACATAACACACACACACACACACACATGTGTACATGCATGTACAGACACGTATGTTTAAATCATGTTCTGTATAGGAAAGGAAAATGTACCATTTGTCTTTCTAGGTAACTTAGTTTGCTCAACAATTACTTCTAGTGCCATCCATTTTTCTGCAAATATGCTTTTATTTTTCTTTATGGCAGACTAAGAATTCCATTGTGTGTAAGTACCATATTTTCTTCATCTTGTCAGGTTTTGATGGATGTCTAGCTGGCTCCATGTCCTAGCTATTGTAAATAGTGCAGCAATAAACAAGGACGTGCCGGCACCTCTGTACTATACTGACTTTGAGTCCTTCAAATATATATGTAACAATGGTTTAAATAAAACTGACAAAATTAGATTTATACTTCACCCTACCATGTAAAAATACTTATTTACAATATAAAATGTCCTTAATATTTTATCTCTTTATACTCAACTATGCCACTGTTCTTTCTACGTCTTCATTGCTAGAAAAGTTTTGGGGAAAGTGAGTTTGCTTGAAGCATTGATATGTGTTATTTTATACATTAAAGGCATTAAGTCCTCTCCCTAAGGCTCCATGAGTCCCGTCTGACTAATGTGAGAGGTTACCTATTAACCAAAGCAAAACTTCCATGTATCCATCCTCTTTATTACTCCACAAAAATCTCACTGCTACACACTCAGTTTGGAAGTTTCTTTTCTATCCAAAGTTAGGGTTAGGGTTGTTATTGTTTATTCCCATTTTAGATTCTTCTCATCCCACTTGTAAAGTCATTCTAATTTATTCTGTAATGTGTTCTTCTCTCTCTTCTAGATGTAATGGGGATACCCAGTACCCAGCACGTCTTTATGTCAGAGGTTTTGATCATCACTTATAGCTATCAAGTAATGTCTGCCAGTCGTGCATTCTCCAGTCCTTATACAACCCATTTTGTCATTCATTGGCAACATTAAACTAGCAATTTCTTCATCACACTGTCATTTTTAGATAATATCAAATTTCCAAAGACAGGAAGTAGTCAAGTCAGATGCTGATGTATTTTACTCTGTTCACAGAACATGGAATAGATTCAAATTTCTTCTCCTAGAAAAATGTATTGTTTCCCAAAAATGAGTATAAGGTATCTTAGAGAACAAGAAAAGAATGTATCATGTGCAGATGAAAACATAGAAAGAATATTTTATAGTGGAAAGGGGCAAATAACCTCTAAATGTGAAAAATAGAAACTATCCTAAATTATGTTAGTGCTCCCTTCCTGGAGCAAAATAAATGAAAGAAAAATCTACTTACAATAAAAGAATGGGCTTGGGGTTGCACAGTTTTCACCAGGGCTGGTTGGCTTCATTGTTTTAGATTATGTAATAAGACAGAATATCACTTCCAGGAGGAGCTAGTGGAGCAAAGCTGTTTACTGCATATCAGCCAGGAAGCAAACAGATTGAGAACAGGAACTAGGATCCCAGCGTTCCACCCAAGAGTACATCTGCCATGACTCATTTCCTTCTTTTGGGCCTCACCATCTAAAGATTCCATAACCTCAACTAACAATTTGAGCAACAATGGAAAGGCTACCATAAATGTCCTTCCCTGATAATGAGATCAATGACTAAGTTATCCACCATCATGGAGCCCTCATCCAGTAGCTGATGGAAACAGAAGCAAACACCCACAACTAAATACTGAGCCCAACTGGAATCCAGATGCAGAGAGGGAGGACATGAACAGGCTGCAGAAAACACATAGAGATAGCTTACCTGAACAAGAGAGAGCTAATGGGCCCCCCGGCAATCCAGCATGGGACTGACTCAGACCCCCTGAACATGGGCTCAGCTAGCAGGCCTAAACTGTCTAAGGTTTCTCAGACTGTGGAAACAGGTTGTATTCCTGATGCACAAAAGGAATTTGTGGGCACATTCCCCATGGAGGGATACTCCCTTAACCTAGAGACAGGAGAGAAAGCCTAGTTCCTACTCCAAATGACTTCACAGATTTAGATGACCCCTTCTGGAGGGCATCACCCTACATGTGGAGTGGGGGAGATGGGAGGGGAGGGTGGTCGGAGGTCACAAGAGGGTAGAGAGAAGGAAAGAGGAAGGGAGGGAGGGAGAGGGAACTGGGATAAATATGTAAAATAAAAATGAAAAAAATAAATTATAAAAAAATGATTCCATAACTTCTCAGTGGATCATCAATTGGTCAATCGGGACTTCATCCAAACCATAATAACAACCCAAAACTAAAATAATTCTCATAGTTGAGATATTTGATTACTGAGCTAGAAAAAATTAATAAATAAAATGTTCAGCAGCATTCAGTATGAGTGGAGTGACAATGAAATGTACTTCTTTAAATTTGGTATGGAGTAAAATGAGGCAAAATGTCTCATCCATAAATGGTCATGGCAACAGCATGCAATCTTCTGAAGGTCCCATGTACTGGAGTCCCTGGCATTGATAGCAGCCCCCCCAACACACACACACACACACAACCATCCATACAACAACTGTTGTTCTAACTGCTCACCTATGTTGTTGCCTCTATGGTTTTGCATTGGGTGAGGCTTTTTCTCAGAGACACAAAACACTTGTCAAATTGCCCCTAATAGGGAATCCATGAAAGAGCAAAATAACAACTACACCAAAGTCCAATTTGGTGAGTCAATGTGTTCATGGGAGTTCCTTACAGGAATATATATGAGGGGTTGCTTGGAAGAGCGGAATAGCTCAGAAGCAGCTGTACCCCTAAACCTCACCTAAAAACAGATAACAGCTAAAAAATGTCGTATCCTAGAACTCTCTCCAGACCAGGAGCCATTGTAACTGTTTAGAGACAAGCAGGCAGCAGAGCTGATTCCTGGGCAGCTCAGCTTGCCAGTATTCTCCATTGTAGTTGTTTTCTGCTTCTGTAACCTTGAGAAGCAGCCTTTATTTTCTCCCGGAGTCTCATGAGCCACCTGCTCCTTCCTAGAGGGGATGTTATGATTCAGAAAATCATTGTCGTACACTGTCCTATTATACTCTCTTCCCCAAGGACGATGAGAGGTAAATGATATGAAGTAGTAGTTTTCCCTCTTATAATTCTCTGTGCTGTTCTCCTTTACAGTCTGGTAGAAGACATTAATTCTTCATCCTTCTTCCTGTGAATATGAGGGGAGGCCTTAGCTCACCTCTGACTTCACAAGACTTCAAGGAAAGATAGACAAATAGCAAGGCAGAGGATACTTCAGATCTAGAACCTAGGATGAATAAGAGCTTTGAAGAAAAGTAATGACTTTGAATACCAATAACTGAATAAACTGGCTTATTTAAATGACTATTGCTATAATTACTTTTACAATTGCTTAATTTTGTATAGAAAATGTGCCAGTGTAGTATGTGTGTGAAAGTCAAAGGATGACAACTGTGAATCAGTTCTAGGACTAAAACACAAAATTGGGTCTTAGTGACTTCACACATTGAGACATCTAGCCAGTGCATGATCATTTTAAACTAATCATTTGTTTGATACTCGATTATTGGTTCCCAGATTTGCCTTCCTTATTACTTTGAAGGCATCATGGTGAACATGTGAAAGGTATAGGAGGCTTTTAATGTCAATTTATTGTTTGATCATGAATACATTTATGAAATAACATATAGAATTTTGATCCTTTTCATTTATATTCTATTCCAGGATATAAAACTTCACAATTGCATTTTCATGGCATTTTGACCCATTTATTTCAGAGATAATAAAACTTTTTGGCTTTTATTTTTAAGTTAGCATAAATACAAAATAATGATTTCATTGTGGTGTTTTCACACTATGTGAGTGGGAATATATTGACAAAATAATGAAATTGAAATTCAGTCATTTGATATTTTTTGAAGAGTCTGACTCTCAGCAATCTTTTACAGAGCCACGACTGGTAGCTGAAATTCTATCTCCTTAAGGCTGGGTACTGAAGGAGCTCTTGACTGCCAAGACCATACCTTAAACCCATTCCACCCAAAAGAGTCAGGAACAAGGTCATCTCCCAGTTTGTGGGATCCATTCATGTGATTTCTGGATACCATGCCACATGTGGTCACATGTTTATATGTTTAATTTTATACATTTTTTTATAGAATTGTCTGTCCAAATGTCTCTGGGCAATTAACCCCCTTCACAATGGTATTTCTCTAGAATAATCTATTCTGACCACCAAACACATGAACAGTTGGGATTCTGTGTGTTCATAAGTTGAGATTTGTCATTACCACTGATGACAAATCTTCGCTGAAAAAAATCTTCCCCATTAAGTTCTCCCTCTAATTCAGTATCTACTTTGTCTGCAGATGTTGTCACAATATCTAGGACACAGTGAGCACCTAATGAACATTAAATGAATGAGAAAATAAATTCCTAAAATAAGAATGAAACACTAAAAACCACATCAGAGTTTTCAATGCTGTATGTAGTAGTCAAGGTTCCTTTGCTTAAAGATTATTGCAATTCTTGTCAAGCTAATTTAACAATTGTTTCCAAAGGGATAAATTTTTGAAAGGGCTTGAACAACCTCAGACACGAAAGTAGACATTTCTTAGAGACAAAAATGTCACAGGACTATAGAATCCTTGTCTCTATTTTCTGCTATTGGCTTTCTTCTCTCAGAACAGCATACTCCATGTTGGAACCAGAGCCCCTATGCTATCCAAACAAGGTTGCCCACTCTGTCCCGTCCTTTTGTCCTAGGAAAGTGTTCTGACTCACCCATCTTGATTCCTGTACTTTCTCAAAATGAATTATACTAATGGCTTCAAAATATATCTAACCTCTGAGCCATCTCTCCAGCCCTGCTCCAAAATATATCTAATTGCCTTTTCTCTCCTGACTTACAAACCATCTTGTTCCACTGACTTCCCAACAAACAAATAAAAAAAATAGGATATATTAAAAAGAGTAAGTTTGAATTTATCCTCATTTCTCTTCCTACATGACTTTCATCTCTTTTGTCATCTTTTAATGCCATCATAAAGCAATTGATCACCTAGGAAACTAGACTAACCCTACTCTTTCTTCCAAATTCAGTTATGTACTAATCATTAGCTTTTGCTCCTATCAGACTTTTCTTTATCCCTTTCCTGATTTTTTCCTTGCCTCTAGCTCTCAATTTAAGTGTACTTTACCCTCTTCCTGGTCTAATAGAATGCCTTGGTATTTGAGTATTACATTTCCATTCTTTATTCTAATCTAGACTTCATATTGCTTCAGAATACGATAGCACAATAAAACTTAACATCAAATCTGTTCCTTATTCAGGAGCTCTCAATGGCTCCTAATGGCTACTTAATTCAGTACACTCATCACCTTGACACTCAGCAGCCACCACAGAATATGAATCTGCCAGCCCAGGGAGGCTGCTCTCATTATATTCATGACCTTTGCAGTGCACAACTTTTAATGTAAACCATTTCCTCCCAAATAGAGCTTCAGCCTATTGGGGAGAGAAAACTCTCATTTTAGGTTTATATAAAAATGTCCTAATGCTGATGATACCATGCCAATTTCTATCTTATTAAGGGTATTCTTGAGATTCTTATAATTTTCATTATATTCTTCATTTTCATTTTCAATATGTACAATATCACTCATCATGCAGTTATGGGTGTACTTTGTGCTTTTTTCCTCTTTTGGGTGGTTAAGTGGGCTGTTGGAAAGCAGAGCAGACACTGCCTTTCCTTGTAGATTGTCCTGAAGAAGGATTCCACTTTTTTTAAGACGTTTGTGTTAGTAATAGTATGACATAAATGGAGAGACATCAAAAGTCCTCACAGACTTGCATGCTTGGAAGACCCACTCACAACTTTTTGAAGAAATAGAAAAAGGAATAATAGCCATAGCCCTGTATGTTGTATATGAAAAAGATCTGGAAGATTGAGAATAGAAATGTGATCTACGCATTATTAATGGAAAAATAATATGCAATGTCTTTTTAAACCATGTATACCACATACCTTGCTCTAACCCAGAGAAAAGTATGAAATAACTAGAAACACTGTTTCTCTAGTGTTTCTACCTATTTCCAAATTTACACACCCACATGAGACTACCTTATTAACCAAACCAATTCTAAATTTGGACCAAAATTGTCTTCTCTTTCTTCCTTTCCCTCTCTCTCTCCCTCTCTCTCTCTCTCTCTCTCTCTCTCTCTCTCTCTCTCTCTCTCTCTCTCTCTCTCTCTCCCTCTCCCTCTTTCTCTCCCTTCCTCTACCTCTCTCTCTCTTGCTCTCCCTCTCCCTCTTTCTCTCCCTTCCTCTACCTCTCTCTCTCTCTTTCTCTCTCTCTCACTCTCTCTCTTCTCCTCCTCAGAGATTACCCAACACAAAACTGACAGAAAGCAAGAGACAGCCCTGTAAGATGTACTATTGTGAGGTGCTTAATTATGTAAGTAAAATGTTTTTATATCAATTTCATCTATTATATCATTAGATATTTTAAAGCTAACACATAATATGGGTATAGGAACAGGAAAGCAGTCTTTTAGCAAACTGTAAGTGGAATGTAACTAAAATAGTAAAATACAGATCTTTTTGGCCTGGCAAGTTGCCTTCTGTGACACAGTGCTGAAAAAGAATCAGATATATTGAAGCACATTATAAGGGTATCCAGATAAGTTAGAAAGCACCCTATGCAAACCACAGCCCCTATTGTCTAACAGTGAAGAATTCAGCTAAAACATTTATGGAGTGGACCCACCCTCAAGCAGGGAGGTAGCTCTATCCCTCAAGAAGGTTTGTTTGGTAGGACTCTGGTATAGTTTTACTGGGGCTTTGTATAATCAATATTTAAGGATCTCCAATCCGCACAATAGGGAAAGGACTTTGGAAAACCCTACCTATTAGTCAATGTCTAATGGTCTTCAAATTCATCACATTTGTAATTACATAACTGATATCCCAGCTCTCTAATTAATTGTTATTATGTGTACAAAAGAAGAAGTGTAAGCTTTTTTTTTAATTTCTAGGTTGTTGTGACACCTAGGTTGTTGTAAATTAATAAACATAAACTATTTTTCAATTATTTATCTTTTTTTAAAGAAACCAGCCAATTAATCTCTCTGACCTTACACCATGGCAGAAAGTGGATTTAATGACTCTGCCAATTCTTATGCATGGGACTTCATGTGACGGAATTAGGCATAAAGCATCTTTTCTCTCCCACAAGTCAGCAATAACTCCACAGGAGTCTATCACCTTCTCTTCCCATGTTCTTCTGATCAAGTGATCATTTTTAAGAGAATATTGGCTGATGCCTACACCTCAGTAAGTGAATCAAAGGGATGTGATTGCCCTGCCAAACATACATACCCAGGTAGAAATTAATTCTCATTCAAAAGGTCTTATGGAGGATGCGTGCTTGAAAATCAAAACATAATTTTATCTCACAGGAAGAAAACATTATAGCTCCTATTGCATCAGCCTTTGATAACGGATTTTAGGACAGGCACTCATCTGAATGGAGCAGATGTCACCCAGCACTAAAACTAAGCTCTTGGATTCCCAGGGTTCATATTAGAAGTAAAGGGCAATATGGGTGAGTGTGATCAGAGAGCGTGTCTGTGGGAAAGAATAGTATAGTAGAATTCATAGTTTCTACACTGTGTTGGCTGAACTACACTATTGCTTTTCAGTATGTTCAAAGTAAGTTCTTGTCTGAGCCATCCTGTGTCGGTTCTTATTAGCCCTTGAACTCACTTTATTCCCTCTTTTCCTTTTCTGTTTTTCTTTTTCCTGGAACTTCAGAATACTTGTTAGCTATTTTTCAGATTAATACATCTTACAAATACAGACATTGCTTTTTTTATGAACAGAATAAATGATTTCTAGTACTTTAAGGGGGTACCAAAGAAAGGGGAACAAAGAATTGTTGGATTGATGAAGGTTTTCTGATACTAGTTATGGTGGTGGCTATGCATGCTTGCACTTGCCAATATTCAGACCTATACACTTGAAATGGCTAATTTTGCCTATTAGAAAACTGTATGGTTGACTTAAAAATGTTCCAAAACAAAAAAATAATTAAATAAAAATAAAGCTGATATCTAATGCTGTGTCTTTTAATAAGCTTAAAAAGAAAATGTTTTATAACATCATTGGAGATGACCTGGAAAAAATTTTTAATCATAGAATTTGTTGACTAGAAAAATTAATGACTTATTTTCTTCAAATGTATTTACTTTTTAAATGTAAATTTTAATAGAATTACATCATCCCTTTTCTCCCTCTAGGCTCTTTCTCTATAACTCCTGTCAAGACAATGAGTCTCAACTTGATAGCCTCCTTTTTTTTATTAGTGTTGTTACATACATGTCTGTACACAAATGTGTGTAAATACACCATGCTGAGTGTAATTTTATTGTGTGTGTATGTGGTTTCAGGGCTGTCCACCCTTCATTGGAAAACCAAGAAAGGGGCTCATAACTAGGAGAGGCTAATTTACCTCCTGTCAGTCATTAGTTGCCTATAGTTCTTTGTCTAAAAACAGGACTCTGTAAATTTTTCTCCTTTTATTGTTAACACATCCATTTATATTGCCATCATTTCAGTCTATTTATTCAGCCATCTACTAGAGACTTACATATCAAATCTCCTGAATTTTGACTCTTAGAATATTTATGCTTTCATATAGTAGCTGATGGCAACACAAGCAGACACCCACAGCTAAACACTGAACCAAGCTGGAACCCAGATGCAGAGAGGGAGAACAAGACCAGGCTACAGAAACCCACAGAGACAGCTGACCTGAACCAAGGGGAGCTAATAGATTCCCAGACTGATAGCTGGGAAACCAGCATCCAATGGACTCAGATCCCCTGAACATGGTTCTCAGTTAGAAGGCCTGAGCAGTCTAAGGGACCTCTAACAGTGGAACCAGGATGTATCCCTGGTACACAGGACTTTAGGGGCACATTTCCCATGGAGAGATACTCTCTTAACCTAGAGGCAGGAGGGAAGGCCTAGTTTCTACTCCAAATGACTGGACAGATTTTGTTGATCCCTCCTGGAAGGCCTCACCCTCCCTGTGGAGTAGCGGGGGGGATGGGATCAAAGAGTGGTCAGAGGGAATGGGAGGGAGGAAGGGAGGGAGGGAGAGGGACCTAGAATAGATATGTAAAATAAGAAAAAAATATACAAAAAAGAATATTTATGTTTATATCAATATACATGTATATTTTGTGAATACATACTCACATGCACTCACACACACATGCACATTTATACACACATGTATGCACACACATGTACACATGTGTGTGCACACAAACAGGTTTTATAGAAACATTGGTGGGTTAATGGCTGATGATGCTGTTTCTCTCCTTTCTCATCTGCAGTGCCTTGCAAACAGACATCATTGCTGCTGGTACTTCTTTGCTATAAGAGGTTTCTTGTTATCAGTACTAAAGAAGGAATGCTTGAAGAACAGAGCACTGACTGGGTCAATTGGATTACTGTTGACATCACAACTGTTAACAAATAATGACTTTCTCTGCCTTCCTTTTCTTCTTTCTTCTTATCTCCTCACAAATACTCAGCAAGTACAGCCACAAGATGCTGGAGACAGGGGGAACATAGGAAAGCTTTGGTACTCAGACTGTGAGGATGCAGAGTTGCTGGTGAGAAGTCCTGACACTTGTGATGTCTGTTCACAAGTCAGTGTTTTAAAAGGTGTCCTGTGGGCTCATAGAATAGAGGTCATCAGAGTTGTGAATTCATTAGCAAGATGACATTTTAAGTGGGACTTGGCGATAAATGTATCATACTTATGTATGTGATTTTCAATGCAACTGACACTGCTCTCACCACTATCACTCTAAATACTCTTGGCTAGTTTATTTCTTCTTTTTAAAAGAAACCTTTCAGTTCTTACTCTCTTGGAAGCTTCTTAAGGTAGCCTGAGAGCAAGAGATTGCTAAGGGTTATGAAAGGATACCATTAAATATGTTGTCTGTCTTCTGTTTTATTTTCTTTCAAGAGAACTTGAGGAGCTTAATAGCAAATAAAAATAGTCAGCCAATTAAGAATGAGAAGCTGATCTAAAGAGAGATTTCTCAAAATGTCTATTTTGGGACATACAAATAGTGCACATGTCTGGGATAAAGTTTCACTAACCATCAGAGACATAAAATATTGCCTCATCCTAGTAAAAATGACCATTGTTTTTTTAAAGTATATGGTAATATGACTAATTAATTTGTAAAGAAAAGAGACTGCTTGAACATTAGTGTTGGAGATACAAATCAGTACAGCCACTTTGGAAAATAATATGGAATCGCTCCAAAAAGTTAAAGGTGTAATTACCATATGAACCAGAAACTCCACCACTATATCACTGTATATGTAAACAATGAAAAATAAATCTGTGTACCAAAGAAATATCTGAATCCCCATGTTCTTGTAGCACTTACTATTCATGACCAGCAAGAGTTGAAAACAAATTACGTATCCATCAAGAAATAAAGAAAATATAATATATAAATACCATGGATTACTACCCAGACATAAAATGAAATCTTCTGATCCGTAACAACTGAACGAAAACAAAAATCATTACATTAAAGGAAATCAGCCAATCACAGAAAGACATGGGTGCATGATCCCCATCAATTGTGACCTTTAAAGTAATAATTTTATAAACATTGAGAGTAAAATGATGGCTACCATTGATTGGAAGATAGAGGAAAGTGAAAGAGGAAGAAAATATAAGCTAAGTATAGTAAGTTAATTATATATAAAAAATGAATCCTATTGTACAGTAGGGTGATTATAGATAGCAACAATATATGGCAAACATCCAGAAGAAAGTATTCTGAATTTTTTTCAACATGAGTAAATAATGAAGGGATGAAGATATGGTAGAGCAGTTAAGACCTCTGAATGCTCTTCCAGAGGACCTGAGTTCAGTTTCCAGCACCTACATGGTAGCTCTCAACTAAGATCTGATAGCCCCTTCTGAAATAAAGGTTTATTTGTTTTATGTGTATGAGTGTTCTCATAGGTTTATTTGTTTTATGTGTATGAGTGTTCTCATATGTTTTATGTGTATGAGTGTTCTCATACACATAAAACAAATAAATCTTTGAGAAAAATAGAATTAAATGATAAAAAAACATAAAAATGGAATTAAAATTATAGTACACACCTGTATTAAAATATTACATAGTACCTCATCAATATGCACATAATCAAAAACTTTAACTCACCACCTTTGTAGAATCATAGGAACATACCTCAAAACTGTTGTCAAAAGCCCACAGCTATCTGCTGGGATGGATGTTCCTGCTCTCAGTTACTGGAGGCAGAGTAGCTGCCCTTTTCCAACTTCCAAGCATCACAGGAGAGCCTTTCTCTGACAATAACTCAGACCACAATTCTTTTAGCAAGAAAATACAGAAAAAGCAGTTTCGAGACTTCTCCTCTGCAAATGTTGGAGAGAACATCAAAGGGAACAGTGATGGTGATGACAACACAAACTAAGACTAATAAGAAAGTTTAAAAAGCTGACAGGACAAACACAGACTAAAGTGCAACATAATACAAAATAATGAATAAGGGACTGAAAACAGGATGGCAGTAAATCTGAGCTAAAATCAACCCTTCCAGGACATGGTCAGTGCTGACCTGCCACTCATTTTCTCCTCAGAGTGAGCTTAGGGGATACCAGAAGGTGTCTTGGTTCACTGATAGTTGAATGAGAGCCATTCCACATAAATGTGTCATTATTTCCTGTAGAGAGCAGTGAAGTGCCGCACCTTAAAGATAGTGCTGGCTTCCACCTTCCACCTCCATGAGGGTGAGCACTCTCTGGTGTAAACAAACTCTTATTTGGTTAAGTCTGTTCAACCTGTCTGCTTCTGCATTAGAGTAGCCTATCTGCAGGTCCACGTAGCTCACTGGGGTTGGTTAGTGCAAGGGTATTTAAGCCTGTGCAGGGGTTCCCCGGGGTCCCGCAGGTCAGAAGCAGCATGTTCAAGGATCCTGATTAAAACTGCATGAAAAAGATCTTCCCGGAGTCCGGTCTTCCTTGCTGGCAGGGGTAGGCGTGTACAATTTCCCAGGAATCCCATCTCTGAGTCAGACCCTGAATTAACTGGTAAGTCACTGGGACATGCTGCCAATTTCAGAGCACCTTTTGTTGAGCAGCAAAATAGCATTTTTCATTGAGCACTTATCATATATGGCAACTTCTGCCTGCTCATGCGGTTTCGATGTGCTGTGAAAGAGAAAGTAAAAATACGATGTCATTCCCTTCTTTCTTCACATTGGTAGAAGCTCACTAAAAGTTTCATGGAATGCACTTGATAGTCTTGGTACTCCACAACCCCAACCACATTCACACTGACGGTTTTCCTTTCTTTTTTCAAGGAAACAATATATTGTGACAGTTAACTTTTGTTCTCAAGAAAATCATAAGGAGATTTTTTTTACACACCTTTCCTCAGAGACATAAAACTCCCATGCGGTAGCAAATAGAATGCTTGCAAACTTCCTCTGAGCCTCCTAAGTTCAATAACAATTCAGTGTTAGCTCCCCAAAGGGGATCTGTTTATCAAAGCCAACTTATTTCTGTCCTTGGGAATAACAAAAAATGGCAGAAAACAGTTTAATCAGAAATATTATTACAGTAGACAAACTTATCTATGAGTATTTAACACACAAAAACAGAAAGAATTCATCTCATCCACACTGGGGTAAACCCAATATGCTGATGTCTCAGTGTTATGCAATTCTCCTGGGAACAGAGAATAAAAAGACAGCAGAATAATTCTGTGATGGTTTCTGGCACACTTGGTATTCTGAAATTTCCATTCTGTTACTTATTTCAAACAAACTCAAATTACATCCAGATAAAACAAGGGACTTACTTTTGACTTTAGCAAATCATAATGAGCCATCTGGGAAAAGGTCCTCTACCAAGCCCTAAGTAATGAGGCAGAAAAATGGTTATAAATTCAGGTGTTCAGATATGTCCCAGCCCTGCTCCGTGTAATGATCTGAACATAGGAACCATTATGTGGTGGTGCCTTTATTGCTAATAGCCAATACTCATTGCAAGGTACTAGTCCCTATTTCTGAGATTCTAAGCAACTGGTACTCTACATGCTTATTATGCTTCCCCATCTCAGTTCAGAAGGAACAGGGCAGCCAAGTGCTTTGTTCAAACAAATAGGTGACTTGGAGTTGACAACCCAACAATCTGACTCCAAAGACTATTTTGAAACCCTCACAGCATTGGCCATGGCTGTTATTGCAAAATGTGGCTCCCATGCACCCAAATGGCAGGTGCTATACACCATTTATAAAAACAAATTTCATAACTCCTATCCTGGATACTTGGTAGGATTGATAAAAGCCCATTAGAGGGTTATTTGATTCTTTCAGTGAACTTTGAAGATTTCTTATGAGACTCATTAATTCAGAAACAACCAGGCCTGGGTACTTACTTATCTGTTGATGACTTTGAATGCTTTTCTTTTTTGATGTACTCAAAATTTCTCCTAGCCTATTTTATTACAAATATTATTAGGACATACCACTACAGAAAGATAGGTAACTTTGTATGGAGCAGCCTAGACTATTCCCTCTGGTATGTTCATTGGGTAGTTTAGCCTGTCTTTTGCTAAAGTCAAGATGTCGAGGAAGCATTAATAAATCAAATTACACAGCTGTGTTCCTGCACTGTGAAGGAGCATTTCATATCAGGTTAGCAAAGAGTGCTAGCCACATCCTCTACAAATTCTGTGACTCTATAGTTCACAGAGCTCTAGGATTAATGTGACTGCTTTCCTAAATTTCTTCCAGAGAGTTTCAAGTTAATTGTAAATGCCTTTCAACATTTCCTAAATATCTACTTGCTCCCATTTCATAGGCAGAGCCATTAATTAAAAATCCAACACATTGCCAAATCTTTTTCAGGAAACTCTATTAGCATAAGAGAAGACCACAAACTGATATAAAAAAAAATAGGCCACCCAAGAGAACAAATGTTTCATTTGACAGGATTGAATAATAGCACGTGAACCATAACTTCAGTCTTCTAGTCACAAATTCGAGAAATTATCAGAGTAGGTCAGTGACAAGGAGAACAGGTTATGGACCACTAGCTGCATATCGCCATCGTTACTGGACAATCACTTGGGTTTGAACACTAAGTTCTTCCTGCCTGGGAAACATTTGATAAAAGTCTCCATGCACAACTCACACTTCTGGAAAGGCTTTTGGCTCTAGACATTAATTGTCAAATAATTTCCTATTAGAAGCAAAATCACGTGGTTAACTAGAAATAAGAGCATGATAAAATGACCCAGGCACTTCAAAAACAGATTTATGGTAGGACATGTAGTGGCCAAACTTTGGACTTTTACCTGCTTCAAAAATGTGATTATGACTATGTATGGAGTATTGACCTATGATTTTGATTATATATATCCATATTATTAGCCACTCCTCACATCAAATTACTAGCAAGAATAACATAACAGTCACCTCCACATCCATATGGGATATATGACTGTGTTCTAGAAATAATTTGGAGTAGATGTTGATGAACTAACTGCTGCTGGGTTGTTGTTTTTGTTTGTTTGTTTTGTTTGTTTGTTTGTTGTTTATAACTTTGTTGCTCTTTGCTCTTTTGGGGGTTCTACCACCTAGCTCCAAAATAAATACACAGAGACTTATTCTTTCATATAAACTTAACATGTGTCTAGCAAGCTTTTCTTAAACTATCCCATCTATCTTTTGTATTTGGGGTTTAACTTTTCTGTATTTCTGCATATCCTTCTTTACTTCTTACTCCATGGTTTTCTGTATAGCTGGGAGGCTGGGTAGCCAGCCCCTAAAGCCCTCTCCTTTTTCTTTTGTTACTTGATCTCCTCCCAGATTTCTCCTATTTATTTTCTCTGCCTGCCAACCCTGCCCATCCTTTTTCCTGCTTTGTTATTGGACATTCAGCTCTTTACTAGACCCATCCCATCAGGTGTTTTAGACACGCAAAGTAACACAGCTTCACAGAGTTAAATAAATGCAGCATTAAAAAATGCAACACATCTTTGCAATTAAGTGACAATTGTTTTAACTTATATGACCATCAGATCTCAAAATGCAGATGGTCAATACCAAAAACTGTAAAAGACATTGTGCCCCACTAATTATTTCTAATGTTATTATAAGAATTTTCTGGTTGACTTTTGGTGCGCTAGACAAAATCTATCTCCCACCTCCCAATCGCAAAACAAAGTTTAATTCCACCAGCGTTAATCCTGGGGAGCCCATGTGTTTTGTTTTGTTTTAGGCTTACTGATAGAGCAATGGTGAAGGGCTAATGGCAAGAGCATGGTTGAACTTAAGCAGCCACATTGGATGGTCTGCACTCATCATGTATGATGGCGCCCCAATGGCTATTTAGATTAAGCCACATTCACCTAGTCTTCCCTGTCCTATGCACATCAGCCCCTACCTGAGATGCTAAGGTCATGTGCAATTAGGACTCAACTGCATACAACTGGTTTGAAGGTATGAGTCAGTGACCCTCCTCATGCCCTTCTTCTATGAGGGAACATCAACAGTTAAAAGCCCAGCTGTGATGATCTTTTGCAAGCAGTAACAACTGAACTATTGAAGACCAGTGGCAGTTTAGCTTAGAGGAGAGTACTGTGTAACAGAAGCCCACATGCCATGCATGTAAGCCCCCTGCTGAATTCAGGAATCTCTTGAACTTCACACATCTCCAATTCCCCCCCCCACTATTCCTATATTGAGTCTTTTAACTCCTGGGCAGCTTCCCAGAAAAAACCTGAATTCTAATCATCTTGCAACAGGGAAGCTCTGTAAGGAGGAAGTCAAATAATTGATTTTGTAAAGAAAGATTTCACATACCAAAGTTGTAGGATGGTGCTTCCATTAGCACAGACAGATTCCTTGGAGAATTATTGCTTCTTTCATCCTAAGACTGCATCTGAATTTTGACTCAAGTAATGATTTCATTAAGTCTTCTTGACCCACACAAGAAATCCTTCCTTCCCCATGTCTGCCTTACTGAAGATAATCATTGGATTCATCCCTACAGTTCAATGCTGGCTAATAGTAGTGAAACACAGATATTTCCTGGCTGCAGTTCTCCAAAGTGTTTCATTTCTATAGCAACTCTGAACAAATTATTTCTTTTACAAGTTTGCACAGTCTCAATTCAAGTATTAACTACCAAAGGCAACATATCACTGTTGATTCCTCTCATTTGCAGCTCTCCCTGTTATCTCATTTAGCTTTGTTGTTCAGAGTTTCTTCATCAAGCCCTACCATACTCACTTTGCCTCCTCACTTCTTACTTGGGGGCATCCACGAGGAATTAAAATACATCCATACTTTGCTGAATTGAGGTTACATGTTATTTTCTGAAAAACTTTCCCTGTCATTTCTTCAACAGATTGGTTCTGCAACTTAAATACTTTAACTCATTCCTTGAAGGGTTGCCTGTTTCCATTCAAGGAATGTGTTAAAGTATTTATTTGGTTTATAGGAACCAAAAGGACTACCATCATTTTGAATACCAAAGCAAACAAGAGCATAAGCATCCTCACATTTCATAAAGGCAATATGCTTTTGTTCTACAGCTCTGTTATTTTATTGCTTTTTAACATGATATATGCAGATGCCGAACATAGAGTATGCTGGTTCCAAAGTATGTTGACCCTTGGTAATGGCTAACTTATTTGCTTATATTTAAATTTTGAGAAAATGGTGGTTAAAATTCTTATTCTATAAAACTACATATTCATGGAACCCAAATATTAACAACAAAAATCTTGCCTATCCATGGCCTTGTGCACACTAGCAAAGAGATAGATGGACTGGAAAGCTAGGAACTATAATTTGGGACATCTCATTTGCTAGTGTGTAAGAAATATTGATCTCTGCTTGCTGAAGAGACTATGATCTCCCAGAACCACCTAATGCAAATAGAACAAAATTTTAGTTCCTATATTAGTGACTGCATTAGGAAGATGCAAGGTCAAAAATGTTTAGAGAAAAATAATTTACTCACACAGTGGTTGAAACCTAAAACTGATTTTGGGGAGGGGAGAAGTGTGTGTATGTGTGTGTGTCTAGAAATATTACCAAGTTTTCATATTTATAGTTAGTCTGACCATGAGAGAGAAAACTCAGTGTTCTCAAATGGTCCTATCCTGATATGACTGTAAGTTTCAGCATTTTAAATGAAGGAGTAATATTAGGAGAGCTTCCTGAAGAAGTCAGAAACCTATGGAGAATAATTTAAGTCTCACTTGTTTTGAAGCTAGAATTAAAATTAGAGTTTGTTCTTTTTGTTGTGTAGCATTTGTTTGATCATCTGGTTATGGGATATGACATGAACTGCCACCTGTAATACAGAACTGTTAAAGACCCTTTGATTTCCATTCCTTAAGTATGACCAGAGGATACAAGAGCATGAAATTCAGTAAACCCTGTGGGAACTGTATCAGACGACATTTGAGCAGACTTCTGCAGTGATAAGTAGAGCAAAACCAACTCTATCAGACTGTATCTTCTAAGCCTTATTCAACTGAATCCCCTTCATTTAGTCAAATTCTTGACTTGAACCCACAGGTTCCAATTATTGGTCCAGGAAACATATGGTGGGTAATGAGGAAGGAGTCTCATTTGAGAATTATTGGATGAATAAATTCTTTTACTTCACTAACGTGATGTGTAAACTCCAAGAATTAAAATCACCCTATCCAACTCAGTAGTTTACCCATTCACAATATTTCTATCTTCTCCATTGCAATGATTTTTTTTTTTTCAGTATGGATGGAGTTACTTTTTTCTAAATAGCAAGTGGAATAATTATTGCACACAGTGTGAACTCTAGGTGTTTCTTTAAAGGAGAAAGTCAGCCTGCTTGCCAGAAACCAGTGTGACTCTGGTTTCTGAGTAAAAAGTCAGAGAATGCGTTAGTTATGCGAGGTGAGTGTTCTACCTTAATTATATGGTTCTACAGTTGGAAAGTTGCATTTTTAGCTGACTTCTTTGTAAAGGGTGAGTTTCTTTTCTAAATTATTTTTTGTCTATTTGGTTTCTTGATAGTTCTCTTCCACATAATGAATACTTGATATAGCCAAGGTTTTTTTTGTTTTGTTTTTTTTTTTTTTTTTTTTTTTTTTGCTTGCTTCATTCAATGTATTTGTTTCCATGAAGACTCACTCAGATAATGCACTCCTGGCATCTTGTTCTCAACAGGTGAACTGCCTTTTTCAGAATCTGGCATGCAGACAGCTTCTTATTCAGCTCCAGTTCCAATATTCAGCAATGGAAAGTGATCAGAACACTTGTGCTGTCAGTTCCTACATATAGGCTGCTATTGTCTCTTTCTTTTAGGTTTCCAAAGAGATAGTGAATCTTGCAGCAAGAATGATCTTGAGAGCTGGGGGCCACAGAATCAGGTCAGTTGTTAAGTTGCTTCTGAACATACACTGATCCTCCAACCTTGTCTGAATGAGGGACCTCCTTCTATCTTTACAGCAGTTGTGGAGCTGGGAAACCTCGCTCCCCTTGAATGTTAATGCTTCAACTTTGAGTGATCATTGAATGATTAAAAGGTCACTCTTTAAAAATGTTTTGTTATTTTAAAGAATTTAATACCTATGTGACCTATGTGTATTTAAATATGATTATATCTACCTCCCATCCTCCTCTATATTGCCTCAAGCACAACTATTCCCAATTTTATTCCTTTTTCTTTTTTGATGAACCACTAAGTCCAGTTAATGCTGCCCATGTGTGAATGGAAGTAGGGCTACTCACTAGAGCATGGACAACACACCAGTGGTCACACACTCAAAAAACAATCATTCCTCCTTCCATAGTCTCCGCCAGCAACTACCTACTTGCCTGTAGCTCCTTGACATTGTGTAGGGACTGGAGACTAACCCATGAATGAGAGAATTTTGAAACTCTTAATTCGTGAAGGTGGCTACGGCTTCTGTGAGTTCATGAGTGCTTTTTCAACCTCATATCTAGAGGCCAGCAACTCAGAGTGCTCTTCCCCACCCTCTAGTGCTTATATTATTCCTACCTCCCCTTCCACAGAGTTCCTGGAGACAAGGTGGAAGGAAGCTTAATATAAGTGGTCCATTTTCTCAGTTGGATTTGTTTTGCTGTAGACAGAGATTTGCGCGGCTCCCTTAATGGAGGTTTCAAAAATTAGCATAAGCAGCAAAAAAACAAAAACAATAAAACCTGCATGGCTTTTAAAGAGCTCTGTTACATTTCATTGGTGTGAGCAAGAGCTGCAATGAAGGTTTACAACGTGTTTTTAATAATAATCAACTTTGTATGGAAAAACAAAAGACCCAGGATAGCCAAAACAACCCTGTACAATAAAAGAACTTCAGGAGGCATCACCATCCCTGACTTTAAGCTCTACTACAGAGCTATAGTTCTGAAAACAGCCTGGTATTGGCACAAAAATAGACAGGTAGACCAATGGAATTGAATCAAAAATCCCGATATTAATCCACACACCTATGAACACCTGATTTTCGACAAAAGAGCTAAAAAAATATAATAGGGGAGGAAAGCATCTTCAACAAATGGGGCTGGCACAATTGGATGATGGTGTGTAGAAGACTGCAGATAGACCCATGTCTATCGCCATGCACAAAACTCAAGTCCAAGTGGATCAAAGACCTCAACATAAATCTAGCCACACTGAACCTCCTAGAAGAGAAAGTAGGAGGTACCCTTGAACAAATCGGTATAGGAGACCACTTTTTGAACATAACTCCAGTAGCTCAGACACTGAGATCAACAATTAATAAGTGGGACTTCCTGAAACTTAGAAGCTTCTGTAAGGCAAAGGACACAGTTGGAAAGACCAAACTGCAGCCCACAGATTGGGAAAAATATTTTACCAATCCTACATCTGACAAAGAGCTGATCTCCAAAATATACAAAGAACTCAAGAAACTAGTCACAAAATCACCAAATAACCCTATTTAAAAAATGTGGTACAAAACTGAAGAGAGAACTCTCAATAGAGGAAATCAAAAAGGCTGAAAGACACTTAAGAAAGTGCTCTACATCCTTATCTATCAGGGAAATGCAAATCAAAACAACTCTGAGATGCCATCTTACTCCTGTTAGAATGGCTAAAATTAGAAATACCAATGAGAACTTATGCTGGAGAGTATGTGGAGAAAGGGTAACACTCCTCCACTGATGGTGGGAGTGCAAACTTGTACAGCCATTTTGGAGATCATTATGGCGGTTCCTCAGGAAAATGGGAATCAGTCTACCACAGGAACCAGCAATTTCACTCTTAGGCATATACCCAAATGATCCACATCCATGCAACAAGCTATGTTCATAGCAGCATTATTTGTAATAGCAAGAACCTGGAAGCAAACTAGATACCACTAAACTGAAGAATGGATAAAGAAGATGTAGCATAATTACACAATATAATACTACTCAGCAGGAAAAAAAAAACATGGAATCTTGAAATTCACAGGCAAAGGGTGGTACTTGGAGAAACCATCCTGAGTGAGGTAACCCAGTGACAAAAAAGAGGAACATGGTATATACTTACTCACATATGGATTTTAGACATAGAGCAAAGGATAACCAGCCTATAATTCACATGGCCAGAGAAAGCAGGATACAAGGAGGAACCTAAGAAATTCATTTAAGGTCCCTCACAGAAGAGTTAAAGAACAAGATCTCCTGAGCATATTGGCACTCGGGGGCTGTGAGTGGAGAGGGAGTTAGGAGATAGAGAAGGGGAGGAGAAGAGAGCATGTGGGACTAGGAAGACTGAGTCCAGAGTCAAATAGATGAAAGCAAAGAAAGAAAGAGAGAGAGAGAGAGAGAGAGAGAGAGAGAGAGAGAACATATGTACATATGTAATAGAGGGAGCCATTATAGGTTTGAAGAGAAAACTAACTCTAGAAAAAATTCCAGAGATCTACAAGAATGACTCTAACTAATAATCTAATAATCTGAAAAACAGTGGAAAGGCTACCTTAAATGTCCTTCCCTGATAACGAGATTGATGACTAATTTACATGCCAACATTGAACCCTCATCTAGTAGCTGGTGGTAACAGAAGCAGACACCCATAGCTAAACACTGAACTGAACTCCTAGAATCCAGTTGTAGAGAGGGAGGAGTTATTAGAAAATGGGAGTAAAAGCCATGCTACAGAACCCCACAGAGAAAGCTGACCTGAACAAGGGGGAGCTCATGGACCCCAGAGTGATAGCTGGGAAACCAGCATTGGACCGACTCAGAAGCCCTGAATATGGGTCTCAGTTAGAAGGGCCATGTAGTCTAAGGGACCTCTGACAGTAGGATCAGGATGTATCTCTGGTGCATGAAAGGACTTTGAGAGCACATTCCCCATGGATGGATACTCCCTTAGGCTAGAGGCAGGAGGGAGGGCCTAGTCCGTACTCCAAATGACTTTACAGATTTTGATGATCCCTCTTGGAAGATATCATCCTCCCTGTGGAGTAGGGGGAAATGGGATGTGAGAAAGTTGGAAGGCATGGGAAGGAGGGAGGGAGAGGGAACTGGGATAGATATGTAAAATAAGAAATACATATACATGTGTGTATATATATATACATATACATATATATATACATATACATATATATCTACATATATATATATATATATATATCAATTTTAAAAAGAGAGAGAGAGGAAGTTACAAGAAGGGGGAGGGAGAAACAATGGAATATTTTTTCTATTCAACATGAGCCTTCCTGCCCCAAAATAAAGCTAATAGATACACCACAAACAGGAAGGCTCATATGTTTTTACAGGGCCCAAAAGAAAAGTATGTTTTCTAAGTCACTGCTAAAATAATTTTATGAAACTGAACTCTCATATACAGAACAGAAACAGGAGAGCAGGAGATCATTTCCTTAACATGATAAACTGTTTCTGCTCTGAACTGGAAGGAAGTGCCATATTTAATAAAGAAATTCTTAAAGAATTTCAGTGAACTTTAAGGAACCAAAAAAAATGCAAAGATACTTCATCATTAATAAACACTATTATAATTCTACATAGCTGAAACAAAGACACTTCATCATTAATATATACTGTTCTGGTAGCCCTAGCCTAAACAACAAAACTAGAAAGAGAACCTAAAAGCCAAGCATTTGTAGGACTATGAGACATTTTGTGTATTTGTAGATGAGCTCTTACCTATAAAGACTAGAGAGCTCAGTAAAGACAGCTGGAACTACTGAGAACGATTCACTGAGTGCTTCACTCTGAAGAAAGACAGAGCAAATGCTTATCTCACATGAGATTCACACTGCTGTTATCATGTCAGCTCTAAGAGTTCCAAACTAAGAGCTGTGGAGAGTCCATAGGTACAAGGATAGGAACTGGATTACAGAGCCAAACCAGTCCTGCTGACATAGGCCTGTAATTTCACCTACAGGGCAGACTGAGGAAGCAGAAGACCAAGTTCAAGGCAATCCCAGGGACACAGAGAAGCCTTGTAAAATAGGCAAAAAGAGGCTGAAGGTACATGTGTCTCAGTCATAGTGTGGGAGCCTAACCTGTGCAAAGTCAAAGCCCTGAATCTGGGCTTAATTTGTGATTTTAGGAGTCTACTAATTATTACACACTTTGCTATAAGAGAGATCAGTAACAAAGTCAAAATATAAAATCCTGTGCACACCCAACCTCAAACAGCAAGGAAGACGTACCTTCTGGAAGATCTTCTTCATGCAGTTTTAATCAGGATACTTGAACATGCTTCCTCTGACACATGGGGCCCCGGGGGACCCCTGCACCATCTTAAATCACCTTGCACTGACGAACCCCAGCAAGCTACGTGGACCCTGCAGATAGGCTACTCTAACTAGGAAGCAGAAAGGCTGAACAGACTTAACCAAATAAAGGGTTGTTTACACCAGAGAGTGCTCACCAACAGGAAGGTGGAAGATGGAATCCAGGGCCATCTTTAAAGCACAGCACTTTGCGGCTCTCTACAGTTCCTCCTTTTTGTTTTAATAATGCAACAGACAAGGATAGTGGTCTGGTCTCCAGTAAAGCAGTGGACATTGTAATGACCCTGAATCATGGTAGTCAGCCAAGTTAGTGTCACACCTGCCCAGCATCTTTTTCCTGGAGGTGGGGCCTCAGACACCAACCCACATGCAACCAAATTTGCCCTTCCCTGAGTTGCTCACTTCCAGAGCTAACTTGGAGTGCAGTGCTAAGCCATACAACCTGAGCGTGAAGGATCAATTCTTGTTCATGACTGCGAGCCATGCTTGGGGAGACTGTCCTGCCTCAATGGCTGTAAATGCCGGGACAACCATAACTGCATACCGCTTCAGAGCAAACCTCATCTTACAAAGGCACCACAGGCACACGAAGGATATAAGCAACAAGAGGACAGCCATGGCTCCCATTCCCGCCCACTCTTTCAGATGATCCATGGCAACGGGAACCACGATGATAATCCGGCACCCAGTCCTGCATCCACACGTGTTGAATTCACTGCAACGATGGTAACTTGCAGCTGTACCATTAAGTCATCAAAGTCAGCAGACCAATTTCCTAAAAGATAGCTAGACAACTGTTGTGACAAATTAACAGCATGTGTAAAGTTCTCATACTGAATGCTGGTAACACACAAGCCTGGATATTTCATTTCATATCCCAATTGGGCCAGCTGCCACAAGGTATCTATTTGCTCTTGCACCAGATCAATTCTTAGGTTTACAAACATTAAACCTCCTTTTAGTTAAGCACCAATTATGGATTGAGTATCCAAGGCAGTAGCCACATTCTTGGACAACTCATTTAGCTTAGAGGCTGTTGTACCGATGTGCTTATAGTCACAGCAGCCGTGACTGAACCCATAACTGCAAAAGAGATAGCTGCAACTATGGCTGCTGTAATGCCAAAATCTCTCCCTGCAGCCTCCACCAAACAGGCCACAAAATCTAAAAATGGTTCCATGGGGCCTTGCAGTATCTTAGTGAGGTTACCACTCACCTCTCCCTTATTGAGTAATGACTTCCATGCTCTTATGGCAATCTGATTAACTTCTTCAAAAACTTGTATTGGATATCTTTGTCTGTTGATTTGTAAAGTTTCCCTGTCCAAGTAACATGTCCCTGTCCCATGCTGCATTTCCGGCTGCCAGGTTAGTTGCAGTCTGTTCATTTGCATACTCAATTATAAAAGCTTTCCAATCCAGATACTGCCAGGGGCTTAGGCATGCTCGAGCCAGTCCACTCCAATCACTAGGAGTCATGCTATACCTATTTAGGGCTTCAACTTGAGCTACAGTAAAAGAAGCTGAAATTCCATATGTTCTCACAGACTCAGCCAAAGCCTTGATGATCTTAAAGTCTAAAGGCTCCTCATATCTATTACCTTGGGCATCCTGGAAAACTGGATAAGCCAGATTTAAGTCATTTCATACGGCTTTCCAGACCTCAGGGCAAAAGGAACGCCCTGTACCTGGGCCCTGCCCTTCCTCACTCTGATAGGGAGAAGGTGCTGATGGCTTTGTTCCAGGAGGGTCCCTCCCCTCCCCCATAACCCCATTTCTCCTCTCCTTTCCCCCTCTGCTCCTTAAGGGATTGTTTCTGAACCTTTTCTATGAGGGCTTGCAATTCTTCCTCCGAATCTGTTTCATCCATACCTGACACTCCTGTGCTCTCAATCTCTTTTGATCTTTCTTCTTGTAACATTTCTAGCACAGCTTTCCCTTTTTCCATTGCCTCTTTACAGTACCTCTTGTCTTCAATACAGCTACACACTAACTTCCAAACAGGTCAGACTCCGGACTTTAGCGTCCCTTGTTCCCAAGCAAAGTCAAGATCACTGCCTAACTTGTCCCAGCACGCTACCGTGAGGTCTCCTGAAACTGTGAACCAAGATGCAATGGCTTCGCATTTGCTCAGGAATCTTTCTAGTGTGCTTTTCTTTATTTTAAGTTTCTTTCACAAAAGTAGCTCCTGAAGAGCCAGAAAAATTGGATGAGACTGAGAAGTTTCCATTTTGAAAATTTTACTTTCGGTTTGTTACAACCTCTTGCTTAATGCCTGAGACGTTATTGCAACTTATTTCTGTGATCTTTAGTTTGGTCCCAACTTACCTGGGACTTTATTGCTCCTTACCAGAGACCTTATCGCCTCTTTACTGAGGGCCTTAATTTGGTCCCAACTTACCTTGGGAACTTGCCAGTGCTGCCCTGACTGAAAGAAGTTCTGATCTGAAAAATTCCCGTACAGGCCACCATTTGTACATGCCTACCCCTGCCAGCAAGGAAGACTCGACTCCGGGAAGATCTTCTTCATGCAGTTTTAATCAGGATCCTTGAGCATGCTTCCTCTGACCTGTGGGGCCCCGGGTGACCCCTGCACCAGCTTAAATCCCCTTGTGCTAACAAACCCCAGTGAGCTACATGAACCCTGCAGATAGGCTACTCTAATGCAGACAGGCTGAACAGACTTAACCAAATAAGGGCTTGTTTATGCCAGAGAGCACTCACCAAGGGGAAGGTGGAAGGCGGAAGCCAGGGCCATCTTTATCACGCGGCACTTCACAGCTCTCTACAAAATCCATTGTCCCTGATATTAATAAACACAAAACTCATAATGCTGGGAAGAGAATAGAGCATGCATATAACATATGTATAATATACCTTTACATATATACATGTATCCCCACAAATATACAAAATAATTGAAGGTTAGAATTAATTCTACATTTCTTGTTTAAAAGAAAGTCTTACATAATATATTCAGTCTGCCTAAAGAGTCAACATGAATTATAAATACTTTTATCCAGAAAATGTGATTTCTTATTAAAATATCTTGTCGTAGTTGAGGGAAGAACACGGGGTGAGGGGATCAAGATTATTTCAAAATAGACATACATGACTTTTCATCAAGAACAGTGTTAAACTCATGCAGAAAATAAGGACTGAGCTTTTCCCTATACAGGAATTTGCCCCATCCCCATGGCTACATCCCTTGAAAGATTAAATAACATCAAAATTCTTATTCTGTCACAGAACAGAATGTGTTAAACTTCTGGTATAACGCCAAATCACTATTTTCTGAATATCCTGGGGTATTTCAGGACAACCTGTATAATATTTCTAGCATTCAATTGGCCAAGGTGTAGAACTTTCAAATAGGAATAAAAGAGAAGAAAGAAAACACAAAAACCGTAGCTGTCATCTGACCCAAAAACATCATGAATGAAGATGGTGTTTTGATTGGTGTCTGGACAACATGAAGCCTATCACTTCCATACTGAGGAGAACTGATGTGAATAATTCTCAATGACTTTTAATGATACATAGACACATTCCATCTCAAGTACTGCTTCATTGGGGTTGTCAAGAATGTTAAACCTTTCAGCTAGTTAACACACTGTCCTCTGGGTCAGCTTCACGGAATGTACCAGAGTGAAAAGCAAGAGACCAGTGTTTTGATTTTATTGTTGATTGCTGTGAGTGACTTCTAGGGTGACAGGGTTATAGCCCATATTTGAACAGGAACACCATGATTATAGACACCACTAGATATCTATTGTTTGCTAGTTTCTAGGCCATTTGTCATAACTTGGGTAAAACAAGTCTCCATGCTTTGACTCCTTTGGATTTTGTTCTGTGTGAGTTAGTTTTATTCCTGTGCTAGATATAGAAATTTATGGTTATATTTTCATGAGTTATGTGTCACAGGTGAAGGAGTTATGGCCTTTCCCCCTTGGGGACAGGAAACAAAGCACTTACGCCAATTTTGACAGCACCCTGTCACAGGAATTTAGGTTCCTGGAATGCCATGCAAGGCCAGCTTCATCTGAAGATTTTAGATTTCTATACTAGGGAGTTGTACCCTATGCCATCTCAATACATTTTAACAAGTCTAGGATTTTATGGAAATGAATAGTTCATATTTGATATGTAAATGCAACATTTGGGAAGGGCAAAGTAAAGGGAAAATAAGTTAAATTAGAAAAGTCACCCAACCTTAAATAGACTGTTGAAGGTATGAGCAGTTCTATACCACTAATTCTACCCTCCACTATCTGTTCCATGGAAGATTGCTATCCACGCATCATCACATTGTTTCATGAAGAAACTGTGTGATCTGCAGTAGGCTGAGGTCTACAACTCTTCCTCTGACCCTGCAAGTGGTGCCTAACAGCTGTGTGGGTTTGAATAAGTCACATAATCATGCTGGAGGTCAATCCAAACAAGACATTTGAGGTTGTCAGTTTATAGAGTAGTTACCATGACAATAATCATTTTAATGCAAATTAGTGTGATTTAATATGATGTTGTATAAATAGAACATTTAAAACAGGAGTCCCTAAAGATATGTAGAAGAATCTCACTGAAAACACTCATGAAGAAAAGGACAACAGAAACCTTCTGAGGGCCAGTGAGAAGGCTCAGTGAGTATAGGCAACATCACACCACAAAACCTGATGACCTGGGTTCTAAATCAACATAGGATGGGAGAGCCAGCTCCTAGTAGTTGTCCTCTGACCTCTGCATGCATCACACACACACACACAAAATAAATAAATAAAATCTACTTGAAATACCTTTTCAAAGCTATACTTTTCTCTTGTTGAGCACACTTGCATCTCTTTATGAAAATTAAGTGGAATCTTTGTCATAAAAATATGATAATTCATATAGATAAAAATATGAGCAATTGAGTACATCTAAACTTTTAATTTCATGGAAGGAAAGTCAGCATAATGAGAAGAAATAGAACTTTTCTGATGGAGCATTAAATGTTCCCCTTCTGTCTGGAATTAAATATCTAAGAAATAAAATTATGTATTCATGTAACTAATTTGCTGAAAATAGTCCTTCAAGTTACTTGTTACAATATTGGGCCATGATTACAATTGTAAAATTATTTTCATAAAGGTGTTTTGAGAAACTACTTATAACTTCATTTTGTAGAACCTAGAATACTATTTTCATTATGTGTTTCATTTCACAACTTTTCACAGTGTAAATACATATAGAAGCTTTTGAAAAATAGCAGTTAGCTAGTATAAATATTGTTGTTTCCATAGCTCTTGATTGAATATGGACCATAGTAGAATCATTGTCTTGAAGGAATAGCACAGCTGTGTCTGCTTCATAGCCCCATGCATTTTATGAAGAGTAAAGCATAAACACTGGATTCCCATAAATTTGGACCTTGAACACTTTATGGCAAATATAAATGCACTGGAAGATTCTGGTAAAAAATTCATGAGGCAATATTTTCTGAGTTAGTCTCTTCCAATTCACCATTAAAATTCCAATGGACCCATTAAAAACAAAGTTTATATTAATATTAACAACAGATTAAACATTTAGTCTAATAGGCACTCCAGAGGCAATTTCTCTAACAACAGAAGCTTTGGAGCAGAGGTGCCCACTATAGTGAGACTTAATTGGTCTCAGAAAAGAGAAAATGAAAAGGCGATTTCCCCATTCTAACTCATTTCATCACACAGTCTGTCATCTCTATGTTATGATGCTTCTTTTTCCTATTCCCTGTCTTCTTGATGGCACCTTTCCTCCTAAAACCAGGTAGAAATTATTACTTCCAAAACTAAAAAAATAATAAAATTTGAAGAAAGATTGTAACCCATGTATGGAATCTTCCATCCTGGGAGTTAAAACTCCTACAAATAAGTCTCACTGGGAAAGATTATATTAGAAATCCTTTAGAAAATTCTTAATGGTCAGGAATGGTCAGATATTTTCTGTTATCACTGAAACAGAATTTAAGAGACAGAAACACTTGACATCTATTAATAAAGACTTCTTCAAGTGCATTCTTATTCTGTGCTGCCATCTTCTGCAGCCCTTGGTATAAGAAAGGAATAGCAGCAATACTGCAACAATGTACCAGAGGCAGAAAACTTGATCTATATATACTTAGACCTTATATACCTGTTTGAATCAATACTTGTTTGGAGTTAAAATGGGTGTATAGTAAGTAGGAATATTGATTGATTAGTGATAAATTAGAAAGTTAGCTAGAGACCAATAGAAGGAAGTCAGTCTACACATTATCACTGAGAATTGCTGAACAGTTAGGAGTTTTTACTCTTCTAATGGAAAACCCAGTCTTCCATATCTTTCAGTGTGCCTGCATGTGACGGTTAGTTTTAACTCTCAACACAGCCCAAGCTACAATCACTGGGAGAGAGGCCTCTGAGAACATCTTAGATGGATTGTATTGAGTATTCAATGACATAGAAAGACCCACCCATTCTGGTTGGCAACATTCCTTGAGCAGTGGGTACTGAACTGTGTAGGAATGTAGAATAGATCATCACTAGGATACATATATGCTTTATTCTTTCCCAGCTGTGGACCTGATAGGGCTGGGAAATGGCTCAATGGGTAAAGTGCTTGCTGAGCAAGCATGAAAATCTGAGTTTAGATCTGCAAAGTCCACATTTGTATCGGTAAGCCCAACATTCCCATAGGAATATGGTGAGGTAGAACTTGAAGACAGGAGAATCCCCAGAAACTCATGTGATGGCTAGCCTAATACAGGGAGGAGAGAACAAGAGGCCATTTCTCAAACAAAGCAGATGGTAAGGAATGACACCAAGACTGTGCTCATACAAACACACACACACACACACACACACACATACACACACACAAGCACAGACACACAGAAAAACACACACAATGTACAATAAATGAAGTCCAGATATTATGATTGCAATCATATTAATAAACACTATTTGAAATTAAAAAATACTGACAAGAAATATCAGTCAAGTATGAAATTGCCAAAGGTTTAAGAATTCATTGTTCAGAATATGTAAATAAGCCTCTCAAGAAAGTGAACATTGGTGAAATCATTTGGAAAAGTAATTTTGCAAACTATATTAAGATAATTAAAATTAATAGTATTCCAAATAAATAACCTTACTTAAGACTTGACTCTTAAAAGACACTAAGAAAAATACACAAAATCTTGACTTTTTTTATGTTTGCAGAACATTAGGTACAATGGTAAGCATTTTAAACAATAATATCTAGCTATAAGCAAATAATTATCTATTAAATAGCCAGGTGTTCTATCTAACAATAATTAGAAATTATGTTTTCAAAGAACAATAATGTAAGAAGCTCTACATGTCATACATATTTTTAAAGATAAAATAATACATACAATAAATTTTATATATCCTGAGCTTCATTTATACTTCAATATTAGCAAGTATAGCCTTTTTAGGGTCCTTGAAGTATCCCACAAAATAAAGACAGCCACTCACATATGCAAGCAACAAGAGTATTGTTTGTTCCAGCATGCTGGAGTCTGCTAGCCAAACAACAAAATGGCTGGGACCAGAGCAGAGCTTGCAGGCCCCTTTTCTAGGAAACCCAGAGGGGGAAAAGGAGTTTAGGCCATCCTGAACCTAATTGGCTGGGGATTAGGTCAGCCAGATTCTGGTTGGCTGGGCCTCCTCTTCCCACTTTAATAAAAGTACAGAAACCAAAAGTGACACTAAACTGGGACCTAGGCCCAGTGGAGGCTGACTGAAAGTTGATGGCCAATGTCCTTCTGTATATGTATTTCTTTTATTGGTTGATGAATAAAGCTGTTACAGCAAATGAGCAGGCTGGATTTAGCCAACCAGAAAGTACAGGTGGGGCTACCAGACTAGGAGAAAACTGGGAAGAGAACAAAGAGAGTGAGTGAGTCGCCAGTGAGATAGGACGCCCAGACAAACTCTAATAAGCCAAGAACATGTGGAGATACATGAATTAATAGAAAGGGGTTAACAATTAATTGAGAGCTAGGCAATAAGAAGCCTGAGCCACTGACCAGTTTATAATTAATATAAACATCTGTGTGTTTATTTGGAAATAATGGCTGTAGGACCAGGTGGAACAGAAACTTCAATCAACAGAAAGTAACACTAATCTGTGACCCAGGCCCAGTCAGGAGAAGTCTGGGCATCAATTGATGACTACCTAATGTGACATCCTAGAGCCTTCATCTAGAAGCTGATGGAAGCAGAAGCAGATGCCCACAGCTAAACACTGAGCAAAACTCTTAGAATTTACTTGCGGACAGGAAGGAGTGATGAGCAAAGGGGTCATGACCAGGCTGGAGAAACCCATAGAAACTTCTGACCTGAACAAGGGGGAGCTCATGGATTCTAGTCTGAGAGCCAGAAAAACAGTATAGGACCAACCCAGATTCCCTGAATCTGGTTTTATTTGGGGAACTGGGCAGTCTATGGGGCCTCTGATAGTGGATCAGTATTTATCCCTAGTATCCAAAAGGAATTTGAGAGCCCATTCCACATAGACAGATACTTCCTCAGCCTAGACACATGGAGGAGTTCCTGGGTCCTGCTCCAAATGATATGACAGATGTTGTAGACTCCCCATAGAAAGCCTCACCTACTGGTGGGAGTAGAAAGGAGATGGGATGGGGTTGGGGGGGGGGCAGGGGAGGACAGGAGGGTGGGGGAATTGGGATTGATTTGTAAAACAAGCCTGTTTCTAATTTAAATTTAAAACTTTGTGTGAGTGTGTGTGTGTGTGTGTGTGTGTGTGTGTGTGTGTGTGTGAAAACACAGCATTCCCACTAACAAAGATCCAGAATGCATTTTTATGAACTACTTAGCAATTCAAATAATCTTTATAAGGGAGCCCAGCACACTTTTTCAAAAATACAAGTAAATAATTTAATAAACTCAGGAAGATAACAAATATCAAAATTTAAGAATTTTGACACTTTTCAACAACACATACAAATAACCAAAGGGTAAATGAGAAAAGCATTCCACATCACTTATCTTCCATGGAGAAATGCCACTCAACTAAAAATGAAATGTTGCCTCACTCCTGTGGGAAAAGAGAAGCCATTTAAGTGTTGCAAGGATGTGGAGAAAGGAATCATCTAAGAAAAGACAAATTAGTAGAGCTACTCTGCAAAACAGGATGGAGGCAATAGCATCGTGAATAATTGGTACAATTTTCAAAACTTTTAAAACTATGAGTTGATTTTTACTGCCAAAAAGTTAGCCAGGGGTGATGGCACATGCCTTTAATCCCAGCAGTTGGAATGCAGGAACAAATAGAGCACTATGAATTTAAGGCTAATCTCATCTCTATAAAGTGTTCCAGGCCAGCCAGGCCTAAATAATGAGACCCTGTCTTAACAAGCAAACAAAAATGTAAAGGAATTATAATAACTTGAAATTTGAGAGATCACCAAGTGTCACGAGACATCCTGTATGTATAAAAGAAGATCTACAAAATAATCCTTTTTGAATCAGTCACATAGTGAATTAGTTCATGCACTGGCAATTTTCAAGCCAGTGTGTGGACACAGATATACACACACAAACACAAACATTGTCTGTCATAATCAAAGCTGTGAAAATCAGCAATAGCATTACTTATAATAAGGTGCTCTGCACTACATCCATTGTATAGAATTAGCTTAAGGCTCAGATAAATAGATAACTTAAACTGTCTCAAACAACAGTCCACCTCACCCTGGTCCAATGTCTTTTCTTTCATCCATTTTGCTGTTTTTCAAATAAAAGTACATTTCTCCACATGTAACCATCAACCCTCCTAGCCTACAGCCTCTCTAAAGTTCAATCATTGTCATATATAGACCCAAATGAACACAAAATTCCATTCCCACAGGGAATTATGTAAACATGTTTTAATAACTCCTTATCAGAGCTTTCTACACATGAAACAAAATCCAGAAGCAGAAAGGAAATCCTGATAAATTTGACTGGTAAGACTATTTACACATGAAGAAACATAAACAAACACAAATATCATGAGAGTTAATTGAAACACATGTTTCAATAGATAACTTCCTATAATAATTATTAATTATGTAATAAAATGTACAAAATGCATGAACAGAGTTAATAAGGGACACATTTGTAATAACCATGAGATGTAGTTCATCTTTCTGTTCAATTCACTTCTCACTCTATTAAGGATTCAGGAACTCCTCACCCTCCCTGTGTAGTGTGTGGGGAATGGGATGGTGGGCATTGAGGGCATGGGAGGATGGGAGGGAGAGGGAACCGAGATTGATATGTAAAATAAGAAAAATTTTTAAAAAGGACAAAAAGAAAAAGGATTCCAAGCCCACATAGCAAATACTCAAAATTCTTCAGCCTATTACAGTGCGGGGTAAGATATCTAGGCAGATAGTAAATATTTTACCATAGAAATTAACAAACACATGGAAAACTGAAACTGATGTAATATTAGAAAACACGAAGAAATTATTGTTTATTTTACTGTGTCTGATAAACAGTCATCTAAGTTACAGGAAAATGTGTTGATGGCTGGAAGCCTGTCTTAACATAGTCAAGCACAAGCAGAAAGCAACTGAGAAAAGGAAAAAAATGAAGGTAAATCTGGGAGAGCAAGGGGGTTGACTTTGAACCAGTTTCTGTAGTTATACTCCTGTAAACCAAAGTATGGTCACTGTGAAAAGGTATGAGAGCTTCTCAAACATACAGTAGAAATCCAAGAATATTTGAAGTCTTAATAGTATTATATTGGGGAGAAGGAATAAAAAAAAAACTTAGTGTGTATAAGATGCTTGTACTGACAATCCTATATATTTGCTGTATGTGAACTCTATGTATCAAGACAAATTTCACTTGTTTTTATATTTTATTCACATATAAATTTAACATAATATTTTCATGACTAGAATTATTTAATTCCCACTGTCACTTGTCTTAGATTTGTGTCCTGTGTTTCTGAATGAAACTTGTTTTTCCAAAAAGGCATCCCAGTCTTACCCCGTGGTATGTCCTATAGCTTTATATGGTACCAATACTATTTGCAGAATGGATCCATAATTTGAAAAACAAACCTCTAACTTTGATCTGAAATTTCCTAGTTGAAGTGCATCTTGTAATAGAAAACTGAACCTTTTTACACCACCACCTGCAACTGTTACAAATAGCATTTATGTTTCTTGCATGACATTATTTCTTTATTTCTTTCTCTGGGGATAGAAATTAAGCTATTCCATGGTAATTATAGAATCTAGCCTAGAATCTTTGAATCAGATTATTAAACAAAGGTATAAAAATCCTTCTTAAGCATTTCTTCCACTAATATCTGTCAATGTTAGATTGAGTACCTTCTAAATGTATAATTTAATTTCACGGGCTAGTGCTTTTCTTGGAAAGGCAGACTTGTGATTATTGTAAATTTAATCATTGGATTCTTTAAAGGGCCAAAGATCACATTCACATTTTTAAAGTTTATATATTTTCTTCTTATAAATCTTTGAGACATTTGTAAACTGCATTTTGATCATATTCACCGTCCCTCTCCTATTTGTTCTCAATTATACTCCTTTCCCACTCAATTGTGTGTGTGTGTGTGTGTGTGTGTGTGTGTGTGTGTTTTTTTTTTTTTTTCAAATATTCTTGGATGTATTGCCTTCTGCCAGAACAAGATGAACTTGTTAGGGGCTACATTAAGAGAAAACCTAGCCTTCCTCTCTGACACTTGTCAATAACTCCTTGGTTAGAGATGGGACTCTATACCCAGTTTCCCCTTCCATGTTGTGATTTTGTCTGTCTTGGGCTTGCACAGATCTTGTGCATGTGGTTGCAGCCACTGTGAGTCCATATGTGCAGCCCCCCAGTTTTGTTCAGAAGCCACTTTCCTAATACACATCCACCACCTCTGTCTCTTATACTTTCTGTACCATCTTCCACAATGATCCCCAAGTGTTTGGAAGAAGGTATGTAATGCATATTCCCCATTTAGGGCTGGTATTCTGCTGTAGTCTCTTATGTGCTACACTTTAGCTAGCTGTAGGCTGTATGTTCATCATCATCTACTAAAAGCAAGAGCTTATGTCATAAAAGTTGAGAGATTCACTAACCAATGAATACAGTGAGAGGAATGGGTTTGATATTATGTCCATTTAGCAGAAAAATTGTAGTAGATTTTCTACTACACCATGTGATCTGTCTAGCCACAGGTTCTTGATATAACTATGATGCTAGGTATGTATTTCATCTTGTGGGTCAGCTTTAAATCTGATCAGAAAGTGGTTGATTAAAGGACCTATGTATACATTATAAGAGATGGGGGGTCATGAATTTTAAAGGATGAAGGAGGGATCAAAGATAAAAGAGAGATAATGTAATTGTATTTTTATATAAAATATTAAAAGGAAACTGATTGGTTTTTCCCACAACATTCATGCCACTTTTGCACCTGTGGGCATATATAGCAAAGCTGGCTGTAATTGTAGCTCACAGGGTTCACAGCTGTTTAAGGGAGATGATTTCTTTCCTTCTCCAGGATTATATATTGCACCTTCCAGAAATAGAAAAGCTTACCAATTAAGGATAAAGTTTCCAGCTTAATGCCAGCTTCATTTCTCCATGTTCTAGGACTCAAGTACATAGAATCTTCAACAATATGTTCATACCACCTAGTACTCAGTAGAGGTTCCCTCTTCCCAAATGACTCTAGGTCACTTCAAAATAACATAAAAACTATCCAGTGATGATGAAAGGGGAATTTTCATAGTTTAAAATCCCTGGACAAAGAACTGCAGGTAACTAATGACTGCTAGAAGAAGGAGAAATAGTCTTTCCATGGGATGACCTCCACAAATTGATTATCCAATGCAGAGTGGTCAGTCCTAAAATTATATACTCACAGACTCTGAAGGTACTATTTATATATACTTTCACACATATACATGCATATATATGTGTATATGGTATAAAAATAATAAAGAAAAAAGAAGTCATCAACTAGAAACGGGTGAAAGAGGTTTGAATTGGGAGAGGCTGAAGGAAAGAAAAGATAAGGAGAAAAGTGATACAATTATATTTCAATTAAAAATATAGCCAGCACACATATGAAATTTAAACTACTTGAATTTTGAAAATAATTTAGTGTAATGCAATTACAAAGTTCTCTCTAAAGGATACCTGCCTTGGAAAATAAAAATAATCTTTTCTAGAAGTTAACTGCTAGAGATATCAACTAAAAACAACAAAGACATGAGATATTCTCAAAGAATCACTCTTGAGGGAATACCCAAGAAGAAACTACGTTAATAAATTTATCAGGTCTCTGGGAAATTGTTATTAACCAAGAGCAATAAGTTGTTTATTAAATTAATTAGCAATTTTTTCCAGCTTTTATTTTTTAAATGTTAAGGAAGTGCACATAAACTCAAAGACTGCATTCAAACCTCTAGCGTTGAACATTTCTTGCATGGGAACCTCACAGTCACAAAATGTAATATTTCCTCTACTGGGCATGCCATCCACCATCCACTTTACCATCCCAAACAACTATTGTGGTAACTCTAACCACTTCCTTGCTTTTCTTTATGGTTTTTATCCATTAGTGCATTTTTAATCAAATACTCAGCTTCTTATATTTTAAATTTTTGTGTAAATAAATGTACTCTTGCATGTCTAAAATCTTGTAGTTCACAGTCTATAAAACTTGCTTGTCTTGTAGAATGAAGCTCTAGTGAATTTACTTTCATTAATAAGATTGGATGAAAAGTCCACTCATAAGTTACAAAGTTTACTATTAATACATAGGGCCTAACAATTTCATATCTTTGGCAAATAGTGGTGCTATGGAATTCCTTATATAATTTTCCAAAATATGAGCATGGATATCTTTAAGGTTTTGCTTATGCATAAAGTTGCCAAATTTTAAGAATTTTGAACCTATCACAGAATGTTAAATTTCTGTTGCATATTTTTGGATCAAGTAACCACTAGTAAATGAGAGTTCTGTGTTCCTATGTCTTCATCAATATTGGTACTGCCAGATATCTTGCATTTTCACCCATATTATGACTGTAGTTTTCAATTTTATGTATTACTAAGGTTTAATGCAAAAATTGAATTCACCATTTAAAATTTATATTTTATGAAATACTCATTCAAGTATTGAGTATATTTTATAGCTTTTTCTTCATAAAATAAAAATTTGTGAATGTTCTATATTTTGGGTAACATTACTTATTGCAAGTTTCCCAAATTGTTTTGCTCATACCCTTTCATGAGTTATGTTGATAAGCTGAAAGAGTGAATTATAGTTGGATTTTATATTACCTGCATTTATTTATTTTCTTTAATATATAAACATTTATATCTTATATTTTCTAGTTATAAAAATATTCTTTGATACTATGGCCTAAAATCATAGTTTGACTTTCCCATTTAAGTCTATATATATACCCACTATTTATGTACATGTTATCATGTTTTGTCTTACTATTTTTCATGGAGTCAATCTTCTTCACCCACCATAATTTGTTAAAAGGTCTTTTGTGTGTATTGAGAATGCACTTTCCCTTTGTTATTCTTTATCCCCGGGTGTCTAATGTTGCATTAATACCACACTGTTTCTACAACCTTAATTTTATTATAAACACTAAAAAGAATATACAAAATAATTCTGATTTTTTTAATGCTTTATGTGTTCATACACACTTAGACTATTATTAGAATTTAAATATTATGTAGCTTGTGTTTGAGACACAGTAATATCATACTGTGTGTCTACCTTTTTTCTGCTAAGCAAAAATTTTTTTCAGTTCAATCTTATGTTTTAGAACTTCAATCAGAAGAGAACATTAATTTCTTTCTAAAGAATAGATAGAATTTTACATAGCTATTCTAGTATTGTCACTATAAAATATTCATCTTCTTTGGAATGAATTAATTTTATTGTAGAATGCCTTTACAGATTTTTAGTTAATAGCCTTGTGAAAAAAGACTTTAACACATCCTTCAGAATGAGTTTCATCCCCCATTTATATCTAGTTCAATATGACACAAAATGACAATTGATAGAAACTGGTACTTGCAAGGCTTTTGAAAGCATTTCAGAGTTAATTCATGAAGGAATATACATCTGAATGCAAGTGTTTAACTGTTGTAAGTGTAACACATTCAGCATAGACAATTCAGTAAGTATAGAGAAATAAAACGACAGAAATAGACATCAGCCAACATGGCATCATCCCAAATCTACAACTGGTAACATTACTGTGAACTGAATCCCCTTTGGTTTGGTTTTATGCACAGACTTGCATCTGTATATGTCTACATATCTTCAGAGTTATATAAAACAGTTACTGCAATAAACTGGTACCTAGAATTCTTTTATTTTAAGAGAAGTTTATTTTTTATTGTCAGGAAAATAGTCAAGTTCATTTTGTCATTAATTGTCTTTGGAGCATAAAAAAAGACCCTTAATTTCTTTTTGAAATTATAACAAGCATTAAAGCAAAAATATAGCAATCGGTACTGATAAACAGACAAAGCTAACAAATGTAAAAACGACATTTGCAAATGAAATCTCAGAGAATAGATTTAAGCAGCATATTAAAGATGAATTTAAGAAAATCAAGCAGAGTTTAGTGTAGGAGACCAGGACTCAAACTCAGAAAATTTATAAATATGTTTTGTATTATCAAGTAAATAGAAAAAATAATTAATATTGGCCAGGCAGTGAATTAAATAAGAAATCTCAAGTGCTAGAAAAACTTTAGCAACTATCATGATAGTCTATTCAAAACCTCCAAAGATAAATAGTATATCCTCCTAATGAGGGAATGAACTCAGAGAAGAATGCAAAACAGAGAAATCAATAACTTGATAATCTACTGATGCCTTAGCAGAAATAAACAAAGAAAAGCAAAAGTAATGAATACATAACTTTTGTCAGTAGCTAGATGGCCTATAAAGATGCAATAATTTAAGTATAATTTTTTTAAGAAGTGAAAAGAAATTCACCCTTGAGTGGAATCAGACTTAAAAGAAATTCTTTGTATATATCCATAAATTGTTTGGAAATTTGAATTTTACCTTTTATGAAATTTTCAAAGGTGTGGGTGGAGAATGTAGCTGAAGAAGTGATCAAGACATGTTTAGGGATCAGAGCTCAGATGGAAACAGCTTTGGCCAGCAGATCATCATTTTTAGCTGGAGACCACTAGGTGTGGTTAGAAGACTGTGACTCTCTTTAGCAATAGGAACTACCATATCTCTGGGGTTCATTCTTAATTGCCTCATTTTCCCCCATATGCAGCATGTTTGTGCCCTAGATAGAATTACAGGAGAGTACCAGAAGTACTAGAGAGTACTAGTGAATATGATATCTGAATGCAAGGATCTCGCTGGGCCTCTCTCACACTTCAGCTCCCTCCTCGTAACCCTACCTTTGCTAAGAAGCAAGTGAAAACTATCAACTATACAAATCTGGAATATTCTACTTATACCCATCTGAAAGGCAAACAAATTCTATAAAACAGCCATTATCATCTTGAAGTTATAAATGGAATCAGTTTGGAAGGAAGCTGTTTAGGATTAACACAACCCCATCTTCAAGAGCTGCCCAGTGCCCTAGAAAGAAGTAGCAGCATATTCTAGAAAATTCTCCCTGGCAGTCCCTAATATGGAGTGGAAAGGGCATCATGAGAGTAAGCAGCAGCAAGAAATGGTCACATCTGAGAGTGTGATCCTCAGGCACTCTTGTTTTAAGTGTGAAGGGCACATATTTGTAATGAATGCCACAAAATATGTGAAATTATCTCAATTCTGAGATACATATTCTGCTAATTCATTTTATGTAGCACAACTTTATAACTCAATAAGAGCTTTTGGAGATAAAAATAAACAGTATTTAATATGATGAAAAGTCTTAGAGAGAAAGACACTAGCACATCAATTACTCTTTATAAAATTTTCTTATTTTGCATGAAGTCTAAATCAAGGCTGCCCTCATTGCTAGAGATGAAAATCATTACCTGACTCCTCCTGGACATAGTGAGATAGCATGGCAATTGCATGCTGTATCTCTTCATTCCCCATCAAAAGCTTGACCTGGAGGCCTTTTGTGCTCAGCGGCACAATTTTCCAGAAAAATCAAATCTTGGACTTCCTACACCATTTACAGGCTTATTAAAGGCATACTAATACTGTTTTATTTTAAAAATGAATACAAGCACAGAATGTTAAACCCCCACGAGGTTAATGAAAAGGAAAATCTTGTTTAATCTTAAGTAGGGTGTTGAATATCTTAGACTTTTTCTGAGTTGGTAGCTTTCCAATGCCCAATTGTACTATGGTGTGTGGCAGGACATACTGTTTGAACAATAACTTTAATTTTGATGTTTCATCTCAAATAATATTTTGGAAGCTATTTTTAGTAACAATTAAGTGTGCATATTTAAAATTTAAAAGCCTGCCCATGGGCATAACTGAAAGCATAATCAGAAACATTCCCTTGCTACACAGGGCTCCTGTCCTGTTGGAAATGACAACCACATCTTAGCAAGTAGCCATTTCAAACTTTTGATACCAGTCATAAGATAGGAATAATTGTGAAATGTGGACAAAGTATGTCTCTGTGAGTGGGAAACTCTCAGAACAGAGAGCTGCCTTTACCATCTTCACCAAAAGACATCATAAGACATATTCATCATAAAACATGTTTGTTTGTTGGTTTTACTAACTGGTTATTTATTTACTTATTTATTGGTTAACTTTTTTAAAGGTTAGAACACTAAGCAATAAGTCTTGACAAGGCATCTTCATGCACTGGTCACAGGATGCTTCCCTCCTCCACTGTCCTCACCATCCTTCCTTAGCCCACACTGCTTTACTATCATATTTGCTCCATTACTCTCTATATTTACTACTTCCCTTGAGACCACTTCCTGTTTCTGGTTTTATGACCCAAACATATTTAATATTATTATTTATTATTTTTTAAATCCCAACTGCAGTTTCCACTCCCTAATTTCCTCTGAGTCCCTTCCCCAACTTTCCCTCTGCTCCCCCATCTACTCCTCAGAATCTATTGAGAAAAGGGCAGGCATCCCATGCATATCAACCAAGTGTGGCACATCAAGGTAAAGCAAGACTAAGTGCCTCCCCTTGCATTAAGGCTACACAAAGCAACCCAGTATGAGGAATGGGGTCCCCAAAACCAGCAAAAGAGTCAGAGACAGTCCCTGCTCTCTCTGTTAGAAGAGTCCCCCCAAAAGACTAACCTCCACAACTGGCAAATATATGCAGAGGGCCTAGTCAGTCCCATGCAGGCTACCTGGCTGTAGGTCCAGTCTCTGATATATTTTTAAGCTAGAAATGGAAGAGGAAATGTGGTATTTGCTTTTGGAGTCTTTCTTGTTTCACTTCACATGTTTGTTTCCTGAAAATATCATGAATTCTGGATTCTTTACAGCTCAGTTCCTTTTTCGTATAAAAACATCTAGACAAGCTCCACACCTTAGCTGCTGTGCATAGTGTAGCAATAAACGCAGGTGCATAAAAAGCTGTGGTAGAACATGGAGTCCTTTGGATGTGTGACCAGGGGTGGTAAAAATTGGATCATACTTTGGGTCTACTTTCCATTTGCTTGAGGAACCTCTCTAGTGATTATAACACAATTTCCAATAGCTCTTACTAATAAAAGCCTAGAGTCAGATATAGAGGAAAATGCTAAGAGATCAGAGAGAAGGAGGAGCAAGCTAAAGCTACCTTTACCTCACTAGCTGCCTAGTTGAAAAGAGACCAAGTTCCTGTTTACTCGTGCTTATATTCTTTTCTCCACCCAGCTTTTCTCAATTCCTGTCTGTCTTTGTAGACTGCCAGACCTCTACAGATATCTAACAGCAAGCTCCACTCTCTGATGTTCAGACATGCTTTAATTGTACAAACAAGGTATCACCGTATATTCTCTTTTTGTCTAAAATTTATAAAGTTTAATTAATATAAAAAAACTATATGCAATAAGTATAATCACCATATATAATATGTATAGGCAATAAGTACATCATAAAGTTGTAGACCATTACATTTGACAAATTCAGAAAAAAATACTCCATTATCTATCCTATCTTGGTGAGTCCAAAGTTTGTACCTATTTTTACTTTCTATTCTTCTTTGTATTATCAAATTACCTTTTAATATCTTTCAAAATTTTTACACTTTACACATTTTTAGTGAGTTTCTTTTCTGAGTATGTTAAACAATGAAAACTATAACTATCCTATCTAGTATTCAATTCCATCAGAGACCTGAGAAGAAAAATCATATTAACTGAGTATAGGAAGTGTGAGCAATCTACGTCCAAAAAAATGTGAGAAGTGACACAAACAGTTGGTCGCCTGAACAGTCACCAAAGGTTGCTCTGCAAAGTTGAGGCATCCATCTTTGGATGTCACACAGCTTTCATCATCAAAATGGTAATAGTCTAAGAAAACAGTTTGGTTTAACTAGAGAGATGGCTCCACAAAATTGTCAATGTGATGTATGCCCACAATATTTACCTGTAACTAATGTTGGAATAAATCCTCAGGTCCTGCTTCCTAATCATTTATGGCAAATTCTGCAATTCATATTGCAGAATTTGGCAAATTAAAATATGTGCACATGGCAGTCGATACATATTCAGGCTTCTTAATGGCCACTGTACAAACTGGAGAAGCCACTAAGCATGTGATAAGTCACTGTTTAAGATGTTTTGCTAACATAGGAGTTCCAAAAATTATAAAGACGGACAATGGATGTGATATACCAGTAAAGCATTTTACCAATTGTGCTCAGTAGAAAATTGAACACAGAACAGGCATTCCTTATAACCTACAAGGGCAAGGAATTGTGGAGAATGCTCACAGCTCCTTGAAAACACAACTTCTAAAAAATGAGAGGTGATTTGTGCCCCCACTATCCACATGATACTCTTCATTTTAAATTTTTTAAATATGGATGCCCATGATTAATCTGCCATGGACAGATTCTGGCATGATAGAACTCAAGAGACATTTGCTCAAGTCAAATGGAAAGATTCATGAACTAGAGTATTGAAAGGGCCCGATCCTGTCCTAATATGTGGTCAAGGGCATGTTTGTGTTTTCTCTCAGGAAGGACATGAAGCCCAGTAGCTGCCAGTCCATTTGGTGAGATGCATGGAACAGAGAAAAACTGGACCTGAGAACACCTTGGGAACCTGTCCAAGCCAGTTCAAGTGAGACTTGCTGAACCTCTGTTCCTGACTCTATAGTCCAAGAAAAAAAAGAATAATTGGTTCAAGATTTTCAGAAGGAAATGAGATTAAAAACTTTCAGTTTGGTTCTAGTTTTTCATTTTCCCAACAAGCCTGCTGCATTGATCAGTTTGCTACAACACAACTTGGGACAATTGAAAGCTATTGTGAATGTGGTGTGGGGCAATTCTGACTTTTAGACAGAATCATAAGAACTTAGAGCCACTTAAATTTTCTGATTTATAACCTGCCTTTCAAGATTTATTTGCATCCTCATAGAATATAGGGACTCCAGTTATTGGTGTTTCCCATACAATGAAAAGAAGAATCCATTCAGTTCTCTTTATAAGTTAAATTATCTGGCTTTGGGGTATTTATTGTTAATTTTTCCCCAAAATATACCACAAGATCTTTTCCAGAACTCACTTTCTACCCATAATTTGTCAATTTCATCATTAGGAAAATGTACTATAATTTCTGCTGGATCTCTTTCTGCTAATTTATGAAGTCTGGATTTTCCTTTTAGAATCAATTCAGAGATCTTTTCCACATAAGTTTTAAATTTTTACTCATTTTATGTGGTAAAAAGGTCTATTCTATTATAATATCTTCCCTCTGCATTAAAATTCCTTTAGGGAAATGGTTAGAGGGTAATAACTATAATTCAGTTAAGCTTTGAATCCACAAGATCCACATGTGCAATCTGCAATTTCTCTTCCACCAAAGCCAATTCTCTCTCAGCTTCAGCTATTAATTCCCTGGGGCTATTTAAGACCTTGTCACCTTCTAAGGTTTTGTTAAATTAATCAGTTCATCAGATTTCATCCCAATAGTGTGCCATAGATGGGAATGTCTCCTTGCAATCTTTGAAAAATCATTAAGTCTTTGCATAAATCTGTCTTAATTTTCACCTTTTGGAGTCTAATTATTTTGTAAACCTGTAATAGACTTTTCTCTTTATATTTTTCAGGAGAAATTTGTAATCCCCAAAGAGGCAGAATTTAATTCTTCAAACATTCTTTCTAAATTACATAAATTTGAATCAGATAATAAAATGTCATCCATGTAATGGTAAACTATAAATTGAGGAAATTAATTATGTATTATTTCCAACAGCTACCATAGAAAATATTGGCACAGGATGGGACTATTTAACATTTGCTGTGAGAGTACCTTCCATTGATATCTCTTAGCAGGCTTGGAATTATTATAAGTAGGCACTGTGGATGCAAACTTTTTTCTGTCCTTTTCTTGCAAAGGTATACTAAAGAAACAGTCTTTCCAATCAATAACTATGAGAAGCCATCCTTTAGGCAATAGAGAAGGCAAAGGAATTCTAGACTGTAGAGAACCCATTTGTGGTATCACCTTACTAAGAGCTGTTAAATCTGTTACCATTCTCCATTTTCCAGATTTCTTTTTAACAACAAATGAGGGAGAATTCTAAGGGCTAGCTGATTCTGCTATATGCTGAGCATTTAATTGCTCTTGTACCTGTTCGTATGAAACCTGCAGTTCCTCTGTTGTTAAAGGCCATTGCACAACCCATACATGTTTGTCTGTCAGCCATTTTAAAGGTAGAGCTGTTGGTAACTTTGAAAGATTAGCAACTGTTGTGTCCTGTCCTTGTATTCTCTGTATTCTCAGTGATTATTCTTTATAATACCTTCTTATAAATTTACCAAAACAATATGTTAATTTATGATTTGTTTCTAAGATTGAGAGAACATTTATCTGAGTATTCCATTGCTGTAACAAATCACATCCCCACAAATTAACAACACAATATATGGCTTTACTGTTCCTCTCTGTCCTGACCCAAAACTTTAGAGCCGTCTTGCACTCTGTTTTACCTGAGATAAAATTGCAATTCTTAAAAGTTAAACATTTACCTCCTCATGAGACCAGTTTGCCAAGATTTTTATATTTGTTACATGTGCACCTGTGTCTACTAAACCTTCATTGATAATATCATTCATTCATTCTTTTAATTTTGGTCTTTTCTCATTTATAGAAGTTTGCCAATATATTCTTTTGGTAATTTTTCCTCACTTTTTGTTCTCTCCTTTATAGCTCTTCTATCATCCAGAGCAGTATGATTTCTTACACTAGTATTTAGGCTCTTTAATTGTTCTGGGAAGGATTTCCATGGTGACAGCAAAGGACTGAGTTGGACTTGGTATAGGTGCCTGCTAGAGGACCTTCAGATAGTTTCCAGGTGGCAAAGCATTACCTTGAATGTCTCTTGTTGACCTAATTCATTAGTCTAATGCCTTCCTTTATCACAGCTTCTGAATAATCCAGAATTCAGAGGGGTGTTCTGTTTGAATTGTATAGCTCTACACAACCCAGCCATTTCTATCCATACTACCACTGCTCCTCTCTCAGCCAAACTCTGGACAATTATAAGTTACATTTTCAGGACCCAACCCATCCTCATAACACATGATAAGTCACATAGTGTCTCTTAATCCAGAGATGTCACATTGGCCCATGGCATGTAGCTCTGAGTTGGTGAGAGTTCCCAGACAGAAAATGATGTTGAAATTCAAGACTTAACAATAACAATTAATTAGCTGAACCTTGAGTGGTAGGGAGTGTGTGCAGACTAAATTTTCTTCAAGCTCTGACCTTGAATAAGCAACAAACAACACCTGGGAGAGTAATCTCGGGCCTGCGTTGAATTTGTTATGGAGTCTAAAGTTATCTGTCTGCATAAAAAACTGTCTTTGTGACTGAGAATCCTGTCAATCTGAGTAATGTATATCCTAATATTATTTCTATTCATCAGAATTATACAGATAAGCAGAAATCATCTTCCTGATTATCCACAGCTATATGTATGCTCAGCAAGTATAAAACATACCACCAAAGGGCTGGGAAAAGAACCCCACAGCTGTTCTAATTATGGAGGCATAGCAGTGGCACTTGAGAAAGCTACAGGCAGGGGCAATCAATCATCCATCCTCCAGTCAATAACCTTATGTTTTTGATAAGCAGAGCTCTCCAAACAGGGAATCCTACGACTGATGGGTCAACTACTGAACACTGATTGTCTCCTGATGTATACACCCATGGCCCTGTGCATGGAGGAATGCTAATTACTAGCCTGTTCCTTATGGCTTGATCAGCCTGCTTTCCTATATACTCCAGGATCACCTGCCCAGTGTGGGACAACCCACAATGGATTGGGCCATCCCAGGACAATCAGTAAGAAAATGCTATATAGGCTTTATTACCATTGGTCTTATGAAGAAATTTTCTCAATTGGGATTGTATTCTCCCAGATGACTCTCACTTATGTCAAGTTGGCATAAAAGTCCAGACCATCAACTAAAATCTAGAAGCATGGGATAAATTAGTAATGTGTAGGAGTAAAGACTCAGAGAGATTAGAAATAATAAAATGTGCATTAATAAGCCACAGGCATTAGCAAGTGAATAATTTATGCTTTATATTCTCTTCCCAGTGTGAGCCAGTTTCCTGCAGCCTAGCTTGTCTGACTCTAGCTTGTCAGCACCTACCCTCCCTCCATAACTGTCTCCTGAGCTTCCTTTGTGTGAGGACTATGAGGCAGGACTAAGGCTCCCTGGTCTGAAGCAAACACCTGCATGCGCTCAGCTTCTAACTCTGAGTTAGTATCTGAATAGAGCCTCCTGAGTCATATAGCATGAGTTCTTTCCCATTTCAGACCTAACTACAGGGGGAACACTGCATCATCAAAACTTGCACCTGAATTTTAAGATTGGGAGGACTTTGCGCTTGTCCTACAATGGTAGAGCACCCATGTTTACATGGCTTTTGGAAGTGTCTTCTGCTTCTGTTTTCCTTGATGACAATCTATGGTATATATGGTTGAACGTATGCTAGTTTACTTCACTGAGTTGTGTGGTTTTGTTCAGGGTCCTTTCACTTCCTTTGTGAAATTTCTGCAATGTTTCCTCTATGTCTTTCTTTGGAATAAACTCTATTTTTTTTCTTGTTCTGACTTTTTTCTATACTCTCTAACAGAAGGCAACATCCAGTCTTCTATCAGACCTGGAAATTACTTAAGGATATTTATTGGGAATATTTTTTATATTATTAGTAACCCCTTTTAAATATCAGTGTGTGTGTGTGTGTGTGTGTGTGTGTGCGTGTGTGTGTGTAGAACCTGTTCATGTAAGTGTGAAGGCCATTGATATCCTTTTCCACTCTGTTCCACCTTATTTTCTGAGACAAACTCCCTTAATGAACTTAAAACTCAGCAATTACACTAGCCAGAGAACTCTGAAGATACTCCTGTCTTTGCCCCCTTAGAGCTGGGGCTGAAAGAATATATTATCCTATGGATGTTGAGTATCTAAACTCATGTCCCCATGCTTCCACAGCAAACTGTTTACCCACTAAAACATCTCCCCAGTTCCAACAAGCATCATCTTAATAACAAAATAATATTCAATAAGCTAACCAAGTAATATCCAATAATAATTATACTTATATTTTCAATGTAATTATTTTCATATCTGTCACACATAATTCTTTACTGATCTTACTAGAAATAAAATATAACTAAACATATGTGAGGATACAGGAGATTTTTCTTTGGGTTAAATTCTGAAAAGCAGAGTTTGTGGGTCAAAGGATATGCATGTCCTTTTAAAGCATTTGCATGCATCAGGTCTTTGTAATCTGCAGGAAAACCATGCACTGTCTTCCTCAAACAAGAGGTATGCCAACCATTGTCCCTGTCCTTCATGGTCCCTGGGTCTTGATGTTTATGTGTGGCATTTATCAGGATATCCTCGGTTTCCTTTTGGCATCACTACATCCAGTTTATAAAATGGCCGTAAGCTTTATTCTGTCCTCATCTAGAGGCTAACTAGTAGAATAACTTCAAAGCCTGTGTCTTGGGATCTTTAATATTTATTTCCAAGATCATTTTCTGCAATTGCTCTATTAATGTTTTGAGAGGTTGGGGAGTTTCAAAGAATTTGTTCTAACAGCCTTTTATAGTCTTATTGGCTTGCTTTATTACAGGAAAAATATATAGCATTTCCATAATGATGTGATTAAAAAAAAACACATAGCTAAGGATGTGGAAATTCTGCATATATCCTTGTAAATGGCACACACCTCAGGTCTTTCTTTGGCCTCCATTACTAATTTTTCATGTACTGTCAGTGTGTAATACCCATGACAATGAACATGAACACTGAATGGAAGTGATTTTACAAGGAAGTGATTTTACAAGGAGATTATGCGCATCTGTGCAAGAGTCATTGACAGAGATGAGACACATGGTAGTATGAACACTCCTATAGTGGTGGGGTGTCTTCCCCAGACGAACCTGGTTTTAGAGCCCCATAGTCCACATTTTATCAAAAGAAGGAAGATGCCCAGGGGTTACTGCAAAGATTCTGCCTTCACTTTGCCTTCAGATGATGGCTTTATAAAAAATCTTGCTTCTGAAATGAGAGACCAATTCTGGTGTAACTCATCAACAGATTCTGGTTGGTTTCTGAAGGGAAAATTCTTATTGCATAATCACAAATTCTTCCATGTTCTCACAGGTCTTGTAGTCACCAGTCACACTGTGTCAGGAATTTGTCCTGTTTCCTTGCTCAAACCTTTACTAAGTAGCATTATGCAGCAAGTTTCAGTGGCGAGAGAATATGACATTCTAGGGGTCTTCTGTACAGCCTTGTGCTTGTAGTGAACAAGACTGTTTGTGAATGGAGTAGCTCTTGTGTTGAGTGTTGTTCCATAGTGTTTATGGCTTAAGAGACACTGGATAATCTCTCAGTGAGGTCATGAGTGTTTCTTGCCTCAGTCAGTCCACATCAAGGATCCCAGAGATTCTCATATACTGTAAGCAATTGTAATGATGACTAAAATTCATTCAAAGAATTGAAAATGACCATATTTTTAAAAGACACAGAAGCTCTAAATACTAATTGAATGTTTTTTTCTAATTATTAGTGGTTTTTAGTCAAGGAAAATTGGCATTTAACATAATAGCTTCCATTATGGCATTTTGTTTTATATTTTAAAGTAGTACTTCTAAAATATTATATTTGTGAATAGACAGAAAATAACAATTAGTGGATTGATAAAATATGCTTTTCATAATAAAAGAAATATGTAAAGCCATGAAAAAAATTGTAATTGTGTCCATAAGCTACTTACTTGCAAATTTCTAGACATTTGATTATATGACTTACATTTATTTGAATTTTAAATAATTTTTAATTGTATTGCATGAGCATGAACTATACAAAAATACAGACATTAATATAGATAATTTACAGATGTCAATTTTCTGAACTTAAAAAAAATGGCATCAATAGAATCCATTCATTTATTGAATAAAACTTACTTTCTTTTTGAGTAATATTTAACTTAAAAAAAATCTGTGTTTCCATTTCTAAACATTAGCTAACAAGCACCATCCTTACATGCTGAAATGCAGAGTTTTTAATTATTTGTATTTTGAGATTATAATTACATCATCACCCCCCTTCACTATAATTCCTCTACACTCTCTTATACGTCTCTCTCCCTGCTCTTTTATTTGTGACCTCTTTTTTAATTGGTGTTTGTGTGCGTGTTGTGTGTGTGTGTGTGTGTGTGTGTGTGTGTGTGTGTGCATGTGTGTGCACATGCGTGCATGCCTACAACTGTTCTTAAATACTTAAACACAATCCAATCAGCCTGTGTAATATTGTTTGTGTGCATTTTTTTTCAGGGCTGACCATTTGGTGTTGTAAAGCCAATTCATTTGCTCTTCTGTTGAGAAACTATGTCACCTACTGTCAGCATTCCTTAGCTGCCTATAGTTCTGAGCATAAGGATGAAACCTGAGCTTTTCTGTAAGTGTATTAACATGTCTGCTGTTGTTGCCCTTGTTCAGCTCATGTTTAGCTAATCAAGTTGGTTAGACTTTATGGGTGTAGCTTCTAATATTAATAAAAAAAATAACCTCATAGCCAACTCCCTGTTCCTCTGGATCTTGTAATCTTGCTTCCTCAATGGTCCCTCAAACTAGAAAATACCATAATTGAATGAGGTAATCCAGGACCAGAAAGATGAAAGTCTCATGTTCTCTCTCATCTGAAGTTCCTAGCTCCAAATCTTCAAATTTGAGTATACAGAAGTTAAAGAAACTAGGAAAGTAAAAAGGGGGGACCACTATGTGCAGAAGGTTCAATAGAGATGGGGAGAATGGAGTACAAGTATTGTTAAAGGAAAATGGAATGAAAGGTAGAGCTCTAATTATAGAGGAGGGAGGGAGGTAAATACCAAAGGAAGATAAAATAATAGTGATGATGTCTGGAAAATTCCTAAGAAATCATACTATCAGCTACTATGGTGGTTTGAATAGGTATGATCCCCATAGACATCTGTTTGAATGGTTGGTTCATACGGAGTGGTACTATTAGGAGATGTGGCCTTGTTGGAGGAAATATGTCACTATGGGGGCAGGCTTTGAGGTCTTATATGCTCAAGCTATGCCAGTGTGGTATACAGTCTTCTTCTACTGCCTACTGATCAAGACATAGAACTCTCTGTTCCTTCTCCAGAACCATAGCTGCCTGCAATGCTGCCATGTTTTCCATAATAAAGATTAATGGTCTAAACCTCTGAACTGTAAGCCAGCCCCAATTAAATGTTTTCCTTTATGAGAGTTGCCTTGGCCATGGTGTCTTTCATGACAATAGAAATCCTAAGACAACTACCTAAAAATAATACATGTAAGTAGATTTATGAATGTACATACATAATTTAAATTAAAAAGCCCCCATCATTACTGATAACACCCCCTTCAAGATCTAAACATCATTTAATGAAACCCCAACACCAGGCATGAGAATCCTTTTGAGTCCTTGGTCATAGTTGTGCAAAAGACTCCCAAAACATTGTTAACTATTCCTCTTGTTTTTCCCACAGAGTCTGAAAGTAGGTCCCTATTGCTGAAAATACTATGCACTTCAAACACAGGCTTAGAGACCCCTTAGCCAAAACTGTCTTGAAAGCCTCCTTCCTGAGAATTAGATTCCATGGTTCCAGATAGTACTGTGAAAGCTATAGGAAGGAAGTGACCAACAACCCTACCCAGCTAGGACACTTATGAAGCACAGCAATGGTTAGCATAGCAAGAAAATTCCCAGGGTGCAGAGCAGCATGCATGTGGTGGCAATCACCAACAGCTTTCTAATTAGATCTAAGACCCACTCAACCAGAAACAAATCACATCTGATACTAGAAACCTAGCCAACTACCCAGGACTGGTGAGATTGTGTATCTTGGAGGACAACCTGCAATACTTTACTGAACCAAAATAATCTCTCTAACCACATTTTAGAAATTTCTTCTTACACTCACAAGTAACAGTGATCTCCATCCCTCATCAAGGAAACTTCTCAGCAATGATTACAGAAAAACACAACCAATCAAAACTATTGTGGAGCCTAGTATCAAATGATAACATCTACAGCACAACTCCTGTGGATCATTGTGGAAGTTTAACACATACTCTATTATTATTTATTCTTCTCCCCTACTTTCTTCTAGTCCTGTCCCCCTGCCCTTCTTTCTGCTGGTATCTTTCCTGTCCTTAACACTTCCACCTTTTACCCTTCTGCCACCTGTGTTCTAGGGTATACTCTTTTCTACTTTTTGTCTTTCTCCATAACCCTTTGCTAGGATCTCTTTATCTTCTCTCACTATCCTTTTTCTAGTTTCCAGATTTAACCCCACTCCCAAACACACACAAATATGTGCACATAGATGCACACATGCATGCACCAAAGCACACATAAAGTTAAAATCTAGGATTTGTGTGCAAGAAAAATATGTGACTGTGTTTTACTCTGGTTTGTTTTTCTTAATACAGTAATTTCTAGTTGAACTCATTTTCCAGCAAGTGTTATGATTTCATTTTTCTCTAGGGCTGAATAAATTTTCAGAGTATATGCACACCACACTTTCTTTGTCAATTCATCCATTGATGAGAATCTAGACTGGTTCCATTTCTTTGCTGTTGTGAATAATGCATTAATGATAATGGGTGTGCAGGTATCTCTATGATAGGATTTAGAGCCTTGGGGGATATACCCAGGAGAGGTGTGAGAGGGTCACATTTTAAATTTGGGTTGGCTGTTTTGTGTTTGATTTTTAAATAAAATTCCACATTGATTTCTAACAGGTATTTAAATTTTACTTTTCCTCACTAAATCACATAGGCAGCTGCATTTATGGAAGTATATACACCTTAATTCATGTGTTTTGCCTAACTTTCTTCTTTCTTTATTTGCTCATCATCTCTTCTCTAACTCTTTTTTCTCCTTTTTATCTTCATGTAGTTAGCATACATTTCTCCCAGCTTTTCTTCCTTTTGGAAACCTTGCCCATGTTTCCAAATTTGATCTGCTTCAGATCTTCTTTATAACAACCATAGAGCTGTAAGGTTTTGTCTTTTTTTTATCCTTAAATGTGAGTGAATATTTATAATCTTCAGCACTATATTCAGGTTTGAGGGTACATAGTTTACTTATTATTTTGTATTTGTGGGCCATTACTTATATTCCAAACAAGGTCGCTGAATTGCATTTTTATCCCTGTGACATAACAAAGTCACTTTTTAGAAAATATTGTTAAATTAATTCAGGCAGGAGGAAAGACACTATTGGTTTACTTATTTATTTTGTTGGAACCATAGTTCAGAAGCTTGTCTCTTCATTTATTTCTTCCTCATATTTTTTGCTTTTAAGATGCTTGAGATTTAATTTATTTGGGTTAATTTTTTAAAAGAAAGAAAAAAAATGGTATGATCTCAGCTTTCTAATCTAAGATTTCCTCATTGCAATACTGTGTTATACAGGAGCAATAACTACTTGTCTGAACCAATGAAAACCGGGCTTACATACACTTGAATTGAGAATGTTTACCCAAGGAGATAATATGTTTCTCAAACAGGAACCTACTTTGAAGAAACTTAACATTACGGACCCCACAGTCCCCAACCCATTTGCCTTTCAGGGTGAAATCAATCATCTATCTTAAAATGTGTAAGTAAAATAAAAAAGCCATGTTTGAGAGATAAACACTTTCCTCCCTCATGTGGATGTGAGCATGGCAGGCTTCCCATTCATTATTTTGACAGGTGTCTTTGGGAATGAGCCGCTGAGGCACCTGGAATGATTGGATGGCTCTTTGACAGGACAGTGGCTTATATATACAGTCCCTGAGCAACCCAGGCTTCAGCATCTTGATAAATTCCAGCTCTGAGCAATTTGCAGCAGATACGTCACTTTAGATTAGTCTCTCTTCCAGCCTCTAGACACCACATCAGCTCTCTATAGACTGGCTATACTATTAGCCTCAAAGTTTTAAAAAGAAAAATGAATTTACATCATTAAATTTCAAAATTCAAAAGGAATTTCAACTGTATTCCTCATGGGAGGATTGGGGGCTAACTCTCCCCTAAACCTGATCTGCATTTAAGCAAGTATTTGATTTATGTAAACCTACGTTTCATCTGTAAAAAGTGGAGATGCCAATAAAAGCCATCACTTGGATCTCTTGTGTGAATGAACTTAAGCAACCTACACACAGTTCTCACTATGCTTCCTGGTCTCTAATGAGGACACAACTATCACTTCTCTAAAGACTACTTCATGCTGTGGCAGCCCAGAGAAATGGTCTCCAGAGTCACCTCAGGAATCACTTTGCAAGTAAGCACTTGGGTGTATAACATGCTGCATCTGCACCCCAGGAAACACAGGCAGTCCTGAGAGAATGAAAATAAATGTGCATTGAAATTCTCCCCTACACCAACCAATCTTAGTTTTATTTTGTTATGCATGTATAACCTTTATACAGATAATTCTTATTACTACGAAAATGTGCCACATTTTGCAAACCTGGAAGACAGAAATCCCTTGAGAGTGTGCCCAATCAGAAGTCATTCCATCCAGATGGAGTGAAGATGTGTATCCTTGATGCATTTTATAAATGCATAAAATGAAGGAAAACAAAGTGTAATTATAATTATATTGTCCTGATATTTGTTTTTCATTTAATATTCCTTTGTAAAGATTGTTCAGTGTCTTTAGTCTTCCAGATACTCCAGTTATACCAAGATTTATTTAATCTATTGCTTGATATTTAAGCTCTTCCTCAATTTAATCTATTATGAATTTTCCTATACTGAGCTTTAAAGTTTCATGCTTTAAAAACTAAGTGGAATTAATGCCCCCAAACTAATAACGACTATTTCAAATATTTCTTATTCTTAACAACAGAGTATATGGACCTGTTGTCTTTTCCTTGCCTCCAATAGCATAGATTACGAACTATAAAACTTGTGTTTCCTTGGTATCTAAAGAGACAAATCTCCATGTGGTTTTTAAGTTGAATTTTTAGAGCTACTGTCAGTGGATTCCTCAGTCATGTCTGTCTATTTAACTTAGATTATCTCTGCAGAGCCTATTTTGTGTCTGACTTATTGCCAATAAAATATTTCATTAATTCAATTCTGTTTGTCTGAAAGTATATATCAAAGGCTTGGTATTAAGTACCATTTATGGTTTTCCATTCTTTTTTTTTCAAAAAGCATCTTGTGGGAACATAGCATTGTTCACCCTATATACCAATATTATAAAAGTTTGAGTATATTGAGTTGCTTAATTTCTTCTTATTTTGAGATTATAACTTCTCACTTCATTTTTATCCATCCAAACCCTCCCATATATCCTTCTCTTTGCCATCTTTCAAATCCATGGCTTCTTTTCCCATTAATTGTTCTTAAATGTGTGTGTGTGTGTGTATTTTGTATATATATATATATATATATATACATATATATATACATATATATATATAATTACTAAATATCATCCGCTTGATTTTCATATGTTATTTGTATGTTGTTTTTATGGCCAACCATCTGGTATTAAACAACCAATTGAAGTGTTCTTCCTTTGAGAAGACTGTTTCTCCCACTCTCAGCATTCCTCAGTTGCCTGTAGTTCTTTGTGTAAGACTGAGGTCTCCTGGCAGTTCTCCCTTCCACTTTAGCATGTCTATTGTTTTCTGCTGTCCTTGTGCAGCTCATGCTTAAGCATTGGTTTGGATAAGACATTCTTTTTTTACGTGTGATATATATGTATGTATGTATGTATGTATGTATGTATTTATTTATTTATTTAAACACAATGTTTTATTGATTCTTTGGGAAATTCATATCATGCAAACTAATTCCACCCATTTCCCAGTTCTTCCATGTCTACCCTCCACTCTTGTGACTTCACCCAAAAGAAAAGATTAATAATAATAATAATAATAATAATAATAATAATAATAGTAATAATAACCCCACTTCACTTCTTTCTGCCTCTCTTTAATGTATTCACTCCTCATAGTGGAATGGGGAGTTCAGTGTGTCAAGCACTGTATCCTTTTGTTCAAACAACTGTGCGTGCAAATGTCCATTGCAGTGAGTTGTTGGTCTGGTCCTGGTGGATCATTAACACTGGACCCTCACTAAAATTCTCCTCGGATATCCTGCTGTTGACCAGTCATGGAGAACTTGCAGCTATGGTTGTTCAGGACCAGTCCCTTCACAGGCTCCAGCGGGTCCCAGATATACCACACGTGGTGATAGCCCAGATGCTCTCCTAAGTGTGGGACCAGCTTTCCTATCGTGATAGCTTTCAAGGGAGAGCTGTTCTCCCATGGCCATAGAATCTGCCCCCCATCACTTGCTCCAGCAACTCATAGATGGAGTAGATGTTGGGGTGAGGGTTGAGTTGACTCAAAACTCTGGATTTGAGCCTGGCGTTGGTGGCGCAGGCCTTTAATTTCAGCACTCGGGAAGCAGACAGATCTCTGTGAGTTCAAGGCCAGCCTGACCTACAGAGTGAGTGTCAGGACAGGCTTGAAAACAATACAGAGAAACCCTGTCTCAAAAAAAAAAAAAAAAAAAAAAAAAAAAACCTTGATTTTGGGACTGAATGGTAACTGAAAACTGAGTAGGTCAGTCCAGGCCTGTGCTGTTGCTTCTGCAAGAAACGTGCCCCCTCAGGTAAGGGGGCCACTTTGCTGCTGCCAGCAAAGAGTAGGATCTGATTGTCCAGGTGAGGGGCCAGATCAGCTCTGCTGTTCTGGGACCATCTCACCTGATCCCATGATAGAAGGTGAGGGGTATGGGTGCTGAAGGATGGGGCCAGCTGTCCTGTGAAAGGTGGGGCCAGCTCTCCCAAGGCTAACGAGGGGCAGGATCAGCTCAACACAGTCCTTGAACATCAACATGGCCTTAGATGCCAGTCCTGACCACAAGCATCTGGGTAGCCTTTCGTGGTAACACAAGCCACAAACATCAACACAGACTCCAGCTACAGTAGGGCCATAGACCCTAGCATGACCCTCAGTGTCAGCACAAGCCCCAACATCACTCAATTCAGCCTGTTCCTCACCACCATCAGTTCTGTCTCTCTTCCCACAGCATATAAACTATTTTGCTTCTCTTTCCCATTTCTCCACCAGACATTTGCTCATCATAGAAGCACTAAGTGGCTAGTGAACCTCTAGCCTCTGTCTTCTGCCCACACGGTGAGACATTTTTCCTTCTAATTTTTGTTACATGATTCTTTAGAAACATGATTGCTTTTTTCCTGAAAGCTTTGTAAAACTTCCTAACAGAGAATACTTGCCATCCTGCCTCCATAAAGCCTAATCTGTTAACATGCTTTTCAGTACTTTGTGCCATTTAGTAGAATGGATTTTTATATTAGCATTTTTATCTTATAAATGAAAGCAATTATTATGAAGTTAACATAATACAGAAAGTTAACTCACACAAGGAAATAATTCTCTGAACTCTTTCTACCTAGCCCATGCTACAAGGAATATTTTTGTAAGCTTTCTTTCCAAACTTTTACCGGTAATTCTTATGTCAATTGGGATAACAATATTCATTTCTAGACATTTTTCCATGAAATGTTATGTTTAGTGAGTCTGTGCATTTCAGGAACTAGACCTCCAATTTTCTTTATGAGACATATGTTTTAGAACAGCTCCACATCTTCAGTTACTTGAATGAGAGGTAACAATGAATATTAAGTTACTACCATTTTTGACTTATAATTAACACTACCATACACTTACCAATACATTAGTTTCTCAGTACCCAGATACTTCACTGTTGAGTGTATAATTAAAACAAATCATAGAGATTTTTATTGGTATTTTTTTAATTTCTTTAATCAATTAACCAATTAATCAAAATTTCCAAGCCTGATCAGTTCTGCTCCCTCTTCTTTTCCCAGTCCCTCTCCCAAATCTCTCTCCTTCTCCTCCCATCCATTCCCTCTCCCTTCCCTTCAGAAAAGTGCAGGCCTTCCATGTACATCATCCAGCCACAGGCTACAAGTTGCAGTAAGACCAGGCATGTCCTATCCCATTAAGGCAACCCAGCAGGAGAAAAGGGTTCCAAGAGCAGGCAATGGAGTCAAAAACTGCCCCCATGCCCTCTGCAAGGAGTCCTACAAGACCAAGCCACACAATTGTAACACATGTGCAGAGGTCCCAGGTCAGTCCCATGTTAAGTTCTCTGATTGTCAGTTCAGTCTCTATGAGCCCAGGTCAGTGGACTCTGTGTTTTCCTGTGGCGTCTTTGGTCCTTCTGTTTCCCATAATACTTCCTCTTCTTCTTCCACAGGATTTCCCAAGGTCAAACTAAGGTTGGTTGTAGATTTCTGCTTCTGTTTTCTTCAGGTGCTGAGTGAAGCCTCTCTGGTGGATTTTGGCATGATTATGCATTACTTTATGGCTCATATCTACATCTACCTATAAGTGAGTACATGCCATGCATGTTTGTCTTACTGGGCCTGGATTACCTCATTCAGAATGATGTAAACTGACATAATTTCATGATGCCACTGCATTTAAGAGATGAGTAATACTCCATTGTATAAATACATCACATTTTCTTTATCTCTTCTGTTGATGGACATCTAAGTCATTTAAAGTTTTTGTCTATTATGAATAAAGCTGCTATGAACATAGGTGAGCAAGTGACCTTGTGGTATGATAGAGGATCCTTTGGGTATGTGCCCAGGAGTGGTATAGCTGGGTCTTGAAGTAGATCCAGTCCCAATTTCCTGAGAAATTGATATATTGATTTCCAAAGTGGCTATACAAGTTTTTACTCTCATCAGCAATAAAAGAATGTTTCCCTTGCTCCATATCTTCTCCAGCATAAACTGTCACTGTGTTATTTTGACCATTCTGACAGGTGCAAAAAGGAATCTCAGAGTCATTTTGATTTGCCTTTTCTTGATTCCTAAGGATGTTAAACATTTCTTTAAGTGTTTCTCTGCCATATGAAATTATTCTCTTGAGAATTTTTTAATTTGGGTTATTTGGATTGGTGATGTCTAGTTTCTTGAGTTCTTTATATATTTTGGAAATCAGCCTTCTGTCAGGTGGGGGGTTGGTGAAGATCTTTCTGCAAGCTGCCATTTTGTCCTATTGACAGCGTCTTTTGCCTTACAGAAGCTTTTCAGTTTCATGAGGTCCCATGTACTAATTGATGATCTTAGTGCCTGTGCTATCAGTGTTCTGTTCAGGAAGTTGTCTCATGTGCCAATGCATTCAAGACTATTCCTATGCTCTTCTATCAGGTTCATTGTATCTGGTTTTATGTTAAGGCCTTTGATCCACTTGGACTTGAGTTTTGTGTCAGTGATAGATATTATCTAATTTGCATTGTTCTACATGCTGGCAACCAGTTTAACCAACACCAGTTGTTGAAGAGACTTTACTTTTTCCATTGTATATTTCTGGCTTCTTTATCAAAATTTGGGTGTTCATAGATATGTGTCTTTATGTCTCGGTCTTCAGTCTGGTTTCATTGATCAGCCCATCTGTTTTTATGCCAATACCATATGGTTTTTAGTCCTGCAGCTCTGTAGTACATCTTAAAATCAGGGGTGTTTATACCTTCAGAAGTTCTTTTATTGTACAGGATTGTTCTAGCTATCCTGGTTTTCAATATGAAGCTGAATATTATTCTTTCAAGTCTGAAAAGAATTGTGTTGGAACTTTGATAGGAACTGAGCTGAATCTGTAGATAGCTTTTGATAGGGTGGACAATTTTTTATTATGCTAGTCCATCTAATCCATGTATATGGGAGATCTTTCCATCTTCTGATATCTTCTATAATTTCTTTCTTCAAAGACTTGAATTTCTTGTCATAAAGGTCTTTCACTTACTTGGTTAGAGTTATACCAAGGTATTTTATATTATTTGAGGCTGTTGTGAAGGATATTTTTTCCCTAATTTCTTGCTCAACCCATTTATCATTTGTGTGTAGAAGGGCTACTGGGTTTTCTAAAGTTTATTTTGTATGTATCTACTTCATTGGAGGTGTTTATCAGCAGTAGGAGTTCCCTGGTAAAAAATCTGGGGTTGCTTATATATACTATCATATCATCTTCAAATAGCAATACTTTGACTTCTTCCTTCCCAATTTGTTTAATTGGCAGTTATTAAAAACACAAGTGACAACAAATGATTGTGAAGATATGGAAAAGGAATGCTGCTTGGAAATGTACACTAGTCCAACCAGTACAAATGAGAGTATGTAGGCATTTCAAAAATTTAAGATCTTTCCATATGTCACAGCTATACCACTACTGGATATTTACCAGAAAAAAAAAAACCCAAGTCAAGATATTACAAAATATTTGACTTGAAGAAAATATACTCACCTTACAGTATGCACAAAATACTTGAAAATCAAATAAACTTTTAAAGCAGATTAATAGTTATTAAGAAATATGAAGTTAGAGAATCTATGTAGACCTAATTCTAATCTCGCATTTGATGGGAGATGTTATTCTGTATATATGTTTCTCATACTGGTTAATGAGTAAAGCATTGTTGGCCAATAGGAAAGCATGATAGGGATAGGAAGGACTAGGAGTCAAGGAGGAAAGAGGAAGGAATGAGGAGGAGTCAACATGGAGAGCCCAGAGAGATAGAAGGCCAGCCACTCTGGCAGGTAAGATGAGCCACCTGGAAATACTTAGAATAGTAGAAATGGGTTAATCATTAAGACAGAGCTAGCCAGTAAGAAACTATTAACTGGCCAGCAACCTTATATCAAATACAGAGTCTCAGTGTGTTATTGGGGGCTGGTGCCGATAAACAATGATAGTAATTGGCCATAAGCATTGTATCAAATACAGAATCTCTGCGTGTTATTTGGGGCTGGCGCAGTGGTGGGACCAGGAGTGCTGGGGGAAAACAACTACTACTCACATTTTGTTGAGATCTTAACAATTTTCATATAGAATCTCTTTATAAACCCAACTAGTATCAAATTCATAAATATTTTTCTGATGTATCTTAGATGGTGTTATACTTTTCCTTTATTTCTTCTCTCATCCTTCTTCATGACTCTTAGTATCAGATACTTAATATTCTTTCCATTTATACATTTTTTCGTCTTCATAGTACATCTCAATAATTGGAGGAAATTTTCAAAATTATATTCCATATCACTATTGACTTTTTGATTTGCATAATTTTGATGATATTTAGAATTTTATTACTGTTAGTAATTGATATTTCTTCTTAACCACAACTATTTCTTTTTTATCTCATTCTGATCATTATTATTGTTCAATATTCATTATAAAATATCTTATTTCTCTCACTTCACTAATTGAACAAAGATATTTAATATAGGCATTTTGTTGTTTGACTGGTTGGTTTTGTAAGTCTTTTCTGGATGAACATTTATGCAAACACTTCATCTCCTTTCCCATTATAGAAATAGTTAAGAGGCAACAAACTCTAATATGTGTTTCTGCCACTCATTACCGCACAAGAAGTCTAACCATGTCTTATGTCCCAGGAAAAACTACTCTGATCGGTTCTTTTGACTTTGCTTCTCTTTTTCTCACTTCTGATCACTGTTGTTGTTGGACTTTGTGATGGAGATTGCGCTACTACATTATGGAATAACTATATGATGGACTGACCACTCCACAGGAGTGTCTGCTTGGAACAAATGCAGAATTTGGTCATTTAATACCTTCTCTATTGGGTCTGACAAAGCTGCCATCCAAGGACAAGTTTCCCCATGCCGTTTTCTCTATCCCTGTCTTAAGCAATAGTCCACATGAGGTTTTAGGTGCTCTTCTTCTATATTCTACATTCTAAAAGCCAAAATTCAGATGCTGTATGCATTTGCTTGGTATGATATTCTCACCTCTGGGAAAGCAAGCAGAGATGCCTTGGAATAGTGAAGGAACATGGTGATAAGCAATCCAACAGCTCAGCTACCTCATGAATCACCTTGGCTTTTAGCCTCTATAGCACAACTTAGGGGATGTTAATGCATTTCTTATCAACTTCCTCTGTGTCATTTGTGATATACCCATCATGCTTTCTTATAAAAATAAAAATTCCTTAAATATTTTCATCATTGTTTTATTCAATAGGATAACAAAAGGAACAGAAAAAATAAAAAACTCGTTTCAGGATTTCTACAAATTGAATCTCATTTGTATGTAGGCAGAACACAGGCTTTGGTTAAAATGCTTTATTTGAGCCAGAATGTTATTTAAGTAAGCTATCACAATAAATTTTAAATACAAAATTCATGAGTGAAAATGCAGAGTTGGAAGACGTAAGGTCTATACATGTAGAGGAGTCTGCAAAGCCCTGGAATGGTCTGTAGAGTCCTGGGATGGTCATGCAGAGTAGACAGAAGTTAGGTCTCTTCTTAGCTATCTGTTCTTATTAAACTTACATTCTAGTAGGAAATTTATGATAACTAACTAATAAAACAGTTGGCATTAGGGCTGAAGAGATAGCTAAGAGTATGCACTGCTCTTTCAGATAACCCAACTTTAGTTCCCCAAAACCACACTGAGGTGGTTTAGAAGCCCCAATTAAAATGCCTTCTTTTAGCCTTCCCAGGTATCTGAACTCATTTTTAATTATGTATGTATGTTATTAAAAATAAAATCTTTGTTAAGCAGTGAGGCAGAAAAAAGTTTACAATGCAGTAAGAAAGAGCATAACATGGACAAGACACACTGAGTTTCAGGTATGAACATCATAATTTCACATCGATAAGCTGAGCATATCGAAACTGAAAAGCTGTGAGTTTACAATAATAGGAACAGCAAGCCTGTGAGGTCTTATTTCCAGACTCAGAAACTCTGATATATGGTACCCCTCCCTTTATGTGACATGCTGGGCTTAACAATAGGCTGGCACTGCACATCTGTGGCCATTTTACCACAAAGAAGAAGGAGGAGGAGAAGGAAAAGGAGGAAGAGGAAGAAGAAGAATTGGACTCTAAAACCTCTTTTACTGTTTTTCAGCATTTCAATTAGATTACATTTATGTGATTCCGATCTCTGCTGCAATTCTCAACTATGTCATTGAAGTTCTTAGACATATTTATTAATCAGCTAAGCTATTTTAAATGCATCTTCTATAGTTCTTCTAGAGATATGTTTGTATTAACTTTTATTATTCGTTTGACTTTTGGTAAACTGTTATCTTTTCCTGGCATGTCAATCAATTTCCAGGAAATTCTGGGCATAATGTACTAAATAATAATAAGGACAACCTATGCTTTGAATGATGAGCTTTGTTCCAATAGTCTTTGTCTTTATTCAGAGAAATGGTGTTTTGTTTCTGGCAGACAATGTAGCTGGTTAACAGTTTAGATCTCTTGTATGGGACCAGAGATGACTCACAGCTTGCTTTTCTTCTTACTGGGGGTGTCTATTTTTAGTTTAGCTACATGCATATGACATTCTCTTTGTTTGCCTTAACTGAAATTTTATGCTGTTTTCTAGGGTCCTTCCCAGTTGGCCTTTCTTTCTCTGCTCTGGGAGACTGACTGATGCTCTTTTATCATCTCCGTGTTAGAGTGGCACTCATAAATTGGCAGATATCGCAAAGAGGGAAAAGGTGAATATCAGGTTCAACTTAATGAATAGTTGAAGTGTTTTCCAAACATACAAATTTCACTGTCTAACTACTCTAACTCTCAGTGGTGCTGTATGTTTGTTAGGATTAAAAAAAAATCATCTCTTCCCCATTTGATTAGCATTAATTTAATAAATATTAATTTATTGCCTTGTACTACACAACAAAAATTCCAGAGATCTCACATTTTGTTTACTCAAATTGCCAATTGAAATTCTTCTACATCCACAGTCCCACAGTTCCAGTTGCCATCGTTAGACAGGAAGTCAAAGAGTGGATGGCTGGAGAGAGGCTTATCTTGCATTTCTTCTGGCATTTTGAGTTTGTATTAAGATTGTCATCATTTCTTACACAGTATTAATCTCTTTCCACTTCCACAGGTAATGTCTCCCGTTAAAACTCCTTCCCATAAACATCAGGCAATAGTTTGTTTGCTGAAGAGGTAATCAGACATCTGGGTTTAATTCTTGTCTTTGCCACTTAGATATATGGGTCACAGGAAATTCTGACTTATAACCATAAGTATTTTGTTTCTATTACTACTATAGGAATCAGAAAATAACAGTAATTTATTGGAAATTGTGTGGTTGTTTTTCTCTTATAGGTACTAATTAAACAGTCATTCATTTCCTTTGCTTTGTTTCCTACCATAGTCTCATTAAATTCATTTGTGTCAGGTTATGCAGAGGTGAAAGTCTATAATGTAAGCAATGATGGGCATCTTTAAATTATATTTACAGGGAGGGAAGGAGGGACGGAGAGGGAACTGGGATGGATATGTAAAATAACATAAATAAATAAGTTATATTTACATTGGAGAAAAACATAGTATCCAGATATCTAACTTCAGGAAAAGAGCTTGGTTCATTCAGAAAATACATTGGTGATGCTGCTGGCCATTTCATGGCCACCTGATACAGAGATATATTTTATTCCAGAAATTCCATGGGACAACCAGCATCAGGGACACTTTTGCTTCACCCTAAAACACAAATAAATTACTCTTGTAATTTAAAATTTTACACACACACACACACACACACACACACACACACACGTATTCACAGGTCTGAAAAGGTGGTTCAGTGGTTAAGAGCACATACTGCTCTTGCTGGGGACTTGAAATCTATTTCAAGCATTCCCATCAGGTGAATCACAAGAGCCTGTAACTCCAGCTCCATGAGATCCAATGGTCCCTTCCTTCTTCCACAAGTACCAACCCACATGTGGCATACTCAACAGAGATACATTTAGCTCCACATAAATAAGATACACATTAAAATAAAGCAAAAGCAAAGCAGCAGATGTAGGATTGTGTAGAGAGCCGTGAAGTGCCACGCCTTAAAGTGGTGCTGGCTTCGCCTTACACCTTCCCGTTGGTGAGGGCTCTCTGGCGTAAACAAGCCATTAATTGGTTAAGTCTGTTCAGCCTGTCTGCTTCCACATTAGAGTAGCCTATCTGCAGGGGCACATGGCTCATTGGGGTTGGTTAGCTCAAGGGTATTTAAGGCTGTGCAGGGGTCCCCCGGCTCTCTGGTGGGACCCCAAGAAACATGTTTCAAGGATCCTGATTAAAACTGCATGAAGAAGATCTTCCCAGAGTCGCGTCCCTCCTTGCTGTCAGGGTCAGGCGCCCGGTACAGATGGCAGCCCGTACCGGGAATTTTTCAGATCAGAACTTATTGCAGTCAGGGCAGCACTGGCAAGTTCCCAAGGTAAGTTGGGACCAAATTTAAGGCCCTCGCTAAAGAGGCGAAAAGGTCTCCTGTAAGGAGCAATGAAGTTCCCGGTTTGGACTAAATTAAGGCCCTAAGTAAAGAGGCAATAAGGTCTCCAGTAAGGAGCTATAAAGTCCCAGGTAAGTTGGGACCAGTTAAAGACCACGGAAATAAGCGGCAAGAAAATCTCAGGCATTGAGCAAGCAGTTGTAACAAATTGAAAGAAAAAGTTTTAAGATGGGGACTTACCAGTCTCATCCAATTTTTTTGGCTCTTCAGGAGCTATTTTTGTCAAAGAAACTTAAAATAAAGAAAAGAACACTAGAAAGATTCCTGAGCGAACATGATGCCATTGCACCTCGGTTCGCAGTTTCAGGAGACCTCACGCTAGCATGCTGGGAAAAATTAGGCAGTGATCTTGACTTTGCTTGGGAACAAGAGATGCTAAAGTCCGGAGTCTGACCTGTTTGGAAGTTAGTGCGTAGCTGTATCGAAGACCAGAGGTACTGTAAAAAGGCGATGGAAAAAGGAAAAGCTGCTCTAGAAATGTTACAAGAAGAAAGATCAGAAGAGGTTGAGAGCACAGGAGAGTCAGGTAAGGACGAAACATGTTCTGAGGAAGAATTGCAAGCCCTCGTAGAAAAGGTTCAGAAACAATCCCTTAAGGGGCAGAGCGGGGAGGGAGAGGAGAAATGGAGATATGGAGAGGGGAGGGACCCTCCTGGAACAATGCCTTCGGGGCCTTTTCCTGATCACAGTGAGGAAGGGCGGGGCCAAGGTACAGGGAGTTCCTTTTGCCCTGAGGTCTGGAAGGCCTTATGAAATGACTTAAGTCTTGAACAAGTAAATCAGATTGCCATAAAAGCATGGAAGTCATTACCCAATAAGGGAGAGGTGAGTGGTAATCTCACTAAGATACTGCAAGGCCCAATGGAACAATTTTCAGATTTTATGGCCTGTTTGGTAGAGGCTGCAGGGAGAGATTTTGGCATTACAGCAGCCATGGTTGTGGCTATCTCTTTTGCAGTTGTGGATTCAGTCACAGCTTCTGTGGCTATGAGCACATTGGTACAGACTGCCTCTAAGCTAAATGAGTTGTCCAAGAATGTGGCTACCACCTTGGATGCTCAATCCACAATTGGTGCTCAACTAAAAGGAGGTTTAATGATTGTAAACCAAAGAATTGATCTGGTGCAAGAGCAAATAGATAGCTTGTGGCAGCTGGCCCAATTGGGATGTGACATGAAATATCCAGGCTTGTGTGTTACCAGCATATAGTATGAGAACTTTACATGTGCTGCTAATTTGTCACGACAGTTGTCTAGCCATCTTTTAGGAAATTGGTCTGCTGACTTTGATGACTTGATGGTACAGCTGCTAGTGGCCATCGTTGCAGTGAATTTGACACGTGTGGATGCGGGACTGGCTGCAGGATTGTCATCATGGTTCCCGTTGCCATGGATCATCTGAAAGAGTGGGCAGGAATGGGAGCCATGGCTGTACTCTTGTTGCTTATCTCCTTCGTGTGCCTGTGGTGCCTTTGCAAGATGAGGTTTGCTCTGAAGCGGTATGCAGCTATGGTTGTCCAGGCATTTACAGCTATTGAGGCAGGACAGTCTCCCCAAGCATGGCTCGCAGTCATGAACATGTATTGATCCTTCATGCTCAGGTTGTATGGCTTAGCACTGCTCTCCGAGTTAGCTCTGGAAGTGAGTAACTCTGAGAAGGGCAAGTCTGGTTGTATGTGGGTTGGTGTCCGAGGCCCCACCTCCAGGAAAAAGATGCCGGACGGGTGTGGCACTGACTTGGCTGACTACCAGGATTCAGGGTAATTACAATGTCCACTGCTTTACTGGAGACCAGACCACTACCCTTGCCTGTTGCGTTATTAAAACCAAAAGGGGAACTGTTGAGAGCCGCGAAGTGCCATGCCTTAAAGATGGCGCTGGCTTCTGCCTTACACCTAACCGTTGGTGAGGGCTCTCTGGCGTAAACAAGTCCTTAATTGGTTAAGTCTGTTTAGCCTGTCTGCTTCCGCATTAGAGTAGCCTATCTGCAGGGTCCACGTGGCTCACTGGGGTTGGTTAGCTCAAGGGTATTTAAGACTGTGCAGGGGTCTCCAGGCTCTTGCCTGTGGGTCAGAAGTATATGTTTCAAGGATCCTGATTAAAACTGCATGAAGAAGATCTTCCTGGAGTCGTGTCCTCCTTGCTGGCAAGGGCAGGCACGTACAGGATTGCAACAAGGTCCTGACTTAAAAAGCTATTCCATTGACCTCTGTAGTCATTGAAGTAAATGGAAATGTTCACTAGAGCAGATATTCCCAGGGCTGGTGGTACCTCATCCAGCAGTTTGCAACATCTCTGCTTCTACTGCATCCTGCCCTACTATCTATTTTGTTCCCACAAGTCAATTGCTCTATATCCAAAAAAAAAAAAATCAAAATGAAAGAAAGAAATTTAGGAGTGGAAGTTCTAACTCATGAATGTTCTTATTAAATACTGCTGGGGCCTAAAGGGCTTTCTCTTTATGGCTCACATTCTTCCTCTCTCTGTCTTTACAGTCCCTTAAATTGGAGAGAGAGAGAGAGAGAGAGAGAGAGAGAGAGAGAGAGAGAGAGAGAGAGAGAGAGAGAGAGAGAGAGAAACAGAGACAGAGACACAAAAAGAACTGTGAAAACTACTTGCTAGAATGATTCCAAACTGGTCCAAACTGGTAAATATGGGGAGATAAAAGGCCAAAGATTGAGTGTATGTTGATTTGTGTCAAATTCTCAAGATGCTACTATCTTGGGTACTAATACTACACAAGCAAGAACTATGGAGAACCATTAGATGGTCCTTCCCTCTTCATACTCAGGTGGCTCACAGGTACACATGAAGAAATGCTTTTGATAGCAGGGGAATGATTCTGTGCAGTTCTAGATAAGGATTCCATTGAAAATAAGCATGTTTAGAATTTCTTCAACTACAAAAACATATAAATTTCACATCTTATATTAAAAAAATAGGAATCATTATCTAAGGCATCAAAAGGGTAATCATTTCTAGGATAGAACTATAAGGAAGTTTGCATGTCCATTTTGTGATTTTCTTTAATTTTTATTGCATTTACTTTTGTTAGAAAAGCATAAAATCGTATGTATTTACAGGATACCAGTAACATTTAAGAGCATATAAACTATTGTCTAAATCAAGTTAAAATATCAATCTCTCAAACATTTTCACTTTACAGTAACAATATACAAACACTTCCATTGACTATTTTTTATTTGGATGGATTGGGCAAACATTGTGAGGGGTGATCTCAAAGGTCAGTCTACTGAGGGCTGCAACTGCCTGCTGCTGAAGGTCACCAGATTGATGTGACCAAAACCATCCAGTCCTACATAACTGGTGTAGTCTGCCAGACGGGGGTGATAGTGAGCCACTCTGTGGAAGTCCTTCATTGGTCACCTTGTGGTAAGACTCAGAAGAGGACAGATTAAGATAAATATCCAATGTAGCTTAGAAAATCCTGTCAAAACTTGAAGATTGAAGAAGCTCTGGGGATATAACTTTCTTTGCTGTTTCATAAGGCCAAGTGAGGAACTAGAGGCCTGGGATCCTCCAGAACAAACCCAGTCTGCAAGTAGTTCCTCCTGAAATATACCCATGTGCTAAACAAAAAGTAAACAAGTAGAACAGTAGACAGTTGCACCACTTATGCATGAGCTACTACTTTAAATAAAACAAGAGGACAAATGACATTTGTTCTTTTGAAGAGTAACTGCCTGATTGATTATGAGTTCAATCTTGCTTTTCTACATAAAAAGATAATCTTGAGCATGTAACACCTATTTTTCAACTACAAATCATAATGCTTCCCTCACTTATCATTTAGCATTATAACCAATATCTATTTATTAACTAAGTGAAAATATAAAGGTGACTGATAAATTGCTACATGAAAATTTGCATTTGCTAGAAGTTCATTCTATAGAGGTTGAACTAAGAGGGTGATGTGGAATTGACCTTCTAAGTCTTAGTGACAAAACTCTCCTGCTTTGGCAGGTCAGAATTGGGGGGTATCAGTTTGCATTTAGTGTCCCAGGGATTTCTAGAGGGGAAAAAAACAACATGCTAAGATTAGTTGAGAACATGTGTTGAGACTAGAATGATGGTCATCAATGCTCAGTGGCATGCTGAGAGCCTTTATTATTTATTGCATAAGTAGCAATTCATATTCTACGTATCAACCCACCAGAATTAACTTCTAATAGAGAAAACTTGCCTTGCAAATTCTGCAAAAAAATATACAGACTCCAGAATATCTGTTGCTATGAATTTGACTGTACAATCTTGGTATATAGAATATATACTAGGCAATTTATAATCTCAAAAAGGCCCCAGAGGAAAAAAATCCTTCTCACTGGGGCTTCAGCACTAAGAGCTGCAAGCCTCTGGATCTCACATAGTCCTTTACTCCACTTACCCCTTCCCCCACCTCTTGAGTTTTGCTCAGATGCTTCACAAATCTCATCTCCTCTCTGAGACATGAGGCCTTTTTGTCAAGATCTTATCTGCTTTCTTGGCCTTGAGAGATATGCATGTCTGGTATCTTACTGTTGTCAGAGAATTATTAATTATGTCTGTGGATTTGTAAACTGGAAACCTAATGAGTTTTGAGAGAATTTTAAGGGGTGGAATTTTTAAGGAAAACTTTAGGAGAGAGCTTTTATAGAGAAAAATTTTAGGGAGAACTTTTAAGGAGAAACTTTAGAGAGCTATTTTTGAGAGAGAACTTTTGGAGAGAAACTTTAAAGAGAAGAGCGAGAACATTTTTTTTGAAGAATAAAGAATCATGAGAAAAATGATTCATTCACCCTCAGATCTTATTAGTCAGTCCTAATCACCCTCAATAGTGACATATTAGGATAACGGTGTTGATAAATAAAAATTATACTTGATACCAGACTGGCTTGAGGTGGCAGTGATCTGGAGGAAAAGGAGATGCCAAACTGTCTGTCTTTCCTGGGACAGATTCATGCCCTGAGAAAAGATTGGGTGAGTGACTTAAAAATCTGAACTTCCAGAAAGCCATCTAGCATGACAGCAACTGTCCATAACTACAGAAGGGACTATGCTTTCTGGAAGTTCCTGTGTCCAGGCACTAAGCACCATAGCTTTTATAAAAAGAAATGAACAGAAATTCAGGTCCAGAAATTCAGGCTTCCTACAGCAGGATCAGCTCTGCCACAGAGAAAAGTCTGCACACAACACTGCTGCTTTGCCAAAGACTTACCCTCTGAGGTTTCAAAACATGACTGATAGATGCACAGTCTCCAAGTAAATTCAGCCATAACACCAGTCAACTGAAGCAAGAGGATTTGCTGAGCACAGTACTTGTTGATATACTCGTATTGTTTTAGTTACTCTTCAACCAACCCTATGAGTCCTAGCATCCTCATTTTACACACAAGAACACTGAGACAAAGCGAGGTTTAAAAGCCATACCCAGCAAACATGTAGTGAATCTCACATTGGAAATGATCCCTCTGCCTCACACATCACCCATCATCTACTTCCATGAAATCACTTCTTGATGCAATTTTTTTTAGCTTCCTAATATTCTAATTCTCGGGCTGCAGCTATTCATCTGGAAGGTTTCCACAGAACTCTGTCTGCAGTCAGCCCTTGAAGAGCATGCATCCCTAGGGGCTTGCACTTCAAATTATATTCCAGACTCTCAGAGCACATTAGTCTTAAAAGCAGCCTGGGCTTTGTCTGCCATCCCTGGTTAGACTAACACACATTAACTGGCTATTCTAATATGCTTGCGAATGCAGTCACCCAGGCGGTATACTTCTAGAGCAATGTATTCAGGCAACTACACAAATGGAAAGTCCCCTTGCTTTTAAATGACCAGGAGACTTCTAATGATTTGCTGTCAAATAAACAAGGTAAGTTTTGAAAGGATCTCTAAAGATGACTCCAGAATTTCAAACTGATGCAACTAAACTTCAAAATGACCATGAAAATATAAATATAGGAAAATTACTGCAATTAACTTAAATTTATTAGTAGCATAGGAACTCAGTCACAGATTATTCCTCATGCTCCAGAGCAGAATGTAATAGGTCTTGCAATGTCAATTAGATTCAACTTGATTTAAACTTGTCCTTCACGCCTGGCCTCCTGGCTTTCAAACAGATGCAGACACAATGCAGGGAAACCAGCCAAGTCTAGAGCAGCTCCTGGGAGCAACTACATTTTTAGCAACTGTGAATTCCACATCAAGTGAAGGGATTCTGTCTCAGTGGACTATACTATGAATCGCTGAGGCACATAACACTTTTAAGTGCCAGACTAGGAAGTTTACTTAATTTGAACTTTATATACCCTACAAGGGGGGTATTTTCAAATTCTTTAGTCAATAAGAGTGCTAAAGGAATTTTATAGACACTAAAAGTTACATGCTATTTAAGATATTGTATCATAACTACCATGATACCTTTGAAAGCTTGGCATATTCTAAAAGAAAACTTCAGAATAGAAAGTGATAAGGAGTAAAATGTATCACATTGAACTAAAATCACCTATAGTCAATCAGGCTGAAAACACGAGATAATGGTGGGCAGACTGCTGTAGTGATAGTTCTAGTCTTTCTTTGGTTTATATGAGAACTTTAGGGGCATTAACTTTTAACACAGGAGTCTTCTAATCCCATGGGACTCATGGAACTGAATCATGCAGTAGCACCTTGGTGTGTCAGAAAATGATGAAGCAGATCCTTTGAGATAAAAAGTACCTGAACATAAACTTCTATGAGTAAAATGGAAGTAAAAACAAGTCATAAATATTGGTGGATAAAACAAAAGAGTAAGGCACTAAAGAGTACAGAAATATGTTCACTGATATGGTCCTTGGAGACTATGTATTCTTATTGGGATATAAATTGTTATGTTTTATGTTGAAAGAGAAACTTATTTTAATGAGTTCTATTTATCATTGATGAAAACATTTGTTGTTCTTGTTCTCTGTGAGAGGATGAGGTCTCCTTGTAAATTATAATCATTGTTCAACATGTTTTATTATAAAACTTGAAGAGGTAGGAATGTTTTACTGAGAGCTTTGGCCCATGCTACTGTTTAAGTCAACATAGTCATTCAACTTGAGATGTGGTTTCTCAGGGGGCACAGTGCTTGCTGCTGTTGTAGGTTTGCTTTCTGAAGTGTTCCTGGACTCTTTCATGAGACCATCTACCTTCTTTCTACTTTCCCAGACAGGAAATCATTTTAGAGATGAATGAAAATGGGATAAAGTTTGGGATTTTGTGGGATTGCATATTGTTATGACAATGTCTGAGGGATGGCTTGTATAGCACCCCAGTGGACAAAGAACCACATAAGTAGACATCTCTGGGAGACTGGCGGGAAGTAGTTCAATAAAAACTGTGCCTTTATCAGTAAAGACAGTAGGGAACAGAAATAATAGATTTTGTCCCAAGAACTAAAGTTTACAGCTATCATAAGGAGCAGAAAGGAGGGAGAAAGAAAAAGTATGAGAAAATATGTTTTAAGAAAAACACCAGAGATTCTGTGCTGTCCATATTAAATATGACTTATGAATAGTTCACCTCACTTGATATCCATCATATCATCTGGCTTCCTTACACTTTTGAATACTTCTTAGTGTTCTAATCTTGGAGCAGAAACAGAAACATCACCTTCCCAAGCTCTGCTGTAATTTGCTGAGATATGTAGTATAAAATCTGGCCATTAGAAGCACTCAATATGACTTGGCTGGGGAAATCATCAAGCCAAGGAAGTAGTATGCTGTCTGTTTTCTAAGTTCTGCCTTGGTAAAGTAACAAAGGCAGATGTTTTGGAGCCCCATATCAGCACAAGTCAGCAAAATATGCCAATGCACCCATATTCAATGGTAGGTATTCTGTGTTGGAGGATGACGATGACCGTATGATCAAGGTCCAGCCAAATCTTGCTGACCCTGCTGAGATTAGTTAACCCTACTTCTGTGTTCAGCTTAGTGCAATCATCTGCCTCTCTGTTCATTCACTTTTAACAAGGTCCTAGGACAGAAGACAATTCTAGGTTCCTATGTGAAACAAAAATGGAATTACAAGAAATAGCATCTGCAATTTGAGTGAGGCAGACTGTCTATCAGTATATGCAAACTCTCCTGGCCCCATGTCAACCATTTTGTTATTTTTTTCCCATCTTATTTTACCAATGTGAAATTTAAAGGTTTGATTTAATAACAATCTTATTGTAAATTACCCCCGTTCTAAAAGAAATTAAGTCTGTGGTTTTGAAATTTGGCAGCTTTGTCCTAATGGAAGATGATGAGTCCAAGCCATCGGGCCCTGATGGATGAATCAGAAGGGCAAAAGGGATCTCACAACTAGCCTAGCTGTAGTGTTATATACTAAACTTGGTGTTCAGGTGTGTAATTTTATTTTTAAATGAGCTCCTCTATCTTTGTGTTACTTATGGCCACAAAGGCTGGAAATGTAGCATGCACCTCTCAATCACCCAGAAAGGATGTGCAAAGGGATAAATACATTTGTTTTATCCTTAACCTTACCAATGATTTGTGATCATTCAAGGTAATATTTCAAGAAACTGTGGTATTTCCTAATAAAATATGATGGTATAATACATTGATTTTCTTGGCTATTAAGATATTCTGTACTTTTCTTTTCTTTGGCAATACTACTATGCATCCCCAACAATGTTGATCAGACCTTAACCTGAAACTACTAAGCTGTTTGCTTTGTTATCACTTGTAACTGTTTCATCAAATCATTTGCCTATTATTAGTAGCATTTATTTTTATAATACAGACCAAGGTTTAAGAGTCTGGGAACTTTTCATCCACCACTGAGTCTTTTGAACCTGGTTGATATATCTATAATAAACAGGCAACAGACATAAAAGGAATGGTTCAAAGTGAGGAAATCCATATCCATCAAGATGACAGATTAAAATTACCATAATCATCTTAATCAATAAAACTGCTTTCTCACATGTAGTCCAAAAGAACTGTGGTTGTTCAGGACCAGTCTCATTAGCATGTGACATCAATGTAATTATTAACTATCAATTTAATTATCAACTATCAATTGATAGCCTATGACTAACATCTTTTCCCTGTTGCAGACAACCTTGTGATCTTACAGGAAATATTTCCTACTTCTGTAATGGCTTGGTTTGCAAATACTTTTATGAGTGATTGCAGCATATTGTTGACCCCGATTTACATAATTAAAATATACAAAAGCTTTCCAACAGTTTATTGATGGCCTGTGACTAATATAATTAATTAAATCAAGAAGATTCCAAACTAACTGAAGAAATATTTTCTCTTAATTTTAACTGCATTATTAATGGATAATCACCCTCTTATTTATGCCTCCGACCTCATGGAACAGTCAATATATTTTCTAAGCTGGAATAAAGTAATTAATGGGTGAAAATGGAAAAAAAATAAGTTGACTGGACTTTCATATACCAATATACAGATCAGTTATTTGAGCGCAGTAGCTGTGCCAAAGCTTGATCTTACTAGGAAATATTATGAAACATGATTTGTGTCACCATCCTTCCTTGCTATATGGTGATGATGACAGTAACTAGAGGTGACCACTTGTCCCCTCAAAACAGGAAACACTGTGACAGACTGCAGCAAGCATGTCAGGCTTTAATCACCATGTGCTGAGCCATCTGTGTCAGTGGAGAGAGAAGATGCATTTGAAGAAACTGAAAATGAAAGATCATATGTGTCAAGCCCTCAGAGGATAAAGTGCACAGGGGATTTTATTTACATAAGTGGAGACTTTGTGATGAAAAGCACCAGTCACAATTGATGGAAAATGACTATCAAAGCAAAATTAAAAAAAAAAAATTGTGCAAAAGTTAATGCCCTCCAAAATGTTGTGGTAGTAGAGGGAAATTGGCCACAATGTATATAAAAGTAATGAAACGATTAATGATTTCAGATACAACCACACACTAGAAATTACATGAGGACAGATTAATGCTTATAGTGATGGTAACATTCTTGTTTAGGTAATTACATTTAAATTGTAAATAAAGCATGATAACTAATTGAACAGATACAATGATTTTAAATCTACATATAAATAGTACATAGTTTTTAAAAAGGACTAGAACTATATGATCATGTATTTTCTTTGAATTGTGATTCAGAATATATTTTCCCTAGTCATGTCATCACTCAGTAAGCACAGTCTACTTGATTTGTTTATCACAGCCTGTCGTGGAGAATAAGAATCAAGTACTTTGTCTGATTCAGTAGGAAGTGACTTACATTGTGGAATATAGTGAGTGTTTCTGCCTAAAACTTCACATGGAGTACTTTTCCTTTGAAAAGGACAATTCAACTAAAGACTAAGATAAAAAAGAATTTACAGTGAAAGACTAATTAATCTGGGATTTTTGCATCATGGAAATTGATTTAAGTACCCATATGATTCATTTGAATGCTGGATTTTTTCTTTTTTCTTTTTTTTGTGCCATTAACAGTTTGCATGTAAAATGTTGCTACAGGCTGGTGTGTTTGAATACTTGGTTCTCAGTGCGTGGACTGCCATAATAGATAGAGAGCTTCACCAGAAGTAGGTCACTGAAAATGGGCCCTATATGATATAAGCCAGCATGGGGTCTCTCCACTTAATGACTGCCTGAAAAATGTAGTCAGGCACCTCATTTTCCTATGAGATGTATCCAGCAGCCTCATGCTGTTCATCTCCATGCTGTCCTTGCCATGGTGGATGCATTGCCTCAAAAGATGTTCAGATCATGATAAAGCCTTCTTCCCTGAGATGCTCTTTCAAAATGACTGGAAAAATAGCTCATCAAAAGGCATCCTCAGGAAGATCATAACAACCTGTTACAAGCAAGCAGTGGCTTCCAGTTTTCCCTTGGTTTGGATCAAAACAGTCACAGAAGATGACTGTTCAGAAAGCTAGTAATCAAGAGAATGAGTCAGAGTTGTACTTTTGTTGTTTTATTTACACTTACTTATTTGCACATGTCATGGTGCTAATCTGGAAGTCAGAGGACCACTTGGGGAAGTTGGTTCCCTCATTCCACCACCTGGATTCCAAGGATCCAACAAGGTCAGCAGCCTTGGCAACAGGCAGCAGGTCATCTCACAGGCTCAACAAAATAAAGGTTGCTATTGAACAGAGAATTCCGAACACCTGGTGTTCGACTTCTGAGGGAGTAGAAAGAGACCAGGTTGGAAAAGACAGGAGTCTAACTTGAAACAGATGGAACTGTTTTCAGTTTACACGGTGAGCTGCAGCCTCTCTCCTGTAAATAATTGAGAGGCTTACCAAGAGAAAAGAGGGGACTGTGATCTTTTATGGGGATGAGAGGCTTTAGAATGGGGAAATTATTTCAGTCCTGGGGGCTATGTGTGGTTCTGCAGACTCTCTTTTATGGAATTTCATGCTTCAAGCAAAACAGATTATTTTGGGGAGATGAATTAGCTCTGCAAACATTACTTCTGGGGAAGACAGAGCAAGGTCATTTGTAATCTTGTAGGAATCTTGTTTTGCTAGCAAGAACTCTATCACCCAGGAACTGGTCATCAAGGCACCACTGCTGAGACAATGATGGTCCAGAAGCATGCAGAGGGAAGATTCCATAGAAAAGCAAAGAAGGAGAGATGCCATGGCCATAACTAGTACAGAAGGAGACACAGAGAAGAGGCAGTATGAATGTAGCTGATGGAGAACTGGGGAACTGGCCATGCTTGGGGTGCTCTGCTGTGATACCCAGCGTTCAGTGCTGTGCTTGTATGGAAATACATCTTGAAAATATACAACCAACTTCACTACTTTGGGAGAGCAAGTCTCCACATTCATATTTCCCATAGAAGTTACAGCAAGTGTTGCTAGACCATCCCACCAGCTTCTTCCTTGTGACCCTTTGTGCTGCAGCACAGTGCCACTGTAAAATACACTCAGCAGGATTCAGCTTGGTGGCACGAAAGGGTACATGATTCACTTTCATAAACCTTTATGACTGGTGGATCTAAGAATTCTGGGAAAGTCTGGTTGACTTATTAGAGTTACAATGGCATGGAGAGGTTGGAAAGCTTGCATATCCAGAGCCTAGTTTATCTTTGGCTATCTATATTCTTCTCAGTAGTCCTTCCTTGTCCACTTCTGTGTCTGACCTAAGACAAAGTGACAAATAAAGTCTGGCCTAAGTTGCTGTGACTGACAGGTAAGCAGTATTTCAGCCTGTACTAATGTAAGTCCTAATTTCTGCCAATCAGTATACTAAAAACGCTACCAGATAGCATCAAGGGCCCACAGCTAAGGCTTCTACACTTGGCTGTAACTCACTTCCCTGGTCTTTCCACCCACATATTTGGACAGTGTCTTGGTTTCTGACCCATTTTTTTGTTCTGTTATTATAAAAAGTTTGTGGAAATGCTTCCACATTGGAACTTCAAAGGAATATAAATCTGTGTTCCTGGGCCCCCTGTTACTCACTCGGCTCCAGAATAATTGTAAAATTATTATGAACAGAAATTTTAAAAATGAGATTATAAATGTAAAATTTGATTTAAAATTTCTATAGGAACTGAGAGATGACGGAGGAAGTAAAGTCCTTATCATGTAAATGTGACTACCTGAGTTTGAATCTCTAACACCCACTAAAGAGTCAGGCACACAGTTGTCAGTCTAACAGCCCAGTGCCAGGTAGGCAGAGACATGTGAGAGTGTGTGTAAATGTATGTGTGTGACTGTGTGTGTTTGTATGTGATGAGTGTGTGTGTGTGTGGTGTGTGGTGTGTGTGTGTGTGTGTGTGTGTGTGTGTGTGTGTGTGTGTGTGTGTGTGTGTGTGTGTGTGTATAAATGTCACAATGAACAAATTAATGTATGGTTATGAGTAGGAAACTTTCAAGAATTGGTTTTCTTTTTTTCCATTATGTAGATCCTGTAAATCAAATTCAGGTCATCAGTCTTGGTGGCACATTTACCTGCTGACCCATAAGCTACCAGTGTACAGACTAATGGCATAGAAAACCCAGTCAGTGAAATACCTTAGAAATAGCAAACCTCAAAGACAACATGGACTTCCAGGTATAGGAGACATTTGAAACCTCTAAACATGCATGAGCCAAACAAAAGACTTTTTGCAATAGCTAAAATGCCAAAAATATGAAAAATTAAGAACTAGAAAGTCATAGATCTTGAAAGTCATAGAACTTGAAAGTCATACAACCACTTTACTATGTGGTGCTATATTATTTGTGATTTATTAAAGCTTGCTTGAGGATTCAGAAAGCAAAGTCAACCACAAGCTATAGAAGCCAGGAGGTGATGGTACACACCTTTAATCCAACCACTTAGGAGATGCAGGTAGATGGATCTCTGATAGTTCAAGGCCACACCGAGCTAAAAGCAATATCTCTAGTCCTAAAGAAAAACAGCTCACACAAAGATGATCTCAAAACTTGGAATCATACGCCTTTAATTCTAAGACCTATAAGAGGTATTTAAGATGGGAACAGGGTCTCAGAGCTGGCATTCATTCTCCAGTCACATTGAAGATAGGAAGACATTGAAGTCCTAGGATTCTCCAGCCACGATTAGAAGAGGCAGCAGCCTGAGGTTTGGCAGAGTCAGGGCATCCTTTCAGTCTGAGGTAGAATAAGAGCTAGTGGCCAGCTGCTTTGTTTTTCTCATCTTCAGCTTGAAGCTTGAACCACAATGTCTGTCTCTAGGTCGTTTATTTTATTCATTCGTGTTACATTACTAACACAGCATAATCCCTAACTACATTCTAAATAGTTGTACCAACAGTCAAGTGTAGTCATCACCCATCATCAGTAAAATTTCTCTTTGCAACAAATTGAGGCCATTTCAAAAAACCACAACTAATCAAAACGTAGAGTGGCAGAATCCCAACAAATTCACCTACAACACAACTACTGCACCCACAGCTCAGGGAACATCGTGGAAGAGGGGGCAGAAAGATTGTAAGAGCCAGAGGACCTAAAAGTTTGCTGTAAAATTATGTCTCCTAGTAATGTCAGAAACAACATCCATCAAATCTCACTAACACAACTGCCCAAACATGACCTGAACATGGACAACAGTAGAAAGGCTAAAATAGATAGGGGAAACCCCAACCTCAGCCCTATACAGAGAACTACAGGCAACTAAAGTATGCTTAGAGTGAGACAAATAGTCTTCCCAAGGGAAGAGCACACCACCTAGTTATCCAATACTAAATGGTCAGCCTAGAAAGCATGCACACAGGTAACAGTATACAGACATAGCAGGTTGTATTTAGGAATATATGTGTAAATGTATATGCATGCACACACATATATGTTTATATAATATATATATATAAATTAATGGTAAAAGAAGCAATTAATTAATTTGAAAGAGAGCAAAGAAGGGGGTATATGGAGGGGTATCGATGTGGAAAAGGATCCCTAAAATAAAAAAGTAATTTTTAAAACTTTGAAGCTCTGAAAAAAAATGCCAGCTTATTTATAAATGAGAAGACATTTCCCAAGAGCAACTTGAAATTCAAGAGAGAAAGAAATGACAGAATGATGCATTTGGAGCCTGAAAGAAAATCACTGTCAACCTATATTATTTATATAAATCCAAGTTATACTTTATAATAAAAAGAGAAATAAAGATTTTCCAAAACAAGCTCAAATTACCAGAATTCCCAGGTATTAAACCAGCCTTGCTGATGATACACAGAGGAATCTTACTCATAAAAGAGGAGGGTAAACACAACCAAAAGAGCACAGCAAAGAATAAGTTTCTGTGTTATTTAGTGAGTCCCTGGATCAAAATGAAGTTTATGAGCGAGCAGGCAATATAACTCTGAGGTGGAGCACTTGCTCAGCATCCTGAGAAGAAGAAACAATCAAATCAATGGGAAAATCAATGGAATAGGCACTTTTCAAAAGAAGTACAAATGGATGATGACTATTTAAAAATGGAACATATTCACCTGTCAGGAAAATACAGATCACAGCTACATTGAGATTATACCTCAGTCAAGTCAGAAGGATTACTAAGAAAGTCTAGCAGAATGTCTTCTAGAAAGAATATAATATGGGGCCTCTGGCAGTAGAACCAGTATTTATCTCTAATGCAGAAATGAACTTCAGGAGCCCATCCCCTATGGAGGGATACTCTGTTAGCCTAGATACAGGGGGAAGGCCTAGGCCCTGCCCCAAATGACTTGACAAATTTTGATTATCCCTCATGGAAAACCTCACCCTCCCTGGGGAGTGGATGGGGGATGTGATGGAAGGTCTAAGGGGACATTGGAGGATGGGAGGGAGAGGGAACTGGGATTGGTATGTAAAATAAGATTGTTTCTAATTTAAATAAATTTTGTTTAAAAAAAATTAAAAGAGAAGGCCATAAATAGCATTCATGCTATAGAGTTTGGTGGGGAAAATGCATGTGTGTGTGTGTGTGTGTGTGTGTGTGTGTGTGTGTGTGTGTGTGTATACAAATGTGTGTGTGTGTCTACTTTTTGATAATTTATTCTGCAGATGGAAAATACACACATTTGTAAAAGATAGTTTTTCATAAAGTAAAAGTTTAGAAAAATACAATACAATAGTTTGGAGTAAAAAATATTAGTGGAAACTAAAACTAATGGAAATGAGTATGGAGTTTCCTCAGACTACTCTATTGTGCAATTATACCATTTCTGAGAGTTTACTGAATGTAATCAATGACTACATGGAGTATATTTACCTGTGCAGTCCTGTTTACCATGGTGACAATCAGTCAATTCATGAAATAGGTGTCCATCAACAAATGAATGTATAATAAAAATGTGATACACAGACCCCCCCACACACACACACGGGAGGGGGGTATATACAACATAAAAAGAAGGAATCGTGATTAGTAATTTCCAAAAATATTGATATAACTAAAAATAACATTTATTTATTATTTATTCATTCATTGGTTTTCTTGAGAAAGAGTTTCTCTGTGTTGCCTTGGCTGTCCTGGAGCTTGCTCTGTAGACCAGGCTAGTTTCAAACTCAAAGACTCACTTCCCATTGCCTCCTGAGCACTGGGATTAAAGGTATGCACTACCACTGCCCAGCTGAAAAATACCATAATTTTAAAATAAACCAGACTCAGAAAGGCAATTAACACATATTTTCTTAGAAGGAAAAGTAAATCATGAAATTAAAGAACAATTATAGATAAGAAGGTATATCAGGTAGGAGTGGTGAGAAGAATGGGTTGTAAAGGAAGTATGAAGGGACAATATGATCAAATAATATGCCTGTGTAAAATTGTCACAATAACACTCATTAGTTTGGACCATTAATATGTGCAAAGAGAGTACCATATTAACTTTTCAGGGAACTGCAACATTTTATGAGCTATATGTTACATTTATGTTTACATAAAATGAAATTACTTTTCAAAAATTGTAAAAATCTCAAAACTAATGAGACACCACCAACTTCATCAGAGGAAACATAAATTTTCTTACTTATGAGTGTTAAAATTGTTTTAATACAAGTCTATATAAATATTATGAATATAATAAAAGCATCGAGAGTAATTTTATATTCATAAACGCATACCAATTCTCTGTAGATATGTTTGATTCATATAACCAGTGTTGTATTTCATCGTAAATGAACTCTAATATTTGAAAGTAACATAATATTGCCACAATGAAAATCATTAAAAATAGCTGCGGAATTTTAATTAGACTTGGACCATGGCTTCCAGGTACATTTTATGTTTCCAAGAAGTATCATAACTCTGTCAATTAATTATGCCTGTGGTCCAGTGGCTAGACTCAAGATTTAACAGACGAATCTGATTATTATCAAGTGAACGAAACTAAGCTTTCTTCTGAAAAAAAAATCACATTTAAAAATCATGTATTTCATGTTGCATAGGAAATTGGAGCTAATTTCTCTTTAGTTTGTGATTTTTTGGTGGTGGGATACATCAGGCAATTGTGAGGTTTAAATGTTTTAGTTATTACCTGGGATTTGATCAGAAATGCAAATTGATAATACATTTTTGCATAAATAAGTAAATAAATAAACAAAAAATTACAATCAATAGAGAAAGCAGCCCAATTAACATGGTTAATAAATAGAATGTTGACAGTAAGAAAGGGTCACTTGCAATAAAAAATGATAAGGCAGAATCACCAAAAATTAACACGGTTAGCTTTTGAGATTAATTTGCCTAGAACCAGACATTTCAGGGGCATTGCTGCCTTGAGTGTCCTCTTGGAGTGACTTCCCTGGGGGAACAGTGGTATCACCAGAATTCTACCAGGACTTCCAGAACAGTGCAGTTCTTCACATTTTCATTGTCTTGGCTCAACTGTCATGGGCTCATATGATGAAACTGAGCCCACCCCTTTAAATCATTCTTTTATTAGTTCAAAATCAACTGATCTGTAACCTGAACATCTCTGAAAAATCATCCCCATGAAGTTAACGGTTAGTACTTTTCTTTGTACTCACAGTCCCAACTGTTACTTTGGGCAGCCCTGGGGTCACACTCTATAACTCTCCCTCTTACTCTCAATAAAAGTTGAGTTTTTAATTCCCCCATTGCTCTTTCTAATAGGAGTAGAACCTGTGTTGGTTTTCTGTGGACTTGGACATGCTTCCTCTTAATATATAAATCTACCCTCTGTCTATATAGATCCTTACAAGATACAGGACTTCACTTGGTTCCAGAAGTCCAGGCTGAAGCAGTAACTGACATACTGGGTAAAACAGTAAAGGACAAGGTAAGATCAGAACCTGGGCTGAGAGATTCACAAAACACACTTTATTTTCATCTGGTGCTTATTTAAGAAAAGGGAGTTAATAATCACAGAAAAACAAACAATACAGCAAAGTTCAAAGTATCACTGAACTTCTGCAATGCACATTTCTTTTTTCATTTGTCATACTAGCCACAGTCCCCTCCTTTTGTCTCTCCCCCTACTTTCCCCACCCCCCATCCACTCCTCACAGGAGGTAAGGACTCCTTTGGGGAGTAAACAAAATCTGGCATACCAAGTTGAGGCAGGACCCAGTGCCTTCCCCCTGCATCTAGGCTAAGCAAGGTATCCGACCATAGTGAATGGGCTCCAAAAAGCCAGTTCATGCCCCTGGGATAAGTCCTGGTGCCACTGCCAGCCTCACCCTAACAGATCTAGCCACATAGCTGTCACCCCCATTCAGAGGGCTTAGTTCAGTTCATTGAAGGATCCCCAGCTGTCAGTCCAGAGTCCATGAACTCCCATCAGCTGGAGTCAGCTGTCTCTGTACTTTTCCCAATCATGTTCTTGACCCAGCTTTGTTCATATGATCCCTCCTCCCTCTGTTCAACTGAACTCCAGGAGTTGATCTGGAGAATCCTGAGATTGAACACCAGTTCAGAGACCTTGCTTCTATGTTATATATCTCCCTAATGCTGGTATTAAAGTCTATGATCCCAGGTGCTGGAATTAAAGGCATGATCTGTTACTCTTCACTTTTGTGTAGGCCATGATGGGCTTGAATTAACAGAGATCTGTCTACCTCTTAATCCTGAGTCCTGGGATCAAGGTGTGAACCTCCACTACCTAATCTCTATAGCTTGAGGCTTATTTTGCTTTCTGAATCCTCAGACAAGCTTTAATAAATCATAAATAATATATCATCACACTAAACTCTGCACATTTATTTCTATTAAAATAACAGACTTCAATCTTGACAATCAACTACTTTATCATTGGTTAAATATCCAGAAAAAGAAAACAGAACAGAACAGAAAGAGATAGAATCAGCCCTAGCCCTTCACTTTTCCTAATCATGACAACAAAAATAAAGATTCCTACCTAAATAAGCATAAACAAAAGAGGTAGAAACCCCTCATCAAACCCTAACCAGGAATGCTAGGTATGGAATATCAGAATCCCTAGCAGCCATCCTCCCTATGGCATGGAAAGCCTGAGAAAATGACATCAATGTGTGTTTGGTATTTGCCATCTCTACTAGGACATTTCATATTCTTGGTAACTCTTATATCTTATAAATTAGAAAATGAAATTTTAAGGAGGCTAAATATTATGTGACTTTCACAGAAGTATGAAGGTAATATTTAACTCTATCTTTTGGGTTTTTTGTTTGTTTGTTTGTTTTAAGAAATATCCTATATGATTTCTTACTTTGGTTCCATGGCACAGCAATCTTAAGAGAGTTTGTTTCTCTATGCATTTACTTACCAAGTATACAACACAAGCATATGTACAAATGAGTATGCACATCTTTTCTGAGCTAAATTGCTTGAAATACTTAGACTCATCTATTTGTTGTATGTCTAACTCACAGCAACAATCACAGACATTGACAGAAAACATAACTAGGTGCAGCTCAATATAACTGGTTAAATTTTCATATTTTGACTTGACACCAATTACTGTCTATCAATGGCATGCCATTCTGGTTCATATTTCACTTTAACTTAAAAACCCAAATATTACAAGTAACTTGAAGATGAGTTATTAGAAAACATCGTGTTCCATATCTTAGTATAGTTGTGGGATGGAATTAAATGAAAATCTCCAGCCATAGAGTTGTCAAAGCGAAATAGAACTAGAGAACAGTATTCCTGTGCATTGTGAGTCTTCTAGAACTGTGATTAAAGTGCACCCTTTACTAGGTTCTAATGTAAAATAGTACTGCTTTGCTTGGAATAATGTAATCATGTGACCCTTTCCTCCACCTACCACACTAGGGAAATCCAGAGTGATAAAAAAAATCTGTGAGTTTATCTTGTCTGATACTGTATTTCTGCAATAGTGCATATAAAATTGTAGGTTGTCAATAACTATGTATCTGTTGAGTTCAAGAAACACAAAGGGCTATTATTCAAGATAATTCTTTAGTCACATATACAAGATATTTTAAACTTTCAAAATTTCCTTCAATGGTTGCAAAGTCATTATATTTGCCAATGGGGCCTTGCGTGCATATTTAAAAAAAAAAAGTTCCATGAACAATAAAAAGCTCTGTTCACTTTAATTCATTGCTAACAAATTGTGAGATAGAAGAAATCTTCATTTCTAGTATTTTCTTTTCTTCACAGTTACAATTAACACACTACCAAATTAATTCTGAGAAGCCCAATAAGTTGGTTTCTTTACCCCACTTTTGTCCAAACTATCCTGTTTTTCCAGAGTTTTGGTCATTTTCTAGTTCTCATTGAAGAGTTTGTTCAGTTGTAGTTTTTGAAGAATTTGTCTTTTTAGATGAGTTGCAAAATGTATGTGCATGACATTATTTTAGGTTTATTATCATTCAAAATCTGCATGACAAAAGTGATGTAATCCATATGGATACTCATGCAGTTGTTTTGTTATCATTTCCCCATGAGTTTTAGTAAACATTTATCACTATATTTTTGATTAGTGAGATTTTGTGTTTTGGGGTTTTATTGTTTTGTGTTTTGGGGGTTCTTTTTCTATTTTCCTGTTTAGTTTTATGGATCAGCTCTTAATTCATTAGTTCCTTCTTTCTACTTGATTTGGATTAATTTTGCTGTTACTTTTTTCATTTTCTATTTCCTTTAAATGAAATCTTGGGTTATTTGAGAGTTTTCTTAGCATGGGCAGTTAAAGCTGTGCATTTTACTCTAAACATTAGCTTATCTGACTCTTTACAAAATTTGGCATGCTGTGATTTCATTTTGATTCAGTTGAAAATACCTTCCCCTCCAGTCCCAGAGAGATGTCTAAGTAGTTAAGAGCACTTGTTACTCTTGCAGATGACCCATGTTCAATTCCTAGAACCCACATGGTGACTCACTCTGTCTTACTCCAGTTCCAGGGAATCAAATGCCCTCTTCTGGCCTCAGTAGGCACAGGCATACATGTAGTGCACAGACTCCACGTACAGCAAAACAGTCACACAGGAAAAAAAAAAATGAAAGTACAATTAAAAGTCAACCTGGACTAAGAAGTTAGCTGATTTCAAAAGGAAAGAAAAGTGGAGTAGGGGGAGCTTACCCCCCCTGAGATTTCCTCTTGGACTTACATAACATTTAGAACTATGAACTGTGTTGCTTACATTCTCTATTATTTGGGTGTTTTCCTGTTATTGATTTCTAGTTTCCTTCCATTATCATAAAAAGCATTCTTGGTTGGATTTGAATGCTTCTAAAATTGTTAGGTGTTTTTTGTGGCTAAAAGTTTGGTCAACCTGCTTAAAAATTCCAGCTGCACTGAAGAAAAAAAGTCTGCCTTTGCTTTGTAAAATGTTACATAGCTGTAATTAAGAATGAGTTGGTTGTAATTGTTGATTTTTCTGCTATTTCACGTGTTTCCTAGATAAGAGTGTTGACATATCAGACTAGTATGAATTTGTATTCCTCTCTGTTAGGTTTTATTTCCCTTAACTTGAAACTTCCTTCAAAAGTTGTAGGCACAACTAATCCAAAGATTTTCCTTAGTGAATTAAGCCTTTCACTGTTATGTTATTTCTTTCTTTTCTACTAACAATTCTATTTGATCTACTCACAGTCTGCTTTGTTGGATATTATAAGAACTACTTCAACTTTCTGTCCGTTAGTCCTTATATGATATTTCTATCCATTTTAATGTTTTCCTCTTTGAATGTAGAAATATCTTATAACTGAAGCAAATTTCTCATAGATAGCAGTTGGCTAATGTTTTTTGTTAAACTCTTTCAGAAAATAATTGTCTCTTCACTGAGTATTTAGATATCTTGAATTTAATGTGATTATTGATATTTTAACAAATCTACTTAACAAGATAATTTACTTGTTATCTGAGTTCTCATTTACTAAAGCTTTCTTTCTTTTTTTATTGAGTTTTTATACATTACTTAGAGAATTATAATATAAAAGTCCTTCTTTTTATTCTATTCTAAAATCGTTTTACTATCAGTCAGCATATTTTTTAGTGATTTCACCCCACATGGCATTATAATATACTTATGACTTGTCACAGTATTTCAAGCATAAAATTAATTTTACCTTGCTTCTATTAAATATAGGAAATTTAGCCCTAAATATAAGTGCTTTTAATGTCCTCTCTTTATGTTGCATTATTTTATTTACATATATTGCATCTTTCATTAGTTCTACTAGAAAAAAAAATAAACTGAAAATAAATGTAACGTGTAACTCAAAAAATCTATTCTCAAAAAAGGATCAGGCCTTAGTATTTACAATAGTAGCACTGATAAAGCTGCAGATCATTATGTTAAGCAGAATAAGCAAAGCTCAGAGAGACAAATACAGTGTGATTTCACTCATACTGACTCTAAAATGATGGTTCCATATAAGTTAAGAGCAACTAAATGGTAATTAGAAGCAAGAGAAAATCCTGAGAAGGTGTGACTGGAAATGTCAGTCATTGGGTGATATTATCGTTAGATGGAAACAAAGTATCCTGGTGTAGTATTACATAGTGGGGTGATGGTAGATAAGGGTATATCTACTTTTTAAAGGCTAACATAAAGATACTAAATGTCATACCATAATAAAATCATAAATGTTTAGTAGCTAAGCATGTTTATTCAGATTTTAATATTGCATAATGCATGTATATATTTCATGATCATATGGCATCCAGTTAATGGGCATCATGTTTATTATCAAGTTTTAAACATAGTCAATAACTAGATAAAAACCCATTTCCAGACATAATCTAACTACTAAAAAGCAAGCACAGTCTGCCCATCCTCCAAAAAACATTCCAGAAAAAGTCAGGGGGAAAAAAAGTGATACATTATAGGTGAGGAAGTCATGCCATGAATGACAACATGATTACTAGACAGCAGATTGAGTAACTAGGTCAGAAAAGCTAAGGAGAAAGGTCTGAAAGAGTTGAGCAGAAAAAAAAGCTATCAAAGCAGCAATTAATGTTGCCCAAAACTGCTCTGGGAAGTGGGGGTAAAATAAAGACATCCACAGATGGAGAAAGACTAAGATAACTGACCACTAGCTGAGCCACTGCAAAACAAACAAATATTATATAGAGCTGTAAACACATGAGAAAAACTGTATCATAGATAAAGTTGGGTCAGAAGAAATGAGGAAAAGCAAAGTTGGTAGACATAGTGATATATATGTATGTATCTCCTCACAACATTTAAAATGCATGTGAAAGGTGAAATGAGTTAAAATATGGCTGGAGAGATGGCTCATACTGCTCTTGTGGAAGACCTGAGTTATGTTTCCAACATCTATATCAGGTGACTCATAATTACCTATAATTTCATCTCCAAGAGATCTGACCCCCTCTTTTATAGGGGCACCAGGCAGGCACACAATGCACATCATACAATAAGTCTTTTAAAAAGTAAATAAATATATTATGGTATCTCTTTTCTTGCTCTCCTATATTCTTCCCCTAACTCTATCTTCCTGCTCCCTCATATTGCCATTAGAGGTTTAAAAAGAAATCTGGCACTAGGGAAATGTCCAGAGATCCACAAGGATGATCCTAACTAACAATCTAAGCAAGAGTGGAGAGGCTACCTTAAATGCCCTTCTACAATAATGAAATTGACAACTACTTCATATGCCATCTAGAGCCTTCATCTAGAAGCTGATGGAAGCAGAAGCAAATACCCACAGCTAACCACTGAGCCAATCTCCTGGAATCCAGTTACAGAGAGGGAGGAGTGATGAGCAAAGGGGTCAAGACTGCGCTGGAGAAACCCATAGAAACTGCTGACCTGAACAGGGGGAGCTCATGGACCCCAATCTGATAGCTGGGAAACCAGCATAGGATCAACCCAGATTTCCTGAACATGGCTGTTAGTTAGGAGGACTGAACAATCTATGGGGCCTCTGGTAGTGGATCAGTATTTATCCCTAGTATACGAATGGACTTTGGGAGCCCATTCCACATAGAGGAATACTCTCTCAAACTAGACACATGGGGGGGAGAGCCTAGGCCCTGCTCCAAATGATTTGACAGCCTTTGAAGAATCCCACATTGAAGACCTCACCTTCCCTGGGAAGCAGAAAGGGGATGGGGTGGGGGTTGGGGAGGATGGAGAAGACAGGAGGGTGAGGGACATGGAATTGTCAGGCAAAACAAGCTTATTTCAAGTTTAAATTAAAAAAAAATATTATCATAAAAAGTAAATAAATCATTTTCCTTCTTTTTTTTATTAATAATATAATTTTAAAATTTTACATGTGGATCCCAGTTTCCTCTCCCTTCGTCCCTCCATCCCTCCTTCCTTCCCTCCCTCTTACCTCTTTTCCCTGTGACATGTGCCCTGGCCACCCTCCCCCCACCTCCCCACCCCCATTCCACTTGTAGGGCCATGCTATCCAGGTTGGGCCATGTAAATCTGTCAAGTCATTTGAAGTAGGGACTAGGACTTCTTTCCTGTCTCTAGGTTAAGGGGGTATCCCTTGTATTCTAAGAGATTCACATATGGTCCCTCACAAAAGGGGTAAGGGACAAGTCCCCCAGAGCACATGGGAAATGGGGGGGCAGTTAATGGAGAGAGAACTAGGAGAAAGAGAAGGGGAGGAGAGGAAAACATGTGTGAATAAATCATTTTTTAAAAGGAGGAGTCTGGTAGGTTTTGCCCCATGTTTTATTGAGCTATAATTCATTAATTAAAGAAATGCATATGGTTACAGTGTACAATGTGTTTTGATGAACATTTATACTGTGAAATAATTATCACAAAGCTAATTAACACATATATAATACCACTTAGTATCTTTGTCTTTATTTTTATGAGAACATTTAAGATCTCAGAAAATTTTAAAGTATGAGAAAATATTATTGGTCATAGTTGCCACGCCCTATGTTAGATATCCAGAACTTCTTCATGCTGTTTCACTGAAATCCAGTCATCTACCCTTGAAATACCCTGCCTGCACCTCTCTAGTTCCCCTGTTCCCCGGGCCCACACAGCCACTCCTCCACTGTTTAATTACTGGGGCCTAGAGCATAAAGCTTGGCTGGGGTCCTGAAAGCTCACTTTCATGAAGAAAAAAGATGTCAGAGTATAGAGAGAAATTGAAAGACAAAAAACAAAAAATTCTAAAGTTGGGCCAAAACTGAAGACAGAAATTCTTAGTGTCTATGATTTCATAGCAGTGTCACTGAAATGTTTTTAAAAGTGAGGAAATATGTGTATGGAGAAAGACAGGTTCTCCTGGAAGATGGGTCTTTCTCCTGTTGTTTAAGTGACACATTCTCTTGTTCCCCAGTATTACACATCTATATCACACACACACACACACACACACACACACACACACACACACTCACAGGGTTTTTTGTTTGTTTGTTTGTTTGTTTTGTTTTGTTTCATGCTTCTACAAAACCATCTTCCAAATTGTTATATGCATAGCATTCCCACAGACAATGTATAAAAAAAAACTTTTGTTGTCTTTTGGTTTATCATAGTAGTCACTCTAAGTAAAGGGAGGTGATGTCTAATTATGGCTTAGTTAGTTTGCATTCCCTAGTGATGTTGAGAATTGTTCTTTATGTCTATTGACCAGTTGTTTATAATATTGTTAGAAAGATCTGTTTAGGTATTTTCCTTACTTCAAACTGGCAGTTTTCTTGCTATCAAGTTGTTCAGGTGTGTGTTTGTGTGTGTGTGTGTGTGTGTGTGTGTGTGTGTGTGTGTGTGCGCGCGCGCGCGCATGTGTAAGATACTATATGCAACTCACAGTTCTTGATTACTTTGCTGTAAAGATGCATTTGCTATAATCTCACTTTTTTTTCTATTTTGCTCCCCATGATTTAGGAGTTATTAAAAAAAATATTCTGTCCAAATCAGAATCAAGAAAACTTTCCCTGAAGTCTGGAAGTAAAGCAGATTCTACTCTGATTTTGGTGATCAGAACTCAGATATTTGTTTATGGTCACATCCACTCCTGCGAGCTTTGTAATCTCCCTTTCATCAAGGTCTTTAACACTCTCATTTCCCAAAGATCTCTCTTCTAGTTTCTGGGGGCTAGAAACCTAGGACCTTGACTTCACTTTCTTTTGTGCACTTAGGAAACCAAGCCTTGGTAAAAACAGAGATACAAGAAGCATTACTAATGTTTTGAGTGGCCCTAGAGCCTGAATATTCACATGAAAAAGAATTAATTAGACGCCATCACACACTGCAAACAAAAACTAACTAAAAGCAGGAATAGAGCTCAGTGGTTCAGTATTTGTTAAGATGTGTGAGGTTTCAAGTTCAGTTGCAACTGGATAGAAACCAGTGGTCATTTGGTAACTACAGGTAAGTGAAATAAGGTGTGTGTGTGTGTGTGTGTGTGTGTGTGTGTGAGTGTGTGTCACAAGTGCCAGTCTGCTTTTTGGTTATATTTTCTTTTTCCTTTCCTTTTAAGACCACAAGAATTTTAAAGATCTAGATTTCTGTAGTAGCTTTAGTTTGGGCAGTATTAGTTTAAGTTAGTTTAACAGAAGAGACTCATGGACTTAAATGAGTTCTGGATATCACACTAAAATCATTTTCCATGGAATGAATAGCTATAATATATAATTACCTAATTGTATGTTATTAAGACAAAATAGATTTTGCTTCTTCTGGCACTCAAATTCAGGACTAATATGAAGTTAAATCCACATTTATAATTGGCAATTTTATAAGGAACACTAAGAAATTGGAGGCAAGTAAAGATGTAAATCTCAGAATGCTTAAATATGCTGTTTAACTGTTGAGGGTGTCACCAGGTTTACCAGGTAATTTCCATCTACTGTGGCTTATAGGTTAAAATTTTGCATATAAATTTATGTTTTCCACTACTTAGAAGAAGCAAAAATAATTCAAATGGCATCAAAGGCCTAAATTCAAACGCTGAAACTGTTATGAATAGGGCTTGAAGGAGAATGTGGTAGGTGACAGAACTGCGACAGGTCCTGCAGCAGTAGGCTGGGACCACAGTGGATGAGGGACAGAAAGGGGGAAACAGAGACCTGAAGACGTGACTTACAGGAACAGCTTATTGATGGAAGGTTTATCGGAGAAAGAGGGAGAGACAGAGACAGAGAGAGAAAGAGAGACAGAAAAGATCTGCCTCTTTGATAGAAGAAGAGGAAAGTGGGCAGAGTTTTTCTCTTAAAGAAATCTCAGTGTCTGTGTACAGAACCAGGGACTGTGCCAAGTTCAAGCAGCAGAACGAGAGAATGAAAATGAGGACACAACTGCCCCTAGATATGGTTAAGGAAAAGGGCTTTATTGTAGATATGAGGGAATGTCCAGGCAGAGGCTTCTGGAAGGGTCCAGACTGCACATGGCCAGCAGCTTAGTCTGGTCAGTGAAAGAAGGTAAGGGAGAGTGAGAGAGGAAGAGAAGGGAGAAGGGGCAAATGGACCAAGATAGGAGCTGAAGACCAAGAGAGTTGAGAACAACCAAAAAGATGAAAAGAACCAAGGGGGCAAAGGGCCAAAATTGTGGAGTAGTATAGGAATCAGATTCTGGGGAGAGAGAAGTGGAAGCAGAGAGGGGAGTTTAGGATAGGGGTCCTGGTGAGAAGAGCTAGGAGCAGCCCTGGTCTTGAAGGAAACTTGTCCCAGGCTTCTTTTGAACCTGAGGAACTGAATCTGTTGAGAAAGTGGAAAGACAGTCCATAGGATGAGAAAAAAAGATTTGTATTTTGTAAGGTGATGGAGAGTTTATACCAAGTTGCTGTGTAGCAGTTCCTCTGAAATTAAAACCTTCCATCTTGGAGGGAAAGAAAACGGGGAGGGGAGTGAAACAACAGGATAGTTTTAAATAGAATGCTTACATGGAGATGAAACTCTCCATCCTGCAAGGGAAGTACTTTAAGAGAGGATGTAAACAACCCAAAATAGCTCCAGGAAGTCCTTGAGACTGACCAGATTCACTGGCTCCTCCCACTCCAAGAGTTATATAAGCAAAAAAGACTTCTGGAAGCTACTCTTAGGCAAGCCCAGCTGCCGGAAAAGGAGCAGAATTAAGCCTAACAGCCAAGAGGAAGCAGAGATTAGCTGAGCTGCCTAGAAGATGCTCAGATCACCTGATCCACCTAGAAAAGGACATTCTCCAGCCTGTTGAGCTACTTCCCAGTAGGCTCAGTGTACTCCCAGTTTCCAGATTCTGTTAATTGCCACCCATGCTGTACTGGACTTTGTTGTGTAACTGCCTTTGAGTCATTTCTGCCCCTATAAATTACCCCTTGCCCATATTCCTTTAAAACCAGTAAAACTCACCAATTAACAAAGCTGGACCTTGGTACTATCCATATTTTGATCTGTTATCAGTTCTCTATCTGGGGTGAGTAGACATTTGCCCATGTTTCTCCAAAAATAGTATTTCATAGAACAGAGTACAAAGGGTACTGCTTTATATTCAACAACAAAAATCAACCATGGTAAAATGGGCAACATAGTTAAAGAGACCTCCCTACAAAAAGAAATGTATAAATGATCTACATGTGAGTAAGTTTGTCCTCACTCCCAGTGTGTCTGCATCCCTGCAATCCCATTTCTCATTAGACAGTTGCAAGAGAGTAAGAGAGTGTTGCTCCCATAGGTATTCACTGGGAAATGCAACTCAAATTCACAATAAGACAACATTCAAACTTACTAAGAAGGCTGTAATACTAAAGGTTAACAAATGTAAAGTGAGGATGTGGTAAAATGGAATCCTTCACAGTACTGTATGAACACATACTGCTCAGTCCATTTGTAAAATAATTTACAAGCTCTTTGAAAGTTAAATATAGAGTTAAATGTGATCCTGAGTAATTCTGCTGTTTTTTATGCATTCACAAGAATTAAAAATGTGCAGTGCATACACAAACACAATGTGCATACATATATCCCATATAATTTTTCACAGAAACAGACAGTACAAACTATTAAATGCCTACCAGTTTATAAACAGATGGAATAAACTATAAGTCATTTATGTTACAACATGGATGAACCTTGTGAATAGTATTCATTGAAGAAGCCTTTGGCAAGTTTCCATATATCATTCCTTCTATATGAAATTCCAGAAGAGACAAACATAGACAGAGAAGGCAGATTAGTGTAGGGTCCTTAGATCTCTCTGAATGACCAGAAGACACCTAATATGCAATTACAGAAAGTAGCTTTATTCTCAAGGCAGAAAAACCAGCTTGCTGGAGTCCACCCAAAATGGCATTGACCCCAAGGGAGGATAAAGCAATCCCTCTTAAGCCTGAATAGAGAAATTCCAGCTGTGGTTAAGTGTACTGTGAAGTGATTGTGTATAGACCCTTACTGGTACAGGAATCATTTTATGATTGGCTCATTACATCTGGTCAGTAACTATGGTTGCTGTGCCAGAGGGCTGTTTAATGAGAAAGCTGGGGAGCCAGACCAGAGCTATGGCAGAATTCTAATAGCCACTGCCAGGGACCAGGCCTTTAGTTTTGGTTTACTGGAAGTCTCTGGAGCTGAGTAAACAGTTCTTAGGGAAAACCACAACTCAGGGGTAACCAATCAACAGGCAACACCTTGACCTTCTGCTGGCTCAGGAGATGATCACAGTCCCCTGATAACTAAAGACAGCTTTCCCTAGCCTCCCACCAGTCAGTCCCTAGACAAATCTTTCCTCCACCAACCATCCCCAGATTAATCCTTCCTCCCTAGAATTACCCTAACTCAAGCTTTAAATGAATTTGCATTTTTATTTGGGGGTCCCCATATGCCACCCCAACAGTGGATTAAATAAACCTCTCTTGTTTATCACATATGTGACTGTTGGTCTTTTGTTCTCTCTGATCCTAACATAGGAATAAAAATAGCAAGAGCAGTTTCTGCTTGTGGCCAGGTAGAACCCTGTTTGGCTACCAAACTGGGTGTACTTTCCTACAGGTCTGGTTGAAGCCAGACTTGAGTCAACATTGGATGGTGGGGTAATATGGGGCAGAGGTCTTAGCAAACAGGCACCTGGAAAAAAACAAAAAACAAAATAAACAAAAATATCTGGCCCTGGTCCCCTCAATTAGAGATTGAAGCAACTTGTGGAAATGGAAATAAGGACTCTTAAGAGGGTTTTGGAAAGACAAGTGCAGCTTTAAAACTGATGCACGCCTGGAACCCAAAAAGAGAAAGAAACTAAACCACAAACCCACAATAAATTATATATATATATATATATATATATATATATATATATATATATATAATAAAGTACTAGGGTTTGATTGTGTATGTCACTGGATGGTAAGGAAGGGAGGGAGGGAGGAAAATAGGAAACAATTAGTTTGACAGCATTTTTAGCTTGGCCCTTACATTCTTGTTGAATTTCAAGATTCTTTGGTTTTACCAGATTGGTCCTTTCTCACATTGCCCTCAAGACCTCTTCGGTGAATAAGGCATTGCTTTGTCTCTAGAAACTTCAATTTAAGAATTATAATTTCAGTGTTTCAAATGTGAAAATGTCCTCTTGGTTTTGTTTTTCTTCATTCAAGAGGTGTTCCTCAAATGTCTGGTGATTCCTTGATTGTCCACTTTCATTTACTGAAATTTACTATCTACAGCCTTTATGAAGTAGCCAATTCATTGAAGGAAGTCTCAAATAGATAAGTGAAAATCATTTCCAAGCTTCTGGGTTTTTTCTAAGCATGGAGGTGGTGAGGGTAAAAAAAAAAAAAAAAAAAAAAAATGCTGGGAGTTGGTTGGAAGACCTGCTGGATTGTCACAGCCCTTGATATGTCACTGTATATTATGTGGCATGCCGAAATTGGTCTTTAACCATGTCTTCTTGCTATTTTTCTAGAACATTAAGAGGTGCCTTGAGGTTAAAAAGTTGATCTCCTAAGAGAGTTCATGGTTCAAAAAAGAGTATCTACCTGATCTTTAGAAGCAAGAACCATCAAGGGCTCTGTCTGCTTCCTATGATGCTTCATCAAGTTTATCCTTGCTTAGCAGAGCACATGGACTTCCAAGTCTTGGAAGCAGGTCCACTGAGAACTCGCTCAAATGTCATTAGTAGCCTTGTCTTCATTTCCAACAGGTTTAGTTGTCTCTGCTTTGATAAATCGGTTTTAGCTTTGCCTACATGGCCCACTCCAAATGTCTTTTATCCTTCCACCTTATTTTCTTCTATGTCTGTCCATGTGGGGTTGAAACCTTGTTTTCATTCCTGTAATAACATTTAATGTGGTCTTGTAAGACAAAGGAAATATGATCTTTCACTGTGCCATTTTAAACTAGAAACTTAATGTATTGTTCTATTTCAATAAACTGGAGATAACAGAGCTGACACAGACCAACAAAATGCCTTGATTCTTAATATGAAAATGTATTGTTCTTTCCAAGTTTAATGATGCAATTAAGACAACATGATAAATACCAACCCTGCCCTGGTTCTCTGAGGAGGGCCAAGTAGAAAATGAGTCACTGAAAGATAAGTCTGCCCATTTAATGCATTTTAAAGGTGACAAAACTCTGTGGGAAAGTGGCCCTGTTTTAACTGATAAAATACGTGAGAATGAGTTCCTGAAAAGACCGACTTATTGTTACAGAGAGGATTGCTAAACTCTGCACATCCTTTCCAGTTGAGAGATACCTTTGTGCTCAGCCTGACCCATTGGACTTCGCTTGGATGAAAACTTTGGCAGGTAGCCAGCACAGGTAATTTGTGGTCTAAGAGAGATAATTTCTATCACATCCATCATTTTCTACTTTGTTCCGTAAAATGAATGCCCTGACCACGGGAGACTCTTGGCACAGAAACAAGACGAGATAAAAAGTGAGAGGAGCTGGTATGAGTGGATCAGGTTAAAGTTGAATATGTAATGTTTTTGGTTATTTTAGGAGGCATCCTGCTGAAACAATACAGGCGATCTTGGTGGCCATTGCTCTGCCACTCCACTGACTTGATAATAGAGTTGCTGTGTGACTTGTGTGTGGGGATTTAAACAAAACATTTCACTTCCAGTCCCCCAAAGGAGTGTGCTTCAATGTTCTTCTCTAAGATTGATGGCAGTGGAGGTCATGAACTTCAGCAGGGGAATTAGCAAGCATGAGGGTGACTGTCAGGCTTGCAGAACATTTATCTCTGAGATAAAACCTTGTATTTTATTTTCAAGGATATCCAGGAGTAGGCAAAGGTAATGTAATTATTCTCAGAGGAAGTACACAGCCATAGAACAATGGGAACACTTAAAAGGTGCCCTTAGCCATTTCACAAACCGAAGGCTGAAAAGGCTCTGTTCATTCCTTTATGATGTCATTACAAAAACACCATGGAAACCAAGGTTCATGAATGCAAATTGCTGGGGAAGCAATCGACATAATTAATGGAGGAGAAAGTGTTCTTTTAAAAACGTTCTTTACAATCTGAACTTGAATATAGTATTGTTTAAAATGTGTGAATAATGACATTCAAATGTGGCTTGGATATACTTTTCTCTCTTAGGTATCTATGGAGCATGAATGAGAATTAGGCCCTGCACCTACCTTGTTATTCAAGAATACAGTACATGTGACCACAGAGGTACCTGAGCACTTATGGATACTGATCCTATTTTTGTAGCTATACCATATCCCAGAATTCCTTAATACCTTTCAAATAAACGGCTAAGTTTAAATGACACAATCTAAAATATTATGGCAAAGTTCTAAAATTGACCAGTTTTACCTTATAAATATCCATACCTTGTATCTGATTAACAAGAATGACCACAGGGATATATGTCAAAATTTTGATGCTACATATACAAGGGCTTGAAGTCATACCCTAGCAGTGATCATTAAAAATAATGTTTTCAATGACAGTTACTTATTCTTAACACTGACAAGTAGAACCTAAAAACTGTTTCCCATTGTGACTTAACATATAACTGAAGCTAAATTGGCTTTGGACGTAACGTCTATCAATGTTATGTTTCCAAACATTGTAGCTGAAGAGTTTACTTGATGACAGTATCTACCAGGTTATTACAATATTTGAGTGACCAGGTAAATATAATAAGGCCAACATTTGTGCCTGAGACCTAGTAAAATTTAATAACTTATTGCTATTAATAATGTAATTTTTTAGTTAGACTAGCATATAGTTGAACACAATTTTGTGCCCCACTCTTGATTTTTTTTTTTTTTTTTTGGTATTTCCTACTTTTAGATGAAGCTCTTTAAAAATCTGGAGTTACATTTTGCATCTCAACAAGCTTTATTTGTCAGGTACAGTCAATGCCTCATGAACCTATTATGCTTTACAATGATTGGATAACTAAGACTCATAAAGAAAAATAAACTATAGAAAGTCAGCAAAGGCCAGTGAGATGTCATATCAGACCAACACTGACCAGCAAGCATGACAACCTGAGCTTGATCCCAGAACCCAAGGTGTCCTTTGACCACACACACACACAAACACACACACACACACACACACCACAATTAACTAATTATTTAAAAAATATTAAGAAAGTCACCATTGGAACATATAATAATTACCAAGTGAAGGCGCACTTTTTGACAGAAATGAGAATGGTGAACAGTGCTGTAAAATTCAGTTTCACTGTAGGAAATTTTAAGTAGTTTCTGCACAGTAAGCAGTAGATAGAAATATCATTAATGTGGAACTTTACAGAGAAAGGTTATTGATAAATAACAACTGGCACCAAAACCTAGTCAAAGCTTTATTAGGTGCTTTATCCCTGAAAATACCCTCACACCACAGTAGGCTTAGTTTTTATACTTGTCACAAGTAGTGAGATCAGTACAGACCAAATCCTGGAGGCCAAGGTCAGATTGAATTTGGGAGACAATAAAAGCAAGCTGGCAGACTCCATCCCTGCATGTTGTCTCAGACATTAGGCCAGTTCTCATTGGACCCTTCATTTCAGTGAGAGACAAGGAAGACTGGGTTGAGGATTAGATCTGGGAGTGCTATATTAAACCTAAAACACAGCAGGATTTCATTTTGATTCTCCAAGTATACCTACATTTCTTTTACAAAATGTTATAGAATTCAAAGTCGTGTGTGTGTGTGTGTGTATGTGTGTGTGGGCATATATCCATAAATCATGTGACCTCAGTCAGCAAACATGTTTATTGGAAGTTCCCAATGAGAGGGAAGAGAGCTGTTGTGAATCCATTGAGAATTTCCTTTTTTTTTTTTTTTTTTTTTTTTTTACAAGTTTAGGAGGAATGGGGAATGTAAGCATGAAGCAAGACTCAGATAAAGCTGAAGGGCATAGAGTCTATTGTCCAGGAATGAATTCTATGAGGCTCAGTGGGCTGTCTTCCCCAAGGAAGGGTTTTAAGACTCTTGGAGGAAACCAGATTTGAGACCCAAGTGAGAGGAGAGCCCTGTTTGTGTAGATTGAGAATGCCTGGAAGAGATGGCACCAAGGCTCATTCATGCCTAGTATGGAAGATATAGGTCATAGGCCCAATCCTAGATGACACTGTTTCTATCCACCTGAAATAAGGTTGAGCCCCTAATACATCACCAGACACAGGCTCACTCAGTTCCCTAGCAACAGCTAAAATGAAGGGCACTAATCTGTCCAACTCATCAGTAAAAGGGATTGGTGGAAAGCCTTAAATATGCAGGCAGTCGCCTAGATAGAAACCAGAGGGTGCTTACAAAGCCTTTAGGGCAAGGTAATCCTGTCATCTCTTTTATAATAAGAGATTTTAATTAGTTAACTGCTTTAAAATGATTCAACCTTGTCTTGCTGAGACAGTGAAATTTAGAGAACTTGGTCATGTTCCTCAAATGCACTGTGGTCCTTACAGTAGCTTCACTGACTAGCGGCTTCCTCGTTTTCCTGGGACAGCAATATTCATAATGCACACTAAACTCATTCAGAAATTTTATGACTAATTTATAATTAGTCAGCTATTCAATTTTGAAAATGCAATTTTCTCATCTTTGGACTGTTCTAGTGCTCACCAAGGTGTTCTTTAATTGAATTTCTCTTACCTTAGTGTCTATTTTCATCTTTTCCAGGAAAGCAAATGAAACTGTAGAACAAAGCTTAACATCCCTGGTTCCTAACCTCTATCTTAATCTTCTATGCTGTTGCTTTGACAATCAACAGGTGTCCTTTAAATAATTAAAAACATCAGAAATTATGACAGGGCTCTTGAGTCCTCAAATCGCTCACGTTTCTTCATAGATAAACAGTTTACTGATCCCTTGCAGCACTGTCCCAATGTCCTTTGAATGCTACATTCCTGGGTTAATCATGTTCAGAAACTCTCTCGGTGAAAAGAAAGCTCCTGCCTGTGGCAACATTTCTTTGAAGTCTTGATGGCAACCTGCCCCAAAAGATACAAAGAATTGAAACACTGAAGACCCAATCATTGACCAACACCCCTTTCATCTCAGTACATACTTAGGATAGTTCAGAATGCTGCATGTTTTTTCTTTTGCATCTGTTTTCCTTTTTTCTACGTTGGGAATTGAACTCAAGAACTTGAGCATTTCTGGCCAGGGCTCTACTATAAGTTACATGTCTGGGCTTACATTTTTTCCTTGGTTTAAGGCTCAGGCCTTTCAAAACCTGGATCCACTCCTGTTTTTGAAACTGCCTGTTAATTTGGAAACCTGCAGCATTCCTGGCTTTGTTAACCTGTGGTAGAACAATAAGCAACACCTGTCTTCCTGTTAGTCTGTTCACACCTGGGGATATATTAGTTGTGCAAGAACTAGTGCTATTTGTCTGCACTTGACCTCCAATTGTGTCTGTCTTGGGCATCCTGTTGAATACCACTCCTTAATTGGCTCAGTGGTGGCTTCAAACATCTAGTACCTCACACCCCTGTTTCTCCTGAGTCTCCCAGATTCCTGGCTTGCTTAGGTTTTATTTCTTCCCCATAGGATACAGCTTGATGAGAAATGTTACAGGGGAATTTGGGTAACTTTCCTAATTTGTAAAACAATTAATTAAAATTCCCATAGCATCCCCTGTGGGTCCACCTTTACGTGTAAGAGGCTCCAAGCCCTCCTGCCTTGAGGATTCTTTTATCTTCAGAACAGATCTGCTTGACTATGCAGGGCAGTGTCCCTTCTGTTCTCTGGTACACTTTTAAAAACTGAATCCTCTTACTGAATCCTTCTGTGAAAAGACCAAAGCTGTCAAACTGGGTTAAAATAAAACCAAAAAACTGAACAACGAGCTATTTACAATAAACTTCCTCAGATCAACTACTGAAGAACAATTGACAATAAAGAAACAGAAAAGGCAAATGTGACTGTTAGCAGAGGCCAAAATGTTCACCAGAATGTTCACCAGAAAAGCTTGGATATTAAAAGTGGTATGAAAGGGAGAGTTTTAAAATCATTATTGGCACAATTCATTCACAGAACAATAAAAACACAAGATTACTACTAGTAAAATAGTTACATATATTATGTGTGTATATGTAAAATATATTAGAAATGTAAGAAAAACTTGATAAAAATCAGATGATACCATAAATGTAATGAAATCATTAAGGATTAATGCTCTAAATAAAATAATGAAAGCGAAAAAAATAATATTGAAAAAACTGTGTGTATATACACAAATACATATCAGAATATACATGATCACTCATATGTGGTATCTACTTTTATTATATCCACTTGTGAAATAAAATCATGTATCCAAAGAGAAAGTATTAAATTTTAAAAGGAAGAATTTTATAGTTCAGAGTTGGTGGTAAAAGTACAGTTTACATATATTGTCCCCCCCAAAATAAACACCCCTAATATCCAGAAGTCAAGAAGAAAATTCAACATTATATAGACACATAATGAGAAGAGAAGATGATGGCTAAGCAGTTAAGAGTATTTACTTCTCTAAAGAGGACTCATGTTCAGTTTCTAGCATTTACTCTGTGCAACTCAGAATGACCTGTAACTCTAGCTGTAGAAGATCTGATGCCTCAGGCCTCCACAGGTACCTACTACATATAGGGGCACATGCCCACAATCAAAGATAATAAAAGGTATATATACAAAATTTATATATATATATATATGTATACATATATGTACATATATATATAGAGAGAAATATAATAGAAATTATGTTTGTAGGAAATGCATATGTTTAAATACTAAAATATCAAAACAATAGGTTTTTTGTTTGACAATATAAGTTTCTCTACCACTGCAGTAAGCAAGATCAAGACAAATTGAAAAAGTAAAGAAGAAGTTTATTTGTCCCAGGTGAGGACATTGTGCAGTTCTGAATACAATGTCAAAAAAATTATAATATGCTAAAAAGTGCTGGTTTATGTCTCTAGACAAAGAATTTCTACTCAGATATATTAGCAGGGGAATATCCCCACTACCAATCTCTTCTCTCTAGCAATAGTAAACACTTACATATGCCTAGAAAAGAGTTTGTAACTCTAGTAAATTTCAGGAACTTCCTGAGACTTGTCAGATATATTTACTTTCAGAGATTTATTCTGGAGCCTTTTAACATTCTTTACTGTCTGAGATGAAAAGAGACTTCTTGTAGGAGGAAGCATTTGAATTCAGAGGAAATAGCTATACAACACAAACACTTCACAGAAAACATAAATTACAGAGAGTTTATTAGGTAGTTAATGAGTGCAAATGAAAAGAGGTTGCAAAGGATTTATAGTGTAGGCGCCTTTCATCATTCTTGGAAACTGTCTCAGTCTTTATAATTACTATAAATCATTTTAGATACAGCTCTTTACTAGTTTACTGATTTATTCCAAGAGAAGCCCTGTCCCACTACTATCAAATATGCTCAATGTAAGGTTTAAATAGTTTTAAAACTTCAATAGTTTCCTTTGTCACCTCTCTTCCTTTGTAATGCTCAGGCCAGTTCCTGCACTTCCTGCTTCTATTTTACTAGTGTGACTGGCAATAGCCTGATTGTATTTAGAAAAAAAAAAAAAACCTAAAAATTAATTTCTCCATAGATTGAAACATGGACACCATTTTGGTTGCAAGAACTAAACTAGCCTCTCCATCTGAAGATGTGTCCTGCTAGGCAGGCTGGTGGTCACACTGCAGGTTCTTCTGCCTGTTGCTCAGCCCAATAAGCTCTCCATTGGCTCCTTACCTTTAGTGATGACTAATAGCAAGGGGACTTAAGTTATCCTAATGATTAGCACATAAACCTGCCTGGAACTACCTCCTCCTGCCTTCAAAGCACAGTAGGATAGGTTTCCCCATAGAAAGATGTCCTTGTGTAATCTCATCCATGTAGTAGATTACAAGGCACACAACTAAGAAGGAAAAAAAAAAGAAACCTCTTATTGCAGTTCAAGGATATTCCCCATCCTTTGGTAGCAGAAGAGAGGTTGCAGCTCCTTCCACAAAGCAACACCTTGATAAGATATTCCTAACAGAAAGAGCAGCACTTCAATTTTTGGGGGCAACCAGGTGTCTTAATGAGGTTAATTGGCTCATAGTCAGAATCTACTCATCAGGAGCAAATTAGAAATGGAAAACAATAGCATCTACACTTGGAAAAGCTAGTAACTGGAAATTTTGATGGTCCACAAACCTAAAGAAAATCAGAATCTTGAAGAAAATTTCTTTTTCATTATAAGGTACTATAAAAAGGGCCATCTAACTAATATAGTCTACAGTATACAGAAAGCCAAAGAGAGTACCATCAATACATAGTGGAGCCTGATAGCTTCCTGTGGAGACAGGGAAGCTACAGGAGGCAAGATCATGTGTAAACTCAGACTACAAACTCTTCCCCTCAACTCAGGCTATACAGGATTTCAATGGACAAACACAAATTCAAAGATAACATAACTGCAAAATTTCAGAATGGAAACCACAAAGCACTATATTCCCTTGTGAAGTCCTCTCTACCATGGAACCCTCACTACTGCCCAAGGGGTATCCTTGACTGTAAAGCACAAATTCCCACACTTGGGGTGGGGATTTCAACACAGGTAAAGAGTATTGCACTGAGACTAGGCAGCCTTTGGCTTACTTCTTACTTAACCACTGACTATGATCACATGACTAATGGGCTTAGTTTCTTCAGCTGTGGGAATTTCCTCAACTGAGCTGGGATTTTAAGTTCTATTCGACTCTTTGGAAGTAACACTTCAACATATATATTTTGATGTGAGGCTCTGAGTTTTTGTCATCATGAGACATAGACCAGCAGCTTTTATTACCTAGAATTTGCTTTAAATGAACTTGCATCTCCTCCAAATTCCACTAAAGCTTCATTTTAACAAGATCCCTGGGAAGATTATAATTCACATTATGATCTGCGAGGTGCCTCTTTACGTCATCAGTCAGAAGTAAGCCTCTGAAATGTAGAGTACCTCTAAGACAAGATACTACCAGTGTTTTGGGCCCTTGTAACATCTAAACACCAATAGCAGTTTTCATCCATACTGGAGAATTATGCAAATTCATTAAAGAGGGTCTTACTTTTGTTAATATGTGTATTTTGTTCTGTTTTTAATACAACAGACTTATCAATCTTTTAAAAAATAAGTTAATTTCCCATTGAATTTAAGAACAAGATAAACCTTCCACCAATATTTTCAGCAACTGACATTTACAAAATAAATTAATGTATTAGTCACTGTTGCTTTGATGACATTGTGGAAGATTTTTTTCAAACTTCAGTGTTTTAAAGCTTCTCCTTGACCTTTGATTTCTGTATCTATTATTATGTTCCCAGAAGCAAGGTGATTAGGTGAAATGTATCCTGAAATTTTATCATTAATCATACTTTAAGCAAATATGTTAATTCTCACGGGTCTCTGACCAATTGTATATCTTATGTGTTTTGTGTCTGGTGCCCCTCACACTGCCAATGAACCCTGAATATAGGAACTCAGTGCTCCATGCATTCTTAACAAAGCCTGCATTGTGCATGCCAACATCAAAAAGCAATTAAAAATTTTCCTCTCATCCAATTTATGTTGATTTAAGGAACAAGACAGTCTTTTAAGTTATGTTGGTAAAATGCAAAGAGATGATGGATTTTTATGTGGTGAGGCCCTGGTATCTTAGGTTCTTAATTTTTTTTTCTCTCTTTTTGATTTTGAAGCTTCTTAGAACCTGGGCTATTTCTCAAGATGGGTGTAAGAGGAGGTCATGAAACAACTTAGCAAGTAGCATTACTCTGCATGAATTATTGGCTCAGTTTCCAGAGATGTTGCCAGCAGGCTTGCAATAAAATGAGTTTTGTTCTTTTCTTTCTGGCTCATTTTTAAGCATCTGCTGAGAAGATTATAGCTCTTTCTGTATAGTCAACACTGCCCAGACACTAAGAAGAAATTAAAATATATCTATTGAGTTAAACTTGTACTTGGATTGCAAATGTTTTCACTCTTTATCTGTGTGGTGGTTTGAATAAGAAGGGCCCCCATAGACTCAAATGTCTGAATGTTTCATCATCAGTGAATGGCAGTACCTGGGAGGGATTAGGAAGTGTGGCCTTGTTGAAGGAAGTGTGTCTCTGGGTGTGGGCCTGGAGTCTCCCTCTTCATGCTTTTTATGGATGTGGATGTAGAACTCTAAGCTCCTCTCAGTCTGCCAGCATCTGCCTTGCTCCCTGGAATGAGGACAATGGACTAAACCTCTGAAACTGTATGTCAGCCCTAGTGAAATGCTCTCTTTGGTAAGAATTGCCATACTCATGGTGTCTCTTCTTAGCAATAGAACCCTGACTAAAACAATCTGTAATTTAGCTTACACATTTAGAGAAGGTAGAGGACAAGAAGCAAGAAAATGTGGAGGGAGGGAACATGGTATGAGAAGGATTACAGATGATCTGAAAGTCACACAACTATTGCCTTCTGAGTTAAGCAATGTTGCGCCCAACCTCCACCAGCAAGGAAGACGCAACTTCGGGAAGATCTTCTTCATGTAGTTTATTCAGGATCCTAGAACAAGCTTCTTCTGCCCCTGGGGAAATGCCTGCACAGGCTTAAATCCCCTTGTGCCCATCAACCCCAGTGAGCCATGTGGACCCTGCAGATAGGCAGAAGCAAACAGGCTGAACAGGTTTAACAAAATAAGTACTTGTTTACGCGAGAGAGTGCTCACCATTGGGAAGGTGGAAGGCGGAAGCCAGCCCCATCTTTAAGGCACAGCACTTCGCAGCTCTCTTCAGTTACCCCTTTTTGTTTTAATAACGCAACAGGCAAGGGTAATGGTCTGGTCTCCAGTAACGCAGTAGATATTGTAATGACCCTGAATCCTGGTAGTCAGCCAAGTCAGTGCCACACCCATCCGGCATCTATTTCCTGGAGGTGGGGCCTCGGACACCAACCCATATGCAACCAGACTTGCCCTTCTCGGAGTTGCTCACTTCCAGAGCTAACTTGGAGTGCAGTGCTAAGACATACAACCTAAGCGTGAAGGATCAATACTTGTTCATGACTGTGAGCCATGCTTGGGGAGACTGTCCTGCCTCAATGGCTGTAAATGCCTGGACAACCATAGCTGCATACCGCTTCAGAGCAAACCTCATCTTGCAAAGGCACTACAGGCACACGAAGGAGATAAGCAACAAGAGTACAGCCATGGCTCCCATTCCTGCCCACTCTTTCAGATGATCCATGGTGACATTGAACCACAATGACAACCCGGCAGCCAGTCCCACATCCACATGTGTTGAATTTACTGCAATGATGGCCATTAGCAGCTGTATCATCAAATCATCAAAGTCGGCAGACCAGTTTCCTAAAAGATGGCTAGACAACTGTCATGACAAATTAGCAGCATGTGTAAAGTTCTCATACTAAACACTGGTAACACACAAGCCTGGATATTTCATGTCACATCCCAATTGGGCCAGCTGCCACAAGCTATCTATTTGCTCCTGCACCAGATCAATTCTTTGGTTTATGATCATTAAACCTCCTTTTAGTTGAACACCAATTGTGGATTGAGCATCCAAGGCGGTTGCCACATTCTTGGACAACTCATTTAGCTTAGAGGCTGTCTGCACCAATGTGCTCATAGCCATGGCAGCCGTGACTGAATCCACAACTGCAAAAGAGATAATTGCAATTATGGCTGCTGTAATGTCAAAATCTCTCCCTGCAGCCTCTACCAAATGGGCCACAAAATCTGAAAATGGTTCCATGGGGCTTTGCAGTATCTTAGTGAGGTTACCATGCACCTCTCCTTTATTGGGTAATGACTTCCATGCTTTTATGTCAATCTAATTTACTTGTTCAAAAACTGGTAATGGATATCCTCTCTGTTGATTGGCAAAGCATCCCTGTCCAAGCAACATGCCCCTGCATTTCCGGCTGCCAGGTTAGTTGTAGCCTGTTCATTGGTACTCAATTAAAAAGGCTTTCCAATCCAGATACTGTCCGGAGCTTAGGCATGTTTGAGCTAACCCACTCCAATCACTAGGAGTCATGCAATGTCTATTTAGGGCTTCAACTTGAGCTACAGTAAAAGAAGCTGAAATTCCATATGTTCTCACGAACTCATCCAAAGCCTTGATGTCCTTAAAGTCTAAAGGTTCCTCGTATCTATTGCCTTGAGCATCCTGGAAAACTGGATAGGCCAGACTTAAGTCAGTTTGTAAGGCTCTCCAGACCTCAGGGCAAAAGGAATGCCTTGTACCTGGGTCCTGCCCTTCCTCACTCTGATAAGGAGGAGGTGCCTACGGCATTGTCCCGGGAGGGTCCTCCTCCTCCTTACATCACCTTTTCTCCTTTCCTTCCCCTCTCCACTCTTTAAGGGACTGTTTCTGAACCATTTCTATGAGGGCCTGTAATTCTTCCTCAGAATCTGTTTCGTCCGTACCTGACTCTCCTGTGCTCTTAACCTCTTCTGATCTTCTTGTAGAATTTCTAGTGCAGCTTTCCCTTTTTCCATTGCCTCTTTACAGTATCCCTGGTCTTCAATACAGCTGCGCACTAACTTCCAAACAGGTCGGACTCCAGACTTCAGCGTCCCTTGTTCCCAAGCAAAGTCAAGATCACTGCCTAACTTGTCCCAGTAGGCTACTGTGTGGTCTCCCAAAACTGTGAACCAAGGTGCAATGGCATCACACCCACTCAGGAATCTTTCTAGTGTGCTTTTTTTATTTTAAATTTTTTTTTTTTTTGTCAAAAGTAGCCCCTAAAGAGCCAGAAAAATTGGATGAGACTGAGAAGTCCCCATTTTAAAAATTTTACTTTCGGTTCGTTAGAACCTCTCACTCAGTGCCTGAGACTTTATTGCTGCTTTTTTCTCTGAGGACTTTAACTTGGCCCCAACTTACCTGGGACTTACCAGTCGACTGCCTTGTCCGAACACGGAACTTTATTGCTCCTTACCGGAGACCTTATAGCCTCTTTACCAAGGGCCATAACTTGGTCACAACTTACCTTGGGAATTTACCAGTGCTGCCCTGAATGCAAGAAGTTCTGATCTGAAGGTTCCCTGTAAGAGCCACCAGTTGTCATGCCCAATCTTGACCAGCAAGGAAGACGCAACTCTGGGAAGATCTTCTTCATGCAGTGTATTCAGGATCCTAGAACAAGCTTCTTTGGCCCCCGGGAAATGCCCGCACAGGCTTAAATCCCCTTGTGCGGATCAACCCCAGTGAGCCACGTGGACCCTGCAGATAGGTGGAAGCAAACAGGCTGAACAGGTTTAGCCAAATAAGGACTTGTTTATGCCAGAGAGCGCTCACCATTGGGAAGGTGGAAGGCAGAAGCCAACGCCATCTTTAAGGCACAGCACTTCCCAGCTCTCTACAAAGCAAGGAGTGTTGCATGAGTGAAATACATTTGTTTTGCAAAAGAAGACAGATAAAGTCATTCCTGTCACCACTACTATCAAGGCCAAATGTGTACAGTGCCAGCCTTCCTTACCCTAAGCAATGATAACTGCCTGTCTCGGGTTCTACTCTGGCTATGCCCATTCCTAAGGGAATGAGAAGCCCACAGGATCAAAAGCTTACGGCTCAAAATGTCTACAACAACAATCAGTTTTTGTCTTTTGTTTGTTTATTTATTTATTTATTTATTTATAGAATTGACTTTTGAGTACTTAGGAAACTAAAATTCCCACCAAGACCTGCATGAGACTCTGCAAATTGTGAGCTCTCTCTCTCTCGTCTCTCTCTCTCTCTCTCTCTCTCTCTCTCTCTCTCTCTCTCTCTCTCTCTTTCATTTCTGTCTGGTGATGATTAAATATATTTCCTTAGGCAAAAGGAGGCAAAAGGAGCTAAGGGACAGCTAGGAAGAGTTAGATAGGGCCTGGGTATGTATACTTGGAGAGTTTCCAGTCTTCAGACTCTTGCATTCAAGCCAGAGTTGGGGCTAGGAAAAAGAAAAAGCATAAGATGAATGTAGATGGAAGTTTCTGTCCCACCTCGTCCTCCAGCTGTTCAGTCCCAAATAAACACAGAGGCTTATATTAATTATAAACTGTTTACTCTATTGCTCAGGCTTATTACTAACAAACTCTTACAACTTAAATTAACCAATAATTCTTATCTGTGGCTTGGTATTTTATCTCACTGAGACATTCTCATCTTGCTTCCTCTGTGTCTGGCTGGCAACTGCTTCTCTGCTTTTCTCTTCCCAGAATTCTCTTAGTCTGGTAGCACTGTATATACTTCCTGTCTGGCTATGGGACAATTAGCATTTTATTAAAACAGTATGAGTGACAAATCTTTACAGTGAACAAGAACATTATCCCATATCAAATGCAGATCATGTCTTGATATGGATATCCACACAGTCTAAGTTCTCAGTTCAAAACTGGCTTTGTAAAAGTACACCTCTCAGGACACAAGTACAGAATACATTTAATAGTTTACTAAATTGATTTGATGTCTTTAGTATTTTAGATTGTATGTGTGCCCAAAGCCCACCATGTGACTTAGTGAGTTATGTCTGTAAGCAGATAAATTCTCTTATGAGGTCAGGCCAGACTTTCACAGAGGGTTTTGCGAAGCCTCAACCTTGTGTTTGAACACGATTTCTACTATTTAGTTCGTTATGAATACAAATACAAGAAAATTTATTAGAAATGCATATCACATAACAACGCATTACCTTCAGCGACCCACAACAGTCATCTTTACTTGCTCTTTATTCTCTTTTCTCTTTACTAAAGCAAAATAACCACCTATAATTTCAGGAGCTTGGATTGAAAAGTTGCCCATTTCTCTTCCATATACTTTGCAAATCATATTCCCCCTCCTCCTCACTGGATTGACTGTAAATGCATGTATTCTCTTATTCTTTTGTGTTTCCACCGCTTTCACTTTCCTTGCCTTTTGGGTGGGCTTAGTGAGTTGGCATCTGTACTAACTAACACTGTACTAAGTAGTACTAACACTGTAAAGTACTACTTTCAGAAAGTTCATTGTCACATGGATTAGAGTTAACCCAGTGAGGAAGCTGTCAGAGCAGAGCTTCAGACTGTGAAACTGAAGCACTGACCATTAATCTCTGATAGGCTTTGTGTTGACAGGTGTGAACACAGGCAGATGTACCCTTAGCTTGTACCATGTTCTCAAGACAACATTTTTCCGCAGGGCTCTCTACAGCCTGTCTTTGTATGGTCACATTGTGCCCCTGGGTATACTTGGTTTCCACATTGATTGGTGCCTCTTCTGAAACTCCAGCTGCCCCACCCCAAAAGAAAACCATTCTTCTCTGAAATTGGGTAAAGTCTAATTCTTATAATGAATCCTGTTGTCTGGCTCTGTGTCTATAGTGAACCCTTGCTAATGTACTGCCCTCTAAGTCTTTGGCTCACTCATTTATGTTTTTCCCTTTGATCCTGTGGGAAGCCACAACCCCAAGATGGCGCCTGGCTGGATGCCAGGTAGTTCAAGCTTAGCTGTAAACAAGCCTTATTTGGAAGTGCTTGATGTATCTGGTGCGCTTCCTCCTTCTGTGGCCTATCCAGGATCGTCAGGTGGCGTGAGCTGATTGGGCTGTGAGATCATATTTAAGGATTTGTGGGGCTGGGATAATCGGAAGCTGATGTACAAGGTTCCTAAATAAACTGCTTGAAGAAGAGTTGTGGTCACGTTTCCTTGCTGGCCGAGGTAGACACGACATGATCCTAGAAACCCAAGGCTGATCCATATTCACACACTCCTTTCCCTCTGTTGTTATAATTCTCATAATTCAAAATCATAAAAAATCATAATCATTGATTGTCTAAAAATCCATTTTATTATATTGTTGATCTTGTGATCACTTTATTTTAAATAGCAAAATCTCTGAAAAAAAAGGCCAGTTGAAGAACTATTTCATCTTCTTAATACTAATAAAAGAATGTAATTTAAATCTGTGTAGGTATAAAACTGGTAAATATTTCACATCATAAAGGAGATGGAATGTCATCTTACTGCTGTTGAGTCTTTTCCTCATGTCCATCCAACATCTTAAGACCTGAATTTTCTGGGACAGAAGCAATGTAAAGTAGTATTTTCAATTCAGGAATATATTAAATATATAGGAAAATCATTAGATAAGTTTTCACTGAACTTGATGATGATAAACAATTATTTAAATTATTTTTCTAATCACTGCCTATATACTTGGCAAGTGCTGTACAATTACTCTATTACATACATAGATGACTTATAATTACTTTAAGGGGTAAAATAAAAATATTAAATATTCTGATAACACACATGTAAGAGCAGTCAGAAGACAAAAGAACAGGCACAGACCACATAAATCAGAACAGAATATGTCCTCAAAGACCCATTCATTCTATACCTAAGTCATGCCAGCTTATTGCCTGCCCTGCTTCTCAGCCTTGCCCCAACCCCCAGTGGACTTCTGCTGATCAGGCCATATCAGTCAGAAAAATAGACTTCCCCCAACTCTGGCAGACTTCAGCTGCTGAGGTACAGACCATACCAATCAGAAGAATAGAGACCTCCTGCTGCACCAAAGGCCAAGCTAACCCAAGAAGGCCAGCTACCAACTTGGACAGAGTTAACTATTAGATTAGAGGTCAAGCCAGCCATGAGAAATGCAGGCCACAAAGATTAGAAAACAAAAGAGGAAGCAGAAACCAAGGAACAAAACACCTATCCAATAAAGACAAACTCAGAAATCAGGACCAGACCTTATCACCCCAAACTCAGACGTCTACACGCCAGTGTTAGAACACAGTCAGCAACAGCTGGGATAATATGGAACCACCAGAGCTCAGCTATACTGAAACAGCAAGACATGGATATCCCAATGCTGCCAAAGCACAAGAAAATAACCTTAAAAACACCTTTATGAAAATTATAAAGATTCTTAAAGAGGAAATGAAAAACTCCCTTAAAAAAACAGAGGGAAAGACAACCAAAAAATCAGAGGAAATCATCAAATCTCGTAAAGAATACCAAGAAACCCTAGAAAAACAAACAGGTAAAGGAAACTATTCACAACATGAAAATCAAAAGAAAAGCAATAAAGAAAACATGAACTGAGGGAATTCAGGAAATGGAAAATCAAGATGAGTGAACAGGTACTATTGTGAGATGTCTGTACCAGTATTATGAAAAGATGAATGGCTGATAGCTAGGCAGGAGGTATAGGTGGGATTTCTGGGCAAAGAGAAGAAGTAGGAGGAGATAATCAAGGCAAAGGGAAATGCCAAGGAAACCTAGAGGGAGTCAGACATGCAGAATAAAAGAAAGGCAAAAAGTCATGGGGCAAAACATAGTTTAATATAAATGGGTTAATTATTAGATCTAGTGGGAGAAGCCTAAGGTATGGCTGAGCTTTCATAATTAATAAGAAGTTTCTGTGTCATTATTTGTGAGCTGGTGGCCCAAAGCAAAACTTGTCTACATTTGGTGCCCTACAAGGGGCATGTACACAAAGCCTACTGCTTCCAGCCTATAGAAACATGCCTTGTTCAAGAGATCTGGCTTGTTTAGGAGGCCATGTGGCTCATTTAAGAGGCCATGCTATGAGCAGCCAATGAGACTAGACTGCATCAGGAGACTAGACAGAAACACCTGCTGCAGGCAGACACAGATGCTTCCCAGAGCTAGAATTGTTAGGTGTAGCTGGGCAGACCTAAAGGGAACAAAGCCAGCCACCAAGGCCATAAGCCAAAGGTAGAGGACCTACCCAAACAGTTTCAGATTAGCTCCTACACTCAGAGAATGCTACAGCTTCTTAGTAAAGCCAGGTCCAGACACAGAAAACCTCTAAAAATTTACAGGATGTTTTAAAATGTGCTTAGGTGCTAAAGAAAGAAAAGAAAATGGATATAGGCAGTCCTAAAATAAAGTTTTAAAATGATAAACTAAAGTATTTAAAGACAGAATAAAGTAATAATTTAAAAAAAAATAAGCCATATAAACATGGGGTATATACAAGGTGTCTGGATCCTGTGTGGTGCTTTGTAGACTTTACATTTTTAAAATAATAATGTACAAAACATAATAGCTGCTGAGTATATCAGATTATGAAAACTGCTAAATTAAAGCATCCTATATGTATTTAAAACATCTTAAGTTCAAAATGGAGATAAAAAATATGTTGCATTGAGAAGCAAAAAAGTTATGGTTCTCTTTAAAATTAATAAAGATCAGATTTGGTCAGGGGAGACCTCCTGAAAATCTTTACTACAGACATGAATGGAAAAACAAGAAAGAATACAGGCAAGATGATGTATATTCTGATCCCTCCACATGGAAACAGCTTTGAGACTGGGTGAGACATGATAAATACATGTTAACTACAGAGTCCTCATAACTTATTAACACATGCCATCCTTTCATATGGCATGGATACATGTTTGATTATACAGTCCAAATGGGCTTATAAAGTTTATAGTTGTCTTTTACCTGATCAAATATAAAACAAATAACATCTTTAACTAGTGTATACACACTTCATATTCCATACTTGTGTTAATATGTATACATATGCTTCCATTAAATGTTTGTGTGTTTTCAAAACGAATAAAAGTACCAAACACCAATAAAGGCAAGTATCCCAGATGATCCAGCCTATCAGAATGCTTATGTTGCAGATTCCTCAAAATTCTGCATCCAGAACAACTCCGAAGCTGACAGCTAAGATGGTCCAGTCTCACAGACTATCCAGCCAAGACTTCAGATAAGCTCAACACGTTCCCATCACACAGAACCTGGACAACAAATAATATGTTTAGCTCTCCCAGGACTTGATCATTATCCCAGTTTTCTCAGGGTCCCCAAACATGTCATTGCCCCAGACAATAGGAAGCAGCCTAGAGAACATGATTCCCACATTGCCAAGAGGTGGAGTGGGTTTGTTGTTCAGTGGGTTATGAATGTTTGTCATCATTTAGGGGAGTGGTTACAAGTTGTTATTCGTCATGGTCAGGGAGAAAGCTAAACAAAGGAGATAATATTCAGGGATCTCTTTCTGAATAAATAGGGATATAATGTAGAAGTGATTGAATAAAAAGGATGAATTGCTGACTCTACCACTAGTCTCAAATATTTTACATTAGTATGGATTTTTGTGCACTGGTAAAATTTTAAGGTTTTTTTGTTGTTAGAACATATTCTATATATGTTTCTAGTCTTATTGAAAGTATTTTTGTGTATTGATACAAATTTAAGGATATTTTTGTTATACTGTATATATGTTTCTACACCAATTTAAGGTATTATATATGTGCAGCTCAATTTAATGTAAAGTCTAGTCCTTGAAAATTATGACTATACAACACTTAGAATAATTAAGAAACATGGGTTAGTAGTTAGTAGTCTATAACAATCAAACTTACAATCATGTTAGATATGTTTTCAAGGTCAAACAGAGACATTATTTAAATAATCAGATAATCTTCAAATATTCAGAATATGATATTTAAAATGTTTTAATAACATAAGGCTTTTCATGACAGTGAGGCATGCCTGCTTCTGGCAGTTGTCAAAGAACCTCCATATGGAGTTTGCTTCAACATGGGAAAGCTAGACATCTGGGCAAGAAACTGTCCTTGCCTCCATTGCTGGCATTATGCTGTACAAAGTGAAAAAGTAAACCACAAAAATAAGTGACTGCCAAACTGTGCCAAGACAAGGTATGATAGTCCTTCAAACTTTCCTGCTTATAGGAACTACATACACAAGCATAACAAACAGAATGCAAGAGATGGAACAGAAAATCTCAGGTGTTAATAATAATATAGAAGAAATAGATTCATCGGTCAAAGAAAATGTTAAATCTAAAAATCTCCTAACACTAAAAATTTAGGAAATCTAAGACACTATGAAAAGACCAAACCTAAGAAGAATAATAGGAATACAATAAGGGAAAGAGTTCCAACTTAAACCCCAGAAAGTCTATTTAATAAAATCATGGAAGAAAATTTTCTCAACCTAAAGAAGGAGATACCTATAAAGGTACAAGAAGCTTAGAGAATACCAAATTGATTGGATCAGGAAAGAAAGTCCTTGTGCCATATAACAATCAAAACAATAAACATACAGAACAAAGAAAGAATATAAGTAACATCTCAAGGCAGGCATATGAGAATTACAACTGACTTCTCATGGAGACAAAAGGTCAGAGGTTCCTGGACAGATGTCTTACAGAAGCTGAGAAATAACAGATGCCAGCCAATACTAATATGGCCAGCAAAACTTTACTCACCATAGATTGAGAAAACAAGTTATTTCATGACAAAGTTAAATTTAAACAGTATCTACACAGAAAGTAGTAGAAGGAAAACTCTGATTTAAGGAAGTAAACTACACCCACACAATCAATATGTAATATGTATGTAATCTCACACAATCAAAATCCAAAGATGGGAAGCACACATGCACTACCACCACTATCACCACCAACAAAATAACAAGGATTCATAATCTGTGGTCATTAATATCTCTCAAGAAGACACAGGCTAACCAAAGAGAAATGGAAACAGGATTCACACTGCTGCTGCATATGAAACGTAGTTTAACATCAAAGATAGGCATCACCTAAGAGAAAAGGCTTGGGAAAAGCTTTTCCAATCAAATGGACCTAATGAGCAAGTTTGTATAGCTAGCTTAATATCTAACAAAATAGACTTGAAGCCAAAATTAAATAAGAGAGATAGAGAAGAAAATTTTATAGTCGTTAAAGGAAAAACTCTACCAGGGTGACTTATCAATTCTGAACATTCAATCTATGCCCCAAATGCAAAGACATCCACATTTGTAAAAGAAAAATTACTAAAGCTTAAATCACACACTGAATCTAATACATTAATAGTGGGAGACTTCAACACCCCACTCAAAAATGGACAGGTCATCCAGACAAAAATTAAAGAGAAATAATGGAACTGATAAACATTATTACTCAAATGGACCTAACATGTCTATAGAACATTTCATCCAAACGCAAAATAATATACCTTCTTCTCAGCACCTCATCAAACCTCCAAAATTGACTATATACTTGGTCACAAAGCAAGTCTCAAAGAAAATTGAAATAACCTCCTGTTACTTAATAGTACACTATGAATTAAAGCTGAATTTCAACAACAATATAAACAATAGAAAGCCTACAAACTTGTGGACATTGAACAACTCTACTGAATTTCTACTGGGTCAAGGAAGAAATAAGAAAGAAATTAAAGACTTCCTAGAATTCAATGAAAAGTAATGCACAGCATGACCAAACTTATGGAACAAAATGGAAGCTGTGCTAATAGGGAAATTCATAGCACTAAGTGCCTTCATAAAAAATTTAGAGTGATCTCATACTAGTGACTTAACAACACACCTGAAAGCTCTAGAACAAAAGGAAGCAAACACACAACAGGAGGAGATGACAGGGGAAACAAATCAAGTTCAGGGCTGAAATAAATAAAATAGAAACAAAGAAAACAAATCAATAATAAATGAAATAAAGACTTAGGTCTTTGAGAAAATCAACAAGATAACAAAACCTTATTCAGATTAAATAAAGGTAGAGAAAGAATATCCAAATTAACAAGGTCAAACACCAAAAGAGGGACATAACAACAGACCCAAAGAATCATTAAGTCACATTTCAAAAGCTTTTCTCCCAGAAAATTTGAGACTCTAAAAGAAATGAACAATTTTCTCAGTAGATGTCACATACCAAAGTTAAATCAAGATCAGATAAACAATTTAAATAGACCTATATTCCTCAAGCAAATAGAAGTAATCCTTAAAGTCTCCAAACCAAAACAAAAAAAGCAGGACGAGATGGTTTTTGTGCAGAATTCTGACTTCCAAAAAAGAGCTAATGCCAACACTCCTCAAACTATTCCATGAAATAGAAATAGAAGGAACATTGCTAAATTCATTTTATGAGGCCTCAGTCACACTGAGACCCAAACCACATAAAGACTCAACAAAGAAAAAAATAACAGATCAATTTCCCTCATAACATTGATGCAAAAATACTCAAGAAAGTACTTGTAGCTCCAAAAAGGTATCCAAAAGATCATCCATGCAGAGAAAAATGGATGGTTCAAAATAATAAAAATAAATCTGTCAATATAGTTCAACATATAAACAAACTAAAAGAAGAAAACCACAAGATCACCTAGCCAGATGCTGAAAAATCTGTGAAAACTTCCAACACTCCTTTATAATAAATGTATTGGGATATGGCACAAGGGATATACCTATACATATTAAAAGCAATATGCAGAAAACCAAAGCCAACATCGAAATAATGGACAGAAACTTAAAGTAATTTCTCTCTAAAATCAGGAACAAGACAAGGCTGTCCACTCTCTCCATATCTACTCAACATAGTACTTGAAGTTTTAGCTAGAGAAATAAGACATCTTAAAATCAAGGATATACAAATTGAAAAACAGGAAGCCAAACTATTGCTATTTGCAGATGGTATGCAGATGACTGCAAAAGTTCTAGCATGGAATGCCTACAGCTGATAAGCACCTTCAGCAAAGTGACTGGATACAAAATAAAGGAAAAAAATAATTAGTTCTCCTATATGCAATTGCTAAGCAGGCTGGAAAAAAAAAGTGAGGGAAACAACAACCAAACAAGTGAAAAACTTGTATGAAAAGAACTTCAAGTCTTAGAGGAAAGAAATTGGATACTATATTAGAAGATAGAAAGATTTCCCATGCTCATGGATTGGTAAGATTAACAATAAAAATGGCCATCTTACCAAACGCAGTATATAGATTTGATAAAATCTCCTCCCAAATTCCATCACAATTCTTATCAGTACTTGAAAGAACAACACTCAACTTCATATGGAAAAACAAAAACACCCAGGATAGCTAAAACATTCTTGTACACAAAACTAAAAGAACTTCTGGAGGTGTCACAATCACCAATTTCAATCTGTATTGCAGAGCAATAGTAATAGAACTGCATGGTATTAAAAAAAAACATGCTAATCAATGAAATCTAATTGAAGGGCCAGACATTAATCCACACATGTAGGACATCTGATTCTTTTTTATAAAGAGGCCAAAAATAAACTCCAGGAAAAAGAAAGCTTCTTCAACAAATGGTATTGATGTAACTGGATGTGTTAACATGTAGAAGAATGCAAATAGAACTGTATCTATCACCCTGCACAAAAGTCAAGTTCAAGTGGATCAATGACCTCAACATAAAATCAGATACATTGAACCTAATAGAAGAGAAAGTGGAGAATAATTTTGAATGCATTGGCACAGGAAACAACGTCCTGAACAGAACACAAATAGCACAGGAACTAAGATCTACAATTAATAAATGGGTCCCCATGAAACTGAAAATCTTCTGTAAAGCAAAAGACAATGTCAAAAGGACAAAAATGGCATCCTACAGAATGGGAAAAGATATTCACTAGCCTCACGTCTGATGGAGAACTGATATCCAAAATATATAAAGAATTCAAGAAACTACACATAAAAAAATAGAATAATTCAATTAAAACTGGGGTACAGCTCTAAAAACAGAATTCTCAATAGAAGAATCTCAAATGGCCAAGAATCCCTTAAAGAATCCTTAGCCATCTGAGGGAAATGCAAATCAAAATGACTCTGAGATTCAATCTTCAGATTCAACCTGTCAGAATGACTTAGATCAAAACCACAGTGATAGTTCATACTGGAGAGGATATGGAACAAAGGGAACACTCCTCCACTGCTAATGGGAGTCCAAACTTGTACAGCACTATGGAAATCAATGTGGTGGTTTATCAGAAAATTGGCAATGGCTCTACCTCGTGATCCAGTTATACTATTACTGAACATATGCCCAAAGGATGATCTACCATACAAGGACACTTGCTCAACTATGTTCATAGCAGTCTTATTAATAATAGCCAGAACCTTGAAACAACCTAGATGTTCCTCAACTGAAGAATATAAATATAAACTGTAAAAAAAAAATTTACAAAATGTAGTATTATTCAGATGCTTAAAAAAATGACACCATACATTTGCTGGAAAATTAATGGAACTAGAAAAAAATCATCCTGAGTGGGGCAACCTAGACCCAAAAAGGAAAACATGGTATATACTCATTCAAAAGTAAATATTAGCCATAAATTAAAATATAACTATGTTATAATACACAGACCTAGAGAAGCTATGTAACAATGAGAGTAAAAGGAGGGGAATGCATGAATTCTCATTATGAAAGGGAAATAGACATTGGATGGAGGGGAAGGTCTAAATGAGGGTATGGGATAGGAACAGGGGGATCAGGTTGAGGGAGGAAGGCAGTACTGGGAGAGACAACTGGAATCAGTGGGCAACTCTGGGACGAGGTAGACACCCAGTGCAATAGAAATTCCCAGAAACCTGTGAGGGTGACTCTAACTAAAATTCCTAGGAACATGGGATATGGAGCCTGAAGCAGCTAGCTCCTGAAACAGGCAAGACTTCTAGTGGAGGGACTGAGACCCCAACCCAGCCACATAATTTTCAATCTACAATATTTCTTGCATACTAGATGTGCTGATGTAAAAATAGCACAGAAATTGAGTGAGTGACCAACCAATGACTGGCTCATCTTGAGACCCATACCATCAGAGAGAGCTCAGTCTTGAGGGCCAGAATCTAGAAGTAGGGTAGTTCAGAGACCTAGGATAGAATGAAACACAACTAGCCAAAGGGGAAAAAAGTCAATTAAATGATTCCTAATGATATTCTGCCATACTCACAGATTGGTGCCTAGCCCAACTGTCTTCAGAGAGGTTTCACCCAGTAACTGCTGGAAACAGATGCAGATACCCACAGCCAAACATTAGATCAAACTCCCGGAATCCTGCAAAAGAATGAGAGGAAGAACTGCAGGAGCCAGAGGGATCAAGGGCATCACGAGAAAACCCACAGACTCAACCTACCTGGGCTCCTAAGGGTTCACAAAGACTAAACTGACAACCAAGGAGTCTGCATGGGACGGACCTATGTTCTCTGAACATGTTATAATTGTGTAGCTTGGTTTTCTTGTAGGACTCCTAACAGTGGGAGAAGGGGATATCTCTGACTATTGCCTGATTTTGGCAAAGAGCCCTTTCCTCCTACCAAATTCCTTCCTCTCCTTAAGAGGAGAGGAAGTTCCTAGTCTTATTGAAACCTGATATATCATAGCTGGCTGATAACCATGTAGTGCCAGACTGTTTCTGAGAAGAAACAGAGGAGGAGAGGGTGGGAAAAGCAGAAAAGGGAGGGGTGTAAGAAAATTAGAGAAAGAAGAACTGCAGTAGGGAAGTAAAAGTAAAGTGAATAAATAAACAAATAATATATTAAATGAATAAAGAATATGACCCTTATTATGTTGTTTCCTCAACGAGTTTTGCAGTTTACCCAAGTTCACTTTGGTTTTAATTCTTTGTATAGAACTTGGCGTTTTCATGACAATAATCTGATTGATCCTGTAAATAATCCAGTGGATTTAATATGAAAGAAAATATTCCTGCAATATCTATATTTTAGGAGGAAATTAGAGCTACTGGTACATATTTACCAAATGATATATTCACCAAATAGAAGTCCTTCTGGCCAAGGCATTGGGAAATCCCCACCACCCAGAGGCCTACAGAAATTACTAATATATAAAGATCCACTTAGGGAAGTAGAAGAGACTGACTTAATACTGAATTATGATATAATACTTGACATTCACTTAGCTTACTATAGAACAAAGCTTTCAACTTACAATCCAATGGAAGGAAGATTCTGGAGATTTTGTTTATGATTATAGCACTAAGATATCAGTAAGAATTCCTAAAAACTAGTGAGATACCTTAAACAATACATGCATCCTAAATAAAAATATTTCATAGGAAATTAAATATACTGTCAATGAGTTCTTAGCTTGACTTGAAGCCTACTATTTCAATAGAAATGGAAGGGTTTCCATTTCTAGTTATTAAAGCAACCTCTTAAATTAAGAAAAGTTTCAATACTAATAAATACCATCATTTTATACCATAAATATACAAATGTCTGTAGAGGCCTTTGCTAATAAATTAATTAAATCTCTGTTCCATTAAGGTGTCAGCTAATTTTGAAACTCATTATTTATTTGGCACTAATTTAGCCTAGCAAATTAATTAGACGGTTCATGGGAAAATAGATGATTCAACATGAAAGTCCAAATCAACACAAAGAGACAGAATTAAACAACTTATTTGGAGAAGAGGGATCACAACATCAATTTCAGGACTTTTGAGAGGACTCTCTCTCTCCTCCCAAAGATTGGCAAAGCAGTGCAGAGACATTCAGAAATAGAATTTAGAAATCAGAAGTGGGAATTTTCTTCAGAAAAAAACTTTCATTAATGAAAGGGATTATTTTTGTTTTGTTTTGTTTTCAAGACAGGGTTTCTCTGTGGCTTTGGAGGCTGTCCTGGAACTAGCTCTTGTAGACCAGGCTGGTCTCAAACTCACAGAGACCCACCTGCCTCTGCATCCTAAGTGCTGGGATTAAAGGCATACGCCTCCATCACCTGGTCATGCAGGGGATTTCTACACAGGGCTACACTCCACATGTGCACAGAGCTCTTCCTATAATCTTATAATAGTCATCTTATAATGCACTCTTGAAATCCATGGTTCCATTTGGCCTTTGATTAAAAACCTTTGCCTTTGCCTTTGCCATAGGAAGCCACCAGGATTTTTATCTTTATAAGAATTTTAGCTTATTTATTTATATTTGGTTTTAAATATTTTTTCTAATACCTTGAGAATTTTACAGAATGTATTTTTCCTGAGTTTTCTACCTCTTATTCCTCTAGGGTCCTTACTTCCTTAATCCAACTTAATTCTCATTCTCTCTCTCTCTCTCTCTCTCTCTCTCTCTCTCTCTCTCTCTCTCTCTCTCTGTCTCTCTCTTTCTCCCTCCCTCCCTCCATCCCCTCCCCTCCTCTCTCCTCCTCTCCCCTCCATTCCCCTCCCTCCTTTCTCAATGATCTATCAGCTCCAAGTTGTGCTATACATATATTCTCTGGGTATAGCAGCAGTTCTCAACATGTGGGTGGAAATCCATCAGGGGTCACATATCAGATATTTACATTATGATTCTTAACACTAAGAAAAGTAAAATTCTGAAGTATCAATTAAATAATTTTATGAGTGGGTCACCACAGCATGATTAACTATATTAATGGGCAACAGCATTAGGAAGGTTGAGAACCACTAGCATAAAGCCATGCACTGGAGCATGGTTAACTACCAGGAAGCACATTCTCAAAGAAAACCGACTCTCCTTTCCAGAAACTATTAACTGTCCATAGCTTCTTTTATTTTGTTTGGTTTGGGTTTGGTTGTTTTGTTTTGATTTTTAAGACAGGTACATCTTTCCTCTTAGGAAGTGAGGTCCAAAATCTAGTTAAAAGTAGTTGGTTACCCCATAACATTGATACCACTATTGCACAAATTACCATGTCTTGGCAGGCTGGGTCATTATTGTAATTCACAAGGCTCCTAGCTGTGTAAGACTATCAATGAAGTGTTATTTTTTTTTCCAGAAACCTTCATAGCATTTTCCTATACATTGAAAGCTTACCAGCAAGAAGAAATCTTCCTGGATAGCATTGACTTGATTTCTCCATGCCTTATGATCAATATGTTTGGTATTTTCAGTAGTAGAGTATTACTCTCAAATTCGGTGGGCAACCAAGAACAATGTTAATAGTTTGTGTTGATTTGGGGCTCTCTATGACAACTCTGAACAACAATGTAAAAAAAAGCCTGTTCATAGATGAACATATATTAATTAGTATTATAAAACAAAGAAAGAGTGGTTTGGGCACCATTAATAAGCAAAATTAAAAAGGCAGCCTATAGATTAAAAATAGCATTTATAAAGTATACATCTGAAAAGAGTTTAATAACTAAAACACAAAACACTCACACAACTCAAAATCAGAAGTTATAACTTGACTAAAAAAAATGAGCAAAGACCCCAATGTCAGCTTTAAGTAAAGAAGGAAATATTGTCATTCTTTTTACAGCATAAAGAAATCTGTAGGACATTATTGTAAGCCAAAAAGTAGAACACAAAAAAGAAAAGTTACTGTATAATCTCTATGTATAGAATTTTAAAATCCAAATTCCATAGAAGTGGAGAGTACAGTGGTTTACTATGTCGAATAAGTTCTGTTGATTATTATATTGCACTATGACCATATGTATATATACATTTATATATATAGCTTTAAAAAAATAACTAAAAAAGAACAATATTTTCATCATAAAATAAATGTATAAAATAGTGGATATAATTAATCTGACTCAATCATTTCAGAATGCATACTTACATCAAAATTACATCTTATGTGGCATAAATAGACTATATATAAAATTTTTATTTGCCACCTAAGCATGAATCACCAGCAGTATGGACAACCCAAAGGATACATATTGTTCCTTAAGCCTATGTTAAGACCTATGACTCTGAGTTCTGGGACTATCCTAACTGACCTGTTACTAAAGTTGCTATTTTTCATGTTGTTTCCAAAAATATTCATGCATTTGACTTTATATGCTACTATAACATGATAGTCATAGTAACATATAGTATCTACAGCATGAATGCTTATTCTCTAATGTCAAGTCAAAGTCTAGCACATAGTAGGCACAAAAAGGAAATGTTTAATGGAATAATTCACTGTTGTAAACTTGACCTTCTCACTTTAGACTGGCTGTGTGCCTTCTTTCTAACGTATGTGCTGTTCACAAATAGGAGCCAAATGATCCCAGAGATAAATCCCCCATGTGGGAAGCTGCAAATTTAAAGTACTTGTCAGTAAATGCCATTGCACTGTCCTGGTTGTTTTTCTTTCAGAAATGACTTCCTGACATAAAATGATCAACACCCCAGCCTGCGGCTTCTTGCAGTTCAGAAGCAAATGATTCATGCTTCTTATTATATTAATGCACGGGGAAAGCAATAAAGAGTCCAAGAAGCCATAATATAGTCACAACAGCATAACTTTCTCTCATTACCCAGAAGTCAATGCATCATTACTCCTGATGTGTATTGATCCAGGCCAACAGCACCGGAGTTTATCTTCACAATCAATCATATTCTTTAAGTCAGAGAATTGTCATTACCACATAGTGCACTCACCTATGAAGCTAGACCAGACTCTGTAAACACTGTACATTTTGTTCCATGGTGTTCTAGCTGAGAGCAGGGAAAAGCAAGGCTGTTGTCTATAGTCAGAAATTTTCCACTTGCTGTGTTAAATACTGCACAATTTCTATATCATTTCTTCTTCACAGCAAACCTCTAAGGGAGTTAGTGTCAGCATTTCACAGATGATCACTCTGTGTCCCTGTAATTATTTAAATCAGAATGCCCCCATAGTCTCATATATTTACATGCTTAGACCCCAGTTGAACTGTTTGGTAGAATAAGGAGATGTGTTCTTGGAGGAGGTGTGTCACTGCTAGTGGGCTTTGGGGTTTCAAAAACACATTCCAGGCCCTATCTCTCTCACTTTGCCTTCTCTCTCTCCTCCTTCACCAGCGTTAGAGCCTACTTCTATAGTATTCTGATGTGTAATGCGCCTACCCCCAACCAGCAAGGAAGACGCAACTCCAGAAAGATCTTCTTCATGCAGTTTATTCAGGATCATTGAACAAGCTTCTTCTGACCCCAGGGAAATGCCTGCACAGGCTTAAATCCCCTTGTGCTGACCAACCCCAGTGAGCCACGTGGACCCTGCAGATAGGCTACTCTAACCAGGAAGCAAACAGGCTGAACAGGCTTAACCAAATAAGGACTTGTTTATGCCAGAGAGCACTCACCACCGGGAAGGTGGAAGGCGGAAGCCAGTGCCATCTTTAAGGCGCGGCACTTTGCAGCTCTCTACACTGATGTATATTGAAAACCAGTTGAGACAACCAGCCTTATGGACTGAACAATTACTAGATCCTTGTGCTTTCAGTCAGGAGAAACCCATTGTTGGACTAGCTGGACCACAGCATATAGGCTCCATAGTTAAATTAGGCAGAAGTCACAAAGCACAAGCCTGGGTCTGAGCCCTTGTCATTCTCTAGCAGTCCCTTGGAGGCTGCTTATGCTACCTAGAAACTCCTATGAACAGCATAGTAGTGTTACCACAATGCAGCCAGAGATACAAGGTGCCAGGACTTTCTTGGCTCTCTGTTATCATCTGTGGGCTGCGGGTCAAGTGCTCACCACAGCCATCATTACTGTTTGCTAGATGCAAGCATGAATAAGCTTCTATATACCTTTTCTTTTATCAGTATGTATTATACTGGGTCCTACAAGAGACATGGTAAGTTTCTTAATTTGAATTTCATTTCAACAACACAGCTCTGCCTTTGGTCCACAGCTCATGACCTCTTAAGTTCACAGGACTCTGTGAGCCTCAGGAAGCAAACTATACCTACTTCCTCCTTCACAGGGTGTACCTCCAGGGTTCTCAGAGAATAATCAAGAGAGTTCTACAGGCTTTGCTTTATATCACTACATCAGTAACTCCCCATGTTCTTGTGCCCAGAGTGGGCTGCAGGAACTTTGAACACAGTGTTACTCATGGAGATTATCTTGATCTCAGGACCAGCCACTGCATTCTCAATCTCTCTCTCTCTCTCTCTCTCTCTCTCTCTCTCTCTCTCTCTCTCTCTCTCTCTCTCTCTCTCTCTCTCTCCTTCCCTCCCTCCCTCCCTCCTTCTCTCTCTCCCTCCCTCCCTCTCTTCCTCCCTCCATCTCTCTCTCCCTCCCTTTCTCTCTCCCCCTCTCTCCCTCCCTCCCTCTCTCTCTTTCTCTCCCTCCCTTCTTCTCTCTCTCCCTCCCTCTCAACTTTCTACTTTCTTAAACCAACAACTAGCTTACTGTTGACTCCAGAGCTCTTCAAGTATCCTTTAGGTTGCTTATCTGTGGAAACTCAAATGCCAGCCTGCAAATGGTTTGTAGAGTGTGTAGGACACCCAAATAGTTACATGGATTCAGGTCTGCACAGGCATTCAAATGACAATACTTCAAGTATTTCTGATGAGGGAGAGGCTATATGAGGAGAATAAACCCAGCCTATCTTCTTTCTTTCTAAGGCCGATGCATAGATTTGGGCTTGTGGCCTTCTACTCAGCCACGTGAAGGCACAAGCTGTTGTTAACCTGCTCTCACACCTGCTCTTCCAGCTCTATTCTTCAACTCTGTATGTTTGTTCCTTCCCCATTAAACAAAAAAACCAGTCCAACTGGGAGCATTTCCATGCCTCACTTCTTTCCCAGATTTGCTTCCTTTGTGATTCATATTTGCTCTGTATATTTCCTGTCCTATAGACTTCACAGATGGGGCAAGTCACATAAATCAGTTTGCTCTCGGCCTGCTGTGACTCGGATTCTCTTAAGGACACCAATCCCATGCTTACTAATGTAAGGCTCTTCTAGAGCCTTTCATATCTTGAACCTTGTGCAGTTCACACACCACACAATCACTTCTTCCCTGCCTTCTCATCCATTGTCCCATAGTTACTACCTGTGGACTTGCCATTCTGACCCTGGTGTCTTTTCTGTGATGCTCCTCCTCTGGCCTCTTTTCCATCGCTCTTGGCTGAGTTTCTGCCCAGTTCTCATCCTTCCTGAGGCATCTATGTAACTAACTGACTTCCCCCAGTCCTTCCACTCTCGTTCCGGAATGCCATCTCAGTTACTGTGCACCTGGCATTTTCTCTTCTACTTATGTCCAGTAGCAAACTGTCTTCCTTGGAGGATATGCCTCCATTGGATTTTGTATTGGGGAAAGTGTTTTTAATGAATACAAGCAGACAATCCCTCATCCAAATATCTGAATTGTAAACACTCAAAGAGTGCTTGTCTAGCATGCTGAAGAGCACAAAGGAATGCTGAAAAGAGGCACCCAAGTTGGAAACATTTCAAACATGCCCTGAGAGGAATCTTCACACCTGATGCTTTGTGATAGATAAGCCACATTACTAAGGCATTAAAAATACTCTATGAGGTCACTTTTGGGGTTTGGATATAAAGTGTCAATAAAACCTTATGAAACAATGAATTTCATATTTAGACTTGGGTTCCATTCCAAGTATATGTCATCTAAATTTATTGTGAACAACCCAGTATGTTGTGACATGACAGAGGATTATTGATATGTAATTCTCAAATGGGTTTGAGCCCATTTGTTAATATATATATATATTAAGAACACTGAGTCAGCTTTATATCACCTCCTATTCTTAACTCAAGACATGGTGCTCCATGGGGTAAATATAAAAGAGAATATACCATAGCTTACATTAGAAACTGTTATGAACAAAATTTTGCATTATTTATATCACTTTTTACTATCTTTTCTATCTTCCAAAATTCTCTCTCTCCATTTTTTCTTGCCCTTCACCTCTTTCCCTCTCTCACTCATCCTTTTGCTATTTTTATTTTTTGTGACCTTTACACATTTTTCTTATTTTTTATACTGTTTTTCTGTGTACCTTTGCTGCCCTGAAACTCACTCTGTAGACCATTTAGCCTTGAAGTCAGAGACCCTGTAGCTGCCTCTGGAGTGTAGGGATTAAAGGTGTACATCACCACTGCCTATCTTATAACAATATTCTTTACAAAAAATTTATTTTGTATATTGTATATATGCATGTTGCATTTATATCATTCATACTCTCCCTTTCTCTCTTCCTGCATGATAAGCCTTCTATCCTACCCTGCTCTCTCTCTCTCTCTCTCTCTCTCTCTCTCTCTCTCTCTCTCTCTCTCTCTGGCTTTAAAATTATTGTTACATATACATTAATGAATAAATATATAGATACAACCTGCTGTGTTCATTTAGTGTTGCTCCTACGTGCCTGATCTTAGCAATCACAATACCCACTGACATGCCAAAGCAGAGGAGGGAAATCTCACATAGCCCCACTCCTAGATGAAGAGGAACAGACTACTAAGAGAGGGAAAATTAATCATCCCTGGGGGATATGCACTTTAATTGTTAACCAAAACCAAGTGGTCAACCCATTTGAAATTCTGATAGTTATTGCCTTCCTTTGTTATATTTATAAAGCTTGGAATTCCTAGCAATATATTTATTAATGTTTGCAAAATTGTGTACATTTTTTATTATATCACTCTTTTGATCCCTACCAGATCAGCTCTCACTTTCCTATCCACCCAACTTTGAATTTTCACGTTTTTCTAAAAAAACCTTTAAAGCCCAATTTGTGGCACCTAATTACTCTTGCAAGTGGAGCATACCTTGAAGTGTAATCAGCTTGCCAGAGGTCAACCCATTAAAGAAGACTGACTCCCCTGCTTCCCAATAGTTCCTCAACTGGTGGTGAGATTTCATGCCCAAATTGCCACTTCTTCATCTGTATCTGCATGTGTCTTGAGCTTGTACACATTTTGTGCATATACTCACCATTGCTGAGTTCATATGTACCACTGCCCTGCTTTGTGCAGATAACCCTATTCCCTTGAAGTTACCCAACGTCTCTAACTCTCATAATCTCCTTACCCTCTTTTCTATGAATATTCTCAAGCCTGGGAAAAAAGGATGGGATAGATATGCCTATTAAGAGCAGAATATCCAACAATTCCTTATTCTCTGGGCTTTGCCCAGTTGAAAATGTCTGTGCTAATTCTCACCTATAGAAAAAGAAGCTTCTCTGATTAGAGTTGAGAAATGTACTGATCTATGGTTCAGTGCATATAGCCATAAGTCATTAGGAGTCATTTTAATATTATGTCTATTTAGTAGAAAAGTAATATTAGGTTCTCCCCTAGGGCCTTATGACCATCTAGCAACAGATTCTTAGCCCTTTTATCAGTGCCAGGTTTGGGTTCCATCTCACTGAATAGAGATTAGATCCAATCAGAAAATCGTTGATTACTCCTATAACATTCATGCCTCTGTTGCACAAATAGACATATCCTATTTAGATAGTTTTTGTTACGACTAAGTAAAAGTGAGGATAACTTTTTCTCCTTCAGTAGTTGCATAGTGACTTCCAGTACTATGAAAAATAGTCATCACAAATAAAGTTTCTAGGTGAATACCAGCTTCATTTCTCCCTGTTCTATGAGTCTCAAATATGTGGTATTATCAGCAATAGGGTTTTGCCATCAAGTTCTTAAGGATAACCAAGAACATTGACAATAGCCTTCAATACTTCAGAGTATCTATGGGACTCCACTGGCCAACAACTCAAAAGAGGTGACCCATTCCTGCTAATAGGATTTTTATTTCCTAGCACGTAATGTGTATTTGAGATATTGTTCCTCCATTATAAAATAACACCATTTAAACTTTTTATATATGTTTATGTATATGTTTAAGAAGCTTCTTTAGTAATATGCTTCCATATGGCTTTTTCTAAAGGCCTTTACTGCTCATTATCCCTCTCCACATTTCCTCCTCTATCCAGACCCCTTTTAATCCTTTGTCTTCCATTGCTTTCCTACTTCATATTGTTCTATTCTGTGTCTCTTTTCTTGAAAGAATTTCATCTCACCAAAGCCCCTTAAAAGTCTCTAACCTCTGTGAATTCCAAAAGAAGCACACATCTAAAGATCCAAAATAATAGCCATATGTGAGAGAAAATGTGATATTTGTCTTTCTGAGCCTGGGTTACTTCAGAGTAATTATTTCCAGTTCCATCCATTTACTGGAAAATGTCATAATTTTATTTTTAACACATGAATAATATCCCATTGTGTAAAGGTACCACATTTTCATTATCTATGCATCAGTAGATAGCTATGTAGGCTGTTTCCATTTTCTACCTATTGCAAGCAGAGAAGCAATAACACAAATGAGCAAGTACTCTGTAGTACAATACAAAGTCCTTAAGATGTATGTTTAAGAGTGGTATAGCTGGATTGTATGACAGATCTATTTCCAGCTTTTTAAGGAACCACCATGCAAATTTCCATAGTGGTTGTACAATTTTGTACTCCCACCAGTAGTGTCTGTCCCTATGTCCACACCAGCATCTGTTGTTTTTTTTGTTTATTTGTTTGTTTGTTTGGTTGGTTGGTTTTTGTTTTTTAATCTGTAGCCATTCTGACTGGGACAAGGTGAAATCTCAGAGTAGTTTTAATTTGAAATTCCTTGATAATTAAGAATGTTGAACATTTCATTTCTATTTAGTCATTCAAGCACTCTGTTTCACTCCATGTGCCATTTTAGAAGCAGATTGTTTTATTGATGTTTAGTTTTCTGATTTTTTCATATAGTCTAGAGACTAATTCTCCTCCAGATGTCTGGATGCCTATTCATGCAAATAGTGGTATCTTGTGCTACTCATGTCCTATTCAGAAATTTCTTTCCTGTGCCTATAAGTCTAAGCAAATATCCTACTTTCTCCCATTAGATTCAGGATATCAGGTAACACCTCAAAGTCCATGATCCATTTGGAGTTGTGTTTTGTTCACGATTAGAGATAAAAATCTAGTTTCATTCTTCTACATATGGCAATGCAGCTTAACTAGCACCATTCGTTAGATTCTGACTTGTATTTAGTGCATATTTTTGACCTCTTAAAAATCAGCTGGCTATAATAGTGTGGGTTTACATGTGAGCCCTCAAATCTACTCCATTGTCAATGTGTGTTTTTTGATGCTAGTGCCTTGCTGCTTTTATTTATTTATTTTTATTGTTCTCTGGTGTAACTTAAAATCAGGGATGGGGATACATCCAGAGGTTAAAATTTATATTCCACAATTGACCTACTAAGCTTAAATTGAGATGAAGTAATATAAGTCTCCCAACTCAAAAATCTGCTGGATCCTGTAGATAAAGTACAGAATTCTAGTAGATCTTCAAATATGAAGTTACTCAGAATTTGCTAAAATTCAGAAAAGAATACCTGAAGAATCCAACCCCATATCTGAAGTCACTATCATAGGCCACTCTACCTCCTCAGAGACAACATAATCTCAGTTCCCTTCCTAGGCAATGTGTGAAGATGTAAATAAGCACCCCCTCTAATATCTTTTCAGACAACTTGGATCTCATTGGGAGCTACTGGCCATTTCTCTCTTCATATACTTGAATATTCTATATTTTCCTATCCTCTATGTCTGACCCCAACCAGCTCTTTGGGAACCTCCTTCATTCTCTGCCTGCTAAACATTACTTCCACACACACTTGCTCATCTGCTGGGACTTCTGTTTGTCTTTTTCTGAGAAAGATCTTTTTGTTTTACCTCCCTTTTTGATTTGTAAGCCAGAGCCTGCTCTGAAATTCAGTTGTGGGTCTCTGTCTTTTCTGTCCCTCACCTTCCGGTTCTGGACTTATTAGGCAGTTGGCCCTTCTTCATGCTCAGCTGACTTCCTCTCCATGGTTAATACCACTTAACCTAGAAATAAGACCCAGATCTTAAAGACTGCTGTCAGCTGAGTTATGGTTCCCTGAAAAGCACATGGTGAGCTCCTAATCTCCAATGTGAAGTATTTGGAGATTAAACCTTTGAGAGAAAATTTGGGCTAGATGAGGTCCTAAAGCTATTAAAAGTCAGTGTGTGTTGCTTACTCTACTCAGTTCATCATATTTACTACATAGCTTGAACATAACAAAGGCTTTCAAGTTCAGATGGTCTTGGCAATTTCTATAAGAGAGAGGACTTCTACCTGTAGAAAACTGACTGACTCTACCTCTCTCAGCAGCCATTGATTTGTTCCAGCAGAGTTCTTGTGCCACAGGACAGATTATGAAGTTGAGAGAAATAAAGAATTTGACCACCAGTCTTTCAAGCTCATAGCTCCAATTAGCTGAGCCTGTCTTTATTTGTACAAGTTCTAATGCATTCAAGCATGGGCGGTTTCAAATCATTTGTCTTTAGTCATTTTCCAAGAATCATTAACATTTTAGTTTCTCTTCTTCTTTTCTACTCCCTTGTCATCATTAACCTTTACCCCATATCATATAGCAAGCCAAATGTTTATATCTAGCTAAGAACATCTTATTCATACTGTGCCCTAGCCAGCAACAAACATGGGGTTACAAACTAAGAGATTTAAGCCCTGTGATTAATTCTTAACAATATGAAATCAGCTGAATATATTGTGATGCCTAGGATAACATTTTCACGTATAATCCTATTCTTTATAAGTTCTCAAAATAATAATGCTTAATACCTAAATATTTAACTATTAAGATAAATTAATTTATTCTTCCTGGTAATTTCTACACATAATTTTCTTTTAAAGGAACTGGGAGTTTTAGATTACTTTATTGAAACTTTGATACTGGAAACAATATCTAAGGGTTCATGTCTTACTGCCAGAGAGATGTCTGACCTTCCATGTCCTATATCTTTTCCTTATATGTTCTTATAAGTTTTTAATGTCATCTTTAAAGAAACTGTTTTCCAAGTTCTTAAGTTCTTGGAAATATATTTGTCTCTTTTTTTTTGGTGTTGAATAAGCAATAATCATTAACCTCAGTGAGTTCCTCCTCCTTATTCAGGATGACTGCAATGCCAGAGGTGACCCAACCAGAAAAACTGGTTTCCATAACAGAGCAGAGAAATTTATTTTTTCTGTAGAGGCTTTTGTTCCCAGTAAACTCAGGAATAATCACAACTAACAAGCAAAATTAAGAGTTATCATAAGAATAAACATAGAAAAGTTAGAGAAGCCTGAAGCCAATGAATTCCCCAAGATCAGTGTAGGAGTTTGCAGTATGGGTTCCACCGGTCCTTGCCAAATGGATGGGATTCTCCAAAGGGCTTTATAGTCTAAGGAACTTCATTTGCAAAATATTTATACACAATTCCCAGGGGTGACAGCATGGCTTCTGTTCTGTCACTGATTAACTGTAGTTCTTCATCTGGGGAGGTAGCTTTATCATATCTTAAGTATCCATGTTGGCATGTAAATTGGTGTTGTCCTCCAGCAGGTCTTCTTCTTCTCCTTCTTCTTCTTCCTTCTTCTTCTTCTTCTTCTTCTTCTTCTTCTTCTTCTTCTTCTTCTTCTTCTCCTTCTTCTTCTCCTTCTTTTTCTTCTCTTTCTTCTTCTTCTTCTTCTTCTTCTTCTTCTTCTTCTTCTTCTTCTTCTTCTTCTTCTTCTTCTTCTTTTTTTTATTTAAATTTGAAACAAGGTTACTCTTTCACCCTCCCATCCTTCCCTATCACCCCCATCAAACCCCAACCCATCCCTTTCTGCTCCCCAGGGAGGGTGAGGCCTTCCATGGGAAGTCTTCAAAGTCTGTCATATCATTTGGAGCAGGACCTAGGCCCTTTTCCATGTGTTTAGGCTGAGAGAGTATCCCTTTATGTGGAATGGGCTCCCAAAGTCCATACACTAGGGATAAATACTGATCCATTACTAGAGGACCCATAGACTGCCCAGTCCTCCTAACTCCACATTCAGGAGGTCTGGGTCAGTCCTATGCTGGTTTCCCAGCTATAAGACTGGGGTGCATAAAGCTCCCCTTGTTCAGGTCAGCTGTTTCCGTGGGTTTCTCCAGCCTGGTCTTGACCCCTTTGCTCATCACTCCTCCCTCTCTGTAACTGGATTCCAGAAGTTCGGCTCAGTGTTTAAGAGCAGCTCTTCTTTAATCAACCATGTTGCTGAAGTTATACTCATCTGTGGGTATGAGGACAAGTATTTTGAATAAAATTAAAAATTATTCTGGTTTCATAAAGTGGTGGTAGTACCGCTCACCTCTCATCAAAGAGAGATGACTACAGGAAGCCACAATTGATCAAACTGCAGAGGAACACTGATTGCAAGATGTCTAGCCCTGCAAGCTGACATATCTGCAACACAACCCTATACCCAATGCTCAGGGAACATTGCATAAGTAAGAGCCAAGGGACAAAAAATACTCTGCTCTGATATGTCTTTTAGATATGACAGAGAAGCTATAGCTATGAAATCTCAGCAACATGGCTTCTTAAATAAGGCCTGAGCCACCAGATGAGATGTCAATATGAATGGGTAAAATCTAAAGGGGCCCTATCTTTATATGAAGAGCTATAGGCAATTAGTGACTGCTGATAAATGAAGAATTACTCTGCCACAGGGATGATAAACCCTCTAAAAGGTTATCATAATACCAAGTGATCATATCAAAAACATATACATAAGGTACACTAAACATATCTTGCAGGTTGCACTTATATATTTACACACACACACACACACACACATGCACACACACATGCACACACGCACACACGCACACACACACACGCGGCGCACACACACACACACACACACACCAGTGACAGTTAACAAAAAAAAAAAAAAAAAAAACAACCAGGGTCCATGAATTTGAGAGGGATTTTAGTGGTGCATGGGGAAGAGTCTGAAGGAAGAGATGGTGGAAATGATGTAATTATATTTTAATTTTAAAAAGTATATATGGTGCACCTGTTGGTATATAGGAGAAATAAGAACATTTACCTGTACATGAATAAAAAGTACACTGATAATCATGTTAACATTATTCATAAATAAATCATTTGTCTTTAAAAGACAGAAACATCTCGTTTCTGTCAACTGATAAACATGTAGATATGTACAATACAAAACAATGAATTGCTATTCATTGATAGTAAGATTGTAACACTGATATGAGCTATAACACAGGGTCGCCTTGTAATGATAAATATTGTCAAAACATTTAGTAAAAAAGACCATGTCTGGTTCCATCTCTGTAATAAATCCAGCAGATAGGAATTTCCTAGGGTTGGGCTACAGCAGGAAAATGGGGAATGGTTGCTAATGAGCAGAAAGTTTCTTTGTGAGATGACAGAATTGTTCTGAAATTAATGGTGATGATGGCACATGTCTGTTGATATCCTAAAATCCATTGAATTATACATTCTGGGTGAATTTTATGTTTAATGAATTATTCCTTAATAAAGATGCTATTAAAAATGCACACAAGCAGCCCCTTCGAAAAGTCACAAAGGAACATCTTCTCATTTATTTAATCTAAAGGATAATAATTTCAGTAATATATCAAAAAGTATTATCTAAGCAGGGTTAGCTGTTACACTGCATTTGGATGTCAAGGCTTATCTCAAACACAGAAACAAGCCTAGGGAAGGCAGTTAGGTTTGCCCTGACATTAGATAAAAAAGGAAGAAAGCACTCCACACTCTTGGCACTATTTATTTTAACTCAATCTTCACAATATTTTGAAAAAAATAGATTACTTTTATTCCCAGGCCTTAGTGCTAAATAGTAAATAAGCTCTAAACAGCCACATTTTCCATGTTTCTCGTTCCCAATGACTGATATTGGCCAGGTCTAGGTTTTGTTGGATAATTTGGTACAAAGGTGGAAACACTTTAAACCAGTGTCAGGCTTTCCTTCACTATGACCAGATAATTTGAGAGAAACCATTTAAAGAGAAAAGGCTTATTTCAGCTCTTAGTCTCAGTGGGTTTAGACCTCAGGTGGCTTGTTCCTTTGCTTTGGGCCTCTCACTAATGCCATCAAACAGTCAAATCATCAATGAATTAGTCTGTTCATTAGGTCAACATCCTCATGTGACAATCATCTCTCATGACTAAGCCTACCAGCTTGGGACAAAATCTTAAGCACATAAATCATTGGAAGAACACTGCACCAGTCCGAAATGTAGAGAAGGAGACTAATGTCGACAGGGAAAACTCTGGAGGTCAAAACCATTAAAACGGTGAAAAGATAGAATTAGTGAAAGTTGCTGGGGACCTTTGTTGGTGGGGATCAGTTGGAAAGTAGGTCACTATAGACACACCCTTGGAGACTATTTTTGATCCTCATGTCTGTTTCCTGGTTACCAAGAAGCAATATCATTGCTCCTCCAAGTCCTTTCATTCTGCTGTCCTTACCTTACCTTCTGCAACAACTAGAATAATAAGAGTAGTACTTCAAACCTGCCAGGACTCTAATACGTGTTTGCCTTCAAGTAATTTGTTGATCCTTCAATGTCTCTGTAAAAGTTGCTATCTTATGAACACTTTAGAAATGAAGACACTATATTGAAAAAAGGATAATTAACTTCCCCAGCATCCTACCTCTAAAAAATGGCAGGGCCAGTCTGGGCTTTAAATTCAGTTAGACCTCTGAAATCTGAGCCCTTCATTATTACACCACACAGCACTTACACAAGAAGCATTTTCAACTCTAAAATAAATCCCATTTTGTTGGAGAGTAGTGCCTCTATTTTGTAGGAGAGGAAATAATTCAGTAAAAATCCAGACTGAGTTCAAGTAAACAACATCCAACATTGTGAAAGCAGTTTTATCCTGTGATAGCTTTCAAATAAATTAAGATACCTGATTTTTTTCTTAACAAATTTGTTCTTCAGATTCCACCAGCTTATTTTGCTCCGCCAAAAATAAGCTGCCTCTCCAGTACTACTTAGTATGATGGTGCCTTCTTCCTTAGGACATGAGCACAGCACCACTCAAAACATAACAAGGAGGACTTCACTTTGGCTCACATCTCAGGTTTCAGAGCTCAAGGCACTCCTATAGCATCTCCCTTTGCTTCATGCCCAACATGCAGAAGAAGTGTGGCTAGAAAGTGTACTGGGAGTGAGAGACTTCAGAATTCAGCAAGCAAAATCACTGAGCTGAAAACCCAAGACAGAGGAAAACACATCCACTAGGTCACAGTGTGGGAGATTTCACAATCAGGACCAGCAGATTCTAATGGGATGTGGCTTAGCAGAGAGAGAAAAAAATAATAGATCAAAGTCCAGGATTCTGGACCCACATGAATAGGATCTTGTGAAGAGACTCATGGCTGCAGACTTGATTTAGATCCTGTACTTCATACACGATGGCTAAATGTATGTACCAATTGTCTAGCATGATTGCCCTGTTTTGTAGCCAGATGCCAGGCTGGGTATGGTGGTATTGTTTGAACATTATTAACACATAAATAAGAATTCCTTGAAAAATGCAGATTGCTTTCTAAAAACGGGCTCCATTAAATCAGCAGAAGGCCTTATAGAAAGTCTTATATAAACCCAGCAACATTTGAATTTCTCAAATTTGTTTTAATTTATTTACTTATTTTAGGGTGGACACACATTTCCTAAAAGAAGGAAGCATGGGGTCAGAGGACATTTACACAAAATGGTTCCCTCCTTTCTCCCTAGGGATTCCAGGAACTGAGCTCAGGCCATCAGCCTTGGCCACAAGCACCTTTTCCTAGTGAGTCATCTTGCTATCCCTGCAAAGGAGGAATTCTCCCTAAGAGTGTCATATTGAAATTCCACATGAATTTCTTGTCTTCTTCCCTAAGGCTCATTCCTAGGTGATTCTCAATCCTGCCAGGGTGACAATTAAGAATGACCATTACAGCATCCTACCACTTATATTTCTCTGCAGAACCCAGACTGAATCAACTGACCCCACAACCTGTTGAATGTCATCAAACTTTTCTAACGCTCAGTTTCCTCACTTGACAACAGATGCAATTGTGCATAGATTAATAGGCTTCTGAAAAGCCCCTATGGTCCAGCCTGGCACAAGTGACCATCAGTAGGTGACAGTTGTTATTGCGACTAAATCAGTGCTTTGGTGATTTATTCAGGTACAGGTTTCTCTTACTAGAAAATAGACCAATAATTTAAGAATCTTTAAACTGTTTTGCTTCACGTGGCATCTATGTTAGTTTTAGTTCATCTTAATTTAGCAAGCAATTCAAATGCTTGTTCTACTATCCTGGGCCAATAGTACCAAATGGTGTGACTATGTATAAGTATCATCAAAGACTAGAGGGTAAGGCAGACACAGATGCCAGCTAATGATTTTCTAGTGGCATTAGACGTGTAATTCTGTGAGAGCTCAAAAATAGCGAAGGGTGGGGGGAGGTGAAGAAGTGCTAGGGAAAGGCAAACAAAGCAAGCAACATTTGTTCATTTAAAAAACAAGAGTTACAGAGGGCTGACTAGCAGGGCAGAATGTGGGTGTGGGGTCAACTATAAGCAAGGAAGGCTTTTCATGAAATGATACATTGTTACCACTCACTGCTAATAGAAAACCAACTTTGAGCATTTCCATAACAGGAGGTTCTACTTTATCCAGCTCCCTAACAAAAGGTTCCTTTGAACATGCTACAGGCCCTCTGATTGGAAGGAAAGAGGGTATAGTCACTCAAGGAGTTCCTAAGAGAAAAGGAATTCACGTACTACTTTTTATTTGGGTACATTTGTCAAGCTGACATGCTTAGAAATTTAGACAAACCAGAGCCTGGGGGCCCCAGCAATCACTGAAATCCCCTTCTGCAGACTTGGGAAGTGACAGCAGGTACCCACATTGAAAAAGACCACAGAGAAGCTGGAAGAGTTATTAAACCTCCCCAAAAGGCATTTTGAAACAGTCTCACACATTTCAACGCCTCTAAAACAAAATAAAAATAAAGCGTGTTGCAATTTGAATGTTAATATCTCATAAAGTTTTATGTGTGTGTGTTGGGGGCGGCTCCATAGCCTGTTTTTCAGAAGCAGATAATGTAGCAATAAACAGCTGGCTGCCCTCCACGCTAATGTTCATGCTGCCTTTGTGATCCATCTTCTCTACCATGTGGTGGCATGAAGTGAGAATATGCAGGCTCCAGGCCTCTTTATTCTGATGCCAGATCACAGCATGTGGAGAAACATGGTTCTTGGAAACAACTGTGCTTCTCCAGTGCCCAGGGTGGATCTGGCGAGGCAGCATGGGGCACCTGGGTGTTTCCTGACACTATGTGGCACAATGAAGCTGTTACTGTAGCTTGGAGTCACTAAATGCTCAGGTGTCCAATCAAGCCACTCGGGAGGCATATCAGCATGCTTCTCAAAGGGAAATTGAAGAAGGATCAATTATGTGAGAGCATTAGAATGCTGTCGGGTCTGCAAGAAGAAATCACTAATGAGTGCCTATCCAATGCGACTCTTGGCAAGGTGTAAGTCCAGGCTCCAGAGTGCCGGCAAAGGAAGAAGAATAGCTATTGTGGTGATATATTATTTATCTTATTAAAGTTTGCCTGAGAATTCAAAAAGCAAAGGCAGCCACAAACATAGAAGCCACAAGCACACCTTTAATACTAGCATCCAGATGCTAAGAGGTGGTGGCACATACCTTTAATCCTAGGACTCATAATTAAGAGATAGATAGGTCTCTGTGAGTCCAAGGCTACCAAGATCCACACAAGAGTGAATCAGTCTAAAAGAGAATTATAGGTCATACCTTTAATCCCAACATTAGGGAAGTCTCTAGCCACACTGAGGAGAGGCAGCAGTTTGAGGCTTGGTGAAGAGCTCGTGGGTGGGTCAGCTCTTTCATCCTGAGCTTGAGGTGAGAGCTAGTGGCCAGCTGTTTTGCTTTTCTGATGTTCAGCTTGAAGTTTGAACCCAAATATCAGTCTCTGGGTCCTTTTATTTATTCATGTTACACACTATTAGTGTGTTCTCTCTGTGTGTGGCTGCATACCTGCATAAATGTCCCATTAGCTCTCACTGGGATGGCTCTGTTTTTAAATCTTTATGAGGTTTCAGTTGGTGCCATACCAGTTCTAAGCATTCTCCTTGAACATTTCACTGAGTCATCACCGGATGAAGAGGTAAATTACATTATAAATACTGTTACCTACAGATGAAAAAATCCAGACATATAGATATCAAGTGTGTCCAAGGTGATACAGCTACTAATAGTGGAGTCAGAACTGGAACTTGGGACATTTGGCCTCAGAGTGATCTCTATCATTACTAAGACCTTCTTCCTTTCCAGGCAGACCAGGAGCCCTGTCCACTTTCCTTATGCTAGAAATGAGTACCCTGTATACACCATCCCCTCCAATGTTCCCTATTCATTTTCCTGGTTCCTGAAGAAAATCCAGGTTAAATACTTGTATCTAAACATTTGGGGTTAGAATCAACAAGTAAGAATAGACATTTGTGTTTGTTGCCTGGGTTACTTCACTCAGTATATTTTCTAGTTCCATTCATTTACCTACAAATTTCATTTTTCTTTGCAGCTCAATAGCCTTCCACAGTGTATAACCAACACATTTTCATTATCTATGCATCAGGTGAAGGACTTTGGGTTGTTTCCTTTTCCTGGACATGATGAAGAAAGCAGCAATGAACATAGCTCAACAAGGGTCAGTAGACAAGGTTCTGGCCTTGGAGTCATGAAAAGGGGTCATAGACTTCCTCCAGGATTAAGCATATGACTGCCAAGTCTCTGCATGAGGTCCCATGAGACCATTGAATGAAGCCATGGTACTGAAGCCTGGATTGCATTGTCAAACCCTAAGATGTTAGAGAGTAAGAGCTATATGATCTCTTTCAAGAAGAGATGCATACAAGAGAATGAGCCCAAGACAGAGACGTATGTTCTGGGAAGCAAAGCTAAAAGGGGAGAGCCTTTAACATCAGAATAGAGTTACTGGCTTTACATTTTTCTCTGTTGGGTTTCAGTCTCACTTTGGTCCAGTATGTTTTCACTGTGCCCCCATTGTTAATGTACATGCTGTGCTAGCATATGTTGGAAGCATATACTTGTTGCTAGAGTTACTTTGTCCTTCACGGTCCAGCTGTCCCTCTCAGCCCCAAATGAACACCCAGAGACTTATATTAATTATTAAACTGTTGGACAATGGCTAGGGCTTCTTATTGGCTAGCTCTGTCTTAATTATTAACTCATAACTATTAATGTATGTGTTTCTACATGGCCTTATCTTACTGGAGAATGTCTGGCACTTCCTGTCTTCCCAGTCTCTACTTGGTGTACTCTTTATGGAACCTCTCTGCCTCTCTCCCAAGCCCTCTTCTTCTCCTAGCCCCTCCTATATTCCTGCCTCATCAACCAATAAGAGAAACATATATACAAAAGGATATCCCCATCATATACTTTTCTATTTTACAGGGGGTCACAATTAAGTGATTGCTTTGAATTTCAGAAGAGACCTAAGAGTTTTAATTTGTCTTGAGACTAAAAGACTATGGGGACTTTTGAGTTGGGATTATATGCATTTTACATTATGATATGATCACAGGCTTATGAGGACCAGAGAGTAGAATTGTAACAAGAAAAATAAAAAGTCTCAGAGACTGATATTTGGGTTCAAACTTCAAGCTGAAGATCAGAAAAGCAAAGCATCTGGTCACTAGTGTTTACCCTACCTTATCTGAAAGGCCTGGTCCTGTCTCTGTGTGCTTTCACCAAGCCTCTCAGCATGGCTGGAGAATTTCAAGACTTCAATGTGTTTTATCTTCAGTGTGACTAGAAAATGAATACCTGATGATGTCTTCAATGTGGCTGAAGAAGGAATTCACTCTCTGAGACCTTGTCCCCATCTTATATACCTTTCATGAGTTCAGAGATTAAGTGTTCTAATTCTCTTTTAGACTGATTCACTCTAATGTACCCATAGGTGGCCTTGAACTATAGAGATCTGTCTGCTTTTATGTCCTGATCCTGGAATTAAAGGTGTATGTCACCACCAGCACCATCCTGATGGCCAAATGATAAAAGATATTCATTACCTTCCATTTTATCTTGGGGAGATTGTGTTACTCAAGACCCTTGGCTCCTCAAAGAAATTGATTCATGGTAGTGGCATGGGCACAGTCCACCTTTTAAGAATGCTACAGATCCAGGGGAAGAATATCACTTTAGGAACCCTAACCAGGTTGGAGTCATTTCTATATTTTCCAGTATGTTTTTCTGCGGGCCTCATGCCTTCCTGGATGCTAGACCTTTAGCCTTACAAAAAAGATTGGCGTTTAATGCTACTGCTACTTGGAACTCATCAGATCTGTTTGAATCCAGCTTAAAGGTTAATTATTCGGGAAAAAGAAATTTCACAGTGCAAGGATTGGCCTGTGTTGTAGCCCCATTTTTTGTTCTCAGTTGGAATTCTTCTGGGGAAGGGGAAGATTTTCTCAATTGTTCTTCTAGTTCCTGTGCCCTGAGTAATTGCTGGCCCACGACCCATACTACTGACCTCATCATAGGGCCCCTTCCCTGGTCCCCTTGGTGGTTGCCGATGCTCACAGTGGCGAGGAGATAATCTTGTACCCACCCAAGGGACTTTGGAATCACCGCGGCTGTGATCACTGTCATGGCTGTTTCCGCTACCACTGCAGTGGTGGCAGGCATTGCTGTTGCCCAATCAACATCAAATGCTGAGACTGTGAATTCCTTGGCCAGAAGAGTTAGTGAATCAAATGCCTGTTACTTTGTTTACTGGAGAAGGATGGTGGAATGCCATGGCTCGGACAGGGGGATGGGCTCAGTGGTGGTCTGGGACCCTGTTGCTAGCAATAATTGGGTTACTCCTGGCCTGGGTCGGATTGTTTGCCTTGAAAAGGGTTTGTCAGATCTTTAACCAGAAAGAATGCATGCACAAACAAACATTGCTCAATCTAGCTCATGGCTCTCCCAGTAGCCATGAAGTTTGGCTCCAAATGCTAAGTAGAGATTGAAGGGGCTCGATGATGGGCAACTTGCTAGGTAGCCACCCCACCTAAGACAGGAATCCAGGCCTTCCAAAGCCGGGTAAGGGGAGAGGTGGCCAGTGTGACCTAAGACACTGTGTGACCTAAGACCTAAGACCCCTTCATAAAAAATATAAGGTATGCCTCCCAGGTGTTTGCAGTCTTGGACAGTAAATAGACATTAAGCTTTTAAAGGTGTTTTTGCTTGGTTTTACTTTATTTGTAAATTCTTATGTGCATGTGCTTTCCTGAGCTTATGTGTATGGCATGAGTACAGGGGATGGTCGAGGCTAGAAGACAGCATCGGAGCACCTGGAACTGAAGCTAGAGGTGGTTGTGACCGGACAGTTGAACTCGGGTCTTCTAGGTAAAACAATAAGCTATCTCAACCATTGAGCCAATTCTCTAGCCCTGCAAAAGGCTTAAAAAAAATACATCTATTTGTCTGTAAAGGATACATTTGTAAATAGAATGAAATTTTGTTTAAAACAATATGTCATCTTAGCACTGAGGCAGTATTTACTGTTGCTCAAATATAACCATTGTGTAGCTGTGGTATTAACAAGGAACACTGAACAAGGTGACATTAAAGATGACAGGAATTCATTCTTTTATAAACCAAATTACTCTTTCCCACTTTTCTCTCATGGTTCCCGAAAACTGCTTATTTAGCTGTTAACATCATAAGTGAAGCTCTTCATCTTCTCATTTTAATTTTATTATGGAAACATATGGTTGGAGCAGTTCATAAACATATAAAATTCAAAATCTTAAAGTAAGAGATGCTAATGTGTGGGAGTCTCAAAGTGTGCTATCTTTTGTGATCTGTCCTGACACAACTGTTAGGAAAGTCATTAGATACACAATGGCAGATCTATTCCAGCGTGACTTCAGTCTTTTGACATAGTAAAATCTATCAATTGAAAAGAATACTTGAATGTCAAAGGATAGAAAACCTTTTATATTCATAATGGTAAACTTCCTAGATAAATCCCCTGTGCTTGGGAAGAAGCCTGTTTATGTATTGTCATCGAGAAGCAAGGTTAAGGCTATCTTGACTAGTGGTCACTGCAATCTTTCTTTTTAATTGAAAGGTTTCACTTCAAAAGTTACATTTTCTTTACTTTAGGGATCTTTTCCTGAAAGAACTACATATGCTTTTTCTAAACAAAAAGGGTAATAATTCTAATAAGATGCATTAGGAAAGAACTTTGTGTAATATTTGTAACTAAGCCACTGCCCCAGGAGGAATCATGTGTGCATGCTTATCTGTATTCTGTAGGGGGACCCTGTGCTTTGGAGTGTGTACCTTAACTTTCAATGTGTAACTGCTTACTTTAAATTTCTCTTTATGTTTAGTAATAAGTTTAGCATGTAGTGTGTTGGTAATATATTCTAATGGAATTAATAAATTCTGGAAATCCAAGAGAAGTGGTGAAAATCAGGCAGGTATGTAGGAATTTCTCTCCAGACATGCTATTGATTCCATTGAGGTACCAGAAATTTCCATTTTGTTTATTCCTTAAAAACTGACAAATCTTATGACTTCCAATTCCTCTGCTGAAAGCATAAGAGAAAATAAAATAATTTGACCTGTGCTGGTATAGCCAAGCCAGTGCAACAGTGTGGCTCCTATGAGCTGCTACCAAGTAACAGTGAAGACAAACAACAACAAAATAAAAATGACTCTCCCCACACATTTGAAAACATCATTATCCCAATAGTGATATTAGAATTGGCTGTGTGGCTCCTGAGACATAGAAGTGTACATAAAAGCTATGTTCAAATCTAAAGGACTTCATCAGGAAAACAAGCAGCAACAAATGGATTCCTGCTCCTACTGGATAGCTACAGACCCTGCCCCTTCTTGCTTCCATCATTCATCCAGCCCCATATCCCTTTACACCAAGGGAAGAGATAGAGAAAACAGAAACATTAACCCAGCTCAGACTTATGGCAAAATCTTCTCATCTACAGGCTAGAGAGCCCTAAATGAAAAAAGGTAAAGAGGATGGGAGATAGAAGAGGTGGGAGACAAGGACAGTCAGAGGCAAACTGGAAGAAGACATATCATCTGAGAAGGTCTTAGCTCCAACAAGGACGTGTCTAAAGCAGAAAAAGAAACTTTCAAAAATACATATTAGGATAATGCAATGCTCTCCTAGACTTGTCCATTTTTAATGAAAATCTGCATATCTGACAAGGAAGGTCCAAGCCTGAAGGAGCAGACAAATGCAAGGCTAGTCCTCAAGCAGCCTGAAGGCTACCTTGCCCTCTGTTTTTCAACTTGAACATTTAATCTGCCCTGTAGTTGTTATTCCATCTGTAGAATCACAGTTCTATAGTTCTACAAAGTGACACCTTCAGCAGTCTTTTTTCACTCTCCCTCCTCCACTCCCCCCCCCACACACACACACACGTTGCCTTGGTATGAAATCACTTTTGGCAATCAGCCATAGCAGTGAAGTTAATACAATCCTAGAACACAAGTACATTTCCACTTTATCTCCCTATACAATTTCTCAAAGAGTCCCTTTAGAACTAGAAAGAGTTGTACTCTCAGTACCCTAAACCATACACTGTTTTTAATATCTGGGGAAAACTATTTCTCCTGCTCTCAGTGTTCCTTAGCTGCCCATGTGTCTTTGTCTATGGATGGGGCATTGGGAAATTCTCCTTTCATGTTAGCATGTCTTTTGGTTTTGTGCTTGATCTCAGGTCTTGCTGGGGTAGCCATATTGTTGAAATATCATGATTGAGGTTCCTGGCCATATCTAGAAGATAGATAAAATCTCAGCAGATTTCTTAGTCTTCTGACAATACAATTTATGCATTTTTTTTGAAGATAGGATTTTTCTGTGTAATAGCCATGCTGTACTGCAACTCTCTCTCTCTCTGCAGGTCATGTTGACCTCGAACTCACAGAGACCTGCCTGCCTCTGCCTTGTGAGTACTGGTATTAAATTCATGCACTACCACACCTAGCTCTGAAAATACAATTTTTATGAGTCATTTATTTAATTTTACAGAGGATTTATGTATATCTGTTATATAGTTTACATTATAATGTGTTATTAGTACTTGTTACTACCTGCTGTTTGTCACTTGTATCTATTTCCTAAGAATGATTTCACATTACATACAACATCTACACAAAGATATTAGATGCATTGTCTTCTATTCACTGCTTTGCCAAAAAAATAAAAAAAAACATGACAATTATATGAAACCATTAACTGATTCAAAATAGAGACTAGAAGGATAGATGTCTGTTAAGAATTGGACTTGGTTTTCCAGTGTGGGACTTGGAGAAAGCTCAGATAGTCAACATCTGAATAAAGTATGAGAGAAAGAATTTTTAAAGGAGCTTTGAAATTTTTAAAGTTTCATCAGGCTAATGTTATGAGCTTCAGGATGAAAATGTCTTTTTGACATAGAGAAATCTCAAATGAAAATCTCTTCATAGAAAATGGATAGCATTTTATTAAAAGTGACATGTGTGACAGAGATTTTGAACTCAGACAGAGATGAAATGAGCATATATTTCTGATTTCTGGTGCTTTTTCTTTGGCAGGTTTGTTTGTTTGTTTGTTTGATAGGTACAATTCTGATTTGTTTGTTTTTGTATAGTAGGTAGTAATTGTCATCACCGTAGATCCCTATTTGTTTTCTAATAAGAGAGAGAAAAGAAGGGCATAGATTTGGGGATGGAGGTCGGGAGGATCAGAAAGGAGCTAAGGGAGGAGAAATTGTAATCAGAATATATTAAATGAAAATACTATTTTCAATTAAAAAATAAATGATAATAATGCAAAAAGAACAGCACTTAGCTATGTAATTAGCTCAAAGTTACAATAGCAGTAAAGGTAGAGTTAAATTTTAAAATTTAAATATAAGTTGGTAGTGATAAATACACAACAGTTGCTTATGGCCTTTAATATCTAGGGAAGAGAAGAGAAATCCATTTGAAAGTACTTACAAATAGCTTCAAAGACTTTATCAAATGAGATGTTTCAGCAGTCATCTTATCAGAGGATGTGCTGAGGCTGATGACGTTTGGTTTACCAACTGTGGCCATCAAAGATATTATGACATAGAGTGTTGCTAGGAGTACACGTGTTACCTGACTCAGTTCTTCTTTCTAAGAAAAAAACACAGACAACCTCTCAAAGGGTGAGTCATTTTTTTTAAACTATATATTGATGAAAAAATGCAAACCTTATTGTCAGGATTGAGAAATCTCTTTACTCAGCAGCTACATAACTTTGAGTATTTTAAGGTCATAATTTCACCTATCAAATCAGAAAGTAGAAACCAGAAAGAAAATAAAAGGTAAGTAAAGACAAAATACATACAACATATTAAACATTGTCTTGAAGGATAAACCTAGAAGCCATTGATTGACATTAATAAATAAAAATATAAGCCATCTTTTAATCCCACCACTCTGAAAACAGAGGCAGATAGAACTCTGAGAGTTCTAGATCAGCCTGGACAGCCAGGGCTGTTACACAGAGACCCTGACTTGAGAAAAAAAAAAAACTAACAAACAATAACAACAACAAAATAATATTAACAAAACTACACTAATGAAAACTGCCTATTGTGTGGAGCACTGGAACCCAGCAAAAGAGAAAAGTAACCCTGTGTCTGTTGTCAAGTGATATAGGCTAAGTTAAGAATAGTTGTTAGTAAAAAGATAATTTTTATCTGTTTTTATTTAATTATTTTTTCATTTTACATACAAAACCCAGTTCCCCCTCCCTCCCTTTCTCCCACACCACCCACCTCCTTCTCATACCTCCACGCCCTTCTACTTCTCAGAGCGAGTAAAGCCTCCCTTGAAAGAGTCTACAAAGTCTGGCATACCAAGTTGAGGCCCATAGGGAATGGGCTCCCATAAACAAGTTCACACACTCAGGATACATCCTGGTTCCACAGCCAAGGGTGCCTCCAACAGATCAAGCCGCATAACTGTCACCCACATTCAGAGGGCTTAGTTTGGCCCCATGCAGCTTCCTCCGCTCCAGAGTTCATGAGCTCCCACTAGCTCAGGTCAGCTGTCTCTGACTGTGGTTTTCCTCATCATGATCTTTAGCTCCCTTGTTCATATGATCCCTCCTTCCTCTCTTCAGCTGAACTCAGGAGCTCAGCCCAGTGCTTGGCTGTGGGTCACTGCATCTGCTTCTATCAGATACTGGATATAGGTTTAATGATGACAATTAGAGTAGCGACTAATCTGATTAAAGAGGAAAGCCAGTTCAGGCACAGTGTCTACTATTGCTAGGAGTCATAGTTATGGTCCTACTTGTGGATTCCTGAGAATTTCCCTAGCACCAGGTTTCTCTTCAAACCCACAGTGGCTCCCTCCATCAAGACATCTCTCTCATTGCTCTCCCTCTCTTTCCTTTCCCCACTCAGCCATTTCAAATCCTCATTTTTCCATCCCATATCCCCTCCCTTCTAACCCGTCCTAGTTTATCCAGGAGATCTTAGCTATTTCTCCTTACTGGGGCCCTCCATGTGCGTCCCTCCTTTTTTCCCTAAATTCTCTGGAGTTGCCTGGTTGCTTTATGTGTAATATCCACCTATGAGTAAGTACCTACTATGTTTGTGTTTCTGAATCTGGGTTACCTCGCTCAAGATGATTTTTTTCTAGTTCCATCCATTTGCCTGCAAATTTCATGATGTCTTTTATTTTTATTTAATTTATTTAATTTTTTTCCTGGAAAGGGGAATCCAGAAAACTTAATTACTGATGTTTTCTGTGGGACTACATAGGAGCCAAAGAAAGCTAAAGAGAACAAATTTACATGGGAGGAAACAGAGTTCTTCTAGTACAGCAGTGAAGATGTAGGAAGCATTTCCATGGAATAAATAATTTGTAGCTTTGGCACAAACATATAAAGAAAGTCTTAATTACTCCAGTTACATGTAGAATAGACTTAGGTCTCTGAAAGACACCCGAGGAATGGGGCAGGTAGAATAAAGAATCAAAAGATAGGCAAGAGCCAGGCAAGGTGGTGCATGCCTTTAATCATAATACTCAGGAGACAGAGGCTGGTGTAACTCAGTGAGTTTGAGGCTAAGCTGGTCTACATAGTGAGTTTCTGGACAGCCAAGAGAGAGACTCTGTCTCAGAAAGAGAGGAGGGTGGTCATACATGCCTTTAGTTTGGCTTTTTGGGAGGCTAAGCCCATTGTTTGAGTTCAACCTATTCAAACATGGTGAAATCTGGTCTCAAAAAAAAAAAATAAATAAAGAGAATATAAACACGGAAAATTGGTATGTGAGTCAAGCTTCCAAAGAGTGAAGACGTAATCATTAAGGGAGTTTATCAGTTGGGCTTATAGAATTCAAGGATAATGGTATCACAGTTACTACCTGCAAACTGGGTGTCATGAGAAAACCAGTATCTGTTCAATTTGTATGGAAATCACCTTGAAACAAAACAAGAGTATAAAGAAGAAAAATAAAAAAGGCAATTTGTTACATATCCCATGTCAGAAGCAGCATTATTCACAATATCTTAAAACTATAAATATCCCAAGAGTCAATGAGTGGTAAGTGGACCAGTAACATGAAGTAGATAATATGATGGATATTATTCAACATCTTAAACAGAAAAAAAAGTCTGGAGATTCTGGTAACAGCAGTACATTCCCATAATAGCAATGCTTGGAAGACTCAGCCAAGAGGATGATGAGTTCTGGTCTAGCCTGAGCTACATAGCAGGATAAAAACAGCTTTGACTGCATAGAAGATCCTGTCTTTAAAAAAAAAAAAATGTTTGCAAAGGAAAAATCTGATATTTGCTTCAACTTGAATTACAATTAAGGAACTTATGCTAAGTAAAATATGCACATCAAAACATTCAAATATTCTGTACTTAAGAGTAGTCAAAATTATAAGCTTAGATTATGAATTTACAGCAGTCAAAATTCTAAACTCAGAAAGGAAAATGGTGGTTTCCAGAGACTGAGCAAAGAGAAATAGGAAGTTTACATTTAATGAGTGTGTAGTCTCAGCTTCACAAGATCAAAACACTCCTGGTGATGGATGGTGCTGATAGTTCAAGACTAAGACATTCTTATGAATATACATAACTGAATATAAACATGGTTAAGATACACAGATTTTATGCTCTCTGTATTTTATCCCAATAAAAAAATAAAACACACAAAATAAATAGGGTGGAGATATGCATTATGAATGCAAAGGAAAGGGAAGCAGGGGAGAATGAATTCATATCAAATGAAGTAGGGTTACATTAAAATCTGAAATAGGAAAAAAAAACCCAACTCTTTTAAATTTCTGAACAAAAGTTTCCATTTATACTCTCAAAACATAAAACACTTCTGGGTATATTTCCCCAGGTGCAGCTAGGAGTCCTTTCTGTGCCATCACTCTAGACAGCAAAATTGCAAGCATCGCCTAATCCTGGAACATTGTTAGCGTATTCATCCTGATTCTGATAAGCTATACGTGTAAGGCTGGGGATGTTTTCATAATGTGACCTTTAAATTTTAAAAACTGTAAGTGGACAACCCACAAATGAGAACTTAGAGATTCCTTGGAAGACATACTTATGACACAGGTGTCCCGAGGAACTAGCAAGAGGCTCACTGACAGTGAGATGACTCTCTACCACCGTGAATGGGGGAAAAAATACCAACAATAAATAACATTATTCAGGTGGCACTTGCCACCCCCAAGACTGAGGCTTTAAGATGTCTAGACCCATTGGCTCTCACAAAGTTAGTGTAAAAACGTTAGTGCAGCTGTCACTGGTGAACAAAACACAGACTTATTTCTTGATTTACCCACGAGCACAGTGAGGATGCACCCAGCTGAACTGGAAGCCACTGTCTCCAGAGCTAGAGTCCAAGACTAGGAAGTACTGAGTTCACCATCAGGGAGATGCCACAGACCCCATTAAATGTAATGCTGAGTTCAAATAAGCAAAGTGTTCTAATTACTATGCTGGCAGAGCATGAGAGGGTAGGGTGTGATCCCACTGCACTGCTTACAATGAACGGGAAGCTTTTTCTTGTGAGACAAGCACTGCTGATCCAGATGGTACAGACCTGTCCTTTACATGTGTCCTCACAAGCAGATATGTGCCCTTTACTCTGCTGGAAATCACAGCTTCTGTCTTTTGACAGACATCACTTATGCCTTCCTGCAACCTTCATTTACTCACATAAAGTTCCATATTGGCTTTAAAAAGTGGGTCTTTGGATTCATCGGCCTCTCTTCAGAGTAAAATTATTCAAGTTAGATTGATAATTAAATACATAAATAAATATAGCATGTAATTTTTTTTAAAGATATGTCTCTCAAGTCTGAACTGGATGTGTCTGTTGCACCCAGCACATTTGGAACTCATGTTAGCATTTAAACTACAGAAAACGTTAAAATACATGCTAAGGTTTTGTTAATAGTGTGAGTTTGCACTGCCTTCCCAGTAAAACAGGTGAGTATAGAAATTCAAATTAATTTCTAATGTTGAACCAGGGAGGGTTACATGGTGCAGTCAGTCTTGCTTATTGGTGACAGTGAAGTCAGTTCTTTGTTGGTGTAATCTTTTTCTGGTTAGGGCAATAAGTAATTACTGACTCATAAAATAATAGAAGAAGCATCTATCCCACTTCTATTCTCTATAAGAAATGTGTAGAACTAATATGAACTTTTCTGGAATGTGGAGCAGAATTCTCCAGTAAATGTATGTGTACCAAGTCATTCGTTTTTTCAAAAGCATAAAATTTCAGATTGTTTTAATAGTGTGGCACAGAATGGGTCTGGTTAGTCATTATATCTTAGATGTGTGTGTGTAGTTTATAGATTTCAGAGAACTGGTCCATTCGTTTCAAGTTGATAAATTTAAGAACATAAACCTGTGTAGTATATGTCTCCCCTCTTTACCCTGATAGCTGAGAGATGCATCCTGGCATCCTGTGGATCATGTGGTGGCATGTGCTTTTCTAATCTTTGTCTTCATCACTCCTATTGGAGGTGTATCCAAATTACAAATTACTGGGATTTTGTTGGTTTTTTTTTTTTTGTTTGTGTGGGGGGAGTAGTTTTTGGATTAAGTTTCTCTAATATTCATTTTATTTCTATACTTACCATCATTTTCTTGCTACTGATTGCTTTGGGATTGTTTTGTTATGTTTTACAGTTTCTTAAGGTAGAATTTTGGATTATTGACTTAAAGATTTTTCTCTTTTCTAATGTGATCATTTATTGCTATGCATTGCCCTCAGCAGAGCTTCCACAACCTGTCACAAACTTCCATCTGTTGGATTTTTTTTATTATCTAAGTGTATTTTAAATATTTTAAGGATTTCCATTAGAATCAGGGATTGTTTAAGGGGTCCTCTTTTGTTTGTTTCCTGTTGCTATTGATGTCACTATGCTCCAAAAGGTTCAGAGTAAAATCTGTGGAAGATAAAAGCTACCGCTCAGAATGAACATAACACATCAAATGCGTTTGTGGATCCACAGAAAAGACTGGGGAAGATAGTGACTGTGTTATACGTTAAGTAAAGTTGGTTGCATTTTATAAAAGAAGTTGAAAGAGAAAGCGCATTAGGGGGGAAATATCTGGTTCAAATGGAAGGACAGCCCTGGGAAGAAGACCCACCTGCTTCACCACAGCTTATCAGAATATCAAAGGGTGTGGAAGGGTTGGAATGTTGCAGGTCCAGGTCCTAATTACAAATTATGTTGGGCTATTTGGGCCCTTTTTACTTCATCTCTTTATGTGAGCTGATACGTTTGTACCTACTGAGTAAATATCTTAGACTACAGAAACAAACCACTAATTCCCAAGAACCAAATGGCTAAGAATGCCATCAGTTAGCATCTGAAGTCTCCAGCTGAGTTGTCCTGCTCTTCTGAAACATGGGATTTCAACATATACACTTAAATAGTTTATTGATTTATCATATTCTTAGATCCATAAAAACTTGCTGAAATTGTTAACTGGTTGGAACATGGAATTATGGGGAACCTGAATCTGTCTGTGTGCCCAGATCATGGCCACTCATGTTTGGCTCAGGAGTAAACTCTGTGCTATCTATCCCCTTTGAGGTGAGAGGTGTGTTTTTTACCTTGACTTTTTTTCTAGCAGAAATGAGACTCAAAGCTTCCATCCCTTGTTGGTAAAAGCTCACAGTGAGCAGGCCTATGGGAAACAAAGGCTCATTACTATTCTGCCTTGAGGCAGGAATGTGCTCAACAATGTGGCCTGCATATCTGTTGTCAGAACATCTGAACTGATTAAGTTGTCAAAGAGGAAGGAAGCAATTAATGTCTTGGCTTAACAAGCCCTTATAACTGGACCAAGCGGCTTCACATACATGCAGATACTGCAAATAAATCCCAGCTCCTGTTCCCCAGGGAACCCCAAGCAGTTGGACGTGTTTGCATATGCAGCAAAGCCAGCACTGCCAGTTGGTTGTTCTTGTGTGACTTCCTCTCTTTTCTGTCTCCCTTATCCTCCCTGTTGGTCCTAAACCTTTTAGCCCTACAGCATCGCCTTGCTTTCATTGCCCCACTCATTGACCTGAGAGCGATGAAGGAAAAAAACCTGACCTATTCTGAACTTTGCTACAGGGGTTACGAGTGAACAGGGAAAGCATAAGGGAAGTTACAGCGATTGATCTAACTGAGAGGCCAGGCACTAGCAGGCAAGACTAACGCCATTTTAGGCTGGACACTATCTTGAGAAGCTTCTGACCAGACCCTGAACAAGTTCCTGGAAAAAAAAAAACACAAACAGCTAAAAGTCGCTCCAGGGCCCCCACATCCTCCTGAATCAGCTTGATACTGAGGAAACAGACATCTTATCATGGTCACTAGATATCCCATTAGGTCACCAGACACTGTAAGGGAAATTTCCAAATGCTTTAACCCCAGGGCCAATCAACTCAGGAAGCATCCCCCCTGAACCAATCAAAAAACACTAAGGCTTAAACTCTCTTAGCTTGCAGTTAGGGTTTTTTTTTTTTTTTTTTTTTTTCCCTTAATAAGCCCATTCCTCTGATGGTTCAGAGCTGCTCCTCTCACCAGCTGTAGCAGAGTACTGCTGGACTGCCTGAACTTGAGTTTGATCTTAATAAACATGTTTATTTTCATCGATACTTAATTCTGTGGTGGTGGTGTTTGAGAGTCCCACATAACAAAACCAATGACAGAACATCACATATTCCTAAATACATGTTGAAACTTTGATCTAATTCCCATCATGGATGCCAGACTATTAATTCTACCAATCAGAAGCAACAATTACTTGTTATGGACAGTCATCAGAAAGTCCCATGTTTTGAATCACTATTGTACATCTTCTCCAGCCAAGGTAGATTCAGTAGAAACATTTTGTTTTCTTTCTCTGATTCTTCATTATAAAAATGTTTTTGGGGATGTTCCTGAAACTCAGTTGTTGAGTGCTTGCGTAGCACATATGAGACCCTGGGTTAAGTCCCCACACTGCCAAACAAATACAAAACAAACATCAAGAATGTTCTTGCTTTAGGCTTAGCAATTTCCAAACTAGTCTTGCTATTGAGAATTTTACCCAGGTCCTTGTGTTTCCACGGCTAACATCTGAAAGGGCTAAAAAGCCCTTCATTTCAGAGATCTCTCAGCTTCTAGAGTTTTAGCAAGGAAACAGAAAGGAATGTGGGAGAAAAGGCAGCACATGGCAAAGAGAGACCTTAGAGTAGACTGTGAAAGTGGGGCTGTAAGATCTGTGTGGAGATGGCACTCAGCTTCCATGTGACATAGCCATCACTGTGATGGTTACTTCTAAATATCAACTTGCTGCAACCTATCATCAAATAAAACCTCCCTGCGGAATTATCTAAATTAGGCTGGCCTGTGCGCAAGTTGGGAGAAGAGTGTTCATGACTGCTAATGTCTGAGGAGCCAGCCTATTGTACTTGGCATAGTCCCTGGGCAGAGGCCCTGCATTGTGTGCAAGTGAAGAAAGCTGGCTGAGCATAAGCAACAGGAGATCCACACATTTATTCTCTCTGATCTTGACAGTGAATGTGATGCTTTAAGTTCCCATCTTAACTTCCTCAGAGTACTGAACAATAGCCTGACATGGGTAGCCAAGTAGCCCTGTCCTTCTTATGTTGCTTTTGAGCCGAGTATTTAATCCCAGATACAGAAATGAAACTAGAATAATTGGGAAGTGGGATATCTTTTTAAGGAGACCTTAAAAATCTTTCAGGATGTTTTGGTTGAGTATGTGTAGAGGTGAGATGGCAGAAAGAAAGAAGGCTGGATGGGAGAGGTAGGGTGCAAAACATCTGCACCAGCGAAAGGACCTAGTGCTCTGTGGGTGGTGGGTTTGGGCGTTTCCAGTCCAGAGTCCATCACATGTGTCCAGCCCCAAAGCCAGAACTCCTGGAAGTATTACACATCTGAGCGGTGTATAGTACCTAACTCTGAGATAGTTATCATAGGAGAAGAATGTCAAGTTCAAAAGAAATTCCATATAAATGGTCATGCTCTCCTTCTCTCTCTTTTTCTCTTTCTCTATCTCTTCCTCTTTTGTATTCCTCTCTTGGCCTTCTTTCTTTTGCCCCCCCCCTCTCTCTCTCTCTTTCTTTGCCTGTACTGTCTCTTCTTTTGCTTCCTGTTCCACATGCACACAGACACCTCTCATGGTGAAATCTAGTCTGCTGCCATGTTCTGGGCACTAGTTTCTGTCCCTGATCTGGATCTTCCATCTGCCTCTGGCTGTCCTTTCCCTCATATATGCAATAAAATCTTCCCCTCAACTGTACCTTAGAACAGTCATGTCCTTGGTTTATATAAAGAAGGTGGAGGAGAGCAAAGAAAGAAGAGCCAGGGGAGGGCAGAGAAAGCCCAAGAGTAAGCAAGTATTCCCTTGACAGAAGTTGGAAAGCAGGGTAGAGAAAAACACAGTACCACCACACACACACAAAATGAACAAAAACATAAACTGACAAGTATATAAGGACTATTACCTATCTTTGTGTTTAGGAACCAAGAGACATGCAAAGGTTTGCTGAGTTAGCATGAATGTTTACAGCACTGGGAACAGCACAAACAGTACTGGAAACATGAGGCCTCACCAAATGTGATAAGCTCACACAGTGAGAGCAAAGCAAACTGAGCAATCTAGAGATACATAAAGACATGTATCTTATAGGTATGGAAAGCTGTAGAGTCAATCCCAAAGCAACAGTCTCCCAGAAAAAAAAAAATAAAAGGAGAAGAAGGAAGAGGAGAAGGAGGAGGAGGAGGAGGAGGAGGAGGAGGAGGAGGAGGAGGAGGAGGAGGAGGAGGAGGAGGAGCAGCAGCAGCAGCAGCAGCAGCAGCAGTAACATGATGGGAAATTTATTAAGGGTGCCTATCCACAGTTGTTTAAGAAAGAAAATTAAGGACACACCTTTTCTTGGCATGCTCAGTAAAGTTACTTTCTGAGTACACTCAGCTTGAGGTTGTGGTTAAAAAAGCATATGCTCATCTTAAGGCCATACAACACAGATTCAAAGGGGAAGGTGACAGTCACAATGCTTCTGGTCAGGTCACTTCAGCTTAATACTCAGCCAAGTTTCTTCTAATCTCTCTAATGGAATGTCAGCACAGCTCTGTGACCTTTGCTGGTGGCTCAGAAGGATTATAGCTGAAATAAAGAACAGCAGAATGTGGTGGTCCATTCCTATAAGCCCAATACTCAGGACGTTGAGGCAAAAGGATTGATGTAAGTTGAAGGCCATTCCATACTACAAAAGGAATCCTGTCTATCAAACAAAAGCAAATCAAAGAAACAATTGTGAAAGGGCTATAAACATTAATTATACAAAAGAAATATATTTGAGTTTATATGAAAATATGTTTAGGAGAGAAGTGAAACTTTCTCCTGGTTCAAAGAAATTCTGATTTAACAAATAACATGGAACCAAAGGTCAGAGAAAACTTAAAAGGAACCAGTAAATGGTGAGACAGTAGGTGGATGAACTGAAAGCCTAGGTAAGGAATCTAATTTACCAGTGATCAGAGGACCTGTGCAGGGTTCTTTTCAAAGAACATATATAATGGCCAAGAGTATACAGGAATGTTACTTGACAGTCCAATCACCCAAAAAATAAAGATCAGATCTTTAATAGAGTGTACATTACTCATTGATGTTAAGATGGCCACTATCAAAAAGATGAGCTGCAAGTGTTGGCACAGGGATTAAGAAAAAGGAGCACTTACATACTGTAAATGGGAATGTAAATTCAAACAACCGTTATGGAAAGTGTATTTCTCAAAAAGTATAAAGGTGAGATGTTGGGATGGTGACTATGAAGGGGGGAAAGAAGTAAGATCTCAGTTACAACTTGCCAGTGATGAAGTACACAGAATAGGTGAAGATAAAGATGTTTGTGTGAGTGAAATCATCATCATGCAATGTATTTGGTATCAGATTATGTTGGACATCTTACATATATATTTTTGTATTTATTTGCTCAGCATTTAAAAAGAAACTTCTCAGCCTTGTATCTTTGTGCTGTAAAAATAATAGAATCAAGTTCTTGTTATCCCAGCAAGAAAAGATTGAAAAGCAACTAGTGAAAAGTATATAAAAGATTGATTTCTTTATACGTTTTAGTTGTAAAGCATCTGAACAACACAAAATGAGAATGAGCATGTGAGTACAATAATTGCTTCATATTTCCCCATACAGCAATAATTACCTTTAGAATTTTATTACTTTTCTTTGTGTACATAATAGTGAAGTAGCATGGAGGTCATGGCATATTTTATTTATTTATTCTGTTCAGAGTCTCAGTCTTCAATATTGCTACTTGGAAATACTAAATATTCAAGTGTGCATCACAGTACAGAAAAGCATGATTCTCTAGGTATCTCCCTTTGTATGCTTTGAGAGTTCTAGATGTGTCTTGCTACTGAAAGTTGCACTTTGGTGCTCATCAGAAGACCAGTCTTTCTTTTGGCCCTGTCAGCCACTTATTATTTCTGAGATGAAAATGGTACATTACTACATTAACTAACAGTTCATTGATTACTATATTCAAACTTGGGACATGTTCTACAAAACATTCTAGAAAGGCAGTTTTCACTGAAAGTTCCATACATAGTGCAATAACATTAATATCATAAAAACTGAGTAAAAATTGACACCATTTTTAACTTTTAATCTCTATTAATTTTATTTATGTGATAACACTAGTTGCATAAAACAAATCAAAATAGACATCATATTGAACTTTTAATCTTTATTAATTTTATTTATCTGCCACTGAGCCACACACCCTACCCGCTTACATTGCTAATTTTAGCAAAGTAAATATACTCTTAATTTAAATTTTTTATTAAGAAATAGATTTGACACTTGTTTATATGTTTTCTGGATTTTATTTTTCCTTTCATAGTTACTGTTTGTATTAAACTTATTTCTGTAGTTGCACATAAATTTCTTTGAAATTACTCAATTGTTTCTTGCCTTTATATGCTAAGTAGGAACGTACCTTCAATTTTACAAAGCAATGCCAAATTTCTCTTTTTTCCAAATATTTCATATCTTCATCCAAACCTCATATTGCCAGACTTTTAAATTATGTTTAAAAATTTGATGATTTTTTTATTCTAATTTTAATTTGCATTTTTAGCTGCTAATGAAATTAACCAATTCAATATCATCAGGCTGAATTTCATTAAGCTGTTTCACTTTATTTTAAAAAATAAAGTTATTATCTTATTGGTACTTTTCTACATGTTTTATGGTTGCATTCTATATATTCCATGGGTAATTATGGATTTTGATATATCTATGTATTGATAGATAATACTAATCTTTCTTTTCCAATTTCAAAATTTTAAACTATTAATTAATTTACAACTTCACAACACTGGTTATGACCTTGAATCCAATGAGCACTAGGCTATTACTCATTTCCTTCTAGAAGAATTAAGTCTCTACAAATTCTCTGAGGTGTGAATCTAGACCTTCCCTCCACCCAAGAGATGTCTCTAGTGTTGATAGTGATAGTTGGTTTCACTGGGTTTATAGTGGAAATTAATTGTACAAAATAAATTTCATCTGTTTTCACCCCTCCTCTTGGTTGATCAACTAAGTTTAAATTCTAAAGCTTTTGTCTTCTGTGTTTCTTTGCACCACCATAAGATGTAAATTTCATTTGCATCCTTGTGTTTATTTATGAAGGACCAGGGGGGCGCTTTCCTCTATCCTCCAGAGCCAGAGCTCAGGAAGGAGAGTTCATGCTAGAATTCTTCTCATGTTACTTTTCCTTGTGTGGTTTTATTTTTGCCTTTATATATGTATTATCATCACTAAAATCCTCACATACCTATGAGACCATTTATGGTTCTCATTAATCAAAATGAGGACTGACTTTCAGAAAAGTGTACTTCCCATATTGACCCAGGTGTTAAGTCAGACCATTCTCTCAAATTGTCCAATCTATAAATGACTGACATTTTTTTTCTTTTACTGAAAATAGAATTTTTCCATACAATACTTTTTATTACAGTTTCTTCTTTCCCAATTCCTCCTGGTTAATCTCTTCTTTCCCTCCTGTCTAGATTCACGCCCTTTCTGTCTCTCCTTAAAAAACAAACAGGCCTCTAAGGAATAGTAGTAAAGTAAAATGATATAAAAACAAATATAACCAAATCAGAATAGTACAAAACAGAAGAAACATGCCAAAGAAAAAGCTCAGGAAGCACAAATAGATGCAGACATATGCATTCACACTCTCAGGGATCCCATCACAACACAAAACCAGAAGCCATAGTGTATATGCGAAGGACCTGTAGGGTGAAAAACAAAGCTCTGGCACAACATTGGAACGAAGAGCCTCCAATGATGTCATCGAGTTCATTTGTGTTTGCCATCTGCTTCTGGGCACAGGGCCTATCTTTAGAGTGGTGGTTTGTTTCCCCAGGGAGACTCTCATAGAGAAATGATTTTTTCATTTGTAAGTGGTTAATGTTGGAGGCAGCTTTTGGGTTGGGCATGTGTGTGTTTGTGTCCACTTCACCTCTCAGCTCTAAGAATCCCTCTGGTGCAGACCAATGTGGGGCCTGTCCATGCTGCCTCAGTCTCAATGAGTTCATATGTGTATCAGCCATGCTGTGTTGAGAAGGCTATGCCTCTTTGGTATCCTCCATCTCTCTCTTCCAGCTCTTAAATACTTTCCTTCTCTTCATCATTTTCAGAAGTCCCTGAGCCTGAGAGGAAGGAATTGATGAAGACATCTCATTTATGGATGAATATTCTAATGTACAGGCCTCCCTGTACATTGTCTACCTGTGGGTCTCTGTATTTGTTCCCATCTACTGCAGGATGAAACTTCTCTGATAATGGCTGAACAAGGCATAGAAATTGTAAGTGTAGCAGAATGAAATTAAGAGCCATTTAATTGCTACATTCCTTTAGTAGAACAGTAGAATTTGATTGCCCAATTGCCTCTCCCCCCCCACACACACACACCTTGGTGTCTGATCTATCTAATCTCAGATTTGTGGCTACCCAAATAGTGTCAGAGATGGATTCCATTACATGCAGTGGGCTTCAAATCCAATGAGACATTGGTTGGTTGGTTACTTCCACAAGCTTTATGCCACTATTGCACCAACATATCTTGTAGGCAAGTCACCAGGAATATTCATTTCTCCCTCTTAGTCTCTTACTGTACTGAAGCTCTATGGTTATATAAATTATATCTTACTTATCAATGATTTAACAGCTAATATCTACATGTATCCAAATATATCCATATTTGTTGATTTATCTTTCTGGGTCTAGATTACCTCATTCAAGACAGGTTGTTTATTTGTTCATTTTTGTTTTGTTTTGTCTTTGGCTTCAACCAATTACTGTGAATTTTATTTTTTTTTAACCACTGAGTAATATATCATTGTGTGACTGTACTATTTCCTTTATCCATTTTTCTGTTGAGGGACATCCGGATTGTTTCCAGTTCCTGTCTGTTTTGAATAGAGCAGCAATGAACATGGTTGAGCAAGTGTCTTTGTAATAGGCTGTAGAGTCCTTGAGAAAGAGTGATATAGCTGAATTCCCAGCTTCCGGAGGAACCAAAACACTAATTTCCATAATGCTTGTACAAGTCTGCACTCCCACCTGCAATGGATGAGTGTTGCCCTGACTTTACAAACTCAGCATGATGTATCTCTTGTTGTATTGATCTTGGTCATTCTGACTGCTGGAAGATGAAAACTCAAAGTAATTTAATTAGCATTTCCCTGATGACTGAGGAGGCTCAGCAAAAATGCTTCTCAGTCATTTATGTTTTCTCTTTTGAGAATTACATGTTTAAATCTGCAACCCAATTTTAATTGGGACATTGCTTTCTTTCTTTTTATTTTTTTATTTAAATTAAAAACAAAAATTTTTTACATGTCAATCCCAGTTTTCTCTCCCACCCCACCTTCCTGTCTCCCAATAACCCCTTATGCTATCCTCTTTCTGCTCCCCAGGGAAGGTGGGCCTTTCCATAGGGGATCTACAAAGTCTGTCATGTCATTTGGAGCAGGACCTAGGCACTCCTCCATGTGTCTATGTTAAGAGAGGATCCATCTATGTAGACTGGGCTCCCAAAGTACATTTGTATACTAGGGTTAAATACTGATCCACTACCAGAGGCCCTATACATTGTCCAGGCTTCCTAACTGACACACATATTCAAGGGGTTTGGGTCAGTCCTATACTGATTTCCCATCTACCAATCAGGGGTGTATGAGATCCACCTTGTTCAAGTCAGCTGTTTCTGTGGGTTTCTCCAGCCTGGTCTTGACCCCTGTGCTCATCACTCATCCCTCTCTACAACTGGATTCCAAGAGTTAAGCTCAGGGTTTAGCTGTGGGTATCTGCTTCTACTTACATTAGCTACTGGATAAAGGCTCTAGGAAGGAATATAAGGCAATCACCAATCTCATTATCAGGGAAGGGCATTTAAGGTAGCCTCTCCACCATTGCTTAGATTGTTAGTTGGGGTCATCCGTGTAGATCTCTGGGCATTTCCCTAGTCCCAGATTTATTCTTAACTCTATAATGGCTCCCTCTATTATTGTATCTCTTTTCTTGTTCTCCTCTATCCTTTCCCTGTCTCATTCTTCCCATTCCCTCATGCTAACCTCTCCCCCCTCTTTTCCCCTTCTCTTTCTCCTAACTCCATCTCCCCTCCCTCCATGCTCCCAATTTGCTTGGGAGATATTGTCCCTTTCCCCTTCTGTGGAGGATCATGTATGTCTCTCTTAGGGTCCTCCTTGTTTCCTAGCTTTTCTGGAGCTGTATATGGTAGGCAGGTAATCCTCTGATCTATGTCTAAAATTCATATATGAATGAGTACATACCATGTTTGTCTTTTTGTGACTGGGTTACCTCACTCAGGATGGTTTCTTCTAGTTCTATCCATGTCCCTACGAATTTCATGATTCAATTGTGTTTTTCTGCTGATTAGTACTCCATTGTGTAAATGTACCACATTTTCTCCATTCATTCTTCAGTTGAGAGGCATCTAGGTTGCTTCCAGGTTCTGGCTATTGCAAATAATGCTGCTATGAACATAGTTGAAATGATGTCCTTGTTGTATGAATGTGTGTATATTGGGTACATGCCTAAGAGTGGAATTACTAGATCTTAAGGTAGACTAATTCCCATTTTTCTGAAGAACCACCATACTGATTTCCAAAGTGGATGAATAACTTTGCACACCCACCAGCAGTAGAAGAGTGTTCTCCTTTCTCCATATCCTCACCATCATAAACTGTCTTGGTGTTTTATATTTTAACCATTTTGACAGAGTAAGGTGGTATCTCAGCATGGTTTTGATTTGCATTTTCCTGATGGCTAAGGATGTTGAGCACTTTCTTAAGTGTCTTTCAGCAATTTTGGATGCCTGCATTGAGAATTCTCTATTTAGTTCAACCCCACTAGTTAATTGGATTATTTGGTGTTTTGGTAACTAGCTTCTTGAGTTCTTTGTTTATTTAGGAAATCAGAACTCTTTCAGATGTAGGATTGGTGAATATCTTTTCCCTTTCTATGGGCTGTCATTTGATCTTATTAACTGTATCCTTTGCCTTACAGAAGCTTCTCAATTTCAGGAGGTCTTATTTATTAATTTTTTTATCTCAAGTCTGTGCTCCTGGTGTTATGTAGTCTCCTGTACCAATTTGTTCAATGGTACCTTCCACTTTCTCTTCTAAGTGGTTCAGTGTGGTTGGGTTTATGTTGAGGTCTTTGATCCATTTGGACTTAAGTTTTGTGCATGGCCATAGAAATGGATCTACCTGCAGATTTCTAAACACCAGCATCCAGTTATTCCAGCACCATTTGTTAAAGATGCTTTTTTTTCCCATTGTGTACATTTAGCTTCGTTGTCAAAAGTCAGGTGTTCATATGTGTATGGGTTATTATCAGGGTTTTCAACTACCTGTCTATCTTGGTGCCAATAATAATCTGTTTCAGGACTATAGCTCTATAATAGAGTTTGAAGGCAGGGATGGTGATGTCTCCAGAAGTTCCTTATTTGTACAGTGTTGTTTTTTGGCTGCCTTTTGTTTTCCCATATAAATTTGAGAATTCTTTTTTCAAGGTCTATGAAGAATTGTGCTGGAATTTTGATGGGGATTAGATTGAATTTGTAGATTGTTTTTGGCAAGATTGCCACATTTACTGTTTATCCTACCTATCAAAGAACATTGGATATATTTCCATTACCTGGTATCTTCTTTAATTTCTTTCTTTAAAGACTCAAAGTTCTTATTACATAGGTCTTTCATTTGTTTGGTTAGTGTTACCCTATATTTTATGTTGTTTGTGGCTATTGTAAAGGGTGATGTTTCTCTAAATTCTTTCTCAGCCCATTTATCATCTGTATATGGTAGGGCTGCTGAATTTTTTTTAGTTTATCTTGTATCCTGCTAGTTTGCTGAAGGTGTTTATCAGCTGTAGGAGATCCCTGGTAGGGTTATTTTGTGGGGGGTCACTCAAATAAACTCTCATATAATATGAAAATAGTGAAAGTTTGACTTTTTCCTTTCAAATTTGTATCCCCTTGATCTCCTTTTGTTGTCTTATTGCCATAACTAGAAAGAACTTCAAATATTGAAGAGATATGGAAAAAGTGGCCAGCCTTGCCTTGTTCCTGATTTTAGAGGAATCATGTTACATTTCTCTCCATTTAGTATGATGTTGGCTGTTGGTTTGATGTATATTGCTTTTATTATGTTTAGGTATGTTACTGTTATCCCTAATCTCTCCAAGATCTTTATCATGAAGGGGTGTTGACTTTTGTCAAAGGCTTTTTCAGCATCTAACGAAATGATCATATGGGATTTCTTTTTCAGTTTGTTTAAATGGTTGATTACATTGATGGATTTTCGTATGTTGCACCATCCTTGCATCACTGGGATGAAGCCTTCTTGGTCATGGTGGATGATTTCTCTGATGTGTTCTTGGATATGATTTGCCAGTATTTTATTGAATATTTTTGCATCAATGTTCATGAGGGACATTGTTCTGTTGTTCTCTTTCTTAGTTGTGTGTTTGGCTTGGGTACCAAGGTAATTGTAGCCTTATAAAAAGAGTTTTGCAATGACTCTTCTGCTTCTATTGTTTTCTGGTAAATTTTGAATCATCCCTGAAGATTCTCTAGATTTCCTCAGTGTCGGTTGTTATGTCCCCCTTTTCATTTCTGATTTTGTTAATTTGAATATTTTCTCTCTGCCTTTTGGGCAGTTTGGATAAAGGTTTATCTATCTCATTGTTCTTCTCTAATAACAAACTCTTTGTTACATTGATTCTTTTTATTGTTTTCCTAGCTTCTACTTTATTAATTTCAACCCTTAATTTGATTGTCTCCTGGTGTCTACTCCTCTGGGGTGAGTTTGCTTCTTTTTGTTCTATAGCTTTCAATTGTGCTGTTAATTCTCTAATGTGACAATTCTCCAGTTTGTTCTTGTAGGCACTCAGTGCTATGCACTTTCCTCTACAATGCATCCCATAAGTTTGAGTATGTTATGTCTTCATTCTCATTAAATTCTATGAAGCCTTTAATTTCTTTCTTTATTCCTTCCTTGACCCAGGAATGGTATGATTGTACATGGTTCAGTTTCCATTAGTTTGTGGGGTTTCTGCAATTCATGTCGTTGTTGAATTTCAACTTTAAAGCATGGTCGCCTGATAAGACACAGGTGGTTATTCCTTATCCCCCCCTTTTTTGTATCTGTTTAGATTTGTTATGTTGGGAAATATGTGGTTGATCTTAGAAAACTACCATGTGGTTCTGACAAGAAGGTCTATTCTTTTTTGTTTGGATGGAATGCTCTATACATATCTGCTATACCATTTGGGTCATAACTTCCATTAGCTCTCTTGTTTCTTTGTTAAGTTTTTGTCTGGTGGTCCTGTCTAGTGGTGAGAGTGTGGTGTTAAAGTCTCCCACTGTAACTGCGTGAGGTTGTAGATTTGAGTTTTAGTAATGTTAATTTCAGAAATGTGGGTGCCTTTGTATTTGGGGCATAGACTTCAGAATTGGGACTTTATCCTGATGGATTTTTTCCTGTGTTGAATATGAAATGACCTTCTTGATTTCTTTTGATTAGTTTTAGTTTGAAATCTAGTTTGTTAGATATTAGTATAGCTACACCTGCTTATTTCTTTGGTCAATTTGATTGGAAAATATTTTCTCAACCCTTTACTCTGAGGTAGTTTTTATCTTTGGAATTGAGGTATATGCAGCAGAAGGATGGATTCTGTTTTTGTATCCATTCTGTTAACCTGTGTCCTTTTATAGGCAGGTTAAGACCATTAATTTTGAGAAAAATTAATGATCATTGATTGTTAATTCTTGTTTGTTTTGGATTTGTTGTTCATGGTTGTACTGCATGTAGATTTACCCTGCTGGCATCCATGGTCTCTTAGTGTTGGTAGAATAACTATCCAGGACCTTCTAGCCTTCAGAGTTTCCATGGAGAAGTCAGGTGTAATTCTGATAGGTTTGCCTTTATATGTTATTTGGCCCTTTTCTTTGCTGCTCTTAATATTCTTTCTTTATTCTGTATGTCTGGTGTTTTGATTATTATGTGACAAGGTGACTTTTCATGGTCTACTCTATTTGGTGTTCTGTAAGCATCTTGTACTTTCATTGGCATGTCTTTTTTTAGGTTGAGAAATTTTTCTTCTATGATTTTGTTGAATATATTTTCTGTACCTATGATTTGGGATTCTTCACCTTCTTCTATACCTATTATTCTTAGGTTTGGCCTTTTTATGATGGTTCATATTTCCTAGATAATTTGTCAGTGATTTGATGGACTTAAGATTTTTTTTTTTGTTCAGTGAACCTGTTTCTCCTAGAATATCTTCAACACCTGAGAGTCTCTCTTTCATCTCTTGTATTCTGTTGGTTACGCTTGCATCTGTAGTTCCTGATCATTTACCCAGCTTTTCTATTTCCAGCATTCCCTCAAACCATTTTTTGTTTGTTTGTTTGTTTTGTTTTGTTTTTTCTCTATTTCAGCTTTCAAACCTTACACTGAGTTTTTCTTGAAAGGTTTTTTCTTTCATTTCTTTAAAGAATTTTTTCTTGTCCTCTTTTAGGGTCTCTATCATCTTTATGAAGTTTTTTTTTTTTAAAGGTGGTCCTCTTCTGCTTCATCTGTGTTGGAATGTTCAGCTCTTATGTATGTAGATTCCTTAGACTCTGGTAGCATCATATTTGTATTTCTGTTGTTGAATGTGTCCTTAGATTGCAGTCTTCCCATCCCTTCTTCCAGTGTATGCAGGTGGGGTCTCTTCCTCTCCTGGTTGGTATGGGTTCCAAGGTTCTCTTCCGGTTGGTGCAAGCAGGTCCAATACTCTAATGGATCTCATGATATATGCAGGTGGGTCTGAGTGACTCCCTCTCTTGGTGGGTTTAAGTGGGACTAGCACATAGATGTCACTGGACTCTAGATGGCTTGATCTGCCTGGATGAGTTTGATTTGCCTGCAGCTGCTAGGCCAGGAGATCCCATAGAGGGCAAGTGGAATTTGGGCCTGAGACAGGTGCCCACACTCACCTCTTCCCTGGGGTGAGGAGATACCCTATTTGTTTTCTTTATATTCAGTTTTCTGAGTTCTTTATATGTTTTGGATAAATCTTTTCCCATTATGTGAACTGACATCTTGTCCAAATGACAGTGTCTTATACCATAAAAAAGCTTCCCAGTTTCATGAGATATAATGTTTGAAATTGTTGATCCTTGTGCCTGTGCTAGCTCTGTACTGTTCAGAAAGTTTTTTTCCTGTGCCAGTGAGTTCAAATCTATTCCCCACTTTATCTTTTATCAGACTCAGTGTATCTGATTTTATGTTGAGGTCTTTGATCCATTTGTGATTGAGTTTTATACAGGGTGATAAATATGGATCTATATGCATTCTTCTACATGCAATTATTCAATTGCCTTTTTCCAGTGTGTATTTCTGGCTTCTTTACCAAAAGTCAGGTGTCAATAAGTGTGCTGGCCTATTTCTGGGTCTTCAATTTGATACCATTGATTCATTTGCTAATACTATACAGCTTTTATGTCTATATCTCTGTAGTACAATTTGAGATTGGAGATGGTAATACCTCCTGAAGTTCTTCAAGTATTCAGAATTGTGTCTAATTATTATCCAAATAATAATGTGTGTGTGTGTGTGTGTGTGTGTGTGTGTGTGTGTGTGTGTTTCCTTATTAGGGTGAAATTTTTCCCTTCCAAATCTGTGAATAATTGTGTTGGAATTTTGATGGGGGTTGCTTGAATCTGTACATTGTTTTTGACAGTATGGCCACTTCTATTATTAATCCTACTGATTCTTGATCATGGGGATTCTTTACATCTTCTGATATCTTCATTCAATATTTTTCTTCAGTGCCTTCAAAGTTTTTATTATATGAGTCTTTCACTTGCGTGATTAGAGTTACTACAAGATATTTTATATTATTTGAATCTAGTTTGAAAAGTGGTGCTTCACTGATCTTTCTATTCCATTTGTTACTTGTATTTAGGAAGGCTATAATAAAAATAATTTTTAATTTTAAAATATAAAAAGATTTACTTTAATTTCTTGAAATATTCTATACAAAGGAATAATAACATATAAGAAGAATACTACAAATTTATGGCACTAATAGTTAATGTATTTCATATGCAACATGTCATATACACACACACAGAGAGAGAGAGAGAGAGAGAGAGAGAGAGAGAGAGGAGAGAATGAGAATTTAGTTGTCTAATACTTCAAATGTCTTATAATCCCTTATTTAGGGATTATATTGGTATGATAAATGTATTGATCAAAAGCAACTTGGGAAGGAAAAAAATTATTTTAGCTTACAGTTAAATATCACAGTTAATCATCAAAGGAAGTCAGGGAAAGAACTCAAGCAGGGTATGAATCTGTAGGCACAATATGTTACAGAGGTCATATAGCAGTGTGACTTACTGGCTTGAGCCCATGACTTGCTCAGACTGCTTCTTATAGAACCCAGGCACACCAGTCCAAGAGTGTCACCATGCACAGTGATCTGGGCTCTCCCACAGCAACCATTCATCCAGTAAATACATCACAGACTTCCTCACTAGCCAGTCTGTTATGGACAATTTCTCAGTTGAGGTTTCCTCTTCCCAAGTGACTTTAGCTTGTGTCAAGTTAATATAAAACTGACTGGCATACCAAGCAAATGAAATCATTAATGAAAGTATAAATAAGTATATATTGAGGTTATAATCATCTCCTTATATGAGTCATTTATATGACCATATTAACATTACTGAAGTGGTTTTTATTACTGTTGAATAATTTCAATAATAATAGCAATTTAAAAGTGTTAGAAGCTGAGAAAATCAGTATGCCTTCATCTTAGATGTAGTATAACATTACATAAAATTTCATTTAAACTACTAAGCTTCTGCATTTCCAAAATTTATCAAATATTTTAAAGAAGAAATATAAACAAATGTACTCAGTATTAAGAACTCTAAATGAACAAATAAATAACACTATGTTAAATTTCTCAAATTCTTTCATCCCTTAACAATTTTCAGTTAAAAGTGTGGTTCAAGACACTACACCTGCCTATCCATATGGGACCACCCTGAACCCTTGCCTGCCTGATCACTGACCCCTATTGCTGGTCCTCTGCTGGAGCTCCGGTCCCTGGCCAGAGATGCACCTATCCCTGCAGGACCATGCTGAGTCCCTGTCTGCTGGGTCTTTGACCCCCTTTGCCGGGCCTCTGCTGGAGCCTTATCTTTAACCCCCATTGCCAGGCACCTGCCTGAGGAGAGGCCTCCTAAAGAGCTTGGACCACAAACATCAAACTTCTGACCCACCTAAGCCCACTGGGGGCATACCATAGAGAGAGAGAGGCCCCACCTGCACCCACTGGAAGAAGCGATGGGAAGATGGCAATACAAGAAAATAGGTACCTAACAATAGAAAGACAAGTATGACACCACCAGAATCTAGGGACTCTACACCAACTAGACCTAAACACCCCAAAGCAGATGAAACAGAATAGAATAACTTAAAAAAAATACCTTCATAAAAATGATAGAGGCCTTCACGGACAATATGAGAAAATCCATTAAAGAAATGGAAGAAATAAACAAACAAAAAATTGAAGGAAATGAACAAATCTCTTGAAGAAAGTAAAAAAAAAGTCAAGAAAAAACAATTAAACATGTGAATAAAACAGTTCAAGATTTGTGAAAACTGAAATAGAAACAATAAAGAAAACACAAACTGAACGAATGCTGGAAATAGAAAAACTGGGCAAATGAGTGGGAACTACAGACACAAGCATAACCAACAGAATACAAGACATGGAAGAGAGAACCTCAAGCACTGAAGATAAACTAGAGGAAATAGATTCTTCGACCAAAGAAAATCTTAAATCCAACAAACCCTTAACACAAAACACCCAGGAAATATGAGACACTGTGAAAAGGCCAAACTTAAGAATAATAGACATAGAAGAAGGCGAAGAAGTCCAGCTCAAAGGTGGAGAAAACATATTCAACAAAATCATGGAAAAAAAACTTCCCCAATCTGAAGAAGGACATGCCCATGAAAGTACAAAAAGCATACTAAACACCAAATAGACTGGACCAAAGGAAAAAGACCCCTCAACACATAATAATCAAAACACCTAAGATACAGAATAAAGAAAGCATATTAAGAGCAGTGAAGAAAAAAGGTCAATTAACTTTGAAAGGCAGACCAATCAAAATTACACCTGACTTCTCCATGGAAATTCTCAAGGCCAGAAGGTCCTGGATAGATGTTCTATAAGTACTAAGAGTTCACGGATGCCAGGCTACTATACACAGCAAAACTCTCAATCACTATAGACAGAGAAAACAAGATGTTTAATGGCAAAGCCAGATTTTTACAATATATATCTATAAATCCAGCCCTACAGAAAGTTCTGAAAGAAAAACTCCAACCCAAGGAAGTTAGCTATGCTCACAAACACATAGGCAATAGATAATCCCATTTCACCAGAACCCAAGGGTAAAGCAGGCAAATATATTAACAATACCACCTCCAAAAACAAATATAAAACGAAAAAGCCTTAACAATCAATGGTCCTTACTTTCCTTCAACATTAATGGTCTTAATTCGCCTATAAAAAAACACAGGCTAACAGAATGCATACAAAGACACAATCTATTCTTCTTCTACATACAGGAAACATATCTAAGCTTCAAAGACAGACATTACCTCAGGGTAAAGGGTTGGGAAAAGATCTTCCAATCAAATGGACACAAGAAATAAACAGGTGTGGCTATCCTAATATCTAACAAGTTAGACTTCAAACCAAAATCAATTAAAAGAGATGAACACGATCATTTCATATCCATCACAGGAGAAATTCATCAGCACAAAGTCTCAATTCTGAACATCTATGCCCCAAATACAAAGGCTCCCACGTTGGTAAAAGAAATGCTACAAAACCTCAAAGCTCACATAAAATCTTACACACTTATAGTGGGAGACGTCAACAACCCACTGTCACCACTAGACAGGACCACCAGTCAGACACTTAACAAAGAAACAAAACAACTAACAGAAGTTATGTCCCAATTGGGTTTAACATACATCTATAGAACATTCCATCCACACACTAGGCAACATAACAAACCTCAACAGATACAAAAAAATCGGAAGAGTCCCCTGTATCTTATCAGACCACCATGCTTTAAAGTTGGAATTCAACAACAACACAAATCGCAGAAACCCTACAAACTCATGGAAACTGAAGAATGGGCAATTGCACCACACCTGGGTCAAGGAAGAAATAAAGAATGAAATTAAGAACTTCCTAAAGTTAAATGAGAATGAGGACACAACATACCTGATCTCATGGGACACTTTGAAAGCAGTGCTATGAGGAAAAAGTTCATTGCACTAATTGCCCATATGAAGAAAACAGGATAGTCACATTAGAGAATTAACAGCACAACTGAAAGCCTTAGAACAAAAAGAAGCAAACTCACCCCGGAGGAGTAGACTCCAGGAAATAAACAATTTGAGGGCTGAAATCAATAAAATTAGAAACAAGGAAAACAATACAAAAAAATCAGTGCAACAAAGAGTTGATTTTTTTGAGAAAATCAACAAGATAAACAAACCTTTATCCAAACTAACCAAAAAGCAGAGAGAGAACATGCAAATTAACAAAATCAGAAATGAAAAGGGGGCCAATACAATGGACACTGAGAAAATACAGATAATTCTCAGGTCATACTTTGAAAACCTGTACTCCATAAAATTTGAAAATTCAAAGGAAATGGACAAATTTCTGGATAACTATCACTTACCAAAATTAAATCAAGAATAGACTAACAACTAAAATAGACCTATAACCCCTAATTAAATAGAAGCAGTCATCAAAAGCCTCCCAACCAAAAAAGCTCAGGGCCAGATGGCTTCAGTACATAATTGTACCAGAAATTTAAAGAAGAGCTAATACCAATGCTCCTCAAATTGTTCCACATAATAGAAACAGAACTTTTTAAGAGGCCACAATCACCCTGGTAACCAAGCCACAGAAAGAAACAACTATCAGAGAATTATAGACCATTTGCTTCATGAACATTGAAGCAAAATACTCAATAAAATACTGGCAAGCCAAATCGAAGAACACATCAGAGAAATCATCCACCATGAACAAGTAGTCTTCATCCCTCCCTGGGTTGCAGGGATATTTTAACATACAAAAATCTGTCTATCGCCATGCACAAAACTAAGTCCAAATATATCAAAGACTTGAACATAAATCCAGCCACACTGAACCTCTTAGAAGAGACAGTGGGAGGTACCCTTGAACAAATTTGTACAGGAGACTGCTTCCTGAACAAAACTCCAGTAACATAGGCACTGAGATCGACAATTAATAAATGGGACCTCTTTAAACTGAAAAGCTTCTGCAAGGCAAAGGACACAGTTGACACGACCAAATGGCAGCCCACAGACTGGGAAAAGATCTTCACCAATGCTATAGCTGGCAGAGTGCTGATCTCCAAAATATACAAAGAACACAAGAAACTAGTCACCAAAACACCAAATAACCCTATTTAAAAAATGGGGTATAGAACTTAATAGAGACCTCTCAATAGAAGAAATCGAAAAGGCTGAAAGACATTTAAGAAAGTGCTCAACATCCTTATCTATCAGGAAAATGCAAATCAAAACAACTTTGAAATACCACCTTACTCCTTCCAGAATAGCTAAAATCAGAAAATGAAAACTTATGCTAGAGAAGATGTGGGGAAAGGGGAACCCTCCTCCACTGCTGGTGGGAGTGCAAATTTGTACAGCCATTTTGGAGATCAGTATGGCCATTCCTCAGGAAAATTGGAATCAGTCTACCACAGGACTCAGCAATCCCCCTCTTAGGCATATACCCAAATGATCCACATCCATGCAACAAAGACATCTGTTCAACTATGTTCGTAGCAGCATTATTTGTAATAGCAAGAACCTGGAAGCAACCTAGATGCCCCTCAACTGAAGAAGGGATAAAGAAGATATGGCCTATTTACTCAATGGAATACTACTCCGGGGGGGGGGGAGACAAAAAACAAAACAATGGAATCTTGAAATTCACAGAGAAATGTATGGAACTTGAAGAAACCATTCTGAATGAGGTAACCCAGTCACCAAAATAGGAACATGGTATGTACTCACTCATATATGGATTTTAATCCTAGAGCAAAGAATCACCAGCCTACCAGCCTATAATTCACACTGCCAGCGAAACTAGGATACATGAGGAGTTTAAGAGATTCATATAACGTCCCTCACAGAAGGGGAAAGAAACAAGATCGTCTGAGCACATTGGTGGGGGGGGGAGTGAGTGGAGAGGCAACTAGGAGAAAGAGAAGGGGAGGAGAGGAAAGCATGTGGGACTAGGAAAATTGAGTCAGGTGAAGAATAGATGAGAGAAAAGAGAGAAAGAAAGAGAGAGAGAGGAAGAGAAAGAGAGAGAGAGAGAGAGAGAGAGAGAGAGAGAACATAAAAGAGGGGACCATTATAGGTTTGAAGAGAAAACTGAATCTAGAGAAATGTCCAGAGCCCTATGAGACTGACCCACAACTAACAAATTGAGCAACAGTAGAAAGGCTACCATAAGATCCACAACTAACTTATCCACCATCATAGAGCCCTCATCTAGTAGCTGATTGGAAACAGAAGCAGACACCCACAAGTAAACACTGAGCAGAACTGGAATGCAGATGCGGAGAAGGAGGACAAGACCAAGCTACAAAAACACAAAGAGATAGCTGACCTGAACAAGGAGGAGCTAATGGGCCCCCAGACTGATAGCTGGGAATCCAGCATGGGACTGACTCAGATTCCCTGAACATGGGTCTCAGCAAGAAGGCCTGGGCAGTCTAAGGGACCTTGGTCAGTGGAACCAGGAAGTATCCCTGGTGCACAAAAAGACTTTGCAGCACATCCCCCATGGAGGGATACTCTCTTAACCTAGAGACAGGAGAGAAGGCCTAGTCACTACTCCAAATGACTAGACAGATTTAGACAACCGCTCCTGGAAGGCATCACCCTACATGTGGAGTCAGTGGGCATGGGTGGATGGGAGAGAGGGAAAGATTGAGGGTGGGAGGAAGAGGAACTGGGATCGATATGTAAAATAAAAAATAAAAAAAAAAAACTGTGGTTCAATTCATTTATTTACAATTATACAAATGCAATATACTCTTAATACATTGATACTGCTTAACATATATAGTATGTTTCTATATTACCTATATAATATATTGTACTATTTTTCTTTTATTGAAAACAGATTCTTTTCTCATACAATATAACCTGATTATAGCTTCCCCTACCTCTACTCCTGCCAGTTCATCCCCATGTCATGCAAATCCACTCCCTTTTGGCATATTGCTAAAGGGAATAGGCTTTATAGTATAGTAATAAAATAAAATATAATGAGATAAACAAAAACTATCACAAGGAATTGGACAAGACAAATAAACAGAAAGAAAAGAGCCCAAGAAGGCACAAGAATCAGAGACCAACTCATTCTCACACTCAGGAATCCCATAAAAACACTAAAGTAGAAGCTATAATATATACACAGAGCATCTGGTACAGACCTGTGAAGACCCTGTGCCTGCTGCCTCTGTCTCTGTGAGTCCATATGAGCTTTGCTTATGTTGATTAGAAGGTCTTATTTTCTTGGTGTCCTCCATATCCTCTGGCTTCTATACTTTTCTCCCCCTCTTCTGAGGGGTTCTCTGAGCCCTGAGATGATATATTTGATGGAGACTTCCCCTTAGGGGTGATTGTTCCAGGGTCTCTCATTCTCTGCATAATGTCTGACTGTGGGTCTCTGTATTTGTTTCCATCTACTGAAGAAGGAAGTTTCTGTGATGATGGCTGAGAAGACACTGATCTATGACTATAGTAGAATGTTATTAGAAGTCATTTATTTTATCACTGTATTTTTAGGCCAATAGTATCTGGTTTTACTCTAGGTCACTATGCTGTCTAGTCTTTGATTCTTGGTCACCCAAATAGTGTCTGATATGGGTTCCATCTCATGTAGTAAGTAGGCCTTAAGTCAAGCAAGATATTGATTTGTGCCATCATTGCCCTAGCATATCTTACAGGTAGTACACCATTGGTGCTTACATTTCCCTTTTGATAGCATGTAGAGTATCTTCCTGTACCAAAGATGTTAGAATATAGGACTGATGTAGGCACCAACTTGACTTTTTCGTGTTCAACAAGTTGTGTAAATGTTGACAAGTTGTGTAAATGTTGTCTTTAGCAATGTATCAGTTTGTGAAGAGAAAACTAGTACCTTGTTAACAGCCTGGGTTGTTTGAGAATTCATATGGGTCTCATATGTCCAACAACTCAATTAGATGTAACCTAATCCCAGTACTGGAAGCTTTACTTGGTGACCATAGATGGCTACTTGGAACTCTGTCTGCCCATTATTTGGTGAGTTCATTTAGATACCATATATATATATATATACATATATACATATATATATGTATATATGTATATATAGATTATACATATATATATGCATATATATATATATATATATATTGTATTAGGTTTTCATGTTACCCCTTGAATAACCCTTAATTGTAGCTGCCTTTATCTGTATTCCTTCCCTCATACCCTGCTGCCCTCCCTCATCCCATTTAGTCCTCCCATTCCTGCCCTTTATCCATCCATTAATATCTATTCAACTTCCTTTTTCTGATAATATTTCTCTGTATCCTCTAGTCTTTTACTCTGTACTTATCCTCTATGGTTCTTCAGATTGTAACATGGTTATCATTTACTTAATGGCTAATGTCTGAATATAAGTAAATATATACCATGTTTATCTTTCTGGTTCTGGGATATCTCACTCAAAATCTTTTCTAGTGCCTATGAATTTTATGATGGCATGTAGTGAATTTTTCACTGTCCAGTCAGTCAGATCCCAAATAGTGACATGAAGACTTCTTATTATTTTTGAAAGCTTGGCCTTTAATTTAGGCTTACCCTCAACTAGCTCTTATAATTTAAATTAACCTACTCCTACTAATCTATAGTTGACCACATGACTTTTTACCACTTCTGCATTGTTATACATCTGACTTGTTCCATGCTGTGTTTCTTGGCATCTTCTGCATGCATAGATTCTTCTTCCATGTTTCTCTCTGCCCAGAAGTCCCACCTATACCTCCTGCCTAGCTATTGGCTGTTCAGCGTTTTATTACACCAATCACAGCAACATATCTCCACACAGTGTACAAATATCCCACAACAATGGCATTTTTAATGGCTGAGTAAATACTCCATTGCATAAATATACCACATTCTCCTTAAACAGTCTTTTGTTGAGGCAAATCTAGGTTGTTTCCAATTTCTGGCTATTAAGAATAGAGCAAGCATGAACATGGTTGATCAAGGGTCTTTGTGAAAGGATGAAGCATCATTTGGTATATGCTCAAGAGTGGTATAGTTTGATATTAAAGCAAATGGATTCTTATCTTCCTGAGGAACAGCCAAACTGATTTCCATAGTGGCTGTTTAAGTTTACATTCTCATTAGTAATGAGTGTTCCCTTTATTCCTTAATCCTCACCATAGTATGCAATATAATCATGTAATAAAACGTATTAGTATTATATAGCATACAAAATATGATAGGTTTCAATACAACCTATATTTTCTTTTAATATACCATCCTTTATTCCATTTATTCACTTATTTTGTGAGGCGGGACTTTTTGTGAGGCACTTATGGAAAGGTAAGAGTATAATTTGTGGGAGTTGATTATCTCTTCCCACCACAAGAATAGGATTCTTGGTATCAAGCTGAAGTCATCAGGTTTGACAACAGACATTTTTACCCACCTAGCTGTCTAACAGGGTCCTATAAACCCTTTAATATAATCAAAGTTGTCAGTAAAAAAATGCTTAGCTCTTGGCTACAAATAAAATTATTTGATACCTTGAATACCATGAATATTGACATATTTTCAACTTACATATAAAAGTGAGATTTAAAAATGATAATATATTTGTCAATCTAATTTCAGTTAACTCAGAATTCATACATTCAAGGAAATGTAAACTAATTGACAGCATGTCTTTACTAACATAAAACACAATGACAACAAGTTGTCACTCAAACAATAATACAAACAAGACAGCCCAACTGATAGGACATAATCACAATGTGGAAAAAAAAATACCATCTGCCAAACAATTAGCATTGTTAGATGGATCCTCAGCAGATATAAGAAAACATGTCAAAGATAAGATTTACATATTCAAACGGATAACTGAATTTCCACAAGTTCAAATCACCTTTAAAGAAAAAAGTATTAATTTTATATCTAGCAAAAATGATTGATTGACCATCAGTGCGCTGGAGTGTACAGAAGGCAAAGTAGATAAAAAGAAGGATATGTTAGTTTCTTGTTGATGCTCTAGCACATTTTCATAAACACGGGCTTAAAATAGCAAAGATAATTATTATTTCATTTCTTCTTGTTGTTGTTGTTGTTAACCCCATTCATACACACGGGGCTCTTATCTTTTAAAAAATATATTACAGTCAAGTTGTTAAAAATACTTTTCCTATTGTCTATGTTTTGGCTGAAGGCCCAGTGTAAAGACAAGAGGTATTGAGGGCATGTGTATCAAAGGAACCTGCCATGGTTTCCTGAAACCTGATTCAGGGCATTCACCCCAGTGGAAACAATTTTGGTTTTGGAAGATATATAGTTGTACACTTTATAATAACATAGATAGACAAAAATAATGACATGGCTAATTTGCAGTCTTCAGCCAACTATGATAGTAGAGGTAGTGTGTGGTTATAGAAGAATTGTAAGTTCAGTAAGGGACTGAGTAAGGTTATAAACATATTCTATATGCCATTGCTAAAGATGACACAGATATTTTCACCATGAAAACTACAATATACCATTATGTTTTGCAAAAGAAAATCTATCTTTGCTTCAAACTCCGTATTTTAACATCTAATCTGACTTTCAGCCCTGCTACAGCAAAGTAACATTTACAAAGGAAAAAATTTTAACATAAGTGTATAACTTCATATTTGGAAATCTATGAACAAAGAAGTTACAATATCATATTTTTAAGGACAGCTATTAAAATAAAGTAAAACAAGACAAGTATAGTGGCATACACCTTTAATCCTAGCACTCAGGAAGCAGAGGCAAGGAGGATCTACATGAGTTTGAAGCCAGTTTGGTCTATACAGCATGTTCCCGGACACAGAAAAGCCCTGTGTCAAAAATCCAAAATAAATAAATGAACAAAAAATAATGCAGTATTTTTAAAGGAATAAAATTTGTTGAAATGTTTGCTCTTAAAATTAGGGAAGGAGGTGAATAAAATCAAAATATACTGTATAAGACCCTCAAATAAATAATAAAAGTTGAAATATACATCTTTCTAACTTAAAAATAATATAATGTAAATTATTGATTAAAAATTACAATTATGTACCCTTGATTTATATACCTAACTCAATTCAACAAATGGAAATTAATGAGCAAAATCTCCACAGGAAAATCAGAAACAGTGTAGAAAATTAATTTAAATAAAATTCCTGAGGAAAAAAATAATGTACTCAATGAATCAAAGAGGGTTTTTACTAATTAAATTTTGTAGCGTGTATGTTTTCCACCAGCCCGCCAGCTGCTGGTCTGGGCCCACAGCCGCACCAGCCCCAAATGACACTCTGAGACTCTGTATTTGATACAGTCCTGTTGGCCAGTTACCATTATTGTTTATGGGCTAGCTCTGTCTTAATTATTAACCCATTTCTACTTATCTAAGTACTTCCACGTGGTCATATTATCAGAGAGCCGCAGCTGGCGTCTTCCTTCCTCCCCAGTCAACATCTTGACCCTCCTAACTACTTCCTCTCTCCTCCTTCTAGGCTCCTAGCCCCACCTATCTTGTTTCCTATTGGCCACAGTGCTTTATTAATTAACCAGTATGAGAAATATATATACAGAATAACATCTCCCATCATCTCCTCTTTTCTGTCTAAAATAAAAAGAAGGGTTTTAACCTTAACATAGCAAAATATATCATACAACAGTTATCAAATAAGAAACACAGTAAACAATATTTAGTCCATTAACATTTTGTAAGACTTAAAGAAAATACAATCTATCCTATCTTTGTGAGTCTAAAGTCCTATATGTAACTTATCTTTAATCCTAACTAAGGAAAACTATAACCAAAACTATCTGTCTTCAACTCCATCAAAGGCCACAGAAGGATAATATATAAACTCTAGAAATGACAGAGACAACACCTTGCCTGATCAGTCACCCGAAGTTCTTTTGTAATGTTCCATCTTCAGCCTATAGGTCACAGTGTGTCTGGCAGACTCTTTCATGAAGCAGAAAACTTTCAATTGTCCACCTGTATTGGCAGTTTATCAATTATTTTTCTCTGTGTCCTGCAGAATGTCTGCTTCTTCCATGGAGCAGGAATCCTGTAGCAATGTCCATCTTGCATCAGCAGTCACCTTTTTGTGGGTCCTGCGTGTCCAGTTTCTACAACATAAAGTCAAACAGTTCAGAAGAGCAGTACCTTGTCCAAATGGCTAGTTTTGCCATATTAGAAGCAAACTTCATTATGTGTTTTTTGATGTCCATCTTTCTTTCTGATGTAGGTGGTGTTACCAGGAACAGTTGTGCCTCATTGTCAAGAAAAACCCTAAACCATTTTAAATGCCGTATTCTGTAGGTCTTTGAAAGGTTTGAAGAATGCCTATTTATCTCAAATACATCTGCATATCTAGAAATCTTAACTAACTTAACTCCAAGTTTTAACTATCATAGGTAAATCTCTATAATCTGTACTAAATTATACATTACATTTTCCAATGAGCTATATAAACACAATACCTCAACAAGAGGAGAAATATACATATCACAAAATTGACCTTAAATTTGTATCAATAAATGAAAATCCATTCCAAAACAAAGTATTCATATCTATAACATAATTTCCTTTTTAACCTTTAAAAGGATTGTTTGTGGTTATAAAATTTTGTAGTTAAGATTGGTATAAGCATCTTGAAATACTATGTGCTGAATTCATATATGTGCTGCATTTTAAAGGTGAAGGTATTGAACTATTGTGTTAGTCATTTTGTCACTACATGAACACACATTTGAGCAAGACAACCTTTTCATTTTAACTCATGGTTTTAGAGGTTTCACTCTATACACATCTGGCTCTGCTACCATCAGGCCTCCTCACTGCACTCTGTTCACTGCACTGCACTGTGTTAAGGAGGCAAAAAGTAGGAGGGAAGAATCAGGAAAGACCCTGTAAGGGTATGTCCCCATTGACCCATTCCTTCCAACTAAACTCGCTTCCAGGTTTTCATTGCCCACCAATAATGCCATAAAATCACAAATTGATAAATAGATTAATCCACTGACCACTCCAGAGCATTTGCCATATAATCAACTCTCAATTATACCATTAGTTAGAGATCAAGCCTCCAATGTGAGCCTTTTGGGTGAGCCTTTTAGGTAGATACTTAATATCTAAGCTATAATTAATATGAAACAAAAATCTAAGAAGGACATAAAGAGAATTTGCCCTGTGTAATCTAGTTTGGATCTAAAAATATTTTAGTTCTTCTCAGGTTAAACAGTTGACTCTATATCCTTGCTGTTTGCTGAAGTATGGATAATTTCTCCAGGTTTTCTGGTGGAACTTGCAGGATCTTTTATTGTATCATTTGGAATGATTATAAGAAAAAAAGAAAGAGCCAGCTAAGCCCTATTTTACCTTTCTTATACCCCATACCCACATGATAGGCTGTAGCCTCTAAACTGTAAGTCAAATAAACTCTTCCTCCATTAAGTTGCTACAGGTCAAATATTTGATAAAAGAATGAGAACAATGACTATTTTTTCCAATTAGATTGATGCATACTTCCTTGTAATTGCTTCCATGCTTATCAATGCAGCAACTCCCTGTAATTCTTCAATAAAGAGTTTTATTCATCCATTGAGGCATTTTTTCTAATAGAGAATTAAGCTAAATACTATGCATGCTAAATATACATTTTTTGGGCTTTGCTTTATTAGTTTTTTTCATCTGTTTCATAAACTAAATGCTACCTACACTGTCTAACTTCTGTGTATCTGAAATTACATTTGGAAATAAAATTGAGGGCTAGCTACTAAAGATCAGATGTGTTCTCTGACAGGTAGTGCTTTTGAAGTAAATTTATTTCAACATTAAAGTAAATTAATATTAATTTTACTTCAAATTTGGAAACATTTAGTGACCCTCATTGAAATAAGTTAAAGGCACTCTGGGGAGCTGCAAAACCACTGCCCTAAGCACTATTTGAGAAGAAATTTGGAAAATTAAAAGACTGATTTTTTAAAATGATAGCTTTTCAATCAGAAGGAGACATAAAATTGAAGAAGCGTGCTGTGTAATGAGAAACATCATCAATAAAGAAAAATAAGATTCCCACCTTTAAAGAGGGAGGAGTCACAATTCTATCATGTTTTCCATATAAAAGCAAAGATGTCATTGGAATTATCCAGACAATGATTTGTAGGACAAGATGAGAAGGTATTACAAGAAAGAAACCTTCTCGAATATCTGAAGACTCTTTAGAGTCTTTCCAAAGCTCCAGTCAAAGTGGAATTTGATGAGAGTTAGCTGGCATAAGGACCAAATTCCAACAACTTAGAGCAATGCAGAGAATCAAGATAGGGGAGTTCTGAAGTTAAGTTTGAAAGAATATTGGATGGTGCATCATCAAGTATACAACTAATCTGTCTACCTGTTCTTCAGAAGTGCACCATTCCCACTGAGGACCGATACAGGAAAAAGACACTGAGTAACAGTTTCAGTCTCCTGAGGCATAGTGCTGACCATTGTTCACTTCCCTCTCCTTCTAACCTGAGGCTTCTCTTGCTTAGTACCACAGAAAGCCCAGGGAAGGACTCTTGCCTTACTGGGACTTCTATTGACCCTGACAGAGCATGCTGCAATGGTTCTGAGCTCCACAAGGGCAAATAAGACAGACTGTGATGTATGGTGTTCTGGACTGACATCAGTCTCATGTTTATGAACCATACCCATAGCTATTGTTGTTTTTTGCTGCAGCTATTGCCTATGAAACACAAACATGAGACTCAGGACCCATGTGGAGTTTATTGATAGAGGGGAGAGTAAAGGGGGTAGCTGGTTGACAACCGAAAGCAGGAAAGAGAGAAGAGAGAAAGAGAGAAGGGGGAAAGAGAGCAAGGGAGAGAGAAAGCAAGAGAGAGAGAGAGAGCAGGAGAGAGGCGCACACTTGGCTTGTGCTTGCTTTCAAAGGGAAACTTGTGCATGCTTAACTGAGTCCCCTGGCAGCCAGGTAAAGCTTGAGAAGCCAGGTAAGTCATGTCATAGAGAAGACATGGCCATGAGCATCCTGCCCATCATCAGGGGGCGAGATCAGCAGTCTGCTGGGTTCCAACAGCTATCAGCAACACAATATCAAAAGCACAAATAAAAGTTTGAGCACATACATCAGCTGGTAATACCTCATTTCACAAAAGAAACACTAGAAAACTTAGCTTCTTGGTGATAAGTACTAACGACCAGTGCTTACAGGTAGATTTCATTAATAAAGCAGCTTGCTGCATTGTATAACCAGACTGCACCAGGAATCCCAGATAGCCATTTATCACTCTTAGACTTGAACATAGACAGGGCTAGTCAAATAAATATGACTGAAATATAAAACAAAACATAAAAAATATATTGTTATATAAGAAGTATGACACTCACTTTAATAATTCTCACTCAATGCTCCTACTTGAAACTGAGTTAAAGATTTCATAAGTTCTTGAAATGAATATTGAAGAGAAAAATATATTTTGAAGCAGCTTAGCACAGGGGTGAGTAGGATACTCTTAGAGATTGCTGGATTGCCAGTATATTCCAATAAGTGAGCTTTGAGACACCCTGTCCCAAAACAAGATAGAAAGTGATTTAAAGAAAATAGTCAACATCAACCTTTGACATACACACATACATACACACTCACACAAACACGTATCACACATGCAGAGTGATGAGAAAGAGAAAGAGAGAGGGGGGATTATATAATACAAATAAGAAACTTACTAGGCATCAATGTATATTTTTTTACCAGACATAAAGATTTCTGGATGATTCAGATACATACTCTAAAGGTAGTCATAACTGAAAACTGATAGTCAACCAACAATACATCTTCCAAATAACTGAAGTAGAAACTAACAGAATTAAAAGAAACAGACAATAATTTCAATGCTGAAAACTACCTTCTCTTTGATGTCTGATTTTTAATAATGCATATGTATATTACAGATCTATGGATCAAATTAACATACCTTTTATTATTAACCTTCTAATAAGCCATTTATTTTGCATAGACGTTGAATCATAGCTACACACTGGAATCTTGTCATACATGGAACAGATACATCTGTTTATGAATTGAGTCTGTAGGCAAACAGCATACAGGAGTCTTGAGGTAACTTTGGGTGCAGTTGGCACTTTCAACTTCTGCAAAACTGCATATTCTCAGGCTTAAGGAGCCAAAGTGGGAGAACAATGTCACACAATTACCTCAAATTTAATTAAGTTGGTATAGTCATGAGCTCCCCATTGTCAGGTCAGCTGTTTCTGTGGGTTTCTCCAGCCTCATCCCTTCTCTCTCTCTCTCTCTAGAACTGGTCCAGGAGTTTGGCTCAGTGCTTATGTGTGTGTCAACTTCTGCTTCCATCAGGATGTCATGTAAGGTAGTCATCAATCTCATTATTGGGAAAGGATATTTAAGGTAGCCTCTCCACTATTGCTTAGATTCTTAGTTGGGGTCATCCTTATAGGTCTCTGACTTTCCCTAGTGCAAGATTTATCTTTGAACCTATAATGGCTCCCTCTATTGTAGTATCTCTTTTCTGGCTCTTCACTATTATTTCCCAGACTCAATCTTCCTGCTCTGCTCCCTCATGTTCTACTCTCTCCTCCTCTTCTCCCCATCTCTTTCTACAAACTCCCTCTCCCCTCCCCCCCCACGCTCCCAATTTGCTTGGGAGATCTTATCCCTTTCTCCTTCTCCAGGGGACCATGTATGTCTTCCTTAGGATCCTACTGATTTCCTAGCTTTTCTGGCAGTGTAGATTGTAAGCTGATAATCCTTTGCTTTATGTCTAAAATCCATATAAGAGCGAGTACATACCATGTTTGTCTTCTTGTGACTGGGTTGCCTCACTCAGAATGGTTTCCTCTAGTTCTATCCCTTTGCCTGTGAATTTCAAGATTCCATTGTTATAGCATGTATGTTTTCCGCCAGCCCGCCTGCCACGGGTCTGGGCCCACAGCTGTGCCAGCCCCAAATAACACACTGAGACTCTGTATTTGATACAATCCTGTTGGCCAGTTACCATTATTATTGATGGATTAGCTCTGTCTTAATTATTAACCCATTTCTACTTATCTAAATATTTTGACGTGGTCATCTTATTGGGGAGCAGCGGGCCTGGCATCTTGCTTCCTCTTACTCTACATGCTGACTCCTCCTTACTACTTCCTCTTTCCTCCTTGTCTCCCAGCCCTGCCTATTTTGCTTTCTCATTGGCCCAATAGTGCTTTATTAATTAACCAGTATGAGAAACATATTTACAGAATAACATCTCCCATCATCTCCTCTTTTAAAAGGAGGGGTTTAACCTTAACATAGCAAAGTATATCATACAACAGTTATCAAATAAGAATCACAGTTAACAGTATTTAGTCCATTAACATTTTGTAAGACTTAAAGAAAATATAATCTATCCTATCTTTGTGAGTCTACAGTCCTATATGTAACTTATCTTTAATCCTAACTAAGGAAATCTATAACCATAACTATCTGTCTTCAACTCCATCAAAGGCCACAGAAGGATAATATATAAACACTAGAAATGACAGAGACAACTCACTGCCTGGGCAGTCACCCGAAATTCTTCTGTAACATTCCATCTTCAGCCCATAGGCCATAGTGTGTCTCCAGACTCTTCAACAAAGAAGGAAACTTTAAACTGTCCACCTGTATTAGCAGTTTGTCAGTCATTTTTCTCTGTGTCCTGGAGAATGTCTGCTTCTTCCATGAAGCAGGAATCCTGTAGAAATGTCCATCTTGAATCAGCAGTCACCTTTTTGTGAGTCCTGCATGTCCAGTTTCTATAGCATAAAGTCAAACAGTCCAGAAGAGCAGTACCTTGTCCAAATGGCCAGTCTTGCCATATTAGAAGCAAACTCCTTAATGTGTTTCTTCGATGTCCACCTTTTTTTCTGATGCACATGGTGTTACCAGGAGCAGTTGTGCCTCACTGTCAAGAAAAACCCTAAACCATTTTAAATGCCATATTCTGTAGGTCTTTGAAAGGTTTGAAGAATGCCTATTCATTTCAAATACATCTCTGTATATCTAGAAATCCTAACTAACTTAACTCTAAGTTATGACTATCATAGGTAATTCTCTAATCTGTACTAAATTATACATTACATTTTCCAATGAGCTATATAAACACAATACCTAAACAAGAGGAGAAATATGCATATTACAAAATTGACCTTAAATTGTATCAATAAAAGAAAATCCATTCCAAAGCAAAGTATTCATATCTATATCATAATTTCCTTTTTACCTTTAAAAAGATTGCTTGTGGTTATAGCCATTTATAACCAAGCCCATTTAAATGAAAACAAACATTTATAAACAATATTTGGAAATTTGGGCGTCGTTCTTTCCAAACTACTTCTTGCTGGTAGGGGGCGCTGTCATGGGGATTCTAAGAAGATACAGAAATCTTGGCTGTAATCTGTAAGGCTTTGTCTCAACTGTTTTGAATGTTGGATCATTTGGGGCGCTGTTTCAGGGGGTCTGGTTTGATCAAACCACATTAGTCTGGAAGCTTTTCATTTTCTGTGGAAACAAAAATAGAAATCCTTTTCCCCAGTAACTTGTCCTTGGGCTTAAATTTTTGAGTCAAAGCATTTTTAAAATATATAAATTGAATTAATCCAGCAGCATTTCTTTTATCAGTAGTTGTTATTTTCTCAGCAATCAAATAATTTAAAGACAACAGAATCGCATATAGTATCCAAAATTTCTCTGTGCTTTCCATCTTTATATGGCTTTTTTATTACTCTATTTCTTCTACTTCTATTTTTGCATATTTTGAGACAGGGTTTTTCTGTGTAACTTTTATCTGTCCTGGAATTCACTGCATACCAGGTTTCCTTTGAAATCACAGAGATCTGTTTGCCTCTGCTTCCCAAGTGCGGGGATTAAAGGCATGTGCCACCACATCCAGCCACACTCTGTCTTTTTAAAGCCATTTTATTTTCTCTTTGTCTCTCAAGCCTATGTATATTTTAAAACACAGTGTAAACCTTCATTGCAGCTCTCATACACACCAATGAACATGTGTAGATATATTGTTTAGGTATTTATCCTTGCTTTACTCAAGAAAGTTTTATTTAAGTTTTTTAGCCAAGTTCCTGAGTATTACAGATTATCCTCACCCATGTTTCCTTTGCCTATGACTTTAGTCAGACATAGATGCTTAATCTTCAATCACTTCATACACCTGCAGAACATGGCATTTAAATGTTTTTATATTAGTACTCTGTTGACATGAGACACTGTTGCTCCTGACAGCACTGTGCACTTTCCCGAAAGTATATTGGACACTGTTGTTGCTCCTTCTGGAGTTCATGCTCGCTTCAGCTAATGGCCTCTTGGGCAAGGAACTGCCTCAACCTTGACCACTGATTTGGACATGTGGTCCTATGTGCTTGCAGGAGACAAAAACATAGAAGACTGCTGAACCTTGCCAAGTCAGGGTAAGATAGCCTTTCTACCTCGCTGCTTTTGTTGTGGTCTGTCAAATTCTCCTGGCCTTAGTCAAAACTGGCTGTACCAACATTGCTGTGAGACCTTGGGTGACTGTCCAGGTATCTTGCTGTTTCTGTCCTCACTGCACCTTTTAGAAGTTGCCTATCCGTACTTCCTGTCTACCCTAGTATCGTTATTTTCCTTCTCAGGTCTTGATGAGGTTGTAGATTAAACTATCATAAGTATTCTCTCTTCCTAGTTAGATATATTAGGTACTAGACTTAAGCTTTCCAGCTTAGGACAACTCTATTGTAAACTCCCTTATGCCTTCACCCTAGGACTAGATATGTTTGTGGTTTTGTTCTCCATTTTGCTTTTCTTAGAGCACACTTGTTATTCACTGTTTTATATATAGTTTTGTATCAAGCTTAAATCTTTTCTTTAGACTAAAAGGGGAATTGTAGTGGGATATTCACTGTGTCTGCTTCTGTGGCCCTGACCACACCCATTGAGGGGTGGATCCAGGGGCAGAAGTGACCTGTGGGACTAGGGCTCCGAAGAGAGCCGGGAACTCTCTCTTGCTGTTGGGACACGGAGAGAGGAGCATCCAGTTCCAACTGCTGTGTTCATCTGCCTGTGTTGTGAGTTGTTTCTCCCTTAATAAAAATCTATTGGGCCTGTTTGCTTATCCTGATCCTTATTAAACCACAATACATTGTGGTTTTGTTTGTTTGTTTGTTTTTTCTCACCCAGTAGTAGTACTCCATTGTGTAAATGTACCACATTTGCTCCATCCATTCTTCACTTGAGGGGCATTTATGTTGCTTTATTATGTGTTGCTATTACAAATAATGCTGCTATGAACATAGTTTAACAGATGTCCTTGTAAGAATGTGCACCTTTTATGTGAACATACATAAGAGTGGAATTACTGAATCTTGTGGTAGACTGATTCCCATATTCCTGAGGAACTGCCATACTGATTTCCAAAGTGGCTGTATGAGTTTGCACTCTCACCAGCAATGAAGGAGTGTTCACCATTCTCCACATCCAACTCAAGCATTCACTGTCTTAAGTGGATTTGATTTTAGACATTCTGACAGTGGTAAGATGGTATCACAGAGTTGTTTGGATTTGATTTCTCTGATATGTTGAGTACTTTCTTAAGTGTCTTTCAGCAATTTTAGATTCCTCTTTTAGAATTCTCTAGTCTGCACCCCACTTTTTAATTGTATTATTTGGTGTTTTGGTGACTAACTTCTTGAATTCTTTGCATAATATGGAAACAAATTCTCTGTCAGATATGGGGTTGGTGAATATCTTTTCCCATTCTGTGGGCTGCCGTTTTGTCTTATTGATTGTGTCCTTTGCCTTAGAGAAGCTTCTCAGTTTCAGGAGGTCCCATTTATTAATTGTTGATCTCAGTGTCTGTGCTACTGGTATTTTGTTCAGGAAGTAGTCTCCTGTACCAATTAGTTCAAGAGAACCTCCCACTTTCTCTTCTAAGAGGTTCAATGTGGTTGGATTTATGTTCAGGTCTTTGATCCATTTGGAGTTTAGTTTTGTGCATGGCTATAGGTATGGATCTATCTGCAGTCTTCTACACACCAGCCAGCACCATTTGTTGAAGATGCTTTCTTTTTCCATTGTATTATTTCAGCTTCTTTGACAAAAATCAGGTGTTCACAGGTGTGTGGGTTAATATCAGGGTTTTCAATTTGAGTCCATTGTTCTACCTGATTATTTTTGTGTCAATATCAAGCTGATTTCAGGACTATAACTCTATCATAGAGCTTGAAGTCAGAGTTGGTGATGTCTCTGGAAGTTTCTTTATTGTACAGGGATTTTTTTGGCTATCCTGGGTATTTTATTTTTTTATATAAAGTTGAGTATTTTTCTTTCAAGGTCTGTGAAGAATTGTGTTAAGATTTTGATGGGGATTGCATTGAATCTGTAGATTGTTTTTAGCAAGATTGGCATTTTCACTATGTTGATCTTACCTATCCAAGAGCATGGGAGATCTTTCCATTTTCTGGTATCTTCTTTAATTTCCTTCTTTAAAGACTTAAAGTTCTTATTATATATGTCTTTCACTTGTTTGGTTAGCATTACCCCAAGATATTTTATGTTGTTTGTTGCTATTGTAAGGGATAAGTTTTCCCTGGCTTATTTCTTAGCCCCTTTATCATCTGTGTATAGTAGGGCTACAGATTTTTTATTTTTAACTTAATCTTTATCCTGTCACTTTACTGAAGATGTTTATCAGCTGTAGGAGTTCCCTGGTAGAGGTTTTCATGTCACTTATGTAAACTCTCATATCATCTGCAAATAGTGAGAGTTTGATTTCTTCCTTTCCAATCTGTATCCCCTTGATCCCCTTTTGTTTTCTTACTGCTCTAGCTAGAACTTCAAGTACAACATTGAAGAGATATGGAAAGAGTGGACAGCCTTGTCTTGTTCCTAATTTTAGAGGAGTCACATTGAATTTCTCTCCATTTAGTGTGATGTTGGCTGTTGGTTTGCTGTATATTGCTTTTCTTATGTTTAGGTATGTTCCTGCTAACCCTGAACTCTCCATAACTTTAATCATAAAGGGGTGTTGAATTTTGGCAAAGGCCTTTTCAGCATCCAGTGAGATAATCATGTTTTCTTTTTTCAGTTTGTTTATATGATTGATTACATTGATGGATTTTTATATCTTGAACCATCCTTGCATTGATGGGATGAAGCCTACTTGGTCATGGTGGATGATTTCTCTGATGTGTTCTTGGATTAGACTTGTCAGTATTTTTTTCATCAATGTTCATGAGGGATATGAGTCTGTAGTTCTCCATCTTAGTTATGTCTTTGTATGGCTTGGGTACCAAGGTAATTGTAGCCTTGTAAAAAGAGTTTGGTAATGACCCTTCTGCTTCTATTGTGTAGAACAATTTGAGTAGCATTGGCATTAGCTGTTTGCTAAATTTCTGGTATAATTTTGCACTGAAGCTATCTGGCCCTGGGCTTTTTTTGGTTGGGAGACTTTTGATGTCTGCTTCTATTTCATTAGGAGCTATAGATCTGTTTAAATTGCTTATCTGTTCTTGATTGAATTTTGGTAAGTGATATCTATCCTGGAAATTGTTCATTTCCATTAAGTTTTTGAATTTTGTGGAGTAGAGTTTTTCAAAGTATGACCTGAAGAGTGTTTGGATTTCCTCAGTGTCTGTTGTTATGTCCCCCTTTTCATTTCTGATTTTATTAATTTGCATGTTCTCTCTCTGCTTTTTGGTTAGTTTGGATAAACATTTGTCTATTTGTTGATTTTCTCGAGAAACAACTCTTTGTTACATTGATCCTTTGTATTGTTTTCCTAGTTTCTATCTTATTGATTTCAGCCCTCAAGTTGATTATTTCCTGGCATCTACACCACCACCCCCCCAGGGTGAATTTGCTTCTTTTTTGTTCTATAGCTTTCAGTTGTGCTGGTAATTCTCTAATGTGACTGTTCTCCAGTTTCTTCATGTGGATACTTAGTGCTATGAATTTTCCTCTTAGCAATGTTTTCAAAGTGTCCAGATAAGTTTCAGTATTCATTAAATTCTAGGAAGTCTTTAATTTCTTTCTTTATTTCTTCCTTGATCCAGGAATAGAAAATTGTGCATTGTCCAATTTCTATGAGTTTGTGGGGTTTCTGCAATCTGTGTTTTTGTTGAATTCTACCTTTAAAGCATGGTGGTCTGATAATATACAGGAGTTTATTCCAATTTTTTGTACCTAATGAGGTTTGCTATATTGCTGCGTATTGGTCGATTTCTGAGAAGAAGGTATATTCTTTGTTTTTGGGTGGAATGTCCTATAAATGTCTGTTAAACCCAATTGGGTCATAAATCCTGTTAGTTCCTGTTTCTTTGTTAAGTTTCTGTCTGGTGGACTTGTCTAGTGTTAAGAGTAGGGTGTTGTAATCTCCTACTATTAGTGTGTGAGGTTTTATGTGCAATTTGAGTTTTAGTAATGTTTCTTTGTGGGTGCCTTTGTATTTGGGGCATAGATGTTCAGAATTGAGACTTCATCTTGATGGACTTCTCCTGTGATGAATAAGAAATGACCATCTTTATCTCTTTTGATTGATTTTAATTTAAAGTCCAATTTATTAGATATTAGGATTGCTACATGTGCTTGTTTCTTGGGTTCAATTGATTGGAATATCTTTTCCAACCCCTTATTCTGTTGTAACATCTGTCTTTGAAGTCGAGGTGTGTTTCTTGTATGCAGCAGAAGGATGGATTTTGTCTTCATAGCCATTCTGTTATCCTGTCTTTTATAGGCAAATTAAGACCATTTAATATTGAAAATTATTAATGAGCATTGATTGTTAATTCTTGTTTGTTTTTGATTTGTTGGTGGTGGTAGTATTATGTGTGGATTTCCCCCCATTCTTCTTTTGTCTGTTGATAAAATGGGATTATCTATGATCTGTTTTTGTGGGTGTAGTTAACTTTTTTGGATTGTAGTTTTCCTTCTAGAACTTTCTCTAGGGCTGGATTAGTTGATAAGTATTGTATAAATCTTGTTTTGTCATGGAATATGTTGGTTTCTCCATCTATAGTGATTGAAAGCTTTGCTGGGTGTAGTAGTCTGGGCTGGCTTCTGTGGTCTTTTAGTGTTGGTAGAATATCTTTCTAGAACCTTCTGGCCTTCACAGTTTCTATGGAGAATCTAGGTGTAATTCTGATAGGTTTTAGGCTACCAACTTTTAAGTATGCAGAATGTCTATCCCAGTGCCCAGAGCCTTAAAGGTAGTCATTAAATGATGAGCAAATAAACAATAACTTAGAGAATGTCATGTTTGATAAAAACATCCAGCAAGGCAGTAGTAGCACATGCTTCTAATCCCAGCACTTGGGAGGCATAGGCAGGCAAATCTCTGAGTTCGGGGCCAGCTTGGTCTACTATAGCTAGTTACAGGACAGGCTCCAAAGCTACACAGAGAAACCCTGCCTCAGGAAAAAAAAAACAAAGAAAACAAAAAACCCTCCAAAATTAATGTGTTCTGTTGCCATCTATTTTCACTAAAAAAAAAAAAAAAAACCAGGCTGTTGTAGGAGAAAATTAAAAGAACAGAAAAAGTAGCTTATTCAAATATGGGTGGCTTGCTCTTATGTGTTTATCTAACTTGTTCTTTTACCAAAAGAGACTCAGGAATCAAATATCAGGGTTAAAAACCTACTCAATCAAAGAAGCAGTGAAGGAGCCACCAGCTTACATTCTCCCCACATTTCCCAGATCAAAGAGACTATGAAATCTCCATGTCCCTCCCTGCCCCTTCCCCCTGTATCTTCTCTATCCATTTTCCTTGATTTTCTGTGGCTAGGTCCAGTCAGAGTAGCTGGCTCCTTCCCCTGATTCAACTTTGCCTTTACTATTAAAACAGTCTCAGGGAGTCATAATGTAAGTGTCCCACAACAATGCTTTAAGAGACACTGTGCATGTTCTTAGCCTCTCACCCAGATCATCACAGGAGCTTCATCCACTAGCAGGGTAAAGACTGAGAGATGAATCTGTATGTCAAAGAATATTTCTGCCTCACTAAGGGAGGATGGTGATTGCTGTCTCTATGTAACTTCAGCTTCTTTCTGTCAGTAACTTTTGTTTCTTCCTGGACTTTTGGGATCACCCAGGGGACCAGTGATGAACAGAGCAGCTTTTCTTACACATTGACCTATCTAAGCAGTTCTAGACAGGTGTGCTTTTCAACAAAGAAAGTGCAGCTTTCATTTTGAAGGATTGCTTCTTCCACCATGCATATTTGAAAGCATAAAGAAGGCCTCAGGAGACAATATCAACCAAAGCTCTGATGCTAATCTGTTCTCACACACCTGTTGTCAGGAGCCTGCATAGAAATAGCTCAGTGGTACTATGGCTAGGTTTGAATTTTAATAAGATTGGCAAGGATGATTTGCTGTAGCAGAGATGAAGGGCATCTTATAGGAAGTTGAAGAGCTTTGGTTCTCATTGACAGCTTTCATGTTTCTTCAAAGTGAGGTTGCCAACACTGGCTCCTTGGGTGGGAAAGGAAGCCATATTCCTACTCACTGCAGGTTAAGGGCTTTGTTTGTTAACCACTTCCACAGTTACCTATGATTTGTTGGGACCCCAAGAAGCTCATGGGTCAATTTGAACATGCTCAATTTTACTGAATTTTTTCCCATTGGAGAAGACATGGTTAATAGACTGTGAAGCCAATGGGATTTTAATGATTTCCCATAGCATGAAACTTGGCAGTAACAACAGTCAGTTTGCCATCACCCTGGAAACTCTTTCAAAACCTTACAATAATAAAATCCTAATAAACAATATCATGTATCCAAGTATAAAAATAATTTTTTACTATCAAATATTCCAATATTTAGGATTTAGCTTGAACATGTGATTTTTTGAAGTACACTCACATTTCACATGGATGTCAGTGTGGTATAGTGGAAAAAAGAAATCATATTTTCAATTAATAAAACTATATTCAAGTGTTAGCACTATTTCCATGTAGTTAAATGAGTATAGAAAAAATAGTAACATTTTTATTTCTAATTATTTGTAAATTCAGAATATTCACACATGTCTTGAAAAGACTTAGAAAATCAGTAATATTGTATATATATACATATATATGTATATATGTATATATACATATATATACACATATATATGGTCAATATATATACGTATGTGTACATATATATAATATTCCTTCCATCTGCATAAGAATAAGCATGACATCATATGGTAGTCTCTCATCTCTTCCGCACCTTCTGTTATCCTCCATCTGATGTTAATCGTTATGAAACAGCATTGTCAATATGAACATGAGGTTTTTCTATGACCAGATACTTATTCATTTCATCTACATTTGGTCTTCCTGGAAAATATAAAATTTAAATTAAATTAGAATTTTAGTCAAATTTTCTTTGGACCACCAGTTCACAAATAATGACAAGGAGACTTCTTATTCATCATGAATTCTTAGCCTTGACATAGGCTTGTTCTTAATTAGCTCTTAAAACTTAAAGTTTCTATTCATTTTCATTTTGCCATGTAGCTCATTATCTCTCCTCTATTATACACATCCAACTTCCTTTGTGTCTGGATGTCAACTTTCCCATGCTTCAGATTCTTCCCAAGTTCATCTCTCCTCCTGGAAGTCCTGCCTAACACAAGTTGCAAAAACTCTGCAACAAAAATTAAGATAAACTAGGGGATAGAATACTCTTAAATAATTAGCACAAGATGATATTGAACTAATAAGGAAGGAAAAACAGAGAGAAGAAATGTACCAGACAAGATAAAGTATCAGAGATGACTTCATAGATCCTAAACATATCTTCCTGATATCATTCACCATTGAGTCAATTTCTGCAGTTGCCAATCAAGACAAAATTTGATTTACTTTTCAAAACATTTAGTCTATAGACTAGGAATATGGCTCAGTTGATACAGTACTTTTCCCTGGGTTCAATCCCCAGAGGTACATAAGTAGGACATGTGTCCTAGTTTGTTTTCTGTTGTTGTAATAAAACACTGACCAAAATAACTTAGGGGGAAAAGGCTTACTTAACTTACAGGTTGTATCCCTTGTCAATTGAAAGTCAAGGCAGGAACCCAAAGGCAGGAAGTGAAGCAAAGACAATGGTCAAACTCTGCAAGATGGTTTGATTTCCCCAGCTGGGCTCAGCTACCTTTCTCTACAGGCTTCACTGACTGGGCTAGAAATGGCACCACCCACAGTGAACTATGACCTCTTAAGAATCAGCAATTAAGAAAATATTTCAGGAACTGTGGAAGCTGCCAACCAGGCCACATTAATTCGGTAACCCATATTACTACCAAGTACCTATACTGCAGCCTGAAGCCACTTTGATGTCCATAGGCCCTATTGCCACTGGGTCCATGCTGATGTGGGTTACCTTCTCTGTCTCCCGAGGCTATATTGATGTCTTTGATCCATGTTGCCTTCAAGGGTCTTGTCTAGGTTCCTGGTCCTATTGCAGCCAGATGTTGTGTTCATGATCTGTACTGTTGCTAGAAACCATGAGGAGGCCCATGATCTGTGTTCCACTGACTATGAAGAACAAGGAGGCTACTTTTGCTGTGATATCAATGACTGCAGATACACAGTTGAGGGGGAAGGACATGGCAGGCCTCTATGACAAACCCCTACCTTCACTCCAACTTCCTCCCCACCAAAAATGTAACAGCCTAGACAAGAACCCACTGAAGACAACTCTTAAAAAGTATGATGTGGGTACTGAAGTATAGATCTACCCAATTGAGAACTTCTGGAGGAGGCATGGGAGGAGAAGGACTCAGTTCTGTTTAAAGGACAGGCTACTGAGCATTTGTGACCATGGTCCAGTGAGTATATAGATAACACAAATTGGATTTGTTTGACTTTTTTAAATTTTGTTTTATTTTTGCTTTTGTTTGTTTTTATTATTTTTATTTTTACATTTTTTTGGTGGGGGAGGTCACAGGGTATGGGAACAGACATAGAAAGAATCAATAACAGAAAATACCTCATGGGCATGGCTACAAGCCAATCTGATGGAAAGATTGCTCCCTTGAGAGATCCTCTTCCCAGGTGTGTCAAGTTAACAACTGAAGCTATGACAGCACAGTAGCAAGTGCCATCCCAACACTTGAGAGGTAGAGGCTGGAAGATTGTAAGTTCAAAGTTGCCCTATAATACACAGAAAGTTTGAGGCCAGCTTGGGCTAAATGTGTTCCTGTCATTAAAAATGTTTATTCCTGAAACACGAAGTTGTGCTCATTATTTCTCTGGAGTTACTTACTTGAAGTGCCCTGGTTGACTCAGCCTCTCGACAATGCACTCTGTTTCTTCTCAGCCAACATATTTGTTCTGTGTTTCAGAAGACTTGACAGTTTGAGGGCTCCTTAAAACTAAAGTCGGGCAGCTTATGCTGTGCATTTAAGCCATTCTTGAAGTGAAGGAAAAGCTCCCATAGAATGAAGGTCCTCTACTTGGATCAGCTTCTAGTTGGTGGAACAAACAAACATGTGGCTAAGGTCCACTAGTTTCGCCTCTAACAAGAAAGCCAAATACCAGTTCTGTCAGAATGTCATCAAGGTGACAAGAATGGTGAAACTGCTCTAAGAAAACTGTTTCATGTGAAGAGCAACTCCTGTTTCTGTCTGTTCAAGACCTTGGTGCTATGTTTTAGAGAATTGTAAATATTTAATTAACGTTTAGTTTTCTTTTGACTTTACCAAATTATCTCAGAATGAATGATCCAATTATGCTAATATGATTTAAATTTTAGAGTAAATGGCTACAAAATGTATTATAGCTATTAAACCATAACTTATGACAAACAATGGTATATTAGGTTCAAATAATGCTATACTATAAGTGAGCTTTTCTCCAACCGAAAAACAGAGCAGACTGTTCATTCTCCCAATGAACCCCCCCCCCACACACACACACTGATAAAGAAACTCACTCTATTTATCTCGTGAAATAATTGAATGTGATCATTAATACAAAAACTGAAAACACTGTAATTTATTCACTGTAGAGTGTTTCTCATCTCTAACATCTGGGTTAGTGAATTGCAAAGGAAAGTTTTCCAGATAACACTTGACAGTTTGAGGGCTCCTTAAAACTAAAGTCAGGCAGCTTTCCTACTATGTAATTTCATGATACGATCAAGTTGCTCTGGGCAATGCTTGCTGACTGCTCTCAACCAGTCTCACTATTGCAACCTAATTTTTTTATATTTCTCCTTTCATAGGTTGCTCCAAAATCTTAGTGCATATGTATTTGAATTTTTCTGTAAATTACTTTTAAAATATTTATAAAGTTGAGTGGCAATCAACAGAGAGAATTGAGCATATAAAAGAACATTACAGTTTCTAAGAGAAAATGTTTCATGACTCTATCATAAAATTATATGTATGTGGTCTACAAAAATATTAGTAAAAACTTTACCCACTTATACAAAAACTGCTACAGATATTGGCCCATGAAAAATGTGTTTCATCAAATATTATGTGCAGCACAATATGCAATTATAAACGCTATTAGTTTCAATTTTCATTTTCATGGTATTTTGTGTATCATGAAGTTTAAGCCCTTCCTGATTTTGCAAGATAGTCATCTTTTTACTATATGCATTCTTAAAGAGTTTCATTTTTATAACTACAGTAAAAAGCAATGACATTCTTTAAATGCAATATATATCTTGCTGAACTTGAGTAAAATAGCTAGTCATTTGCTTGGTAAGCGAAACAAAATATTAAGTGATTTATTATCATATTTTATATTGTACTGAGAATCTATTGCATAAATCTTTCTATATTTGAAAAGTGATGGGGACAAATCATTTTCTATGACTTCTCTATCATGGTAAAGAAACGTGATTATCCTTCAGTGATGCAAAATGATATCTATTTGTCACTTTTGACATGACAGAGCTAAGGAATGTTAGGGCAAAATAACTTCCCATCAACCATTTTAAATATCCCCATTAGAAAAGGGTAAAATGAAGAAAAATTGCCAGCCAATAGTTAAAACAATGTAGGTTCAAAAAAAGAAAAGAAAAGAAAAGAAAAAGAAAAAAAAAGAAAAGAAAAACATAGTGGGAACCTGGAGAGATGGCTGAACAGCTAAGAGGTCTTGCTGCTTGCTGATCTTACTAAGGTTCTGAGTTCAGTTCCCAACTGCCACGTGGGACAGCTTTAACTGTGTGTGTGTGAGTGTGTGTGTGTGTGTGTGTGTGTGTGTGTGTGTGTGTGTGTTTTGTATCTGTGTGTATATATTACAGATATATATATTATATATATTTTTTTCCTTAAGAATCCCAAGTCAAATAAATGTATATGTTTGTGATGAATTCTACAAAACTTAAGTGAAAGAAGTTACAAAATATTCTATAAATATGAATTGGGTACACACACATGATGAAGATAGGCCTTTTCCATAGATGAGTATACTAAATATCACACTATCACAAAGACTCTGCTCTATCTCAAGATAATTTAAAATTTTAGTTAAGCAAAGTAAGTTTCCAAATAGATTCTTTTTGAGCTAACAAAAGTTATTTTAAAATTTTTAGGGGAAAACAAGTATTTTTAGCTGGCTAAAGTAATTTTCAAGCAAAAAGTTTAACTTATCTATCATGTAGTAAATATACTATGAAGTTATAAACACAATAGTGATGAAATTAAGAACAATATAACAGATCAACCAAGTGGAATAGAAGAAAGCCATTTTACTAGAATGTATCTGTAGTTCTACCTGCATATAATCAATTGACATCAATTAATTATATATAGAATGACAAGGGAAATGCTAAATACTCATACTATTTTAAATACAAGTACTGTGATGTAATTCTGTAATAGGTAAAGTATTAACTGGGGGAAAATAACTCAAAGATCATTAAAAAGTCTGCAACTAGAAAAAGAGTGATTTCTCAATTTTAAATGAGTGGAAGGGATTGTAAGAAATGTCAACTATATGTTTTTGACATATCACAACCATAAAACTGCCAAAGAAGAAAGTGAAAAAAAAATCTCTATGCCAAAGAGTTTTCCACTAAGATAGGAAATCTATGCACAGAGTAGTAATAATTAGGCTAAAACTCGACTAGAAAGACTGGCAAAACAGTTGGCAAAAAAAAGACTAAAAGCTGGAAATATTCATGGCTAAGCAATATGTTTGACTTATGATAATAAAAAGTTAATTAAAATGACAATGGTATGTCATATTTTAAGGAAACTAATTTTCTACTTCATGGTTGAAAGAATATAGAAAATATTTCTTACATGCACTCTAGAACATTCCATGAAGATAAATACCTCATTCAAAAACTTATATCCATTGAAACTGCCCACATATTCTTCATCATTCATTTCTTTAATAAATATCATTGAATACAATACACGCTGAAAAAGCAGTTAATAAAATGCAGAAGGATGCTTTCACTGAAGTAATAGAAGACAACACACCTGGAGAAGTAGATGGGCCACACATACAACCTCTGAGAAATTATTTGGACAAGAGACTAGGAGATGAGGTGCTAAACTGTGAAAACAACTTATGAAGAGTATGACATGTGAGGGACACTGGAAATCACAGCCCTGAGGCCATCACTACTCTTACTTTTGAATCATTTTTCTTTAACAATTTCATACATATATATTACAAATTTATATTTATTCATATATTATGAAAATTATAATATATTGAGAATGTGCTCTCCCTACATGTTTTCTCACCTCTCTCCATACCTATCAACACCCATCCTTACAAGTCTTTTTCATGAATTTGGGGTTTCTTTCTGACCTACTTACTTTGACCAGGGACATCCATGTGAGCATTGAATTAGAATTTCACTCTGGAAACTTGTGAAATCCCTAGTGGGTACACAGTTGACAATGAGCCAGTCCTTTCCTTGCATATATTAGTAGCAAAAACTATCAGCTCTAAGGGATGAGGACCCCTGAACCACCCCTCCATCTATGTCTGACTGTTAATGGGTCCATGCTTGAGTAGATCCAATGCAGCCATCTGCAGTGCCGTGGGTTCATGACTACAGTGGCATTTATTGCCCAGAAGATGGAATTTTTAGCCTTTTTTGCCTTTAGGCTCATACTCTGTCCTCTATTTTGCAATATTCACTGAACCTCAGAGGGAATGTTATACGTGTCTCATTTAAGGCTGAGCCCCCAACTATCACTTTTCTCAATACCTTGTATACTGCATTCACCACTATTCACTGGAATGAGAGGCTTCTCTGATTAAGGCATCTGTGGAATACAGAAAGGCTACCAATGTATGCACCCAAATAACACAGAAAAAGCAGGAATGTCTGCACCCATAGAACAGAGGAAGGCCAGGAATGTATGCACTCATGGTACACAGAAAAGCTAGGAATGTATGTACCCATGGAACACAGAAAGGCTAAAGAGCCTAAATTTTGTATCATTTAAACTTGGATCAGCAGCATTGTGCTGAATGTGCCTCACGTATGTTTTTTCCTAAGAGACTTTTCCTAAATGAATGTTTCAAGATTCTTCTGTTAGCCAGAACCATGATTTCAATAACGTCTAATGAAAATCTAAAAAAAAAAAAAGAAAAAGAAAGAAAAGAAAGAAAACTGCCCTTAAGTCTCTGTGGTGCATTCCTTTCTAGATATTTCCAGCTGGTCCTAAAGACCAAGCTCTTGTTCTGCCATCATTCTTCATCCTGGCTGCAAACTACAACATGAACTCAGCCTTAAAATAAAAAATTGTATAGCAAACATTTTCTATTATAAAAATCGCATGTTTTTTTTTTATTTCGTGGAAATATTTAGAGTTTTAGAAATGGATGGCCCTGGCTTCTCATGTAAATATAACTAAGCAGGAAGAAAGTGTATAGACAGAAAGAAGAATGAGTCCTAGTAACAAGTGCTACATTTCCTAAAAAGGCAATGGCCTCTTAAGGAACTATTGAAAGAATCAGTGTTAGAAACATCTTTGAAGACCTAGGCTAACCCCCCCCAAAAAGAAAAAGAAGACTAGATGTTCTCCTGCTTTATACTTTGGACTTGAATCACAGGTCAAAAACAAGGCATATCAGCTTTTAATAGACCCTATAACAGAAGCTGCTCTAGTTCTAGTCCTTGCCCTAAGCAAAATAATGGGAACATTGTGATGCTTTGTTAATAGCCTATTTCACTCCCTAATTAGGAAGGTTACATATAAAATACTCCTCAGCTCCATACCCTCATAACTGCATGTGCATTACATTAATTCCATTTAATTTATTTAAACCTACAATACATGTCAAAGATCACACAGTATTTTATACCTGTCTTGCAGTAGAGCCATAAAATAAATTGCTGAAAGGTCACCTTGGTACTATGTTTCATTAATTTAATTATGAATTGCTTTTCCATTTACTATTGAGTGGCTAACATAATGCAACACTGGATAATGCTCTATAATAGTGCACTGTATTGTCAAAGCCATCATTTGACAAAGCATGCAGACTCTGCTGTTCTCAATCTGACCAGCTTCATTTCACTTGCAAAGTGATGGAAATAAAAATAATGTCTGACATTATTCCCATTACGTTCCAAATGGCGGCAGGTATACAACTTGGAGAGCTAGAGGGAAACATTTTATTTGCTGAGAAATGCAGTCAGTTTAGTGTGCCAGTCTCACACCAAAAGTTTTACTCCTTCCCTGAATGATCTAACTATGCCATGTTCCTAATTCAGCAGCCCTCCGTGACATGCTGTCTTCGTGGACACTGCCATCCTTAGAGCTGGAGAACAGATTAATGGGGAGACAGCAAAGGTGCTGCTCACTGTGCTTACAAGGTTCTATTACTCAACTATATTGCTTTGATTTCTGTGACTTCCTCTGTGACTTTTTATCTCTTTGTTGCTCAAGATTTAAAATTGATTTAGATTTTTCTCTTAGTCACATTATTTCCAGTTTAGAAGGCTATTTTGGAGAACATTCTCTGCCTCACTTTATCACAGTTCTCCTCAAAATAAAAATGCTGGGGAGAGGAAAAGGAATGGGAGATGATGAAATTATATTTTAACTAAAATAAAACAGCAGATATGAAAAGAGAAGTATGTGTTTGCTCTTTCCACTTGCCTTTTTCTGTACTGTTAAGCACCCATTGATCTACCTAAGATCTCCAGAATCTCTCCTCAAGGTCACTAATGAGATCAAGACTCAGACGTGAATGCTCCACAGGCAGTGTTTAAGGGAGCTGCTCTCCTTTCCTCCCTGTCATGCAGTCCCTGTGGTGTTTTCAGTAACCCTCATTGACCTAGGGAAGCTGAGGTAGACATAGATCTGACTAACCCTGACTGGGGTGATATGCTGGCAGACCAGCACAAGAAGACACCTCACAGAAGCAGCGTGTCCCACCAGCTCCACTTCTCTTTTTCATAAGACCTATAAACAAGCAACATGAGTTTCCCTGACATTCTCCTAGACAGTTTTTTTTCTTTTTGTGAAACTGGGTCATACTATGTTACCCTGGCTGGACTCATATCATAGACCAAGCTGGATCCACTTGCCCGTGTCCCTTCAATGCTAGCATTAAAGGCATATGCTACCATATCTGACTCTAGACCTGCTTCTTGAAAAAAGAATCCCAGGTTGGAACTTGGTCATCTATGTTGACCAAAATTGCCCAAATAAGAACCATAAAATATTGTACACAATAAAATGAGCTGCTGTGTAGGTCACTGTCTAGCCTAGCACACATGAGGCCTTGGATTTGACTCTGTGGTCCATAGGAAACAATCTAATTAATTTAACTTAATCTTTAAGTGAGTAAAGTCTTTGACATGAGCATAGCCATGACAAGGACCAAGGCCTCAGACCCACAGGAAAATGTCAAAGCCTTTCTCCTCTGATGCAAGTATGAATGTTTACAATTGATAAAGGTGTGCAAAAACTATTTACTGCAACATCTTTCTCCAAGTTGTTTACAGCCAAAGACAGCTAGACCACAGAGACTTCCTATTGAGACTAGCTAACCCCTCTCCCATGTGTTATATATAACAAATACACAGAGGTTCCATGTTGTAGAAGTAGTAAGTGCATCTCCATCAGGGTGTACAACCCACCTGACCCCACATTTTCTGTGTCTATCATTTTTTTTCATTCTCTCCTTGTCCAGTCAGGTTTTCAAATCCAAGTCTCTGGGGTCACAGTATAAATCAAATAGAATATGGCCCTGCCTGAGCTCAATAGTATGCAATGAGCGTGGAGACATGAGTAAAAGCTTTCTGCAACTCAGAAACTTAATGTGGGAAGGATCTCATATGACTTTACTAGGACAGTGTCAGGGATTACAGAAATAAGGATAAAACCACCAACTCAGAGTCAGAGAGAGATGATGCTCCACTGGGACATCACACCCTTAAATGCTTTCCAAACATAAAGACACAGTAGAGTAACAAGAACAAGATGGTGAAATAAAAAGCCAACCACACAAATGAAAAGCATTAAAAGCAAAACCCAGAGCAGTAGAATAGTAGAGAACCAATGAGAATCTGAGTTACAGCAGGACTTGTGACCTATAGAAGTAATCATTTCTGAGTAGCAGCTGTGTGTCTTTGCTCATGATAGCGACCCTGCAAGAAAAGTCTCAAGATGCTGCCACAGGTAAATACTTGTTTACCCTCCATTGAATGAATGTTCATTGACATGTAAACACTCTGACCATATCCATCATATGCCTTGCCCATAACCCTCATCGAAGGATGTGAGAAATATACCCCAGACATCCACTACATGTCAACATTAGACTAAGAAATAGGTAAATCACAAAAAATGGATCAACCACACATGTAGCTTGGGAGATAAATAGCTCTTAACTACAGGTCCTGCAGGACCCTAAAGCTAAAGTAAACTATAAATCAGTCTTTAATTAAATGTCAACCTATTAGAATTACTAATAAGGCAAACAGAAATGAGTTAATATTAAATTAATAAGCAAACTTTCCCAAGGAAAGTTGTTTGAGTTCATCACTTACAGATAATAACAGTTTCGATGGTTTTGTTGAAGGTGATGGATGAACTCAGAAAGTTCTCTTTGCTCATGAACAAATAAATAATGTTTCTAAAATTTCCCCTGGTTTTCAAACAAAAGGGAAATTAAGGCAAGGGGTCCCACTTCCTCATTGTAATGAATCTTCAGGGCCTCAAAAATCCAACTGGTTAACAACTACTATTTTCTTCCTGGAACTCATTATAGTATACACATTGATTTTATATCCAGAGTAGCAATTTTTATTTGGATGTTAAATTAAAAACACACTAAATAGAGTGATTATTTTCAAAATCTATTCTCATAGATGAGTAGGCCTTGGTATGAGAAAATATTAAAGCCCAACAATTCCTCCCTGTTGTACATATGCACATATAGAATACTTCAGGAATTACTAGGTTTCTTTAACTCAGGGTAGAATGTCCTATAAATGAATAGTGTGGAAGTCTTTTCTCTAATTGAGAAATTGACTCTGCACTTGTGGTTTTAATCCACATTTTTAACCATTCCAAATCTATAGTAACAAGAAAAGAAATACTTAGTAATGAACTCTAGGAAGGTGTTTTGAGACCACAGTCCAGCATTCTGGAAAAAAAAGTGAGCTATGGGAAATGAAGGAGAATCTGGTAAAATCTGAAATTTTGGAAATGTTGAAATTAGGAGTAAAGGGCAAATCCCAAGCCTCTGGACAGTGAAGATATTGCTGCTACCACAGCAGCTCCCAACTTCCGACAGACACTTACAGAGTCTATATGTTAACTAGACTGGGAGAACAGTGACCCCCAAATTTATCAGGGACAAGTGTCAGATGGAGAAAGAAAACACAGATTCCTCTGCTCCCCCATCCCCAAAAAAAGAGTTTTGAGGAAATAAGTGTTTCTTAAGATGTTGTCTTGCTCTTTGATTGTCTGCTGTTCATCTAACACCCTGAGGTTTATCTCTCCATCTTTCTCCAAAATTTCACATACAGGCACTACATGTACTTTAAAAATGCCAAACCATCACATATAAAACCCAGTGGATGCTGATTTTCTCAAACAAGCAGAATTGAGGATGTCAAGCCAAAGCAGATAACCAGAGTCTCACTAGTGCTTTCGTCTTCCCAATGCACACCAAATCGTGTTTTGAACAATGAAATGTTATTGAATTTCTGTATAAACAAAATGTACATATCCCAACATATAATTGTTTAATATTCTGCAATTAAAGTCCCAGAGTAAATTATACAGTTATTCACTGGGTATTTCTGGATGTAGACTTGGCCTTATTCAAAGAGTATGTACTTGAGCCCCATATTGATCTGAGCAAGCTTAAGATTAAGGCAGTTTCACAACTTCCTTCACCAATAGGGAGAACAAATGATACAGAACACGGATTACTCTCACAGACACCTGGCTGAGGAAACTAAACCAGGCTAATGAGTGTACACTGTGTAAAGGCATCCATCAAAGGACTGGCAAATTTCACTGAAAGTAGTTCCCTCATGTGCTGGCTAATCTTTAAGACAATTTGACACAGTCTGGGGCCATTTGGAAAGTCAGAATCTCAGTTAAGAAAATGTCTCTATTTATTGGGCCATAGGCAAGTCTGTAGGGCATTTTCTTGTGGAAGGTCCCAATTTACAGTGAGTGATGCTGTTCCTGGGTAAGTGGTCCTAGGATTTATAAGAAAGGAGGCTGAGCAAGGCTTCCTCTTCCTCAAGTTCCTGCCCTGAATTCCCTCAGTGAAAGACACAAGCTGCAAAGTGAAATAATTCCTTTCCTTTCCAGATTGGTTTTGGTCAATGCTTTATCATAGTAGAAACCCTAATTAGACACCTTAGTGGACAGTGGGTTGGATAAAACGGAAGATTCTAGATTAACAAATTTTATACCTTGCTAAGACATGGGTTACATTTATGCATTTTAATATATGTAAATTTTACTCTAAAGTTATACAAATAATAATTCAGTGGCAATAGGGATAGCTAGAAAATTGAATAATGGACTTAATAATTGTGAATATTGTTCAATAGCAGGTTGCATTTTGCATGAGTATCTTGATTTCCTCAAAATAATACTAAGGTTCCGTTTTGAAAATGAATCAGACAATAAACAGATAATTCAAATTTAAAATTAGCAAGACAATTGGTAGCAAGGAAAGTTCTTAATATCATTATTTATGAGAAAAATAGTGGTAGAAATGATTAACTGGAAAGATGCCAACATGATGAAGCCAATTTATTTTCCTGTCAGCTCTACTGTGGTCCATTAACAAAACCCAGTTACAGTGGCACAATCCACTGCAGAGCAGAGGTGACTACAAATCAGAGCTGTCTTTTATAACCATAGTAGCAGTGAGAATTCCTGAGAATAAATGTGATCAGAACAAGAAAAAAGAAAGAAAGAAAAAGATATGCATTTTTCCTTAAAAAAAAAAAAAAAGAAAAAAATCAGTTTTAGAGATGTTAGCATCCCAAATTCAAAACAAAGGCCTCAAATAATCATGATGCTAATTTGTGGTAAGCAAACATTGTACTGAGTTCAGTGTTCTATTGCTGGTGGAATTTCATTTCAAACCTGTTCCTTTTTATTAACTTACTTTTAGAACGTCCTTCTTATTAGTATCTATTATTTAGTCACTTTTCTTTTACTGTGTTTAGGACAATACACATTAAAAGTGGAAAGGTTTACTTTGGCTCAGAGTTTTTTGTGTTTCAGTCTGTTATGTTTTTCCCCATTGCTATGGGACCCCTTGTAAGGCAACATATCAGGGCAGGAGTCTAAAGTAGGAGCAGCTATTCATCTCATATCAAAAAGAAAGCATGGAGAAGAGGAGGACAGGATTCTTCTCAATAACACATCTCTGAAACTTCACATCCTTCTTAGGCCCTACTTCCTAGACATTCCATCACTTTACCGTACACCATGGAGCTAAGAACAAGTGTCATTCTAGACCTACACGGTAGCACCCCTCTGACATTCAAACAGTAATTGTTCAAGATCTTAATCCCTCTGTTCTAAATGGTATTAATGCATAGTAAGTAGGATCTCAGAATTAGAAAGTGATTTTAAGCTCCAAAGATCGATTAATATAAGGTTTTTCATGGTAAAATTCCCATTTCTCCCAGCATGATGACTGCAAGGACAAGCTTGCTATAGTAAAAGTGAGTATATTTTCAATTATCCACTAGGGCAGGGCTCATGATTTAAATATCCATGTTAGACCCAAATCACCCAAATTCAGACAGTATTTAGAAATGTCAAGTGTTGATCTAACTATTGTTTGTGAAAGTTATGATCTTTGATGGCTCCTTCAAATCCACCCTTACACATTCTGCATCTGGTCTTGACAGTGTTCACTGTTTAAATAAAATCATCACAGTCACACGGCTTACTTATGTCTACCAATGCGATTATTTTTCCTGTGTATGAAAATTTTTGCATTAAGACATTAATTACAAAGATACATGTCAGTCACTAGGACAATTAGTCTATAGGCAATTCAAAATACTTAGACCCTGGATAAAGGTGCCTGCTACCAAACTTGATGAAATGAATTTGACCCCTGCGATCGACACGGTGAAAGGAGAGAAAAAACCCCTGCAAACTTCATCACAGTGCACACTAACACACACACACACACACAGTAAAAAAGCTCCAATTTTTCAAAAAGCTTTCTTCATTACTAAAATAAATCTATTCTTTAGTCTTATTCCAGAGACATTGAAGCAGAAGTCATCACAATATAAAACTGTCCATATAAAAATGTCTACTAACGTAGGCAAAGAAAATCTGTCTTTCTCTTTCAGCTTTATTAATGGTCCTCAACTTACCCCCAAGTACAAATGTCTCATAGTAACTTAGAAGCTTCTCAATGAGAATCACATCCTTGCCCATACTTCTTCACGTCTATATGTCAAAGACAATGACATTTTGCTTGGCTTTGTTTGATTTCAAAAATGATTTTCCTAGTGTTGCAAAATATGATAGATCTATAGTTATTTCTGTGTCAATTTTTTATATTCCCATTTTGCTGCTAAGATTTATATGAAGATATATGTCACTAACATACTGTCATTCTTCCATCTATTTCTCCTGGTATAGTTAATAATCATTTTACATTCTTTTGCTAAGCTATCCAGAAATTTTGTACACTATCCATTTCTACAGTATCCACTTTAAAACCAACCAACAAAAAGCAAACACGCAGTGTAACTCTTGATTTATCCTATGATTACCCAGGAAGAAAACTACTTTAAAAACTAAAATTACTAAAGTCACTGGGCATGCAGAATTAAAAATGGAGAAGGATAGCTAAGCTGCACAATGAAACCTGATTTCTATTACTATATGAGTTTTGTACTTTGAGATCAAAAATGAAAAATGATAAAATACAAATGAAACATTTAGTTTATCTGCCTTTTGTTTGAGTCACTATATGGATAATTTCTACAGTAAGGTGCCTACAACTTTATTTAACCATGTAATAATTAATACCCTACTTTCAGCTAAGCCTTTTGGTTTGGCTATAAAATTTCAGGCTCTTACTTTTGAACAGTTTTTTTGCACTGCTTAGAGTGACTACAGAAACTTAGGAACATTAAATCTAGGTGGATAACACTGGCAACCAGGACAAGACTTTCGAAACCTGCTCTCTGCCTCTTGTTACACCACAATATAAACAATTGTGTTCAAAGCACCATCCACAAAAATGGAACTGAGCCACTGTGCCTTCCTTTTCATGATGGAATGTGTCCCCTGAAAGTATAAGCCAAAACAAATCTTTCCTCCATTAGGCTGCTTCAGTCAAGCATTTTATAACTGGAAGAAAAGTAACTAATACACACACACACACACACACACACACACACACACACACACACACACCACACACATACCACAAATGTTGAAAGTTTCCATATTCAGGATCTGTACTTTAAAGTCTAGAAGATCTAAAGTTCAAGTCTAATAAATTAAAGTTACACTGATAAAGTTATAAAATCTCTACAGATAAGTGATGTATTGTGTAACATTTCCTTCTTTAAATTCCTCATATTTTAGTTCACATCTGTGTGACACTATCTCTGGGGAGACATGTACAAATGTCTACTCACCCTATCCACCTGGGACTACTGTGACCCTGCACTCACCTGATCTTCAGACCCCATTGCCGGCCCTCTGCCAGAGGTGAGTCTGGGACCAGTCCAGACTGAATTTCATCACATCCTTCCCTGTGAACTCCCTGGGTTAGGTCCTCATCTCCCCTCCCCCAACCTTAGCCTGAGCGGTACAGTCCTAATACTCATGTCTATATACCCCCCACCCCATGCCTGCCTTCCTTTCACCCTTGGTCCTGCTGGACCCACTGCTCAGGGTAAGATTTGAGCTGGAGTGCCGGTACAACACCCCCTCCACCTCCATGGAACTGTAAGGATGGAAAAATTTAGCCTAACTCTCCACTGACTCCAGGAAGCTAAAAGTTAAAATTCCAGACCCTGTCCCCAGGCAGTAAGTAGGCAAAAGGTCACATTCTTTGCTATTGTAAACAGGGTTGTTTACAATAGGACATGTGAGTCCCCAGGAAATGAGCTTTGTCACCCCACCCAGAAGCCCAAGCAAATGCAGACCTCCGGGACTATAGAAAACTGATTGGTCTATGAAGGGCAGGCTTGGATGGTTTAAATTGATTGGTCCGCACCACGTGGGCTCTGGATGCTATGACATGATTGGTTTAAGATGTGCGGGCTTTGTTGTAACCCTATAAAAGCTGTCTCAATTCTGTACTCAGGGTCTTCAGTCCTCTACCCTTGTGTGGAATATAGCTGTGGACCCCAGTGCACTTGGAATATAAAAAGACCTCATGCTTTTACATCAAGACTGCTTCTCATGAGTGATTTGGGGAGGCTGCCTTTCCTGAGTTGGGGCATGAGGGTCCATGCTCTGGCTCTACGGGTCTTTGAGAACTTCGTGGGTTGGCTCTGAGCATACTAGACCACCTTCAGCCCGAACTCACCTGTTCTTTGGGCCCCATTGCCTGCCTTCTGCCAGAGACCTCCAAGAGAGCTCAGATCATCCAGAGTTGCATATATCAAACTCCTGACCCACCTACCCCCACCGGGAAAGCAGGGTAGAGAGACCCCACCTGCACCCACTGGAAGAAGCAATGGGAAGACAGCAATACAAGAAAACACCCAACAATAGATAGACCAGTATGAAACCACCAGAATCTAGGGACTCTAAACCAACTAGACCTGAACACACCAAAGCAGATGAAGCAGAAGAGAACGACTTAAGAAATAACTTCATAAAATTGACAGAGGCCCTCAAAGATGATATGAAAACATCCCTTAAAGAACTAGAAGATAAAAGCAAACAAAAATTAGAAGAAATAAAGGAAAAGACCAAGCAAAAAATACAAAAAAAAAATGAACAAATCTCTTAAGGAAAATAAGAAAAGCCAAGAAAAAACAATCAAACAGATGAAAGAAACAATTCAAACAGTACAAGACCTGAAAACTGAAATAGAGATAATAAAAAACACAAACTGATGGAATGATGGAAATAGAAAAACTTGGTAAATGATCAGAAACTACAGGTGCAAGCATAACCAACAGAATACAAGAGATCAAAGAGAGAAACTCAGACTCTGAAGATAAACTAGAGGAAACAGATTCATTGACCAAAGAAAATCTTAAATCCAACAAATCCTTAACACAAAAATCCAGGAAATGTAGGACACGGTGGAAAGACAAAACCTAAGAAGGACAGGCATAGAAGAAGGCTAAGACACCCAGCTCAAAGTGAAGAAAACATATTCAACAAAGTCATTAAAGAAAACCTTCCCAATCTGAAAAAGGCATGCTTATGAAAGTACAAGAAGCATACTGAACACCAAATAGACTGGACAAAAATCAAAAGACCCCTTTTGACATAATAATCAAAATACCTAACATACAGAATAAAGAAAGAATATTAAGAGCAGCAAAGGAAAATAGTCAGGTAACATATAAATACAGACATACCAAAATTACATCTGACTTCTCCATGGAAACTCTCAAGGCTAAAAGGTACTGGATAGATGTTCTACAAAAAAAAAAAAAAAAAAAAAAAACTAAGAGTCCACAGATGCTAGCCCAGCCTACTATACCCAGCAAAACTCAATCACTATTTACAAAGAAAACAAGATATTCAATGACAGAGCCATATTTTCGCAATACATACCCACAAATCCAGAGCATTCAGCAGCACACTGAAGTCTGTTTGAAGAGACAGAGCATGTGCCATAGCTATGCTGAACCATGTAAGCAGATGTCAGTAATAAAGGTATAATTATCTGGCAACTTTTGGGAAAGTGGAATCTCTTCTCTGATGATGTAGAGATATACATGAGATGCCACCAGGAACTTACCACTAAAAGCTTTAAGAAAAAAATAACAGCCATACACTGATAGCATTAACAGAAAAAGACAAAGATGAAATGAAAGACAATGGTAATTATTTCAGTAATACAAATAATTCTAAACCCTGATTTATTCATCTGCTAAGTCTTCAGATGCAGAGCCAATATTTTTGGCAAGATTGCTTCACATGCAGTGTTTTCTGTTTCTATCTTTATGTCACATTGCTTTAGCTTATGATCTCTTTGTTTTGTTTTGTTTTGGTTTTCTTTTTTCTTTTGTTGTTAAGCCCTTTTATTAATTAAAAAATGGTTTTTTTTTTTCATTTTATATACCAACCCTAGTTCTCCCTCCCTCCACTTCTCCTGCTCCTTATCTCCACCCTTACCCAACATCCCCATCCACTCCTCAGAATGGACAAGGCCTTCCTTGGGGAGTCAGCAAAGTCTGGCATACCAAGTTGAGGCAGGACCAAGGTCCTCACCACTCTATCAAGGCTTAGCAAGGTCCCACCATAGGGAATGGGCTCCAAAAAGTCAGTTCATGCACCTGGGTTAGGTTCTAGTGCCACTGTCAGACCCCCCTCCACAACTTCCCCCCACCAACAGATCAAGCAGCATAACAGTCACCCACATTCAGAGGACCTAGTTTGGTTCCATGGAGGTTACCCAGCTGTCAGTCCATAGTCCATGAGCTTCCACTAGCCTGGGTCAGCTGTCTCTGTCGATTTCCCCATCATGGTCTTGACCTCTCCTTGTTCATATGATCCCTCCTCCCTCTCTTCAACTGAACTCCAGGAGCTCAGCCCAGTGCTTGGCTGTGGGTCACTGCATCTGCTTCCATCAGTTATTGGATGTAGGTTCTATAATGACAATTAGGATAGTCACTAATCTGACTAAAGGGGAAGGCCTTTTCAGACACTGTCTGCACTATTGCAGGTAGTCTTAGCTGGGGTCATGTTTATGGATTCCTGAGAATTTTTCTAGCACCAGGTTTCTCCCTAACCCTATAATGGCTCCCTCTAACAAGATATCTCTTTCATTGCTCTTCCCCTCCATTCCTCCCCCTACTTGGTTTTCTTGGTCTCTCATGTTCCCATCCCCCATACCCTCTCTTCTATACCCCTCCCAGTTTACTGAGGAGATCTTAGCTATTTTCATTTCCTGAGGGCTTCCATGTGTGTCCCTCTTAGGGTCTCCCTTTTCACTTAGATTCTCCAGGGTTGTGGATTGAAGCCTGGTTGTCCTTTGTTTTACATCTAATATCCACTTATGAGGGAATACATACTGTGTTTGTCTTTCTGAGTATGGGTTAACACACTCAGGCTTATGATCTGTTTTGTGTGCAATGTTGTCAGCAATTGGTCACTAGTGCCTATACCAAAGCAATATGTTTTTTTTATTCCATCATTTTTCTACTTACTAGTTTTGTTATTCATTGCTGATGAAATAACACTTTCAGAAATGTAAAAATCACAGTTTTCTTACAACAATAATACACATGTACACATATAAGATTTTCTCACTAATTAATGAGAAAGGTGGTACCTTACTTTTTCTGTTGCTGAAAAAAAAAAAAAAAAAAAAAAAAAAAAAGACCGTGATCAAAAGCAACTTGGGAAGAAAAGGCGTTATTTGGCTTACATACCCTAGGTCATAGTCCAATATGGGTTTACCAAGGCAGAAATTCAAGGCAGGCACTAGAGCAGAGGCCATGGAGCAATACTATTTTCTGACTTGTTCCTCTTGACTTCTCATACATGTTAGTACCACCTACCCAGGAATGGTACTTCCTACAGTGGGATAGGCCCTTTCACATCAATTATCAGTCAAGCAAATGACCCACACACTTGCCTCAGGCCAGTCAGATAGGGGCACTTTCTCCATTGAGGTTCTGAAATGACTCTGCCATTTGCCACACTGACAGCAGAACTAAGCAGCACGAGGAACAAAATACTGAAATAATAGAAGTTACATTTCAATGTGAGTAATATATTATCACTTTAATAAAAGAAAGCTATTACAGTCGGTTTTCCAGATTATAACACACTAGTTGATATCTTACATTCAAGGTTTTCCCCCAATGCATAGGAAATTTTTATTCAACCATTAGATCAAAATCTACAAGATAACTAGGCATCCCTAAGGACTACAATCTATAATTATGCTAACTTTCTTTATATTCCTAGAGGTGAAGGTCTTCTCATCAACTCTGATCACAGAGACACATTTTGGTCAGAAGAAAAGAGGGTGTCAGAAAATTGATCTAAAAATTTCTGTCCTTAACACCTGATATGAACAAACTCTAACTAACCCATCACTATGAATATCCAGTTTTTGATTAGTCATTTTAGCCTTATTAAAACATTATTGAATTCCTGTTTACTTTATAACTTAAGTCCCTTAGGAATAGACTTCACTAATATAGCATAGAATTGGGTTTTAAAACCAATTTTTCATTCAACAATAGCTCATTTGCAAAATAATTTCACTGCAAAATTAAATCATGTGAGCTTATAGTATGGAATGAAGAATAATGTCTTCACAGAGGCAAACTTTCCAATAAGCTTTAAGAGATATGCCAATTAAAACTGAAAATATTAGCTTATTCTGTGTCTTTTCTGATGTAAACTAGTCACTAGCTATTTTAAAACAACTACTTAAGAAAATGAAATGTTTAGAATTTTAAAGCCATAAAAAGCAATGTCCACTTGCTCTCTTTACCTGAAAGTATTTTCTAAGGATGTGAAAATTGCTACATTCCATTCCAACTTCTTTAGTTATTGGGAATAAGTTAGAGGTCCTTCATTTGAGGTCATTATATGCATGAGATGCTTTTTTTTTTTTAAGTAAGGACAATATATTTATTTAAAAACTCATTCTTCACCCACATGATGCAATTAGTCATGCCAGAATTACATGCTTAGAGCTACAATAATGTTGGGGGAAATTCTCTTATTTAAATTTGTATGTCCCTATCAAAAAAGCAATTATGAAATTAAGACCAGAATAACTTTTTCTTCATGTATCCCCCTTTTTGGTTATTGCTCAAAGTGTACTTATTATAATACAAAAAAATCAACCTTGACTGGTCTGTTGTACTTGAAAAAGTTAGAAATTGGGTTGCTTTATTAATAATTGGGATCAACATGTTAGCCATTATTTAATTTGATGAATATTCTCTAACAATGGGAATCATGTCTGTTTTTCTTTAAGTGAAAGCAGGTAAAGAAAGGGACTCTTGTGAAAGCCATGTATCTTTTCACTCCAGGATAGTTTGTACCCCATTTTCTCTACTAATGGACATAGTATCTGTATTTGTAATCTTTTCAGCTGCTTCTTATTCTTAATGATAATAATTGATACATCATTCTATCTACTTCTCTTTCTATGAGGTGCTTTTCTTAAGAGTTTCTGAGTAAGCTAATTTTCTCTATTGGTTCCTGGTGCAAAAGTTATTCTTCTGGAGGTCAATTAATTTTAACCTTCCTCCTTGACATTTGAATTCTAGGTTCAGTGATTTAGATGGTATAACATGGGATTAATTCTCTGAAGATTCAAGAATATCAGGTTCTTAACATAAACTCTCTCATGAGACATGAACAGGAGTTCAAGTGATAGTGGACAAGTGACATGCAGATAATAAAAACTGTATTACAAAATGCAGTTTTATGGACTTACATGTTGTAAACCTCATCTATTAATGCTTTTATGTACACACACAAATGCACACATATATATGAATATACATATATATGTATACACACATATATGAATACACATATACACACATATACATACCTATATACATGTATGTATATATATACATATATATATATACACATATAATCACAATACACTGAAAGTCAGCCTTTGCTTCTCAGAAACTTTTATAGACATCTCTGTGTTTAGAGTCTAAACTTTACACTGTAGCTTTCTTCAATCATGTTCAAGACTAATCTGCTGTGGGTCTTTCACCTTGTAAGTGATCCCATCCCACTCTTCTTCTTTTTTAATTATTATTTTTTTCTTATTTTACATATCAATTCCAGCTCCCTCTCCTTCCCATCCTCCCATGGCCCCCAGCATCCCCTCCCATCCCATTCCTGACCCACTCCACAGGGAGGGTGAGGCCTTCCAGGAGGGATCATCAAAATCTGTCAAGTCATTTGGAGTAGGGCCTAGGCTCACCCTCTTGCCTCTAGGCTAAAGGAGTATCCCTCTATGGGGGACATGCTCCCAAAGTTCTTTTGTGCACCAGGGATACATCCTGGTTCCACTGTCAGAGGTCCCTTAGACTGCCTAAGCCTTCTAACAGAGACCCATGTTCAGGTGGTCTGAGTCGGTACAATGCTGGTTTCCCAGGTATCAGTCTGGGGGTTCATGAGCTCCCCCTAGTTCAGATCAGCTGTCTCTGTGGGTTTCTGTGGTCTGGTCTCCCCTTTGCTTATCACTCCTCCCTCTCTGTGACTGGATTCCAGGAGTATGGCTCAGTGTTTAGCTGTGGGTGTCTACTTCTGTTTCCAACAGCTACTAGATGAAGGCTCTAGTATGGCATGTAAGTTAGTTATCAATCTATTATCAGGGAAGGGTATTTAAGGTAGCCTCTCCCTTATTGCTCAGATTGTTATTTGGGGTCATCCTTGTAGGTCTCTGGACATTTCTCTAGTATCAGTTTTCTAAGAACCTGGAAATAACCCACTCTCCTTTGCAGGTTTTCCTTCACTGACTCTAAGTATTCAAGTGTACCAAAAGGATGATCACATTCCTGTGAAAACTTAAGTACCACCCCTATAGAGAAGACTTACAATTTTATGTCTATCTTAGTATCTATACTTAAAAGACTATATGCAAAGACAGCTCCTTTATAATCTCAGTAAAAATATCTAGACCATATTCTGACTTCAAAAGAGGTCCATAATTTATGAACTGTTATGATCCCTTGTATAAATCATTATCATCTCTAGAATGCCACATGGCTTCCTAAATACTGCACTGGGGCAATGCAGTAGAAAACAAAAGACAAGCACAAATAATTAAGAAAGGTTTAACAAAAAGGTTATGGGGGTAACAACAATTTTCTAATTGGACTTGAGGCCTGTTCCATAGGAGGAGCTCATGTCTGGTATTGTGGTCCTAGTCAAAAGGCCAAGGTTGGGAACATTGAGGTAGGAATATACTATTGTTGTTTTGATAAATGGCCTTGTTGTCAAACTGCCTTTTAAATATTCATGTTTATGCCAGTATATCTGTGCTGCTCTCAACTTTGGTTGGGGAAGCTTCATCTCATGGTTGGCTGTGAATAATATAGAGACTCATAACTGGTAAAGTGCTCAACTTTCTAGAGGGATTCTCTACCAAGTCTCAGGAAACATCATAGAATGGAGGTAGACATGTTACAAGAGCCAGAGAATGGGGAGGAATGCTGTGAAATGATGTCTTTTGGCCATGACATGGCCACTGTATCTATGAACTCACAGTGATAACCTGCACAAGACCTGTATATGATCAAGTCCATCGAAATCCCAGTATGGATGGGTGAGGAATTCATGAGGCCCCCTCCACCAGTGGAGGAGCTATTGGCCGATTATGGCTGGTAGTGGAGACCTGAAAGAATAATTGAAGACAGAAAGACTTAGATTTTATTTCCCTCCATACTTCCTCATCAAGTGCCTCAAATTCAATCTATTATTAGAAACTGGTTAGTAATTACATATAAGAGCTAAGTCTCTTAAACAAAGAGGAGAGAGAATGATGCCACATGACCATCCTAGTCTTCTTTTCTCCATTGCTCACACTTATTTTTTTTTGTCTCTAACATTGTAAATGTCATTAAAATGCACAAGACCTGAATCAACATTCTTTACTCTGCTGCCCTTGTCCTCTATTATTCTAACCTCTGATATACTTCTCTTAATTTCCTGAAGACACAATAATGCTTTAAGATTTCTTTAATTTCCTTTCCTTCCTAGAGTACTTATATCCCACAGCTGTCTACACCATTGGTCATAAACCAACCTCTCAAATGAGCATTTACTAACCATCTAATGTTTATCAGTCTTCATCATATCCTGCAGTCAGCTCCTATTCTATCTCTACCTGCTAACTGTAGTTCTTCAAGCTAGCTAAAATATCTATTTCATGTGATGTTTAATTTATTGCAAGATCCTTGAGGATAGGGATTGTCTTTCTCTTTGCTTCATTGCTATATTTCAGTGACTAAATCAGCAGTAGTTCAAGATAGAAACTCAATAAGTACATATTTGATAAATGTTCAAAAATTTGGTGTAATCATTCCTTCCCCTAAGTACCCCTTTTCCTCAAACACTTGAAATCCTGGAGATACCACACTTGCACCTCAACAACAAGCCCATGTTTCTATTCCTTCTTTGTTTGCTCTGTCTGATTTCAGAGTATGGAAGCATATGAAATACTGCAGCCTGTTCATCAATAATTACAAAATATTAGGGTTGGCAATATGACTCAGTGAGTGAAGATGCTCACTTCTAAGCCTGTCATCCAGGTTAGGTCTTTTGGGCCTACATGTCCAAAAAGAAGCTGTCCTCTAACCTCCACATGCTCACTGTGATACCTGAGCATGTGCACATGTGTGTGCACACAAAAGCACATAATAAAAATAAGAAAACTTCAAAAATTAATAATAACCAGATATTTAAACACAAAAGAGTTGGGAATAGAAAAGTTGACCTTCACTGTGCAATTTCAATTATCAGCTGTGAAATTCTTAATGTCTTCTGGAAGAACAGGCCCTTAGCTATTTAAATTCAGCACATACAGCTCACAGCAAACCAGCAGAGAGTGCATCTGATGTGAATAGTGACATAAAGCAGAATTAATGGGGAAAATGTGCTCCATCGCTTCAAACATGATCATATGCTCTGGGGACATACAGTCCAGCAGCAGCAGAACCAAAAAAAACCAAGTTACAGTCCCTGGCACACTGGTTTGTCTCTATTTAGCAAACCAATTTGCCTCCTCTTTGGGAAGATGATTGCGACAATTGTTTATCTAAAGATGCTTTATTATAAATACCGCTCAAATAAACTCGACTGATTTCAATTTAGACACACAAATAAGACCCATGATCAACTGCACATGATACTGAGGCTGAAGTGAAGTCTTGTGCTTTGCTTCCCCCATGTGCATGATACTAAAAAGAAAATAATGTAAAGAGGATTACATTTAGATGTCCTCAATTTCAGAGTAGAAAAGGGAAATGTTTTCAAATATAACGTCCCATTTTGAAAATATATTTTAGTTTGGAAGTGTAATTACAATAGGAAATAAGATGTGCTTAAATTAGATGTCCAAAATAAATCTAAGCTTTAAATATACTGGCCAGTTACTACAACAGTAAAACTGTATAACTTCCAACTTGTACAGAACAAAGGAAAATTCACTTCGTATCCCTTTATCAAATATTAAAATATAAATTCTTAAAAATGGTAGGGTTTTAATGTATTCTTATTTCTGACCAACCCATAATAATTACTGATTAAATATCTCCTAATTATCAGTAAAATCCATTGTTTGATTTGTAAATAGAGATCCCTAAACTCTAAAAATAAGGACACAATGACCTGCTGTATGTGTCTTAAGGAAGAATTCCAAATATAAGGCACAAGAATGAATCTAGAGAGCAATAAAAAGAAAAGAGCTCAGTGCTACTTAAGGTCAAAGTACATAGTTAAATATATATGCCAGCTGACTGAGAGATACTGAAGATGGACAATGTACCAGCCACTTAAGTTTCTCATGGGGGCGAGGTAGAGGGAGCTCTTCTCTCATATACAAACGCTGTCATTCACACACAGACACAGACACACACACACACACACACACACACACGAATTTAAAATGGGATCCTTATGAGGGCCGAATCCCACTTTTACTGTGAAATATAGTCATAAAAATATTTATTTTGGTCATCAGAGCACCAAAGTTTTCTTAGCCAAAATAAATCCAAGATAAATTAATTTGAAACTTCTCCAAACAATAAAACCAAATAATTAACTTCTATCCAGAGTACAAACGTTTGTTGGTAGCTAACCCAGATTATCAGTTCCTTCCCAGAGTAGCTGCTCAGTGATTAAATCTCTGTTAATGTCCATTCTCAGCAGAGAAAAATGCATACAAATTCAAAAGCTTTCCAATCTCCTTACCTTCAGCTATTCTCTGTGTTGATACTTAGTGATCCCTCAGTGTTCAGAATGGGTGCTCTGGGCTAGGAGTGTCTGTTTCAGATCTCAGCTCTACCTGTGAATGGCTGTTTCCTCATCTGGCACATGGCAGCTGTAATGGGTTTCAGTTCAAGGACACAGGCAGGAGTCTGACATGCCTGGTGCTCAGTTAACTCAAGTGCTGGAGTTAATGAGAGATGAGCCATCCACCTGAATCTTGTCTTCCCTAAAAGCCATCCTTGCTGAGGATGAAGTGATGTGGACATGAGACAAAAAGCATCTGCCTCTAGGGAGAGCCTCAAGCATCTGCCTCTAGGGAGAGCCTCAAGCCGTCAGTTGCAGCTTCCGATGAGTTTCATTTTTGTTTTGAACAAATGTGCTTGTTGTTCTTTTGTTACAATTATAGAAATAAAGCTGAGGAAAAGGGAGGGGTGTGGTCCCGAGTGGGGGTCCCAAGGTAAGGGACCACGTGGGAGAACATAGCAGATTCCATAGCAGGTGAGGGTAACCAAGGCTGAGGAAATAACACGCCAGGCAGATAGAGCTTGAATGAGGAGTTTATTTAGAAAGGGGAGTGAGGGGGAAGGGAAGAGACATAGAGACACCAGGAAAAGAAGAGAAGAGGAGAGAGAGAGAGAGAGAGAGAGAGAGAGAGAGAGAGAGAGAGAGAGAGAGAGAGGGAGGGAGGGAGGGAGGGAGGGAGGGAGGGAGAGAGAGAGAGAGAGAGAGAGAGAGAGAGAGAGAGAGAGGGAGGGAGGGAGAGAGAGGAGGGAGAGAGGGAGAGAGAGAGAGAGAGAGAGAGAGAGAGAGAGAGAGAGAGAGAGAGAGAGAGAGGGAGGGAGGGAGGAAGGGAGAGAGAGAGAGAGAGGGAGGGAGGGAGGGAAGGAGGGAGGGAGAGAGAGAGAGAGAGAGAGAGAGAGAGAGAGAGAGGGAGGGAGGGAAGGAGGGAGAGAGGGAAGAGAGAGAAAGAGAGAGAGAGAGAGAGGGAGGGAGGGAGGAAGGGAGAGAGAGAGAGAGAGAGAGGGAGGGAGGGAGGGAAGGAGGGAGGGAAGAGAGAGAGAGAGAGAGAGAGAGAGAGAGAGAGAGAGAGAGAGAGAGAGAGAGAGAGAGAGGAGAAGAGCAAAAACAAAGAGACCATAAGTGGGCAGGGGTCTGTCTTTTAAAGGGGTCCTTTACACCTGCCTGCAGACTAGTACTCGTTGAACCCTGGGCTGACCAGAGTACTGCTTGAGTGCATTCTGCCAGGTGACAGGGGCGGGCCATCTTAATGCCTGAATTCTTGCAGTGCTTTGTAACAAAGTAAACACTAAACACACTTGGAGTCTGGTCAGCTCATAGCAGGGCTTTGATTCTGTGATTTCTTGTGGTTTTGTTTTTCTAGGGGCAGAGATCTGGTCTTTCAGTTTGACTTCTCTCAGATCTTCTTGAGATCATATTCAGTTAACCTGCTCCCTGTATACTTTCTACTCCAATTCTCACAGTTGGTATCCATGCCTAGTAGTTGACATCTTTATTACTGGCACTAGCACTTTCCCCAAAAGGAGAGTGTTGGGGGATGATATAACCTTCGTATTGCAGCCCAAATATTACTGTCTCAGGTTGATTCTGTCATTTCTACATTTGGAGTACTACAAGGTTGTCCCATCTCTGAACGGTCCATCCCTGGCCGTTGTCACATTTCTTTCCCTGTTCAACCCCCTTCTCATTGAGTGATTGTGTCTAGCTTCACAACAACTAATTGCAGTTTCTGTTTTTCAGCTTTCACATTGATTTAGATATATGAACAATATATATTGAGATAGATAGCAGAAAAGGTGAGCACATATGTGCGTTTCCCCATGTATATATTTGAAATATATACACATCAAATTGAAAGACTATACTGTTTCTTAGGCCAGTTGTGTTTTAAGCATGTGAATCAATAGCACAGGCTTCACAGAAAACCATTGAAATAAAAACTAGTACCACATAACAAAACAGAAATTACGTTTAAGGGTACTTCATAATAATACTAAAAATAATCAAATTTCTGAGTCTTTACACTGCTGTCCTAGTGACTTCTCTTACTTCTCTTACATATGGAAAGCAACTGACTGGGCAGTGTAGCCTCCACAGGGAACCCAGGGTTTACTAATGTGTTGTGATAAAGAGCAATGCCTAGAAAGACAAGTTAAAACTAGAAATGCCCTGAAAAAGACAGAAATTTCTCCAGGGAAACCTCTATTTCCCTGCAACCATGAAAACGAGGCCACAGACTATGATGAGCCACAGAAAATTCAAGGCAAGTATAATGCCCATGGCAATGATCACATTAATTGCTGCAGACTCTATATGAGCAGCCCATCATGGTATTTTATTCTAAGAAATTCACCTTTCAAAAGACTGTTAACTGGTTCATCAAAAATCTTCAGTTCAACATGTCAGCGTTTGCACTGCTCTGGTGGGCAGAGACTTGGCAAAGAAGTACCAAGGACACAGGTCAGGAAAGGAGGTCTTCACTGCAGTGTGCCAATTTACTTTATAATAAATTTCAATTGAAGAATTACTAACCTGTTAGTCACTGTATCTACAAAGTTTGGTCCATGAAAAAATGTAATACTCTGAAGTATTGCAAAAAGATGTTGCACCTAAACCTGTCCCTAAGATGGATGCTGGTGTTTTTTGTTTTATATTTCAAATCACCTTGATTATTGTTGGAATAAAATTGTTTTAAATATCAGCTATATGTTGGGCCTAATGAGGCCTGGGCTTGAGGCCTAGTGGAACTTCCCGAGCCTAGATAAAGTTTGGCAACATGTCTTTGGCCTGTAACCTCCATGTGAGAGTGACTCAGCAAGGCCTCATGTAAGACTGATCCCTGCCTAGCTAACAGCTAGCTTGATGGAATATTATTGGCCCTTTCTCTTCATGTCACCTTAACCCATCCTAAGATTCCCACCCACTACCCCAACCCTATATAAGTCCCTGCATGATGCAATCGATAAACAGAGTTCCTGCCCCTGACCAGGCTCCCTGTCTAGTCTGATTGTCCTTGCAGTGGGCAAGGGCTGGGAAACAGGCAGACAGTGCACTCCCCTTTCTCTATCCTCTCCTCTGAGGGAGGAATTGCAGAGGGACAGAGGGACGACTCTGCAGCTAGATGTTAAGGGATTGTTTTGTTTTCCGTATTTTTATTGAGAGAAAAAAGTTCTCTTGGCATAAGCTTACCTTAAGCAAATCAGTTCTTATACATAGTTTGAATTAAAGCCCATTGGGCATGTCCACTCCATTCTATCTTACATTCATTCTTCATAAATGACAGTACATGGGATTTTAAAGTTTGCATTTCCTGTAACTCTCATTACATATATACAGTGATATATTACTTTGTTGTTCCACTTTTATAGTAATGGCATTGTGTTTTATGTACTATCTTGTAGAAACATTTTACATTCAGAATTAAGTCTGCGTGAGTTTTCTAGCGATAACTTAAAGCCAATGATCATTCATTTGCAGGGTGTATAATTTGCTGTGTTAGCTTTCTTCTTCATTCTCAGACTGTTTAATACAGATATTGCTTCCAGTTTGTGCTATTATTAAACAATAATACAAGTATCACTCTTGTAAAAGACTTTGACATCTAAGTCAAATTTCCCTTAGTTTTATAATGGTGAAAGTATATACTCACTTGCAACTTTATGAAATAGTAACAAACTGCTTTGCATAGCAGTACAAACAACATATCCCTGTGTGCCTTACTCGCACTGAAGGAAAGTTCTTTCGTCTCCACATGCTCATCGTCAGGCCCTGTGGTAAGATCTGGTTTCCATTTTTATTTTTGTTCTTCTTATATATTTAGTTATCAATTGTTTTTAAATTGTCTGTCATTAAATTGTAAGTCTTCTTGATCCGTAATTGTGCTGGCTGTTTTTTGTCAACTGCATACAAACCAAGACACAGCTGAGTAAAGGGAATCTTTATTATAAGATTGGCCTGTGTAAGGATGTCTGTAGGGTTCCACAGTCTGTGGGAACCCTACAGACATCCTTACACAGGCCAATCAGCACTGCCACTCCTGGGCAGGTAGTCCTGGGTTGTATAAGAAAGCAGGCTGAGCAAACCAGGGAGGACAAGCCAATTAGCAGCATCCCTCTGTGTCCTCTGCTTCCGCCCCTGCCTCTAGGAGAGTTCTTGATTGGAGTTCCTGCCCTGACTTCCCTCAGGGATGAAGAGTAACCTGAGAGTCATTTGGTGAAATGAAGCCTTTTTTTCCCAAAATTGCTTTTAGTCATGCTGTTGTTTTAGAGCAATAGAAACCCTAACTAAAACAAAAATCTTCTATTACTACTCGTTCAGTGAACTGCAAACAACATAATTAATTGATATCTTATAACTATTATCAACATCCATAACTGCTGTATATGCCACATTTCTTCTCTCTGCACTCTGTTTAGGCTAGGGTGAAATCTCAGAAACATCCTCTTATTTTCTTATATCTAGAAACCTCCGTAATTTAACCTATTCTTTTGTTCCAGCTTAGATAAGTAGAAAGTGATAAATTAACTAGCTTTAGACCCACTTAATGTGCCTCTCCATTTTCTTTTAGCCTGTCTCTTATTGACAAGTCTGTTCTAACTTCAATTGTCAGTACTTTGCAGATGGTCACCTCTTCTGTGTGGTAATGTTGTGGTTTTATTTTCTTTATCCTTGATGTTATCAAGTATTTTGTTAGAACAGTGCAAAGACAACAGTAACCTGCAGGGAGCCGTGTGACTGACTTCTTCAGGGTTCAAGGCCTGAGAATAGCATGAACAAGTTCTCCTCTTGGCAAGGTCTTTGAGAATTTAACACATTTTGGGCAAGGTCAATTGATAGTTTGCTGTATAATACTGAGCATGACCTTAGGAGCATATATGCTACCTGCTTGCTCTCTTTGCTTTTCTTACACAAATCATGTTGCTGGCTACTTCTAGTTTCACTTTCTTAGAGTCACAGATGAAACAGCTATTGCATTAGGAAAACTTTCCCTGATGACTCTCTTCTGGGTGAGCCAGAGGGGATGTTGTGAAAAATATACAGTGGATCTAACTCAGCTTCTAAAGCCTCTTATGTTTGAAGTGTGACCATGAATTCAGGATGCTCAACAGGATGTTGCCTTTCCAACACACCTTGTGACTAGTCTGAAAGAGTCACAGTAATTCAAGACATTACAAATCTGCATAATCATCCTGGAAAGAATGATTCTAACCACCAGAGTCTAAAAGTGATGCAAATGAACAGATGATATCAAGAGTTAATAGGAAATCTAAGAACAGGGAATGAAGCAGAATCATAGAAACCCACAATGCCCTTGTTTCTATAGCTGTGCCAGTATTGTAGGAAGCTGAGAGGAAAGGGACATTAGAACAAGGAATAAACAGTGCCAACAATTAATAGTGAGCTTTTTAGTTATGTAGTTTACAGGATGATAGGGAAAAACCTGATATATCCCCTATAGGTGATAGAATAGTATAGAATGCAGAATAAATTGATTCAGCCTTGGCTGAGTTGTTGATTGTGAGAGCTTAGTTTTGACTAGAGGTAAACATTAACCACTAGAGGCAAAATTCTCTTCCATTTTACATTATGCTGTAACCACAAATGCTGCCAACTGGGCAGACTATTCTAACTGTAGGTGTGCCTAGTTAGAAAATGTTGATTGCAATACTGCTTATGCTTTTAACATTAGGGCTATGAGTAGGTAATGATTACCAGTGGGAACGTTGGGGGATAGAAAGGGAGTGACGAAAGGGAACAAACTATTAATTGTGATTATTATTAGAAGCGTAAGGAAGCTAATATGATTGTGAAACTGTTCATGCAAATTACTGAAACTGTACAAACAAAAATGTCTCAGGATATCTGCAGCCACTTATTTGAAATAGATGGTCAGAGTTTTCTTCATTTCACCAACTTCACACATGGGTCCCAGGTCATTGGGACCCATTAGGAACAAGGCTCACAATAGATAGCACATATGCTTCTGGGGTCATGTCCAGAATTAGTCAATGAACTATCCATCGGCCTTCCCCAAAATGGGTTAGAATCTCCCAAGCCTTTCCAAAAGGAGGACTTGTTTGTGCTATTCTCAAGCCTTGTCCCCAGAAGACGTCGCATGGCTCCTGGAAGTGACCTATTAGTTTTCTTACCCTGGTTTTATTTAGAATTGTCTAACTCCATTTCATGAGTCATCTCCCCTGTGTTCCTTGCCCAGGCTGTCTCTCTCCTACTTTAAACACAAAGAAATAAATAAATGACCCAGCAACTGATACTGGGGTTCAAGCTTCAAGCTAAATATCAGAAAAGCATTCTTTTTACCCCTATCTCAGGCTGAAAGGGCTGATTTTGTCTCCCGGAGCTTTCACATAGCCTCAGACTGTAATCTCTCCTCAGCCTCAGTGTGGCTGGAGAATGCATGCCTCTCTGAGACCATTTTTCTGTCTTATATAGTTCCCTAATGTTGAGGTTAAAGATGTGAGCTATAATTCTCTTTCAGACTGATTCACTCTTGTGCAGATCTGGGTGGCCTTGGCCTCACAGAGATTCATCTATCTCTTAATCCTGAGTTCTAGGATTAAAGATGTTTGCCACCACCTCCTAGCTTCCGGCTGCTGGGATTAAAGTTGTGTGCCTGGCTTCTATGGCTTATAGCTCATTTTGCTTTTTCTGAGCCCATTGTCAATCTTTAATAAATCATAAACAATATATTATTATACCTACTTCCCTTCATGAACATGCTAGTGAGACTTTGGCTTCTTTCTTGTGTGTTTGATGCAGTTTTATGATTCAGGCATAATTCTCTTCTTTGCCTTGGACCCTGGTTTTGTAGGACATGCTTCCAACAATATGCCTTTATTCCAGCTACTAACGCCATTGATATTTTGTCTGGGTATTTTACTGTGTGTTTAAAGATTGGAAATATAATAACATTGAAAAAAAACTTTAACATGAAAAAAATGAAAGGAAAGTATTAAACACTTAAAATCTGAATCTGCACAGAACATTTTCTCATCACACCAAAGAAACTCTTCTTGTAGCCTATTAAAATTTATCCTCTTTCAAATTTTCAATTTCTTTAAATCTGAGTGAGAAAATTATAGTATATATTGTTAAAGTTATCATTACATGAATTTAAAGGGACTTAATAGAATTTTTATCCTTAAGAAGCTCAATTAAAATGCTTCTTTGTCCAAGGACAGAATTTTAATCTTTATCAAAGTCATGGCAGTGTGACAATTCAGAAAGAACAAGGAAAATTAAAGTCATGGTCTATATTTGTCAAAGGAAATGTACTAGGGAAATGGCTCAGGGAGCTGCATTAGGGTCCCCAACACACATGTAAATGCCAGATATGACAGCAATCATCTATGATGAGACAGGCTGGTTCTGATATCTCCTGGGCAGCCAGACTGAAAAAAAAGTGAACCCCAGCCCAGTCAAATTCCCATTTGGAAGACATCAGAAATGTTACAGGAAAATACTAAGTGTTGACTTCTGGCCCTCACACACACAAACACACAAGTGTTCCTCGCTCAACCATATCTATGTACAAACACACATACACACAAACATGCATGCCCACATACATGAATCTCTCCCTTTCTCCTACACACACCAAAAAAAAAGAAAGAAAGAAAGAAAGAAAGAAAGAAAGAGAAGAAAGAAAAGAAAATAACAAACCACATAATTTTAAGGAAATTTTTGAAAATAAGTTCTAGAATATATGTTAAAAATATGGGTATTTAAAATTATTTCTACTAAAACAATTAAATAAAAATAAAAAACAATGTTTTATTACTATTGATTATTTATACAGATAGGATAAAAATTGCTAAAATAATATGCAAAAATCACTATGAGTCCTCTGTTATTGACATGAATTTGTAATATATTTGAAATAAAAATGTGGATAAATTATATCAAAGCCATGAGACTAAATGAAACCTGCAAGAAATGAAAAACAACAGGAAAATGGTAAAAGAGGTGAAGATGCTTGCCAGAAAACCTGACAATCACAGTTTGGTCTCCAGGACCCATATGGTCAAAAGAGATAACTCATTCCAAAAAGTCATTCTCTGGCCTCTGCATATGCACTGTTACATACACACACACACACACACACACACACACACACACACACACACACACACAATTAATAAAATGTCATAAAACTTTTCAAGAGAAGAAAATAAAAATAACTTGTCAGTTGAATTTAAGATTATTTAGAATAATTCACTTGCTTTTTTGAGCAACAAAGGAATCTGATTCTTAGTGGATTTAATTTAATTTTCATTTCTGTGATAATTATCCAGCTAATTCTTTCAAAAATCAATAGAAAGGCATTGCATGCATGGAATAATAAAGCAAGCAATATATACAGAGTTACATTTCCATCATGATGGGCCAAGCCCTTCCCATACACTTTAACCTTCTGTGACTTCACAAGAGGAAGTCAGGAGTCAGGAAACAAAACCCTTCTTCTTTGACTCAAACTTCCCGAGGCCCCATTTTGAGTGACCTTGTTGAAGGCAGTTTGAGTAAGAATCTCTGACACCTAATTGCACTGATCTGTTATCAGTCTGGTTTCCTTCAACAACAATCTTATCATTAGGCAGAGACTTACTCTTCCAGTCCTGCTTAGACTTCTTCATCCTAATAATGGGTTATCCTTGTGACAGTAAATATAATCCAGTCATCCTCCTCTTTTGCAGGACCCTGTTGAGGTGGTCTCTGTGCCCAATGCCAAGGCAACACCTTCAGTAATGTCTGTTAAACCATCTTTAACAAGTGCCACAAATACTGTTTTTCCTTAGCAGTGCATTTCTTAAAGCTATATAGCTTGTAAGTGGCAGGGGAGAATACAAAATAAATCTAAATACTGAAATTTCTTTTTCCTACCCCACATATGTCTGTTTTGGCTTGAATATATTTTGGGGGTGGGGAGGGCAGTTTGAGATAGGGTTTCTCCAGGGACAACCCTGCCTGCCCTAGAACTCATCTTGTGGACCTGGATGGTCTTGAACTCACAGAGGTCCACCTATGGTGGATTAAAGTGCTTGGATTAAAGGTGTGGGCCACCACAGTGGGCTTTGAATACCTTTATAGACTACTGGCAATGAAGATATGGCCCAAAAATACTGACAAAGAAAGCAAGAGTAGGGGTTCCATTGTGGGCACATGGTAGTGAGGAATACAAACTCTGGCATGCAACAGCATAGTTCATCCTGTCCTTCCCATATTGAGACTCAAGGATGGGCAATATTTAATCATCAAGTAGATGGAATTCCCATGTCTTTTTTAGCTAAGTCTCCCATCCTAGGAAGGATAATACCCTTTTATAGGAGAGAGAAACCCAGGGCCAGTGCTACAGTAGGTTTTGATTTTCCTAACCTGTGCACCTAAAAGGGTCAGAGCCTCTTGTGCCCCAGGGTGGCCCCATTCAGTGCTTCTATTAATGCCCTTTAATACAGTTCCACATGCTGTAGTGACCCCCAACTATAAATTTATTTTTGTTGCTCCTTCATAACTGTAATTTTGCTACTGTTATAAATAAAAACGTAAATATCTACTATGCATGATATCTGATAATGTGACCCCTGTGAAGGAGTTGTTCATTCCCAAATTGGTCATGACCCACAGGCTGAGAACTGCTGGTTGCATTAATATGATCTTAAACTGAATCCCATGCCCCTCTCTTCCTCAACATATACTTCAAGAGCAAGTTCTACTTTACATTCCTAGAAGTTCAAAGAGGCAGGGCTTTAAGTAAGGAAGCCTTGGCTGGATCTCCCTGAACTAGGGCATGCTTATTATAAAAGTTGCAGCCATTTCATTTGCTTGTTTGCTGCATGCTGCTCACTACTTCACCGGAAAAGTGGAGTTAAGCAGGAGCCCTGGAGGGATGCTGCCTGCTCTCATTCCTTTCAAAAGCAGTTGCAGGAAAAGCAAAAACCAAATCTCTTTAGAATTTATGATCTAGAAGCGGTACAGGAAAATGTGTTTTCTCTTTCGCCCATAGAAGTGAAATAATACCTCTTCTTACCAGTTTGCTGACAGAAGTGGGGACATTGCTGTGTAGGGTAGATGGCTTAGGGCTGTCCTCGCCTTGCACAGCAGTTTCAGGTTGGGAAAGAGCTGTGCTCTAGGCTACACACAACAGACTCTGCAGATTCCTTGAGCAGGAGTCAACCTCCCACACTCTTTGGACACTTCACTCTTAGGAAATTTCGCCACACTTCTTTTTCAGCTATATCATAATAGAAATGACAAACATTCGTTGACCTTGACAGAATCTCTTCTTGTTCAGAAAAAGTGTGTTACTAAATTAGTTTCAGTGTTGTCATTTTTCTGCTGCATATGCTTGAAATCTTACTTTATGTTAATCTGTTAGAGGACCAGAAATAAAATTCTGCAGATTTGAAACTATACAAAAATAAAAAGCATTCTAAAGTTGCCCCTCCCCTAACATTCCCCATCCCACAACTTGTAATTCCCCTCATTAAAAGGCATCATCTATGTCTTAAACATGGGAAGGGTTCTTACTGTATTAGGGTCAGAAAGCAAGAATGTGGGTTCTTTCATATACTGAGCCTGGGATGGTCTCACAGTCAAGGCCTCTCTAATTATCCTCTATCTCCTCCAGGCTTGCAGAGTACTCATAATCCCTTATCTGAGAAAGTGTCTTCAAAAAAACAAAAACAAAAAAAAGGCCTTCCCTGAAACCTCAACAAAAATTCAGGAAAAATTAACAATCAGAGAAGAAACTAAAAGTCAAGTCCTCACTTCCAGGCTTTTCAAGTGTTCCACTCAGGGCAGCTCCAGATACACACCCTTCATTTCATTATGTTACCTTCTTAGAGGGTGGGTGCCTTCCCCATCTTCTTCCCCAGTCCTCAAAAAAGAAATCTATGGAATGAACTTCACTGGGTTATTGAGTAATCAATTACTTTCCTGTGAGCCCCATTTTGCTGATTTGTATAAATAGCAGAGGTGTGTGTGTGTGTGTGTGTGTGTGTGTGTGTCCCTTTAATTTAACCGCTCTGACTTTATTCCAGGAAACATTGGAATAAGGGACATTTTTCCTACACACCTACAACTGCTTCGATCAGTCCAACACAGAAACATTAAATTTGTATAACCTGAGAAGTTTCATCATAAAATGTGAGGCAATGTTTCTCCTCCCAGGATGCCCTTTCCAGGAGCTCAAATCTTCTGTGTATAATACATTACTGCCTAGAGCAGCCATGCTGTGAGGAAGCCAAGACAGATGGAGAGGCCATACAGAGACTTCAAGTCATCCCAGACCAGCAACCACCTGCACAAGTGAAAGTCTTCAGATAATTTCAACCAAGCCTCGGAGACTCCCAGCATCAATAGAAGAGAAGTAAGCCATATCCACGGTATGTCCTCTCCAATCTCACAGTCAAGTGAAGTGACAATGCCAGCACTCACCTATTGATTAAATGATCATGAAGAAAATGTTTAGCAGAATGTTCTCCACTCTACTAAAATAATGCATTGGGTTTTGTTTATCTGCTTGACTGTTCCTTGATCTTGCCTACTACCTCCAGACACACAGAATTATAAGTATGCATACATACTGACACGCACACACGAAGGTGAAGAGGACAACAAGCAGCAGAGGCTGTGGGAACAGGAAGCAGGTCAGAACTGAATAAGGGTAGGGAATCCAGGAACACAAGAACTCACAAAATACAACAGAAGCTGAAGGAGAGGGCCAGATCTGACTGAAGGTATTAGCCAAGGGCAAAGAGCCATCCAGACAAAGATATGTTGATCCTATAGAAGAGTAGCAGTTACTGCTAATAAAGAGTAGATACACTAAGAATAGCCCTAAATATTAGTATAGCAGGAGAAACAATTTATCAATGATATTATAATTTATTCCTCTTCTGAATACTGCAAAAGCTTCACTAAAAGATGACTTGAGTTTAAAAAAAATTGAAATAAAGAAACTCTCAGTCAACAAACTAACTCCAAAAATATAAGTCCCCACACAGAAACAAAACAATCAGAAAAAAAGATAGCACATCTCCTCTGAAAGTTATCAATAGTATACTTATGGCCACTAAGTGACATAAGTGAAATACCAGACAAAGAATTCAAAAGAATAGTTACAAATATAATCACAGAACTCAAGAAAGACACAAATGCAAATGTGTCCTAGGATATGTAAACAAAGACCTGAATGAAAAAGTAAGGCAATTTAGAATATGAAAATCGAATTTCACAAAGAAATAGAAATACTGAGGGGAAAAAATGAAATAATACTAGAAATAAAAAACACAATAAGTCAAATATAAAGTTCATTGGAAAGGATCACCAATAAAATATATCACATGAACAACAAAATATAAAACCCTAACACAAGATAGAGCATTTGAACCACAAATTCAAGGTCAGTGAAAAGTTTTAGTGTGTGTGTTTGTGTGTGTGTGTGTGTGTGTGTGTGTGTGTGTGTGTGTGTGTGTGTGTGTGCGCCTGTAAGACCTTTGGGACATCATGAAATGGTCAAATATATGATTTATATATAGGATTTATTTATATAGAAATCATATAGGATTTATTTATATAGAAAAATAAGAATTCACTGTCAAAGGCACAGAATATGTTTTCAATAATCACAGAAGTAGGCTCCACAAATCTCAAAAAGAGATATCTATCTAAATACAAGAGGTGTACATAACACCAATTACATAGGACCAGAAAAAAATGTTCCCACATCATGTTCTAATGATTGCCATATCAGCTCAACAGAAGATGCAAAAGGAATACTCAGTCTGAAGAGAAAGAAAACACACCTAAGAGGCTGAGGAGGTAAGGAAAAAAATTAACAATATAAGGACAGTTAATCAAAAGAGGCTGAAGGTGGGAAAAAAAACAAAAAATAATTAAGTATACATGTATTTTAATAAAAATATAAATGTTATTATCTTGTTTTCCCAAATAAAAGCAAAATACTAGAAGACTGGATTAGAAAAGTATTGTCCTTATACGGACTCTAAGAAATATATTTCACCATCAGTAATACACACTATGTTCAGGATAAAAAAATAGAAAAAAATATTCCAAGCCAATACAAATAGGAAACAAGTATGTATAGCTATGCTACTATTCCTAAATTCTAGGCTTCAAACAAAAATTACTCAAGTGAAATAAAGAAAACTTCTTCATATACATTAAGAGAATAATCTATAATTGGATATTGCAATTTTTAAAACATATGCACAAAACATAATGTAAAATGACAAAATTGCAATATTGCACTCTCACCATATGAGTTCTTCTCAGCAGCCCATGGAACTCCCTCAAAAGTATATCACATTTTAAGACACAAAGCAAGTCTCAAAAATACAGAAAACTTGAAATTGCATTTTGTATTCTGAGCACAATGGAATAAGGTAAATATTAAGAGGAAAAATTATGACTACACAAAACATAGACTCAAGGAAATAAAAAGCACACTATGAAATGATGAATGAGTCACTAAGAACACAAAGAAGATATGAAAATATACCCAGAACAGAATGAAAATGAACGTACAACATACCAAACTCTGTGGAATACAATGGAAGCAGTCCAAGAAGAACAAGCTATAGCTCCAAATGCCTAAATCAAAAATTCAGATAACTTAAAGTTACCTTAATTTTAACTTAAGATAATTTTATAAAAACTTAAAATAAATAACTTAAAGATGTATTTTAAGGACTTGGGTTGGGGGAGAACAAACCAAATCCAAAATCAGTAGACCAGGAGAAATAATTAGATAATGTCAAAAGTCAATAAAATGAAGTGAATAAATACATTGAAAAATTGCCTTTTGGAAAGAAAAGTAAGATTGAAAATGCTTTAGTCTTGTTAATCAAAATAAAGAGAGAAAGCCACATTAATAAAAATAGAGAAAAAGGAAAATATTTAATAGACACCACTGAAATTCAGAAAACCATCAGTACATGCTCAAGTCTGTATTCCATTAAATTGGAGAATCTAAGTAAAATGGATACAGGACTAGATGCATGTGACTTATCAAAATTAGAAAAGACAATGAATAAAAATTTAAACAGATGTAGGACAAGAAGTGATATTGAAGCAGTAATAAAAATAGAAAGGCGTTCATGACCAATATTGTGAAATGGTCCAAGGCTCATAACTGGAAAAGTCATAGGCATTATGAGTAAATCACTTATTGTCAAAATGCCTCCTACACATTAATCAAAGCCTTTGTCAAAGAAGTTTCTCTTTGTAGACAGCAATTAATGTAGAGACTTGCGACTGATCAATGTACCAAAACCAAGTGTTAAGTGCTCAGCCTTTAGTATGATGCCTGTATTATCCCTTCCAGTGTTCAGGGAACATCAAAAAAGGAGGAATAAAAGGAATGCAAGAACTGAATAATACAGAAGAGGGTTGTGAAATGTTTTCTTATTGACATTAAATGCCTTTGTCACTCATTAATTCACAATAGCTGAGTTTGCCTACATAGGGTCTGTATGAGCCCGAGCCTATGATTATTCAATTATAAATGGGAAGAGTTCATGGAGCACTCTCTTGCCCAGAGAAACTAATGGCAAGCTAGTGTTGAGGGAAAGGAAATCATTGTCTTTGTTGTTGTAAACACTGGTGAATTATTCATGATCTCATGGATACCTTCACACCCATGTCTATGTAAGTGGACCTGGTAAATGCACTTGATTACAAATCAGAAGCAAAGACCAGAAGGTGGGATGGGGATTTGTTTGGAGGAGTAGAGGCAATAGTGAGGTTGGAGAGGTAGAGCCATAAGTGTCTTGATAATATATTATATATGTTTGCATTATGTATTAATTGGGAATGGGGAAATGAAACCAGCCATTTTGATTTGCAATTTTAATACCTGTTTGCACTAAGAAAGGGCTTGCATGCTGAGTTAATTCTAATAGCGGAAACAAGAGAGTTGACAGGAACTGACATAGGAGTGCTGGAGAGCACAGTGTTTCTGTCTGGAGAATGATCACAGGCCTAAAAGCAAAGGCTGCTAATATCAATGGGTACTCAAAAACAAATAGAGAAATTTTAATTAGAAATTAATTTAGAATATATGCTTCATGACAGCACAGAACACATTGTTTCATATTTCCTTTTTTTGTGTGTGTGTGCCTAAAACATCTTAGCATCTATTTGGGACATAATAAATAATTATTAAAGAATCCTTTAAGTAATACTACCACATACCCTGAAAAGTTAATTTACAAGTTCAGCTAAAAAAAAAGAGGGAGAGGGGAAGAGGGCTTCCTGGCCAAGCTTGCAAAAACTGAGCATGAAGCATACAAGCCTTACAGAGTAGAAACAGACAAATCAAGGGTGCTCAGTCTAGCCCAGATGGCAAGGTTCAGATTCAGTAAGAGCTCTTGGCTCATTTATGTAAAAAATAACTAACAAGGACACCAATGTCAACCTGGGTGCCACATACACATGCACACATAAGTACACCACACACACTGAGAGACAGACAGACACACACACACACACACACACACACACACACACACACACACCTGCACACATATGTGTACTACACACACTGAAAGACAGACATAGAGACACATTCACATATGCATACACATGAGTCCTATATGCACTGAGAGACAGACACACACACACACACACAGTTTAGAAAACAGCTGTACAAAAAGTCATGGTGAAAACATGAAGCAAACCAACTATAACCCAATTTAGTGAGCCATGAAACTACATCCCACTGCATTCAACATTCCCCTTTGGGCTGCACAGGTGTGTCTCAGAATCCAATCACAACCTGAGGTTCTAATTATGACTGATAGTGACATAATTATACTGCTGTTTGTTATTTATCAAATTTTAGATTAATTCTGAAGGCTAAACCTGTGAGAGGTTAATGACCACAACAGAACAGCATGTAAAAATTATAAATCCTGATGGTAAGACAATGATGCAGCAAAGTGAAATTTACAGAGAAGAGAACTGAGGAAAAACACATGTATCTTAAGTTCTTTGTTGTATATATAGGGAGTCAAGGACAGTGACAACAAATTGCCCAAATAATGCATCAGTTAGTAATACTTTCAGTTGAAAGTAGCAAGAAAATGGACATTAAGGATAATGAGAGGGGCTGTGTGCAGGGGAGCCCACCCTAGTTGCCCGAGTCCCGGTCCCACCCCCAATAATGGAGGAGGCAAGTGTGGGCCTGTTTCCCATCTGCTTTCTGGTGCTCTACTCATAGCAACCTGAGAACTGAGGACTGAGGACTGTGTGCAGGGGAGCTAGCCCTGGTGGAAAGGCTCATCTGGTGTCTGCCAGAATCCTGGTCCCACCAGCACGCACTGGAGTAGGTGAACCATCGGACAATTGCAACTGCTTGTACCCACCAGAAGAAGGAGAGAACCTAACAGTATGCACTGGAATGGGATAGGTATATGACAGTATAATAATACATTCAACAACAGAAAGATCAATATGATACCACCAGAGACTAAGGACTCCACATCAGCAAGACTTGAACATCCCCAAACAGAACAACAATGGCAAAGACCCTCAAGTAGGTAATGAGAAAATACTTTAAAAGAAAATTTCAAGAAATATAGGAAAAGACAAACCAAAAATTATGAGAAACAATGCACACAGTGCAAGGTTTTAAAGATGAAATGGAGACAAAAAAAATAAAAACATCCCGAGGGGATTCTGGAAACAGAAAAGTTCAGCAAATAATCAGGAACTACAGGTGCAGTATAACCAACCGAATACAAGAGATAAAAGAGAGAATCTCAGGCATTAAAGATACACTAGGAGAAATAGAATCATCAACAAAAGAAAATCTTAAATCCAAAAAATTCCTAACACAAAACACCCAGAAGATATGGTACACCATGAAAAGGCCAAAACTAAGAATAATAGGTATAGAAGGTGAAGAAAACCAACCCAAAGGTGCAGAAAATATATTCAACAAAATCACAGAAGAAAACTTTCCCAACCTACAGAAAGACAGGCCAATGAAAGTACAGGAAGCTCACACAACACCAAATAGAGTAGGCCACAAAAGAAAGTCCCCTTGCCACATAATAATTAAAACACCAAACATACAGAATAAAGAAAGAATATTAACAGCAGCAGCGGAAAAAAACATGTAACATATAAAGGCAAACATATCAGAATTACATGTGATTTCTCCATGGAAACTCAGAAGGCCAGAAAGTCTATATAGATATTGTGCCTAGACTAAGAAATCACAGATGCCAGCCCAGACTGCCAAGCAAAGCTTTTAATCACTATTGATGGAGAAACCAAAATATTCCATGACAAAACCAGATTTAAACAAGATACATCAACTAATCCAGCCCTACAAAAAAATCTGGAAGAAAAACTCCAATTCAAGAAAATTAACTACACCCACAAAAACATACGCAATAGATAATCCCACTTTACCAACAGCCAAAAGAAAAATATGGGGAAATCACACACAATACCACCACCAACAGCAAATTTAACACAAGCAAGAACTAACAATATATGGTCATTAATATCCATCAATATTAATGGTCTCAACTTGCCTATAAAATGACACGGGCTAAAAGACTGGATATAAAGACAGAATCTAGCTTTATTACATACAAGAAACACACCTCAACTTCAAAGACAAACATCACCTCAAAGTTAAGGGTTGGTAAAAGACTTTCAAAGAGAATGGACCCAAGAAACAAGTGGGTATAGCAATACTTATATCTAAAAAATTAGACTATAAACTAAAATCATTCAAAAGAGACAGAGAAGATCATTTCTTACTCATCACAAGAGAAATCTATCAAGATAAAGTCTGAGTAAACATTACTAAAACTCAAATCTCACATAAAACCTAACACACTTATAGTGGGAGATTTCAACACCCCACTCTCAATAGTAAACAGGTCCACCAGACAGAACCTTAACAAAGTAACAAAGGAACTAACACTAGTTATGACCCAACTGGGTTTAACAGACATTTATAGAACATTCTATTTAAACACAAAGGAACATACCTTCTTCTCAGCACCACATGTAACCTTCTCCAAAATCAACCACATACTTGGCAATATAGTAAAACTCAATAGGTAGAAAAAGTTGAAATAACCCCTGTATCTTATCAGACCACCATGCTTTAAAGTTAGAATTCAACAACAACACAAATTGCAGAAAACTTACAAACTCATGGAAATTGTACAAAGTGGGAAATAACAACAGACACAGAGGAAATACAGAGAATCCTCAGGTCATACTTTGAAAACCTGTACTCCACAAAATTTAAAATTTAATGGAAATAGACAATTTTCTGGAAAGATATCACTTACCAAATTAAATAAAGACCAAATAAGCAATTTAAGTAGACCTATAAACCCAAATGAAATTGAAGTAGTCACCAAAAGTCTCCCAACCAAAAAAAAAAAAAAAAAAGGCCCAAGGTGAGATGGTTTCAGTGCAAAATTCTACCAGAAATTTAAACAATAGCTAATACCAACACTCCTCAAAGTGTTTCATACAACAGAAACTGAACAGTAACTGCTAAACCCTACAATTACCCTGGTACCCAAGCCACACAAAGACACCACTAAAATAGAGAACTATAGAACAATATCCCTCAAGAACATTCAAGCTAAAATAATCAATAAAATGCTGGCAAATCTAATCCAAGAACACATCAGAGAAATCATCCACCATGACTAAGTAGACTTCATCCCAGGGATGCAGGGATGGTTCAACATACAAAAATCCATCAATGTAATCAACCATACAAACAAATTGAAAAAGAAAAACCACATGATCATGTTACTAGATGTTGGAAAAGACTTTGAAAATATCCAACACACCTTTGTAATAAAGGTCTTGGAGAGATAAGGGATAACAGGATACCTAAACATAATAAAAGTAATATACAGCAAACCAAACCAACATCAAACTAAATGGAGAGAAACTCAATGTGATTCCTCTAAAATCAGGAACAACACAAGGCTGCCCACTCTTTCAATATCTCTTCAATATTGTACTTGAGGTACTAGCTAGAGCAATAAGACAACAAAAGGAGATCAATGGGATACAAATTAGAAGGGAAAAAATTCAAACTTTCACTATTTGCAGATGATATGATAGTTTACATAAGTGACCCAAAAAAACTTTATCAGGGAACTCCTGCAGCTGATAAACACCTCCAGCAAAGTGGTAGTAAACAAGATTAACTTAAAAAAATCACTAGCACTAATATAGACAGGTGGCAAAGGTGTTGAGAAAGAAATAAGAGAAACATCATCCTTTACAATAGCCACAAACAAAATAAAATATCTTGGGGTATTGCTTACCAAACAAGTGAAAGACCTATATAATAAGAACTTTTAATCTTTAAAGAAAGAAATTGAAGAAGATACCAGAAAATATCTCTGATGATCTTGGATAGGTAGGATCAACACAGTAAAAATGGCAATCTTGCCAAAAGCAATCTGCAGATTCAATGCATTCCCCATCAAAATCTCAGAACAATTCTTATAGATGAAGAATCTATAAGAATCTATAGTTCGAATCCCTGACTTCAAACTCTGTTATAGGGCTGTAGTCCTGAAAACAGGTTGGTATTGGCACAAAAATAGACAGGTACACCAGTGGAATCAAATTAAAAACCTGATATTAACCCACACATGAACACCTGATTTTTGACAAAGAAGATAATGTTATACAATTATAAGAAAAAAAGAAATCATCTTCAACAAATGGTGCTGGCATAACTGGATGCTAAAATGTCTACTGAAATAGATCCATGTTTATCACCATGCATAAAACTTAAGTCCAAATAGATCAAACACCTCAACATAAATACAGCCACACTGAACCTCTTAGACAAGAAAGTAGCAGGTACCCTTGAACAAATTGGTACAGGGAACCAGGAGAAGCTTCTGTAAGGCAAAGGACACAGTCAATAAGACAAAATGGCAGCCAACAGAATGGGAAAAGATCTTCACCAACCTCACATCTGACAGAGTGCTGATCTCCAAAATATAAAAAGAACTCAAGAAGCTAGTTACCAAAACACCAAATAATACAATTAAAAAGTGGGGTACAAAACTACATAGAGAATTATCAATGGAGGAATCTAAAATGGCTGAAAGACACTTAAGAAAGTGTTCAACATCCTTACTCATCAGGGAAATGTAAATCAAAACAGCTCTGAAATATCATCTTCTTCCTGTCAGAATGGCTAAAATCAAAAATGCCCAATACAGTTTATGCTGGAGAGGATGTGGAGAAAGGGGAAGACTCTTCCACTGTTGGTGGGAGTGCAAACTCGTACAGCCACTTTGGAAATCAGTATGATGGTTCCTCAGGAAAATGGGAATTAGTCTACCTCAAGAGCCAGTAACTCCCCTCTTAGGCATATACCTAAAAGATGTACATTCATACAACAAATACATGTTCAATTATGTTCTTAGCAGCATTATTTATAATAACCAGAACCTGCAAGCAACCTAGATGCTACCTTAAATGACCTTCCACAATAATGAGATTGAAGACTACCTTATATGCCATCCTAGAGCCTTCATCTAGTTGCTGATGGAAGCAGATATCACAGCTAAACACAAGCTAAAATCCTGGAATCCAGTTGCAGAGAGGGAGGAGTGATGAGCAAAGGGGTCAATATCAAGCTGGAGAAACCCACAGATTCAGCTGACCTGAACAAGGGAGGACTCATGCACCCCATTCTGATAGCTAGGAAATCAGCATAGGACTGACCCAGACCCCCTGAATATGGGTGTTAGTTGGGAGGACTGGGCAGTCTAAGGGGCCTCTAGTAATGGATCAGTATTTTTCCCTATTACACGAATGAACTTTGGGAACCCATCCCACATAGAGGGATACTTTCTCAGCCTAGACACATGGAGGAGGTAGATAGTTATGTCGATATCTTAATGAGGATCTGATATCTTTTTTTCTTAAATTGTACAACTACAAAATGGCTGCTGCCTCTCCCAGCTTCCTGCTTACCTTCCAGGCAGGAAGAAGGGCACAGCCAGAGCTAGAGGAAAGCACTGTTGAAAGAGGATATGAGTGAGTCACTTCCCAACATCTGCCATAATGAAGAACAAAGTTTCAATACATAATTTGTCATCTTCGAAGTAATAATGCTAACAATGGGAAGATTGTGGGAGTAACAACGTGAGCTCAAAAGCAACATTCTTTATAGCAAGGAATCAAGAATTCCTAAGTTGATCTATGAAGAAACAAAGGTAATAAACAAAAATTGTGAACAAAGAAAATTGAAGCAATTCAGACTCAGAAATGGAGATGAGACGTTGAGGGAGTTTTGCTCTTTATTACAAACATTTATCCCACAAACTCAGATAGGCTGACTCATGTTCAGGAAGTGTCTCTCACCACTGGGATACAGCTGGCAGTAAATACAATGAGACATGCATGTGATACATGGTAAAAGATATACAGATGATTTGAGATGAGGGTTAGGAAAACCTCCGTTAGGCCCGAGATGGAAGGAGTCTGCTTAGGGATGCAACCAGGAAAGTTGACTGCAGCTCCATTGCCATCTGAGATGTTTGCAAAGCCACAGATTGGAATCCCAGTGTCTCAGCAGACATTAATAAGGTTCTAGCTTTAATAGCTATTGATCAAGCAATCAGACCCACACTTATTGGCAAAATCCAAGATAGTGAAATAGACTGTAGAGGTCTAATCTTGGGGTCATTGCATTAACATGGTTTCTGAGGCCCTAAAACAATGTTCACACTAATGAGACACAATCCAAGCTGTGGTTTCAAACAGAATCCCGAGTTTGTCTAGACCTCAAGAATTTCTAGCTGGCCAGGCATGTACTGAAATACTAGCTCTTGGGATGCTGAGAAAGGAGAATTATTAGTTTGAGGCAACCCTGCATTGCATACTAAGGATCTACAACAAAAACTTCACACACACACACACACACACACACACACACACACACACACACACACACACACATTCCTAAATACATCAGTACAACCTGCTCCAGTCTGCATGTTACTTGTGGTTACTGCAGGTTATTTGTTTTAAGAGCTGACCATTTGGAATTAGATATCCAATTGGTGTGCCCTTCACAGAAGAAGACTATTTCTTCCCCTCTCAACACTCCTTAGTTGCCTATAGTTCATTGTTGAGGCCTCCCAAGCTTCCTCGTGCCCATGTTAGCTTCTCTATTGTCTGTTGTCATTGTTCAGCTCATGCTTAGGCAGTCATACTGGTGAGATTTTATAGGTGTGTCTTCTGATACACAATAAATTCCATGTTCTGCTGGCTCTTACAATCTTTCTGCTCCCTTTTCTGCATTATCCCCTAAGCCAATTTAGTGTTGTACTATAAACATACCCATTGGTACTGCACTCTCCAACTCTGTATTTTGATTGGTTGTTATTTTCTGTATGGGTCCTTGTTTCAAAGAAAAGTTACTCAGATGAGGGTTGAGGACTACTATAGTTATCTATGGGTATGAGGACAAGCATTTAGACTGTATTTAAGGATTATGTTGTTTTAGTAAAGTGGCAGTTGTAAATTCTCCTCCAATATACTTGACTTCACTAGCCCTAGCTAGTTGGTTAGGTTTCCAATGTCAGGCATGAGTTTCTTCTTGCTGAGCAGATCTTAAGTACAATTAGGGCACTATTAGTTGCTGTCAAACAATAGATGCTATGACCTCATCATCAGGTTTATAATGCCTTGTTCATTGTTGTGGTTCAAAGGTGTCATAGCTGGGTAGGACTATTGGTTCCTTCCCTTCTTTTGAAGTTTGCATGGCACCTTATGGTACCACAAAAGCTAGCCCCAGGAAGGGAGTCTTCTGGTCCATTTCAGCTCAAAGACCTCTGTTCCTAGCCTCTGACCATACCACTCTGGACATGCCTGATCCCCTTTCTAATTCTTAAGTGCTTGAGAAGTAGGTTGTGCTAGTTACTTTTCTTGTCATTGTGCCATATAACTGATAGAAAGTCACTTAGAGACTAGGGATTATTTTGGCTCACAGTTCAAAGACCTTCATCCCTCATGGCAAGAAGATATGGTAGCAGTGGCTCCAGGTTGTGGCAACAGTAGAGGGAGGCTGCTTGTTCATATCTCCAAGGATCAAAACTGCAGAGAGGAACAGGAAAGGGAATCAGGCTATACACCTTCAAGGTCTGTTGCCTCGTGATCACTTCCTCTAGCAATTTCCCACCTCCTAGAGTTTCCACAACCTCCCACAGCAGCAGCACCAGCCAGGAACCAAATGTACAAACACGTAAGACTGGGGTGTGTCACATTCAAATAGCAATATCTAAAATGGCATACTATTCTGACTAGAGTTAAAAGACATCTTGTCTCCAGGACAGAGATTGCAATTTGTATTGTTTTTGTAGCCAGGTGTGGCCACATGCCCAAGTTTGAACCAAGGAAATTTGATGAAATAAATCAGAATGTGATGCAGTTATTTACTAGATGTCTTCTTCAACAAAAGGGAATTTCCATTTCCACCTTCCTCCTTTCAGATATCAGGCACACTATCACCTGAGCATCTAGAGATCTGGGATGTGATCCTGAAACAGAAGTCATGGGAAAAAAAAACCCTCCCACTTTCTGAGACTGAGGATCTCAAGCTGATGTTAGCTTCCTGCTTTCAAGGCTATTCATATATAGAGATGAGTTCCCATATAATTAAACCCTGTTGGATGAATCCTAAATGTCGGTACCGAGATCAAATCCAGCTAAACATGTGGATATTCAGAGGGTCAGTTTACACATCAGTCTCAAGTTCAAGAAACTCGACTGGAGAGACTTTTGTTTCTGAAATGCCAAAGTCAGAACAGAAGACATTCAAACTGCCAGTCAGAAAAAGAACCTAAGGCATGGAGAGACTGAAAATGGAGGTTCCTGATGTTTGTGGGTTTAGGCCAAGCCTATCACAGTTCTTTGCAATGTTTCATGGGGTTTGATCAATGTTTTGTATTGCAAAATGTATCTGATTTCCCTCCTGTCCTTCCCATTCTGTTAATTCTGTCACTATTTATAGCAATGTGGAATTTATACTCTTCTTTGTCCTAGAAAAATAAAATAGCTATCCTTACTGCTTTTACTTGTAAATGTTAGAACTTTTAGCTTGGAAAAAAACACATAGAGGGCATGATGAATCCCAGGTCAAAGGTAGCACATGTCCCAGAGGGACATTGTTTAATTTCCATACCTGCAAATTTTCCAAAATTACACCTGTTATTGACTTTTAATTTTACATTAATGTGGTCAGGAAAGATACTTGGGATAATTTCAATCATGTCTTAAAAGATTTGTTTTCAATCTAACAGTGTACTATTGTGGAAACTGTTTCGTGTGCATCTGAGAGGTCTGATGGAGTCAGATGGGGGATTAGTACAGCTATTAGGTTGATTTGGTGTATGATTGGTTTTTACCTTCCGTTTGTGTGATATAACTATTGGTTGAATTTAACTACTATTGAATTATTGACTGTTTTCCATATTTGACTTATGTGTTGAAGTGTTCCAATATTGGCTGAGCAGATAATTGTAATTAGTATTCACTCTGGGTTAATTAACCCCCTTACTATTGTCTACTTATCTTCTTGTCTATTGGGATAGGCCTTGATTGAAACTATTTTTTTCACATTTAAATGTTGCTAAAATTATTCTCTTTTAGTTACTATTTGTACAAGCTACCTTCTTTTGTGTAGGAGTGTGGTAGTAGATGTCTGCACAGTCATATAGATGCTAGCAATTGCTACTGGGTATCTTTCTCAAGCCTGGATGGCTGGCCAACAAGTTCCATAGACCTTCCTGTTTGCATGTCCCCATACTGAGATTGCAGATATGCCTGCCACATGTGAATTTTCATGGGCCCTGGGGTGTGAACTTGGGTTCTCATCTTTCAATGGCAAATACTGACTGGGCCATCTCCAAGCTCAAGCTCCTTTTCCTATCTGTTCTATTCACTATATATGTCTTAAAAATAAAGTGAGTTATTAGTAAGCAAGATCATTAGATTTTACATTATAAATCATCTACTCTGCCTTTTATTGGACAGTTTAATATATTTAAATTTGGTGTAATTATTGATTAGTAAGGATTTACAATTGACAATTTATTTTTTTATTCCTTTTATACTGCCTTCATTCTTATATTTGTCTTTTGCTTTCCTTGCAATGGCTTGGATTTTTATGATGGTATGCATTGATTCTTTTCTCTTCATCCACTGTGTATTTACCAGAAGTTTTATATTTGTTTTTATCATAAAAGCTACATAAAAGTTTTAGAGTTACCAAAGTTTTTTTTAGCTGATATTTAGCACATATTTTACAAAACTACAATTGAATTCTTGACCGTTGTTTTAGCCCATTCAGGATACTATAACAAATTCCACTACACCAAGAATTTATAAACAACAGAGATCCATTAGCTACAGTTCTATATACTAATCAATGCTGTATCAATATCAATTTTTTGTTGTGCCTTCTGGTTGTGTGTTCATGTGTGGAGAGTGAAACACAACTCTGGGGCCTCTTTTATAAGAACATTCTCATAGGCATGTTCTCTGTTTATGAAATAATACTTTGCATACAGGAAATAAATATTTTTTAACAGATGAATGAATTCAACTGAATTGGAACTTGATTTTCTTTTTTAATTACACTGATATATCTGAGATGAATTTTAATATTCCAATATTTGCTTTCCTATAAAAACAAACTTTAATGGCAAACATTTAAATTAAACTTCATGAGAGTAAATAGACACTCATTACTTCAAAACTTTAATGGCAAACATTTAAATTAAACTTCATGAGAGTAAATAGACACTCATTACTTCAACATGTAAAATATTATAGAAATTCAAAGTATCTGTGTCCGGTCATATATTGAGTTCTCTCTATGAGCAATATCTACCTTTGATCAAGAGAAACAAAGATTTTAATGTTTCATTCTTTTCTTTCTTCATTCCTCCACTCAGACAATTTCAATTACAGAAGTCATATGGACCTCTCTGAGGAGAAATATAGATTTCAAAATGTCAACTGCACTAGCAGAAACATGATTGCTTCCCCATTTCTTCTCTGGCACTTCTTGTTCACAACTGTGTCTTTCTGAATGGTTTGACAGTCTTATTACTTCCAGATGATCTGTGATACTACTGTTTATATTTCCTTTCACTTCAAAGTATCCAAGAATTCAGGCACATGCCCATGGTTTAAATGTAGAAACTTGCCCAGCAGTTTGAAACATCTTGTAAATTGACTTTTATTTTCAATTTTCAGTGGGAATAATAAATAGAAATACCATAATAGACTAAGAAAGTTAATAAATAGGCCAGGTGATGGTGGAGCACACCTTTAATCCCAGCACTTGGGAGGCAGAGGCAGACCAATCTCAGTGAGTTTGAGGCCAACCTGGTCTACAAAGCAAGTTCTAGGACAGTCAGGACTGTTACATAGAAAAGTCCTGTCTGGAAAAAAAACAGTTAGTAAGACATAATACTTTGTGTAACCTTCTCCTAATGGGTAGAAAATGAAAAAAAAATGATTATGTTTTGTGGTGGTAAATTTTTTATATTAATTTGACTGAGCCTTGTGGTGGACAATCGATGGCCAAGCATTAAGGGTGTGTTCCACGTGTGTCTTTTAGAATATGAATCACTGAAATTGATTAAGCAAAATTCTCTGTCCAATATTAGTGGTTCGTATCCAATTAGCTGCAGACCTAAAAAGAATGAAACAGCTACTTTATCATGAGTAGAAGGATATACCATATGCCCAACTAAATGAAACAGTACTAGCCTTTTATGCTTTCAGACTTGAACTTGACATTGGTGTCTGTTGAATATTGAGCCTGCCAGCTTCCAGATTGGAATTTATTCTATAACACTTGAATTATGTCATTAGCTCTTCCAGGTCCCCAGCTTATTGACTACTCAATCTGCAAAAATCACATGAATCAGTTCTTTATAACCTGCCTACCCACACATACAGACATGTATGTTGTAAATGGTTTTGTTGATTGTTTCTCTAGAAAACCCAGATTAATGAAGTCTTGTACAGTGTATTTAAATCCTTAGTTGAAAAACACTAAGTGGAAGGGAAATAGGACATATTTGGCAGAAAGGGCACTTTTGAGAGAAAACAGAAAGCATTAATTATCCCCAGAGATGTTCTCTTTCTATCTTCAGGGCTTTCCATGATATGATTTAAAGACCCTTTTTGCCCAAAGGCATTCAGAAAGAGAAAGAATGTTGCAATACATTTGTGAAAAAATCCTTTACATGTTCACAACTTCTAGCAGCTTTGACTAAGAATAAATTTTAATTACCAGCCATTAGTAATAAAAATGGCAGAAAAACAATACAGTTTAAATGCCAATGAAGCAAGCTTTTTTTTTCTCCTTTAAGCCATTTCCGTTTTAAGTGTTATAGGTCCTAATTAGATGAAAAACTAATATTGTGTTCAAAGGTCTTAAGTTTAAAAACATAAATGATGTACAAACCCTCAAAGACTTAATATTACAAAAGACCTAAAGATATAATGTTATAAAATTCAAAAAGTAAAATAGTATAATATGGTCTTTATTCAAAAATCAGAAATGGCAGACTTGTAATGAATTTCATAGAACTTGTGATGGCTATTCTTGGTTGTCAATTTGAATACATCTGGAATAAACTACAATCCGGAAATGGATAACACACCTGTGAGGGATTTTTACTTGGCTTGAAGTAGGTGAGTCCTCTTCTAATCCAAACCTTGAGGTAGTAAATCACACACAATTGATACAGATCTTGAAACTGGAAGATTTAATATGGGCCACACCTTCTACTGGAAGCCTATCTATATTAGGGCATGGAAAGAGGAATCTTTTGCTCTTTGCCTGTTTGCCTTGCTTTGATAGTGTATCCATGCATTCCTTCATTGGCAATGGAGCCAACTTCTTTGGGATTCCAGCATATAATAAAGACTAATCATGATACCCAGCCTTTGTAGACTGAGCAACCATTGGGTCTTTGAATTTTCTGTTCATAGCTAGTTGTTTTTTGATTAGGGGGACTGCAACTTATAAGTCATTTCAATATAGATACATAGATTCATTCTTTAAGTTCTGTTATTCTAAGGAACTCCGACACTAATATAGACCTAAAACATATTTTAGCTTATCTTAATTACATCTTAATTACATGAAGAACAATAATCACTAGGAGATGCTAAAGGTAGCTTAATGAGGTTTAAGGGCCAGATCTCAAATTAGTAGTCCCAACCACTTGAAGTGAGAAAGAGGCAGATAAAATTAGTTGACTTGTCTCTAGTCTTCATGGAACCTTCTGAATTTGAAAAGGCTAAGAAATCAAATGTGATCCATGTATTCAAAGCTTGAATGTTTACAGAATTTTACATCATACCCTGCAGAATCAGAACAAATAAACAGGAAGACATGTCTTATATTGGATAAACACCAGACATATAGGCTTAATATTTAGAAAACTTTCACTGATCATTACAAATGTGTTCCAGAGGCCTCCATAAGAAACTGAAGAGATGGTACAAATAGTAAGCCTGTGAACATGTCTCAAGACTTCTATTTCTGCTGATGACTAAAATTGGATATTTATACAATGTTTTTTCAACTTCCCCTGTTTTCCTTTATTCTGTTTTTTACTTTGTAAAATTGTTTCTCCATTGTAAGTGTTAAAACATATCACTTCTTATGATAAGAAATATTTATGTGGCATAAGATTATTAACCATATATGATGATAAATTTCAGTATAATAAATTCAAACTGTTCTCTTTAAGTAGGTGTAGAGGAGAAATGAAAAAAGTACATAATCCTGCCATATAAAGAACCCCTAGAAAATTCTGAGAAAAAGAGACAAAAACCAAGAAAGAGTGCTTGAAAAAAATGCAGAAACAAGTCATCACTAAGCTCAGTGCTGCTGAGGAAGCAAATTAAAACCTTGGTGATGTTAACTTTCCTTCTGACTTGTTTGTCAAAGATTTACATTCTGGCAATGCTATTGCTATTGGTATTGGTAAGGACTTGGGATTTATAGAACTCTTCATCATTATGGAAATGTTTCAGACTCTGTTAACCAAGTTTCCACTATCTTGCAAAACTCAAAATGTACAGTGTACATATGCTACCATTCATCATTCCCAACTGTAGGAATTTCTTCACCTGTATAAGAAAGTTCCTAGTAACATTTTTGACATAGAGAAACTATAAACAAGGCAAATAATGATAAAAAGGAAAAGTGGATGATTATATTATTTTGATGTATTTTCATGCTATGACACAGAACAGGAGTGAAGTTTAACAATCACATATATGTAACTGGAATTATCTCTGAAAACATATGGTTAGCTAAAATAGGCCAAGATGCAGAAGGACTATCTAATTTGAACCTATTTATCTGAATTATCTAGAAACAAAAATAATTCATGATGAAATGCCTTCCCTGTAGATATTTGTGTGTTTCTTTGTATCATGGAAGTAAAGGACATGATGGATACGAAGTTCAAATCATGTTCATACTTGAGAAGAACAGTGAACAGATGTGGAGGAGCCAGACTGAAGGGGTCAATTGTATGGGCTATATTTTTGAAAACTTGCTGGGGACTCCTACACATGTGCTTGATTAAATGGCCATTTATGTATGCAATAGTATCTCACAAGTAAATAATTAAATTTAAAACATTAAAGGCACAGAGATCATTTGAAGGTTTGATCATTTGTTTGTTAAAGTCTTCTTTTTTTTTACTAAACTTAGACACAGAAGTAGAGGCCAGACTACATCTCTTAGCAATCTGTTCTTAATGTTTTTCTTTAGCTTCCTTCATCACTTGGCTAAAGCATCAGCATCTTCTGCAGCCTCCTTCTTGTTTTATTTAGTGTGTTATTTCTTCAAAGTAATACTTGACATTAGTATTGCAGGAGATGTGGAGTAATAATACCAAATCTTAGATGCTTTAGTCCTAAGACGTTTGCTTTCTTTAATGGCTTTCTGACAACATATTGTCAGATACCATCTTCCTAGAAAGATTGAAAAGCTTTCAGGTTCTGGTAGTTCTTTCGGACCCCAATGACCAATGTCAACCCAGGAATATCTTTCTCTCCTTTCTTACAATAACCAATTTGAGAATGCCAAGATTGGTAACTAGGATGCATCTGCAGAGACTTCTGCTTCCTCTCTCCAGTTCTCCTTGATCTATAATAAGAATGCCCCCTTTGCAACAGCAGGTGCACTCTGTAGTGCATCAAAACACCTTGCTTTCAGAAAACCTTGTTTGTCATTCCCAACACTGATTAGGATCACACAACCTTTCACTCTTCACCCCGAGCTACTTCTGTGGCCATGAGCTTCTCATACAAAGTATGGAGCTTGTACTTATTACCTATTTCAATAGGTTTCTGACAGCCAGAGGCTGGAAAAGATATCCAACCTCATCTTGACATAGTCAACTGCTTGGAAAGTGCCATGAAAAAGAGTGAGATAATTACTGTAAAACAAAATAAACATAAGAGAAAAATGGATGGAATTTTTTAATGTATGAACTAAAAGGAAGACTTGGAAAATGTAATATGTTAAAAGAGAGAGAGAGAGAGAGAGAGAGAGAGAGAGAGAGAGAGAGAGAGAGAGAGCCCTTTGGGCAGATAGATCCATACCTATCACCACGCACATAACTTTAGTTCAAATGCATCGAAGACCTCAACATAAATCCAGCCACACTGTAACTGGGCTGTGCTCAGTTACAGAAGAGAAACTGGGAGGTACCCTTGAATGAACTGGCACAGACAGAAAGAAGACTGCTTCCTGAACATAACACCAGTAGCACAGACACTGAGATTGACAATTAATAAATGGGACCTCCTGAAACTGAAAAGCTTCAGGCAAAGTACACAGTCAACAGGACAAATTGGTAGACCATAGAATGGGAAAAATATACACCAACCACATCTGACACAGGGATGATTTCCAAAATATACAAAGAAGCTAGATACCAAAACACCAAATAATACAATTAAACAGTGAGGGTACCGAACTGAATAGATTTCTCAGTAGAGTAATATAAAATGTCTGAAAGACTCTAAAGAAAATGTTTGACATCCTTAGTCATCAAAGAAATTAAAATCAAAACAAATCTTACTCTTGTCAGAATGGTTAAAATCAAAAACACCAAAGACAGTTTATGCTGGAGAGGATGTGAAGAAAGGGGATCACTCCTCCACTGCTGGTGGGAGTGTAAATTCATACTGCCACTTTGGAAATCAGCATGGCAGTTCCTTAGGAAAACGGGAATCAGTCTACAAGATCCAGCAGTTCCACTCTTACACATATAACCAGTCACAAAAAGAAAAACATGAGCCCTCATCCAGTAGCTGATGGAAGAAGTAGACACCCACAGCTAAACACTGAGCTGAACTCCTGGAATCCAGTTGCAGAGAGGGAGAGTAATGAGCAAAGGGGTCAAGACCAGTCTAGAGAAACCCACAGAAACTGCTGACCTGAACAAGGGGGAGCTCAGCATAGGACCGACCCAGATCCCCTGAATGTGGGTGTCAGTTAGGAGGCCTGGGCAAAATATGGGGCCTGGGCAAAATAGTGGATCAGTATTTATCCCTAGTATGTGAATGGACTTTGGGAGCCCATTTCACATAGATGGATACTCTCTCAACCCATGTGACTCATGGCCAGAAAAAGATAAAGATTTAAAGTAAAGACAGATTCACATAGGTTTACATATATGTAGGCTTGGGAGAGAAAGAGAAAAGAAATACAATGGTTTTAAAAAGACAGAGTGTGGCTGGGTGTGGTGGCACACAACTTTAATCCCAGTACTTGGGAGGCAAAGACTAACAGATCTCTGTGATTTCAAAGAAAACCTGGTATACAGAGTAAATTCCAGGACAGATAAAAGTTACACAGAGAAACCCTGTCTCAAAATATGTAAAAATAAAAGTAAAAAAAAAAGAGTAATAAAAAAGCCACATAAAGATGGAAAGCATAGAGAAACTTTGGATATTATACACGATTCTGTTGTCTTTAAATTGTTTGACTGCTGAGAAAATAACTACTGATAAAAGAAATGCTGCTGGATTAATTCAATTTATATATTCTAAAAATGCTTTGACTCAAAAATTTAAGCCTAAGGACAACTTACTGGGGAAAATGATTTCTATTTTTGTTTCCACAGAAAATGAAAAGCTGTGGATTCCTTCCAGACTAATGTGGTTTGATCAAGCAAGACCCTCTGAAGCATTATCCCTGGGACAAAGCAGCCTTGCAGACTACAACCAGGATATCTGCATCTTCTAGGCCCTACACATGGGGTAGGACCTAGGCCCTGCTCCAAATGATGACAGACTTTGAAGGTCCCCATGAAAGCAGAAAGAGGAGCAGAAAGTGGATGGGATAGAAGGGTGAGGGACAGGGAAAGAGGTAAGGAAGAGGGAACTAGGATTGACATGTAAAACAACCTTGTTTCCAATTTAAATTAAAAAAGGAAAAAATAAAAATAAAAGAAACCAAAAGGGGGGAAGCAGTTTGTGGGAAAATCTTGTTCACATTTTTGAGCATCCTTAGTGGGGTAATAATGCAGATACTGTTTATAGCATAATACCTAACACATTAATTGTAGCTGTGAATACTAAAGGTATAGCCTAGAATTCTTGTTCAGCCAGTTGTTTTGCTGTATTCTATAATCCAATAAATAAAGCATTTTTGTCATCCTGCCCTCTAGGTACCAGAATTGAGTCTGGCTGCAATCTAATTTAGTTCCTTAAAATTCAAGTCCATACCTCAGCGAGCAGTCATTCTTTCATTTACTTTGGGTGAAGTTTCTTATCTTGGGCATATTTTTCCACTACTCTGTATCTCAAGGTCTTTAAATCATATTTTATATTTCTAATTAGGCTTTATATGCTTAGATACAAATTAAATATAGCAGAGAGTAAAGAGTACAAATTCAACTCTGACTCCAGCTCTCAATATTTGCAGTCATTTACCTCCTCGTGCCTTTGTTCCCTTTGGTATAAAATGGAGTGTGGAGGGGACAAAAAGCCTGCTCATACTGGGTTATTGTGAGAATTAAGAGAGTTAAGAAGCAAAGGGCTTATAATGATGTCCGACAGACAGTAAGTGCTCCAGAAGATTTTGTATGTGCTATGTAGTAGTTTTTGAAGAAAGAATTCCATCCAGGAGTGGGGCATCAGGGAGGTTCATGAGACTCTGGAGGTAAACAAAAGGTGACAGATACAGGAAAGTGGGAACTCAGAAAATTCTTGAAGGTCCCTCCCCCATAGTACACAACTGCTGGGAAAGAAGACTGACCAGAAAGCTACGGGAGCCCTTCTTAGACTACTGGCCAGAAAGTTACAGGCTTGTACCTCTGTGAGTCGTCACTGATGGTGGGTAGGTTTTTCAATGGTTTGAATGTCTCTGAGACATCCCTCCTCCTTAAGTAAAGCCTTCATCCATATTCCAGCTAGTAACTCACCAGCACCAAATTGAACTTTAGTGTTGTTATTACTTTGGTCAGTACTGGATTCCTTTTCTAGGGTGAGTCGATGTGTGTGTGTGTGTGTGTGTGTGTTGTTGTTGTTGTTGTGTCTTCCCAAAGAAAGTCTCTCACTTTTACTAATTATTACTAAATAATAATAATTGTTATTATTATTACTGTCATTACTGTTTCTTTTATTGTCAGTAGTAATAGAAGCTTTAGTGATGAGAAAGAAGAAAGAAAAAGAAATGTCTGTGGACATTCTTGTCCCTACCTTATCCTTGGTTTCACTTTCCCAAGTCCCACTACTTCCAAACAACCACAAAGTAAGTAAACAGAAAACTCCAGAAATAAACAATTCACAGTGTTCAAATTGGGATTCATCTTAAACAGTGTGGCAAATTTCCCGCTATTCTGATCTATTCCTCCGGCATGTCAATATCCCTTTGCCAGCCCTTTTATTCACTCCCATTATCACTTGGTACCCACCTCAGTTATCAGCTTGTATCTAGGTCACTGGGATCACTGTTCAACTAACCCTTATTCTATTTAAAAATGACCCTGAGGGTCATGAGGAATGTTGGTAATTTGGGTAAATCTAAGAGAAGCATAAAGTGTTCCTTTTAAGTATCTTACACCCCCCCCAAAAAAGAGTGTACTTTAAGATAAGCCTTATAAAGAAGTTCCCTTCATTTTTACAGCATATTGTTTTAATTGTTCTATTATAGTATAAGCCATTTTTAATTGCATAATTTATAATTTTGTCGCAAATATAAATGCAGAGAAAAATATAGCTGGTGTATAGTGATTTCCCCATGGGTAATGAGGACAGCTGTAGAGTGCTAATGCAACAAGGCCATATGTATAACCAACACTTTGTGGTGTTTGTTAAATTTTTCAGTTCCTAAATAATATCATTTGAAGTATGAAATCTGCATGCACCAACTTGATAATATTTTCCTTTTCATTCTATTGTTTCTAATTGCTATGAGATTAAATTCAAAGGGGTAGCTGGAGATATGGTTCCACAGTTAAGAGTGATGGCCATTTCTGGTCCCAGCACCCATACCTGGTGGCTCCCAATCTAGCTCCAAAGGATCCAGCACACGTGGACCCCAGAAGAACTTAACGTACACAATTAAAAACAAAAATAAAGCTAAAGAAGATCTGTTCCTTAAAAGATCAATAGAAAGAGGGAGGAGGGAGTGAAAAGATCTACACATAACACTGGGAATTAAATACTAGAAAACATGGATTTAAGAAACCAAAATGTAATTACATTAATGTGAAGGATCCTATAATACAATCTTGAAATGCTTATAATCTAAAGTCAGTGATTTTTCTAGCAGTAGCATTTGATATTAAATAATGAAAATTTTTCTAAGCAAAGAATACAATTCTCTTATCTCAATTTAGACTTCAAAATGTTAGACCCAGATGTTGTTCTTTTGCAGCTGCTATTGCCTAAGAAACACAAACACGAGACTCAGCACCCACGTGGAGTTTGAGAGAGGAGAGAGAAAGGGGATAGCTGGTGGCCAACCGAAAGCAGGGAGAGAGAGAGAGTAGGAGAGCAAGAGAGCAAGAAAGAAAAAGAGCAAGAGCAAGAGCAAGAGAGAGGTGTGCTTGCTTTAAAAGGGGGACTTGCGCATGTGTAACTGGGTCCTCCACACAGCCAGGTAAAGGCTTAAACAGTAGGTAAAGCCTGAGGTAGTGATGATGTGGTCATAGAGGCGGGGTCCACAGACTGCTGAGTCCCAACATTCCCACCTCTTATTGCTATTAAAAAGGTGGGGGGTTGGGCGTGGTAGGTCAGGGAATAAGGACGTTGAGTTCTCAAAAGATTGCTTCCTGCTGACTTGGGGCATTGATCATCTTTTGGGGGATCTGAGAAAGCTGGGGTGTTGCCACGTCCTGGTAGCTGGTTGTTTCATCGCAATCCTGACTGTATGGAACTCTGGCGTCTCTCTGACACCTGGCGAGATATTAGCAGAGCAGAGGACAAGGTTAGGTTTTTCTCTTTAGGTCTTATTACTTAATAGGAGAAATGTAAGGTGGGGGAGGAGTTCGCAAGGGGGTCCCATGACAAGGGAAGGAAGTCCCGAGGCCAGGAAGAAGTTGAGTAATATTTATTTGGAGTGAATCTGACCTGTGTGGATGGGTCCAATTCAGATCCCTGGAACTTACAAGAATCCTTTGAGTTTGTGAAAACATAAATATTAAGACACATTAGCAGTATACTCATGTTAGAAATGGTTTGGCTGAAAGAATTAACAAATACAACTGACGGATTTTTAGCACAATGAAAAGCACCTTAATTTTGAGCTAATAGTTACAGTTATGATCATATAGTGGCATAGTCTGGAGTTTATTACTATGTCAGAATTAGATTAGTAGCTCATTAAAACTTTTTTGAATAATGTTAAGACTATAAACAGTAGCAACCTAAAAATATCCATTTCTGAAATATGTTTTGTAACAATGGGGACCTTGGCTGCTACTTTAAGCTGACAAAACTACCAGTTGTCAAAAGCATGAGAGTTCTTGAGAAGGATAAAATTTTACCTGGATGATTAGAGAGGAACAGAGACTCACTAGCTGGCAGCATGGACAGCCATCCCCAGGTCTTCCACAGTTGTTGAGGTTAGAGGCTTTAAGGACATCTTCCTTCTTCTGATTAGGAGCTTTTGGAAGACTTACCTACCGTTGGCTCAAGCAACGTGGAGAAAGTCGATTCCATTGCCCTTTGTCCACAGTCCTTAGAGCCCTTTGCAGCAGTTGAGATGAAAGGCAGGAGTGCTCAGTGGCTAGCGTTGCCACTTTTGTGGATGGAGCTTCTTCAGTGTCCATCAATCTTCTTGAAGGAAATGGGTGGTGCCAGCAGCTGGCCTGTCTCTGTTATAAAAGCTTTTTAATGAAACATTTTAAATGCCATATTCTCTAGATCTCTGAGCATTTGAGGGCTGTCTGTTTAGTATACCTTAGTATACAAAATTTGTCTTTAGTTACTTGCCTTAAGCATATAGGTGGCTAGGTAAGGCTTTATCCCTGTAATTAATCTGTCTGGAAAACTGGATCCAAGCTGAGAAGCTGTGGAGAGATGTTATACTCAGAGCCCTCCAGTCTAACTCTAACTGGTTTTAACTTAGTAGGTTAGACATACACTTGTAAAGGACAAAGAGGTAGAGAAAATCTCCCTTTGATAATGGAGGCTTAACCTTTATAAACAGCTTAAAGGAAGGACTAGGTGGCATAAATATTTTATTAGTTTGAAATAGACATTTATAACCTTAAATGTTTACCACCATTTAAAGACACATAATAATTTGGAAATATTTCACTTAGTACAGTTGAATTTAAGTTGTATAGTTAGCTTACATTTTTATATAAAGTTAAATTTAAATCACATGTACAGATATAACATAGTCAGTGAAAAAAGAAATTAGAGACAAAGAATAAAAGGCAAAAGGTAAATGAGAGTAGTCTTAAAACATGTAATAGGAGTTGATCATCTGAAGATGCCAGATCAGACTGTCTAACATGTTCTTTAGAATAAATTTTGCTTCATATGTGAAAAAATGCTGCATGTAATCATTGGTTTCTGTACGCACCTGCCCTCGCCAGCAAGGAAGACACGACTCCGGGTAGATCTTCTTCATACAGTTTTAATCAGGATCCTTTAAACATGTTGCTTCTGGCCCGCAGGGAGAGAGAGAGAGAGCCCCTGCACAGGCTTAAATACCCTTGAGCTAACCAACCCCAGTGAGCCACGTGGACTCTGCAGATAGGCTACTCTGATGCGGAAGCAGCCAGGCTGAACAGACTTAACCAATTAAGGGCTTGTTTACCCAGAGAGTCTTCACCAGCGGGAAGGTGTAAGGTAGAAGCCAGCACCACTTTATGGCGTGGCACTAAGCGGCTCTCTACAGGTTTCCAATGCGCCATGTTGCCTGAATGACTAGCAAGATACATTTTACAATGTGCCTAGTCATTCCTATGCACAACCTTGAATGACTTTGAATGACTCTGCAGAGTTCTGCATGGTTTTCTGCATGACTGTGTACAGTTCTACATGATTTTGCATGTTTCTGCATGGTTTTGCATGCTTCTGTACAGTTTTTCACAGTTCTGCATGGTTCTGCAGGCCTCTGAATAGTTCTGAGCAGCTTTTACAATCTTTTGGGAATGGTTTGATTCATAACATGCTTGACCATATTTCCCCATGTGTTTCTGTAGCAAACAGCCACCATAACAGTTCCATGCATCACACCAAACGATCATCAGATAAACAAGGAAAGAAATAACTCTTTTCCTGTTTCATGGGTCAGCTAGGAAAGGCATTGAGAGATCTCCGATCCAGAGGGTAGGGTATTTTAGGAGGCAGCTCAGGTAATAGTACTCTTAAAACTGTTCTAGTAAGACCAGTGAGCAAAAATATCAGGCATTAGGCATCACTGATCCAAAGTATGTATCAAAATAACAGTATTTTACTACCATACCCAACCTTGCTTAGAAACATGTTCTTTTTCAGGCTGGAGAGATGGCTCAACCATTAAACGCTAGGCTCACAACCAAAAATATAAGGAACATGTTTTTTTAAACAACAAAAAAAAAACCAACAAACAAACACTCCAAGGGAAGACAACTAAATCTAAGGAGATACTAAATTACTTCACAGAAGTAAATGTTTATGTAATCACCTTGATGTGCTCACTACAGTGTTAGGGAAGCATCCACTGTCCAAACATGTGTTTTTTTTATTTTGTTTGTTTGTTTGTTTGTTTGTTTTTATCAGAAATCTGCCATCCTCACTATGACTTCTCATAAAGATCCTGCTGTTAGTGACAGAAGCAATAATCACTTATTTAGAGCAACAGGGAGAAAATGTCTGCTTCAGTCAGCTACCAATTTGTTGTAGGTCACAACTGATCAAATATGGAACAGTGAACTAAAAATTACTCTCAGAAATTTCCCTACAACTCAGTACAATCTTGTCTTTAAATATCTCCTCAAGTTTTTCTGTGCTTGAAGGCCCCTGAAATGGGACACATTTGAGGATAGAATGAACACACAGAGAGTGTAGAAATGATTTCAGTAACTACATTGACCCAGGGCAAAGCTTGGTGATAGTCTTTGCCTAGCACAAGCCAAGAACCACAAAAATATTAATAAATAAATAAGGACATTGATCCTGACTATGTCTCTCATAATCACAGGGTGTTCCCCAGACCATAGGACAAAATAGAAACAAATAATATAAAGGATAATCTACAGTTAATAAAACAATAAATGGAAATATGCTGAGCTTGACTCTTTAGAGAGAAATAGTTTTCTCTGAATGTAGGTCATAAATATTGGTAGAAGGTTCAGTTAGCTGTACCCTATGAATTGCAATGATAAAAAAATCCCATAAGCTTCAATAAAAAAGAATAAAATGGGTTGTCTATAAAATAAAAAGAACTAGGCTGTCTACTTTTTTGTCTGCAGGATTAATGCTGGAAAACAGTAGAGCAATGTCACCTCATTAAATATAAATGATGTGACCACAGGGCTATACTCAGGCAAGCTTCATCTGTGTCTACTGACCAAAGAATAGCATTTTCAGACACATCAGGGTTCAGAAAATATAGAACCCAATCCCCCTTTTTCAGTATTTCTTGTGAAATCACTCAGAGGAAATAAAGAAAAAAAAAAAAAAGAAACAGAATAGCTACCAACAAAATGTTCTTGGACTCCTAAAAGAATATGTATTAGAATTCAAAAATCTCTACAATTTATTTAACAAGAGAGACTTAAAAATAAGATCATAGTGCTTGATTTTGTGTGTGTGAGTGTGTGGGGGGGAGGTTGTGAATGAGTGTGCGCGTGTGTGTATATGTGTGTGTGAGTGTGTATTTATGTGTGAGAAGGTGGTGTGTGTGTGTGTGTGTGTGTGTGTGTGTGTGTGTGTGTGTGTGTATGCAATCTATCTGAATTCCCAAGCCTGGTGTAACCAATACTTCTAATTTTTGGAGGGAGAATGTGGTGAGAGAGACAGGTATCTTCTGCATTGGAAGATACCTACATTTTCTTCTGCACATGCCTGGCTTAAGTGATAGTCACCAGGCATCATATAACAGGGGCTCCAGGATTCCTAAACAATTTGAGTTGGTAAAGTGCCTCACTGGTCATCCTGGATTACAAAAACTACAGTTTAGAATTCACACAGGAATCTCCTGCTGCATACTGTCTTTTTTTACATCTTTGTTCATTGGCTGCTTTACCTCATAGGCCTTGTGAGAAGACAAATTGTTAACTGAATACAGAACTCAGGCATCTCTAGGGCCTTGTTTAAACATCATCAAATGTCACCACTCAGAAACTATCAGCACTCACTAACACTCCACAGTCTGCTTCCCAATAGAAACCAACAGGAAACATTTTGCTTATGTTCATCTAGACTTATTTTCAAACCAGATAATCATGATGAAAAGAATAATCAATGTTTAAGATACAAGCATATGTATCTATCAAGATCTCTCATCTTCGTAGATTTTTACAAATGCAAGACTACAGTTTTGTAGCCAAATGCTACCTTTACAGAGCCAGAACTACTTCAGGTCACAGCCTCACAGTATGTTACAAGAGGTCTATAGTGCAAAGCAAAGAGGGGACCTCTTGGGGACCTATTTGCTACCAGCCACAGTCTGATTCTGACATAGGCCCGCCAGGCAGGTACACACATTACTTCTGACTGAGAAGCCTGTTCTTTCCTCATTTCCAGTGACTTTCACAATTCTGGCAGAATTCTATTGCATGAAGATTTACTCATACCTTTGCATATATATCCCAAAGCAATAACCTAAAAATAAAAATCTATGAATATGAAGATACTCATTGTGATGTTCTTTATAATACTGAAAGCTACAAACAGCTTTAATGCCTGAAAATATAAAAATAGCTATGTAAATTATGACATTTAATTCTCTCCATGGATTATTATGCAACTATTAAAATTATAATTATAAGAATATATCACAGTTTAGAAATATTTTGACACAATGGAATAGAAATAAAGCAAAAATAAAGGATCCAAAATTATATTAACCTAACCATTTTAACTTTACAAAATAACTATTCAAATAATAAATAACCACAGGGGAGTCTAGATGTATGGGGATTTATTTTTTGGAAAGGATAGAATTCTTGAAATTATAATTACTGTTTTGTTTTCTTGTGATTATGGAGACTGAACCCAGGACTAAGTACACGTCCTAAGCAAATATTTTACCATGAAGCCACACCCAGGCCTAGGGTTTTATTATTTCCAATTGGTTTTGTTTTTATTTAGTAACCCAATTGTTCCATTAGATATTTAATACAGACACTTTAGATTAAAATATAGCATCTGTTGTATGTAAGTCATTTTATAAATATATGTGACCATGCACAGATGATGTGTAAAATGCCAATTTGGGGGCTGGAAATGCAACTCAGTGTTAAACCACCTACCATACCCCTGTGAAATTTCTAATGCAGAGAAGGTATTTTGACAGAGTGAAACATCTCAGAACTAAGGGGCATATAAAATTCACTTAAAACCTAGGATCAAGCCTAAAAAAATGTTACCACAAAACAAAGTACAAGACCTTATACAAATGACTGGGACTTAACAATTGAATACAATGTTTTAGTAGTAATTTATCCAAAAATATAAATAAATAAAAGATGGAAGAAACCAATTCCCGCTATTTATTTTTAATGGAACATAGAATAATGAGGTCATCAGAGTAGAGTCTGGTGACATCCGTGCTGCCCTATAGAAATAAGTCTATTCACAGCAAGGAGAAAAAGCAGTTCTGAGCCATGAAGGCCCCAGAGGGTACAGGGTAATTCAGTTATCATGGTCCAGCACCACTTTGTACAAAGCTTGCTAAATCATGCCAACCCCTACTGGCTGTAGTGCCACCGTCTAAGATTTCAAGATGAGAAATGTGCCCTTAAGATTGCTCAGCAAATAGAGTTTATAGAACGGAAGAAAGTCTTTTTCCAACTGTTTGTTTGCTGGGGGATTAATATCCACAATAAACACTATGTATGTGCACCAAGAAAACCAATAATTTAATCAATAAATAGGCAAATTAATTTAATACAGACTTAAAATGAAGTCCTACAGATAACCAATAAACACTTGACAAATAAAATACATCCAACATCTAATTATCAGGGAAATCCAATTTAAAACTCCACTGAAATTTGTCTCACCCCAGTTGGAACACCTTCCATCAACAAAATTAAAAAACCACAAATGTCATCGAGGGTGTCAAAGGGACCCTTATTAGTGCAGCCACATGGAAAATAATCATGGACGCCCCTAAAGCACAGCAAGGAGACCCAGCTAGGTTTCAGCTATACCACCCTTGGATACAAACCTAATGGCATCAAACAGAAAACAATGGAGCTAGCTGCGTATTCATGTTTACTGTGATGCTATTCAGAATAGGTGAATCATGTAAGCCAGCCTGGGATCCTGCCCACAACTAAATGGATAAAGAATGAAATCTTTTCTCTACTTCTTGTGCTACTGGAGAATGTCCAAAACGTTCTTGCCTATACCTGTGATTTTCTCCAGCAGTTTCAGCACATAGTGTTTTAAATTAAGCTCTTTGAGTTGGTTTTGTGCAGAGTAAGAGGTAAGAATCTAATTTCAATCATTTTCAGGTGGCCATCTAGTTTGGCCAGCACTGTTTATTATTTCTCATTTCTTTTCCCCCATATATTTTTTGTTATAAATTTATTCTTCTCTCTCATTAGTTTTCCCTCCCTCCTCTCCTCCAGGTCCTGACCACCACCTTCCCTCTCCTCCAGATCCACTCCTCCTCCATTTCCCTTCAGAAAAGAGCAGGCCTCCCAGGGATATCAACAGAACATGGCATTAACAAGTTCCAATATGACTAGGAAAATACCCTCTTATCAAGGCTTGTCTAGGACTAAGAGGAAAAGTGTCGCAAAAGCAGGCAAAAGTGTCAGAGACAGTCCCCACTCTCACAGTTAGGAGTCCCACAAGAAAAGCACGCTACTGTGAAGAGGACCTAGATCAAACCTATAGGACTCCCTAATCCTTGCTTCATTCTCTGTGAGTCCCTATGAGTATTGTTTAGTTGATTCTGTGGGCCGTGTTGTTGTGGTGTTCACAATACTTTCTCTCCTTCTGCATCCTTTCTTCTCCTAAACAACGGGATTCCCTGAGCTCCTCCTAACGTTTGGCTGTGGGTCTCTGCATCTATACTATCAGTTGTTGGATGAAGCCTCTCTGATGACAATCATGCTAGGCTCTAGTACAGCAGAATATCATTAGGAATCACTTCACTGTTTGTTTGTTTGTTTGTTTGTTTGTTTGTTTTGTCAGTCATGTTTGGTTCTATCCTAGATCTCTGGGCTATCCAGCCTCTGATTCTGGATGATCTGGGAAGTATCAGGTGTGGGCTCGCTCTCATGCTTAGGTCTCAAGTTGGACCAGTCATTGCTTGGCCACTCCCACAACTTCTGAAACATCATTACCCTCATACACTTTGCAGGCAGGAAAAATTACAGGTGGAAGGTTTTGTGACTAGATTGATGACCCAGTCCCACCAGTGTAAGCCTTGCCTTGTTGAGTCTCTGTATCCCCCATTGCTAGGGCACATGATATCCTTGTAGATACGATGGAGTTTCCATTGTACTAGGTTTCTAATTTCAGTGGGATCTTCCAGCTCTCTCTCCTTCCATCTTGTGCCCCTCCTACCTGATCTCTTTTGTTCCCATCACCACCTGCCCCCAGTAGACCCACAAAATCCATTTTCCCTTCCCAGGGATATCTGTGCTTTACCCCTTAAGCCATCCTTGTTATTTAGACTCTCTGGGTCTGTCGATTGTAGCATGATTGACCTTTACTTAACATCTAATGTCCACTTATAACTAAATACATACCATGGTTTTTTTCTTTCTTAACTCAATAAATATTATCTTTTTTAGTTCCATCCATTTGCCTGCAAATTTCATGATGTTTTTGTTTTTAATAGCTGGGTAATACATTATAGTGTAAATGAACCACATTTTCTTTATTCATTCCTCGGTAGAGGGACATCTAGGCCATTTCCAGTTTCTGGCTATTTCATGCCAAAAAGAGCATGTTTGAGCAGGTGTCCTTGTGGAAGAATGAAGCATCCTGTGGGTATATGCCCAAGAGTAGCGTATACCCACTTAGTCTTGAGGTATATTGATTCCCAATTTTCTGAGGAACCACCATACTGATTTCCAAAGTGGTTGTTTATGTTTGCACTCCCACCAGCAGTGGAGGATTGGGCCCCTTGCTCCACATACTTGCTAGCATAAGCTGTCATCTGTGTTTTTTTTTCCTCAACCATTCTGACAGGTGTAAAATGGAATCTCATTGCCCTTTTGATTTATATTTCTCTGATAGCCAAAGATGTTGAACCTTTCTTGAAGTGATTCTTGGCCATTTGAGATTCATCTATTGATAATTCTCTGTTTAGAGCTTCACCCCATTTGTAATTGGGTTATTTGGTTTGTGTAGGTCTCGTTTCTTGAGCTCTTTTTATTTTTAATATTAGCCCTCTGTCAGAGCTACAGTTGGTAAAGGTCTTTTCCCATTCTGTAGGCTGCCATTTTGTTCTGTTAGCAGTGCCTTTTGTCTCAGTTTCAGGAGGTCCCATTTCAATTTTTTTGTATCTTCTGAGACTTACTTTGTGACCAAGTATGTGGTCAATTTTGGAGAAAGTTCCTTGATGTACTGAGAAAGGGTATATTCTTTTTTGCTTGGGTAAAATGTTCTGTAGATGTCTGTTAGATTTATGTGTTTCATGACATTTGTTAGCTCCAGTATTTCTCTGTTTAGGTTTTTTTCTGGATGACCTGCCCATTAATGAGAGTCAGGTATTGAATTCTGCTACTTTATTAATGTGTGAGGTTCAATGTGTTATTTAAACTTTAGTAAAATGTTTATTTTACAAATGTAGGTGCCCCTGTGTTTGGAGCACAGGTGTTAAGAATTGAAATATCATCTTGGTAGATTTTTTCCTTTGATGAGTATGATAAAGCAGGTAATAAGATTCTGGGACACAATACAGGCTGATTGAGGTTTATTCAGGGAGAATTCACTTACACAAGAAACAGACGACACCACGGGTTTCCGCTCCAAGGAAGTCCTCAGATTTTCTCTGTCTCCGACCTAGAAGTAAGAGACCTAGACTCCATCAATCACAACACACCCATCCTCATGCCCCAATGAGTGTGGTCAGTACAACAGGTGTGAGCAGGGTGGATACCTCACTACAGTAGGAAGTATCCTTCCCCATCTCTTTTGATTAATTTTTGTTGGAATTCTATTTTGTTAGATATTAGAAAAGCTACACTCACTTGCTTCTTGGGTCCATTTGCTTGGAAAATGTTTTTCAATCCTTTGTCCTGATATAATGTGTATATTTTATGTTGAGATATGTTTCTTATATGTAGCAGAAGGATGAATTCTGTTTTTGCATTCATTCTGTTTACCTATGTCTTTTTATTAGAGAGTTGAGTCCATTGATATTCAAAGATGCTAATGATCAATGTTAATTCCTGTTGTTTTGTTGGTAGTGGTGGTGATGGTAGTATGTGTGTGTGTTCCTGTGTATGTGTGTGTTTCCTTTCTTTTGGCTTTGCTGGTGTGAGATCATTTCCTGTGTTTTCATGGATGTAGTTATCCTACTTAGGTTGGACTTTTCCTTTTATTACATTCTCTAGATGTAGTGGTTTGAAAGACAATAGCCCCCCCCCCAAAGAGTGGCACTGTTAGGACCTGTGGCCTTGTTGGAGTGGGTATGCTCTTGTTGGAGGAAGTGTGTCATTGTGGAGGCTGGCTTTGAGGTCCCATATATGCTCAAGTTATGCTCAATGAGACAGACCACTTCATGTTTAATGGGAAATGTCATTCTGTAAGTATGTTTCTCTTATTGGTTAATGAATAAAGCATTGTGGGGCTAGGCTTGCAGGAAAGTACATGAAACACCTTTGTCTTTGAGGCAAGATGTAGGACTTTCAGCTTCTTCTCTAGCAACATGTCTTTCTGCATGCCACAATGTTGCACCATGATGATAATGGACTAAATCTCTGAAAATGTAAGCCATCCTAGTTAAATGTTTTTTTTATTATTATAAGAGTTGTCATGGTCATGGTATCTCTTCACAGCAATAGAACCCCTAACTAAAAGAGTAGGGGTAGATTTATGAATAAATATTGCTTAAATTTGACTTTGTCATGTAATATCCTGTTTTCTCCTTCTATGGTGATTAAAAGTTTTGCTGGGTATAGTAGTCTGGGCTGGCATCAGTGTGCTGCTAGAGTCTGTACAACATCTATACTGGCCCTCTGGCTTATTAGTGTCTCTATTGAGAAGTCAGGTATAATTCTACTTGGTCTTTTTCTCTTGCAGCTTTTAATATTTTTTCTTTATTCTATATGTTTAGTGCTCTGATTATTATGTGTCGAGAAGACTTCCTTTTCTGGTCTAATTTATTTGGTGTTCTGTAAGCTTCTTGTATGTTGGTAGGCATGTCCTCCTTAGGTTAAGAAAATTTTCTTCTTCGATGATTTTGTTAAAAACATTTTCTGAGCCTTTGAGCTAGCATTCTCCTTCTATCTTATTATTCTTAGTTTTAGGGATTTTTGTTATTGTTGTTTTGCTTTTTGGTTTTTTGTTTGTTTGTTTGTTTGTTGTTTTATTTAGTTTGCTTGATTTTGTTTTTTGTTTTTTGTTTTTTCTCATACTGTCCCAGATCCTGGATGTTTTGTGTCAGGAAGTTTTTAGATTTAACTTTGACTTTTAGATTTTCTTTGACTTTTGTATCTATTTCTCCTATCATATCTCCAATGCCTAAGATTCTTTCTTCTATCTCTTGTACTCTATTGGTGCTTGTATTTATAGTTATTGTTGATTTACATAAATTTTTCATTTCCAGAATCCCCTAGGTTTGTGTTTTCTTTATTGTTTCTATTTCCATTTTCAGATCTTGAACAGTTTTATTCATTTCCTTCAATTGTTTATTTGTTTTTATCTTGGCTTTCTGGGCTTTCTTTAGGGAATTTATTCAATTCCTCCAACTTTTTTGTCTTTTCCTTGATTTCTTTAAGAGATTTATTCATTTCCACCTTAAAGACCTTCATCATCTCCACAAAGTTGATTTTGAAGACATTTTCTTGTGCTTCAACTGTGTTTGGATATTCAGGGCTTTCTACAGTAAGAGAGCTGGGCTCTGGTGATGATATGTTACCCTGCCTATTGTTGACTGTGTTCTTAACTTGCATCTAGTCATCTGGGTTTGAGATGATTATAGGTCTAGGTGCCAATTTCCAAGTTTGTCTTTGTTAGATGGATGTTTTTTCCTTGGTTTCTGTTGCCTCTCTGGTCTTCTGGATTTTGTGGGGCAGCATTCTGGCAGCTGGCAGGACCTCTAGTTCAGCAGGGAGTCTTGTTCTAAGTTGAGGGCTGGACTTCTGGTGGCTAGCATGGCCTTTGGTCCAGCAGGAAGTCTCTGAGGGACTTTGGGGGTGAGGCACAGTGTTGAAAAGGGGCATGGGGACTGGGACACTGATGTGGGAGGAGGCACCGGGAGAGTAGAAGAGGTTCATGAGTGGGTCACCTATCTGGAGTTATGACTGCCAGTGTGGACTCTGGTCTAGCAGGAAGCCTCTCCCTGAGTTTGCCTATCTGTTCTTCTGGCTGGTACAATCTGTTTTACTGGCTAGTGTAGCCTGAACCTGATATTCTGGCTATTGTGGCCTGCAGCTGTTTTGGCGTAGGTTGCCCTGAACCTCTTCTTCTAACTGGCATGGTTTACACTTGTTCTGAATGCTGTGGCCTGCACACGAGCAGCAAATACTTGCATGAGTAGGGGATGGGGGCACAGATGTGAGAGTGGGTGTTGGGCAGGATTGGGTGGTGGTAGTTTGGGGCTTCAGGATCAAAGCTGAGGGTGCATGGAAGAGTCCACCATAGAAGGGCCTCTTACCTATTCTTTTGACTAGCATGACCAGCTTCTGAGCAGTTTATTTCTACCCAAGGATAGGGGAGTACATGGGCACTGCAGTGGAGTTGGGCATTTTGTTGTATGTTTTTTAGACCTCTGTTAAAAATTAAGTATGTTTATTTTTCTTCTCTCTACTTTGTTCCACTGATCAGTATGTCTGTTTCATGCCAGTACCATTCTGTGGTATAATTTGAGATCAATTATTATAATGTCTTCAGCAGTACTTTTATTAGGCTTATTTTGAATGCTTGTGGTCTTTTCTATTTTCATATGAATTTTTGGATTATTTTGTTCTATGAAAGGTGTCATTGTAATTTTGATGGGGATTGAATTGAATTTACACAATACTTTTGGAAATACAGCCATTTTCACAATATTAATTCTGTTAACCTAGGATTGTGAAAGGATTTCTCTATCATCTAATAATTTTCTTTATTTAATTTTTACAGCATATTAATGTTTTCATTGAAGGTGTCTTTACTCCTTTAGTTAGATTTATTCCTGGGTACTTTCCTTGGAAATTACCTCAAAAATTGACAACTGGAACTACATAAAATTAAAATTTCTGCATAGCACCAGAACTGTCCAAATTTAACACACAAATAATAAAAATTTCTGTTAGCAAATGTGGTAATGAAATGAGCAGAGAATTCTCAACACAAATAGCCAATGGGCAATTTTTTAGTATTTAGCATCAGAGAAATGTAAATTAAACTATTTTGATGTGGCAATAAAATATTATGATAAAAATATCTCTTGCATTCTAATATACAGGACTTTTGTCAAACCTCAAATTCAGAGTTAATAATACACCCTGAGATCACATAATATTTAAGACTACTATCCTTCTATGTACTCAGCCTGTTTGTTTAGCTTTCCTTTTAGAGAACAATGTGACAACTTTACTTGCCTAGGATTTCCATGTAATCAATATTTATAAACTAAGATAATGTACAGCTCTAATTTTAAATTTTGTATCATTCATGCTCTAACCAAAGATTATATTTGTTTATGATGTGTTATGATAATCATTTGCTGAAAACAGAAAACATAGGATGAAAGGAACCTTACAAAGTGAATATCCACCATAAATACTGAACACACATACAGCTATTGTTTTATGTTGATAAACAATGTTTGTTTTCTGGGTCAGCTGGAGTCAGCTAGAATCAGTGACTATGTAAACTATGTTAACAGAGATTTTTTTTCTTCAACTATCCCTCATTCCTTCCCCATGTGATACTGTCTGTAATTTTTTCAATAATGGGAAATCAAAGTCCTTTGTTAAGGACAGAGGAACTCAGGGACAGGGATGGGGCAGATTCACAGGGTACCCTTCAATCAGACATGGATTCAGACTCAGCATCAGACAAGGATGAAGGAAGACAAGGAAGAGGCTTCCTCTTGGTTAAATGACACCAAAGAGAAGTGCTTTGATTTCTTTCCTTAATGTGACATTGAAGCATTATTGGTGACTCTAAGTTTATTATTGATGCATTAAAACATACATGTTTTAAGATTTACCCAAGAAAGAATAGCTGTCAACAACAAAATATACAAAAAGCTTGCAAAGGAAAAGTAATGTTTCACTGGGTATACAAATTACAGTCAAGGGCAGGCCCTATTCCCAATAGTAGATGGCTAAGTCAAAATGAACTCAGTGGTATTTTTAGATGGTGTTTTTTGTTTGTTTGTTTGTTTGTTTGCTTTGTTGTCTTGGGGGAATTGTCTCATAATGCTTTGGGAGGAATTTTTTTACCTTGCTTATATATCATGGTCTCAGATTTTGTATATTTATTATGTGTGTGTCTATCAGTCTGTCTCTGTCAGTGTGTGTCTGTGTGTATTTGTATGATGTGTGTGTGTGTGTGTGTGTGTGTGTGTGTGTGTGTGTGTGTGTTAGTCTGCATTTGTGTGTCTGTGTGGGATGTGTTTCTCCTACTTTTGCTTCATTTTTGTTTGTTTGTTTGTTCAGTAAGAACAGGTTTAAAAGTACTAAAAAAAAATCCAGTGTGGCATCATATGGTAAAATGGTACACACATATGCCTTGCCATTCAGAAAGTCCACTCCTGGCTAAGGAAACTCTAGAAATTCTCACTTGTATTTGTCAGGGATGTATGTAGAAATGTTCATAGATATCATAGTCTTATAAAAATATTCCAAGTCATAAACAACAATAAAATAAACAAACTGTAACAAATCCACACAATGAAAGGTACATACTGTGATGAACAGTTCACATGATAGAATTTTTATATTTATGCTGTGGGTTTCTGGGAAATGAATTAAGTCTATCTGCACACATCAATAAGAATAAATCACTCACAATAGTGAGTGAAGAAAATCAAACAATGGATACACATTGCATCTCTATTTTTGAAATTCAAAACATTGACTATAAATAGTAGATTACTGAGGGCTGCCTACTGTTCTGGTTAATTTACAAAAGAAAAAGCATGTGAGTGGACACACAAAATCCTAGACAATACCTACTCTGAAGGGTAGAGGATTGGAGGAGTTGGCTGGATATTTCTAAAGTAGCGGTGTATTGAAGTTAACTGTTGCAGTATTGTTATTTATGTTTTACACACACACACACACACACACACACACACACACACACACACACACACACGCACACACACTACTCCCAGTTTAAAAAATTTAAAAGGTAGACATTGATGTACCCAGTGTTGTTTTGAGTACTTTAGGAAAGGAAAGATTAAGATTATATATTTAGGGGAATTACTAAATTTCCAAGTTTATATATGGGAGCAAGAAAATATTTTTTTTAATCCCTTGCAAATCTGACAGTCTCAATATACCTTTTTTCTGGAAGATTATATTTCTTTGTTGTGTCGCCATCACCTGGTGAATCTCCTGAAGTTTTCCTGGCCTGTGAGAGTCTTGAGTCCTGGAAGCAACTTCTTCTTGAGTTGTTGCCAACATCCAGTAATAATGGTGTTCACTTTCATTTTGTTTTTGGTTGTGAGCTTAGCTGTTAAGGGCTGAGCCACCTCTCCAGCCCTGACTTTCATTTTTAACTATGTTTCTTTTTATCTAAAATAATATGTCAGCTGGAGCATATTTGTAATCACTGTATTTAAAAGTCTGAGGCAGGAACATTGAAAGGTGGTCTCTGGCCTATACTACCAAACAAAGTTCATGACCAGCCCAGGAACAATAGCTAAACTCTGTCTCAAAAATACAAAGCTATTAATAAAAAACAACAATAATAAATAAAACAATTATAGTAGAAATTGGCTCCTTGTCATGTGAGGAAGTACAGCATAACAAGGATTTATTTAGTAAAGAACTTCTTTTATATGTTTGTGTCTGTATCTAGGAAAGCTTTTATCACCATTTGAAAATAACTTCTGACTCCTGACCATCCACCACCCAGAGCCTGCCTTGGCACTCTTGGGCCTGCTGCTCTGGATGAGTATTTGAACAGAGCTTGGGTCCAATACCTCCACCAACTCCTTGGAACTTCCTGGGTCAGCTCTTTGCATACTGGACCCACCCCTCCATGCAAGACTATCTTGAGCCAGACCTCGACCGACCTGTTGGCCGCTCAGCCTGAGGTGAGTCTGGGACCAGCCCAGGCCAAATTCCCCCCACATCCTTTCCTGGGAACACCCTGAGATAGCTCCACATCTTGTTCCCCATAACTTCAGCCTCAGTGGTCCAGTCCTGGTACTTCAGACCATACACCACCCAGAGGATACCTTCCCTTCATCCTTGGCACTACTGGGCCAACTGCCAGGGGTGAGCATTTGGCCAGAGTGTGGGACCAAAACCCCTCCATCTCCTTGGAACTTCCTGGGTCAGCTCTGTACATACTGGACCTACCTCTTCACACAAGACCATCTGGAGCCTACCTTCATCTGACCTTTGGGCACCTTCCAATACCTTCTGCCTGGCTGTTTTAAGACCATCCTGAGCCTGCCTTCCTCACTGCTGTGGCCTCACTTGAGAGACTTCCAAGAGAGTTTGGATCATCCAGAGTTACATCAAACTCCCGACCCACCTACACCCACATGGAGAGCAGGGTACAGACAGAGAGAAAGAGAGAGAGAGAGAGAGAGAGAGAGAGAGAGAGAGAGAGAGAGAGAGAGAGAGAGACTCCACCTGTACAAGTGGAAGAAGCAATGGGAAGATATCAATACAAGAAAACACACAACAATAGAAAGACCAGTATGACATCACCAGAAACTAGATACTCTACACCAACTAGACCTGAATGCACCAAAGCAAATGAGGCAGAAGAGAACAACTTAAAAAATAACTTCATGAAAATGATAGAGGCCATAAAAGATAATATAAGAAAACCCCTTAAAGACAAGGAAGAAAAAACAAACAAAAAAAATTGAAAGAAATAGGAAAAGACAAAGCCCTCCCCAAAAAATGCAAGGAATGAAAAAGGCTCTTAAAGAAAGTAAGGAAAGAAAGAAAGCCAAGAAAAAACAATCAAACAGATGAAGGAAACAATTCTAACAGTTCAAGAATTTAAAATTAAAATAGAGACAATAAAGAAAACACAAACTGAAGGAATGCTGGAAATAGAAAAACTGGGTAAATGATCAGGAACAACAGATGCAAGCATAACCAACAGAATACAAAAGATCAAAGATAGAGTCTCAGGTGCTGAAGATAAACTAGAGGAAATAGATTCATCGACTAAAGAAAATCTGAAATCTAACAAATCCTTAACACAAAACAGGAAATGTGGGACACCATGAAAAGGCTAAAGCTAAGAACAATAGGCATAAAAGAAGGCAAAGAATCCCAGCTCAAAGGTGCAGAAAACATATTCAACAAAGTTATTGAAGAAAACCTTCCAATCTGAAGAAGGACATGCCCATGAATGTACAAGAAGCATACAGAACACCAAATAGACTAGACCGAAAAAAAAAAAAAAAAAGTTCCCTTGCCACATAATAATCAAAACACCTAACATACAGAATGAAGAAATACTAAGCACAACAAAGGAAAAGGGCCAGGTGAAATATAAAGGCACACCTACCAAATTACACCTGACTTCTCCATTGAAACTCTCAAGGTCACAAGGTCCTGGATAGATGTTCTACAAATACTAAGAGTACACAGCTGCCAGCTGTGTATATAGTATATAGTACAGGCTACTATACCCAGCAAAACTCTTAACCACTATGGATGGAGAAAACAAGATATCCACTGACAAAGCCAGATATTCACAATAAATATCCACAAATCTAGGCCTACAAAAAGTTCTGGAAGGAAAACTCCAAACCAAGGAAGCTAACTACGCTGACAAACACATAGGCAATAGATAATCCCACTTTACCAGACCCACAAGAAAAATCAGGACAAATATACTCACAATATCACTGCCAACAAAAAATGTGAAACAAACAAGAATTAACAATCAATGGTCCTTTCTTTCCCTCAATATTAATGGTCTTAAAAATCCTATAAAAAACCCACAGGATAACAGAATGAATACAAAGACAATCTATCCTTCTGCTGCATACAAGAGACACATCTAAGCTTAAAAGACAGACACTACCTCAGAGTAAAGAGGGTTGGGAAAATATCTTTCAATCAATAGAACCCAATAAGCAAGAAGGTATATTTATCCTAATATCTAACAAGTTAGACTTCAAACCAAAATCAATCAAAAGAGATGAAGAAGTACCTTTCAAATTCATCACAGGAGAAATTCATTAGTACAAAGTCTCAATTCTGAACATCTATTCCCCAAATACAAAGGCACCCACATTCGTAAAAGAAATGTTACTAAAACTCAAAGTTCATATTAAACCTAATGCACTCATAGTGGGAGACTTCAACACCACACTCTCACCACTAGAGAGGACCACAAGACAGAAACTTAACAAAGAAACAAAAGAAGTAAAAGAAGTTATATCCCTGTTGGGTTTAACAGACATCTATAGAACGTTCCATCCAAACACAAAAGAATATACCTTCTTCTCTGCTCCACGTGAAACCTTCTCTAAAATGGACCACATATTCGGCAACATAACAAACCTCAACAGATACTAAAAAAAATTGGAATATCCCCCTGTATCTGATCAGACCACCATGATTTAAAGTTGGAATTCAAAACAACAACACAAATTGCAGAAACCCTACAAAATCATCAAAACTGAAAAATGCACAAATGCACCATTCCTGGGTCAAGGAAGAATAAAGAAAGAAATTAAAGACTTCATAGAATTCAACAACAATGAAAACACAACAAACCCAAACTTATGGAAAATTTGAAAGCAGTGCTAAGAGGAAAGTTCATAAGTGCCCATATGAAGAAAACAGAGGCTAGTCACATTAGAGAATTAACAGCACCACTTTTGAAAGCCCTACAATGAGAAGCAAACTCACCTTGGAGGAGTAGACTCCAGGACATAATATGAGGGCTGAAATCAATAAAGTAGAAACTAGTAAAACAATAAAAAGAAACAATGAAACAAAGAGTTTGTTCTTCAAGAAAACCAACAAGATAGACAAACCTTTATCCAAACTAACTGAAAAGCAGAGAGAGAGAGAACATGCAAAACAACAAAATCGGAAATGCAAATGGGGACATAACAATGGACACTGAGGAAATCCAGACAATTTTCAGGTCATACTTTAACAACCTCCAGAAAATTTGAAAATTCAAAGGAAATGGACACATTTCTGGATAGGTAACACTTATGAAAATTAAATCAAGAACAGATAAGCAACTTAAACAGACCTATAATCCCTAATGAAATAGAAGTAGTCATCAAAAGCCTCCTAACCAAAAAAAAAGGCCAGGGCCAGATGGCTTCAGTGCAGAGTTATTCCAGAAATTCAAAGGAGAGGTAATACCAATACTCCTCAAATTGTGCCACACTATAGAAGCAGAAGGTTCATTACTAAATTTGGTTTATGATGCTACAATTACTTTGGTACCCAAACCACATAAAGACACAACTAAGAAAGAGAACTACAGAACAATATCCCTCAGGAACATTGATGCAAAAATACTCAATAAAATACTGGGAAATCTAATCCAAGAACACATCAGATAAATCATCCTCCATGACCAAGTAGGCTTCATCCCAGGAATGCAGGGATGTTTCAACATATGAAAATCTATCAATGTGATCCACCATTCAAACAAACTGAAACAGAAAAATAATATCATCTTTTCACTAGATGCTGAAAAGGTCTTTGACAAAATCTAACACCCTTTCATGATAAAGGTCTTGGACAGATCAGGGATAACAGGAACATACCTAAACATAATAAAAGCAATATACAGTAAGCCAATGGCCAACAATAAACTGAACGGAGAGAAGCTTAAGGTGACTCCTAAAATCAGGAACAAGAAAAGATTGTCCACTCTCTCAATATCTCTTCAATATTGTACTTGAAGTTCTAGCTAGTGGAATAAGACAACAAAAGGATATCAAGGGGATACAAATTGGAAAGAAAAAAGTCAAAGTTTCAGTTTTTGCAGATGACATGATAGTTTACATAAGTGACTCAAAAACTCTACCAGGGAACTCCTACAGCTGATAAACACCTTCAGAAAAGTGGCAAGATACAAGATTACCTCAAAAAATCAATATCCCTACTATATAGAGACAATTAAGGGGCTGAGAAAGTAATCAGAGAAACAATAACCACAAACAACATAAAGTATCTTGGGATAATGCTTACCAAACAAGTGAAAAACCTATATAATAAGAACTTTATGTCTTTAAAGAAAGAAATTAAAGAAGATACCAGAAAATGGAAAGATCTCCCATGCTCTTGAATAGGTGGGGTAAACACAGTAAAACTGGCAATCTTGCCAAAAGCAATCTACACATTCAAAGCAATGCCCATCAAAATCCCAGTACAATTATTCACTTACCTTGAAAGGATAATGCTCAACTTTATATGGAAAAACAAAAGATGCAGGAGAGCCAAAACAATCCTGTACAATAAAGGAACTTCAGGAGGCATCACCATCCCCAACTTCAAGCTCTATTATAGAGATATAGTCCTGAAAACAGCTTGGTACTGGAATAAAAATACACAGGTAAACCAATGGAATCGAATTGAAAATCCGGATATTAACCCACACACATATAAACACCTGATTTTTGACAACAAAGCTAAAATTATACAATGGTAGGAGGAAATCATCTTCAACAAATAGTGCTGGCATAACTTGATGATGGAGAGTAGAAGACTGCAGATAGATGCATATCTATATCTATCACCATGAAAAAACTTAAGTCTAAATGTATCAAAGACGTCAACATAAATCCAGCTGCACTGAACCTCTTAGAAGAGAAAGTGGGAGGTACCCTTGGAGGAATTGGTACAGGAGTCTGCTTCCTGAACATAACACCAAGGTGTTATGTTCAGATACTGAGTAGCAAATATACTGAGACTGTCAATTAATAAATGGGACCTCCTGAAACTGAGAAGCTTCTATAAGGCAAAGAACACAGTCAACAAGACCAAACAACAGCCCACAGACTGGGAAAGATCTTCACCACCCCCACATCTGACATAGGGCTGATCTCCAAAATATACAAGGAACTCAAGAAACTAGTCAACAACACACCAAATAACACTATTTAAAAAGTGGGATACAGAACTGAATACAGAATTCTCAATTGAGGTATCCAAAATGGCTAAAAGACACTTAAGACAGTGCTCAACATCCTTAGCCATCAGGGAAATGCAAATCAAAACAACTCTGAGATACCATCATTCTCCTGTCAGAATGGTTAAATCAGAAACACCAATGATAGCTTATCCTGGAGAGGATGTGGAGAAAGGGGAACCCTCCTCCACTGCTGGTGGGAGTGCAAACTTGTACAGCCATTTTGGAGATCAGTTCCTCAGGAAAATGGGAATCAGTCTACCACAGAACCCAGCAAATCTACTGTTAGGCATATACCCAAAAGATGCACATGCATGTAACAAAGACATCTGTAATAGCAAGAACCTGGAAGCCAACTAGATGCCCCTCAACTGAAGAATGGATAAAGAAGATGTAGTATATTTACAGAATGGAATACTAACTAGCAAGAAAAAAAAAACAATGGAATCTTGAAATTGGAAGGCAAATGGATGGAATTTGAAGAAACCATCCTGAGAGAGGTAACCCAATCACAAAAAATAGGAACATGGTATGTACTGACTCATATATGGAGATTGTAGGCATAGAGCAAAGGATCACTAGCCTACAATTCACATTGCCAGAGAAACTAGGATACAAAGAGTAACCTAAGAGAATCAAAAAAGGTCCCTCATAGAAAGGGAAAGGGACAAGATCTCCCGAGCATATTGGGATCAGGGGGGTGGGAAGAGTGGAGAGGGAGTTAGAAGAAAGAGGGGGGAGGAGAGGAGAACATGAGGGACAAAGAACATTAAGGGGAACAAATAGAAGATATTAAGAAAAGAGATACCATAATAGAGGGAGCCATTATACATTTGAAGAGAAAACTGACTCTAGAGAAATGTACAGAGACCTACAAGGATGACCCCAACCAACAATCTGAGCAAAAGTGGAGAGGTTACCTTATATGCCCTTCCCTGATAATGAGATTGATAACTAACTTATATGCCATCCTAGAGCCTTCATCTAGTAGCTGTTGGAAACAGAAACAGACACCCGCACCTAAACACTTAGCAGAACTCCTGGAATCCAGTTGCATAGAGGCAGGAGTGATAAGCAAAAGGATCAAGATCAGTCTACAAAAACCCACAGAGACAGCTGACATGAACCAGAAGAAGTTAATGGGCCCACAGATTGATAGCTGGGAAACCAGCACAGGACCAACCCAGACCCCCTGAACATGGGTTTCAGTTAGAAGGACTGGGAAGTCTATAGGATCTCTGCCTGTGGAACCAGGATATATCCCTGGTGCACAAAAGGACTTTGGGTGCACATTCCCCATGGATGAATACTCCCTTAACCTAGAGGTAGAAGGGAGGGCCTAGACCCTACTCCAAATGACCTGACAGATTTTGATGACCCTCCTGGAAGGCCTCACCCTCCCTGTGGAGTGGGTGGGGAATGAGATGGAAAGGAGTTCGTGGGGCATGGAAGGATGGGAGGGAAAGGGACCTGGGATCAATATGTAAAATAAGAAAAAATTATAAAAAAGAGAAATAACTTCCATGTAGAAGAGGGACACCTTTGTTTGTTTTCTCTTTCTGTTGAAATCCTGAGAACATAGATGCTTTTCCATAAGTTATGACCTTGGCTGAGTTCACATACAGCATTGATGTGACTGGGTCATGAACTCGTAAATACTTTATAGATTTAAATGTTAGAATTTTCAAGTTCTGGTTTATCTAAAATCACATCAGGAGTTCTGAAAGCCATAATTTGAAAAACTTTATAAGTCAAGATTAATCTTTCTGTCACATTGAAAAGCTATGGTAAATAAAGACCAAAATACCGAATAGTTTTTCTCCCCTCTTAGTTGATATTAAAAGACATTACTGCTTTCCCTCAGGATTATTTTAGTGTCTTAATTACAGTAAATTAGAATAATTAGAGAGAAATTATATGAGTCCTACAATTCCCCAAAGCCTTTATCCTTCCTTTTAGTCAGATAATGAATGTTAATATAAATAATTGATGCATTCTGAGTGCCTCCATGTCTTCACACCTTACATTTTTCTTTTTTAATTTTGCTCCAGATAGAAGGTGAATCATGTCAGGAATTACTTTTTTCCTCCAAAGAGTGTTAATTAAGCTTTGGTTGAACCTTACTGAAAATAAAACAAAGTAACTCCACATTGACATAAAGGCACCTGAATTTCTTTTTGCTTTACCTCAATAGACTCCAATTAAGTAAAAAGTCTCTTCAGCAAATGTAGCCAAAGAGTTTTGTACCTGTTTGTTTTTATGAGCATATGTCTAAATGCTGAACAATTTTACAAAGTGTTCTTGGTTACTCTTTACACAGGAGGGTACAGCCAGACAAAAATCATTGAAGACCATGTTCAAACAGGTAAAATATTAATGAAGGCTGAATATTCAATATTTAATGTCAACTAACATATGAAAGTAAATACTGTTCACAGGATCTATACCAGAAACTGGTATTCTAGTGGAGTTGTACTAGCTTCCCTATTAAAAATCTTATTTTAAAAGACTACAGGCAGGATGCAACTTAAAGGAAGATGTTACAGTAAGACATGGCCATGGGATATGGGACCACTCTTGTCTGAGACGCCATAGGAGACCTCAGAAAGGATGTAATGATTCAATAATGGGCCAGCAGACACATGGGCCAGCACAGTAGTGAAGTCTTTCTGATAAAAGTAACACTTTGTGAAACCATTTTATCTGGCACAGAGAATGGAGTACAGATACCGTGGTACATTCATGGGGTGATTCCATTATGTGCCTCTGTAGAAGCCAAGTCATACCTCTGAAAGGAAAATATTCATTCTCAGAAACACACATGAAACTGAATCCTTGTACCTAGCATTGTTGTGTACCTAGTGTTTGGAGTCAGCTGCTCTTCTATGTGGCCACTTAAACATGAATAGTATCCTCATCTTGTCCCCATGTGCAGACCTCATAGTAGCAAGCTAAGTGTTCTAATGCTCTTTTACTAATGTGTTGTCACTGCTGATGGAAAATTTGTCACTCTAAGATAAGATGGAAAACAACATGAACAAAATATCCATAACTATGCAGTTGACAGAAAACTAAATTAATCAATGATGCAAAGAACCCAGCTCAAAGTGAATTCAGCAAATATGTCTTTGAATGATTGATGTTTCCTTTCATCATCCTTCTTCACACTCACTCTGGTATATTCAAAGTACCAGTAGTGTTTTGCATGAGATCACAACCCCTTGTCCTCAGATATAGTCAGACACAGGGAAGGCATTGAGCAAGCAACCAGCCCTCTGTGCCATCCCTGCTTCTCCTCAAATCCTATTGAGCAAAGGTTATGGGTTTGTGGGTTGTGTGGGTTGTGGATTGTGACCTCTGTGGGTTGTGGCCCTCTGATGTTGCATAGCAGATATATACATTATTATTCATAACAGTAGCAAAATTACAATTATGAAGTAGCAACAAAATAATTCTGTGGTTGTGGATCACAACAGCATGAGGAGCTGTATTAAGGTGATGCAGCATTAAGAAAGTTGGAACCACTGACTGAGAGCATCAAATATTCATGCTAATGGCAAGCAAGTCACCAAATACTACCTTCTTTGCCAAAGAGTCAACATTTCCCCTCTAGTATCAGGAAAGAAAAATGCAAGACTATACACTAAGTAACTCAGTCCCTTCTTTTAGCTGTAATTTCATGTTTGAAATGGACTCTAATATGTCATTGAAACATGAACACTTTTGAGAGTTAATGGAAATTCTATCTATAACCATTGTAGGGCAACAGTGAGAAAGTAATATAGATGAACATACCAGTTACAGCATACATCAAAGATATAAAACAAAATGATTGTAATATATATCGCACACAAATTAGGTGTGGGTAAATGTGGAGATGTGAAATTTTTCCCTTTTAAATAGTTTTAATGCTGAGTTTGGGTAACATGTGAGAATTGGAAGCACATTGTATTTCACACATTAGAATTTTGATACATGAAAGAGATAATGTATTACAAACAATTTCTTCTTTTAGTGTGATTTAAACCAACCCTCTGGGATCACAGCCAGTAAAGATTCAGAGGGTTATTGACAAGTTCAGTGGCACTTCAGGGATAGCACTGAATTCAAGTCCAATCACCACATAGTACGAAATGTTCCTGTATCCCTTTTTAACATTCTTTTTATTTATTCTTTGTGTCTTTCACATCATGCCTCCTGTTCTCACCCATCTCCCTCCCACTTCCAAATAAAACAAAACAAAACTTAAGAGAATAAATGTGGGAAAGGGAGAATACTGTCATGGAAGCTGCAATGTGATACAGCGAGTCATACAGTAAACTTCTTTAACCACAGATTTTTACATGCAGACCTGCATCCCAAGGAATCATTGGTCTGGTTGGAGGCCGCTGATGTCTGCTATGCTATCAGCAATGGACCATCACTGGAACTCTTCTTGGACATCCCCTTGCTGTTTTTCCTTCATAAGAGTACTTATTAAAAGAATGCTCACGGTAGACTTATCTATGGCACATTTCTTTCTATAGCATGGAGAATTAATTGGTTTCTATATTAGTAATTATAGGATTAAATGATAATTGCTTCGTATAAGAATTGTTAAATGGGTAACAGTCAGAATCCAGCTTTTTTTAAATTTTTTATTAATAATATAATTTAAAATTTTTACATGTCTATCCCAGCTTCCTCTCCCTCCCTCCCACCCTTCCTCTCTCTTACCCTCTTTCCCCTGGGACATGCACCCTGGCCACCCTCCCCTCCCATCCCCTCACTCCCATTATACTTGTAGGGCTATGCTATCCAGGTTGGGTCATGTAAATCTGTCAAGTCATTTGAAATAGGGACTAGGACTTCTCTTCTGTCTCTAGGTTAATGGGGTATCCCTCCATGGGGGATGTGTCTGCAAGGTCCTTTTGTGCACCAGGAATAGATCCTGTTTCTAATGTCTGAGGTCCCCAGACTGCTCAGTCCTTCTAGCTGCGACCCATATTCAGGGGGTCTGACTCAGTCCAATGCTGGAGAATCCAGCTTCTTTAGGTATGCACAATAATGGCTAATTATGCAATACTCTGTGATGGGGATCATGATGGATACAGTATAAGAACTCTGGGAATGTATTTGTGGAATGTGTAACCCAACCTCATATCATTCATGAATCAGATTTAGCTACAGTAGATGGAGTTAATGAAAATGACCAATAGAACTGAAGGGGAAGTGTATCTGCCTTCATTAAGGTTATGGATGCCATGTTATTCTTGGTGGGGAGAAAGTCACCGATTCTGAATGATGCTCAGATAAAGTGGTGCCCCATATGTGGAAGAGAAAGACTCATTCCTACCCAACACCTTTGTCCAGATGCCTCATATGTCACCTTTTGTGAGACAATCACCTTCAGTAAGACAATCCTGTTTTATATATCTCTGAAACTTCAGGACAAAGGTGATACATTTTAATGGAAATACACAAACACCATCTATGCATTAAGTAAATTAGAAATAGGTATAATTAAGACATCAATCCAAAGCAAATTAGAAAGCATCTGGAAAGGAACTGACTGACTTAATTGGCAATGTTCAGCATGCACTAATGAAAACAGAGGTTGGGCCTAAAAAAGTCTTATTATATATGATCAGAGAAAGTGTTTACATTCTAAAAAGTGTGTCTTCTGTAAAGCATCATTTTTAAGAAACAATGTTTTCCCTGTATGTTAATACAGGAATCTTAATTTGTATCTTATAAGCATTTAATTTATAAATAAGTATCATATTTCAATATAGATCACACTGCATTTGCCATTGCCTTGCACAAGCATTCATGGTGGATTTCTAAAGCTAAAAAGGCACGATTAAATGTCACAAAGACACTTGGCATGGAGTAGACCCAAATAGACCAGCATCAGTTGCCCTATCACAATTTTCTTCTCTCTAACAGGAAAAACTTAAATACTTACCTTTCTTTTCCTTCTAGAGTAAAATAATCAATAAAGACAGAAGGGAATTTTCGGTGAATTAATTGAAATTGAAACCTAAAAGAATTGATAATATAATATTAGTGATTTTACTGTTTTACATTTTTTATCAACCCATCAGCTTATTTCGAAAACATCTATTGAACACTAGCTACATGCAGAGCCTTGTCTCAGAGATTATAAATAAAGTCAAATTCAAAATAATTTTACTCCTTTGCCTCATGTAGTTCACAATAGAAAAGAATATATAGATTTGGAAATACTAGATGTGGGAGTGCAAATACTGTATGCTATCATGGGAAAGGCAGGGGCTTGGGGAGATGTGACTCATGCTAGGAAATGAGAGGAGGATGCAAGGCACTAGGTTTAAAGGAGCTCCCTGGCCAGGAGGCAGCATGTCACTCTCAGGTCAAAATGGCAGGCAGACCTGCTGTTGCAGCATCAAACAAGTGGCGGGAAGGTTTTCAATAATGGTATTATAATGCTGCAGGATTCAACAAGCTCGGTTTAATGAGAAATGGTACAATATATGAGCCATAAGAAGGCTTCCTGCGAATCTTCATAATGACAGAATGTTTAGAATTAAGAGAGCCCTGGACCTGAGCATGAAGCACCAGATCTTGCCTAAGGAGCAGTGGACAAAATATGAGGAAGACAAATTCTACCTTGAACCCTATCTGAAAGAAGTTATTCGGGAAAGGAAAGAGAAAGAAGAATGGGCCAAGAAGTGATCTTGTAGTTGAGATCTGTGGATGTGCCTGGTCTCAGCATATTTTAAGAAGTTGCTTCAATCTGAATCATGATTTAAGAGTTATTTGCTCTGTAGATGCCTCACTTTAAATAAATGTCTATTGTAACCATAAAAAAAGAAAGGAAGGAAGGAAGGGAGAGAGAGAGAGAGAGAGAGAGAGAGAGAGAGAGAGAGAGAGAGACTCCCTGAGGCGAGGAAGAAGAGTAAGTGAGAAACTGGGAGCAGAGCAGGTCATGTGGCTGGAGCTGCATGAGATAGCAGAGCACCACGAGATGAGGCTGCATAGCTGGGCAGGCTGAGGAACCACTCAAGCCTGAACTGTCTTTCTTTTCCATGCAGTGGGGCTTCCTTCAGAGTATGCACCAAAGGATGTCTATGATAAGGAAAAGGTCAAAGTATAAAGGGACTGAATTCAGGAGACTTGGCCAAGAATCCTCACAAAATGAGTTGCCAGGAGGGTGTCTATGCAGACGGTGAGGATAGAGAGAGCTGGTATGAGGGGACATAAGACAAGTGTTCAGGCAATATGACCTTTAGTTTTCATACTGCAAAAAAATGAGATAACCAAACTTGCATTATAGCTCATCATAATTACAAATCACCAAAAAAATTTTATTACTTGAGTGTGTGTGTGTGTGTGTGTGTGTGTGTGTGTGTGTGTGTGTAATGTGTAAGCATGAGGATAACTAGAGGGAATAGCTTCTCTCCTTCCACCCTGGGGGCCCCAAGGACCAGACTAGAGTCACGCATTAGAAGCAAGACTCTTTACTAACTGGACTATCTTTAGGACTAACCTCCTAAAGATATAAACTACAAAATGTATTCAAATACAATTATTTTAAATTATTTGTATATGTACCTTTAAAGAACCCTTAAAGAAATAAAAATTATGCCTGATTTTTAGAACAATTTGAGCTTAAACATTTTGGTGACTACTATTGGTAAAATAGCTAACATCATGCAGTTTTAATTTACTATCACTGAAGACTCATCGCTACTGCCATGGAAAACACCTTTAGGTGTTAAGGGAACCAGGGGCCTTCACCCTGAAATCAAGCATTTCACCACAGACCTGTGTAGGTGCAACCCAGATCAGCACCTTACACTCCCAGGAAATGCTTTTGACATAACATACATTTCTTACAGTATGTAAAGGGGAAATATTTTGGTATATTCCTATTCAAAAACTATTTTTAACATGAATACAAGCATTCCATCTTTCAAATATGATTTAACAAAATAAATGTGTCCTTTATACTTAAAACTGAAAAAGAAACACAAATAATTCTGCCTTCATTTTGGAACGTATTTTGCAGATACCTGAATCTATAATATATCCGTAATCATGTCTGACCTTTTACTATTTCAAAGGTCACGATGTGAAAATTGTTTCCTGAAGGTGATCAAGCACTCTCTCCTGATTGACACTGTGCATGAGTGTTTAATCTTCAGATTTTAATGGCAATTGGTATAAATATTTTAATCTAATTTATTGTACACTTTCAAAATAATTTTATGTATTTTATTAAAGGTAAAAGTAGAGGAATATAATATTTCTGTTTTGAAGCTTCAGTTTAAACTTGACATTTCTTCAGAGATTATTAAAGGAAAATTATACTATCCGGTAATGTAGGACCTAATGAGGTTTTTTTTTCTTCATTAAAATTGATTTTTTTCATACAATAAATTCTGATTATGGCTTCCCCTCCCACAACTCCCCCCAAATCTTCCCAACCTTCCCACCCCCTCTCTCTCTGTCTCTCTAAATAATAATGATAATACACAACAACAAACCAGAATAAGACAAAATAAGCAAACAGAATAAAGAGAACCAGAGGGACAAATCAAGTAACACATATAGACACAGAGATACCCATGTTTGTACACAGAAATTCCAAAATATTATGAGACAAAGAACCTCCAAAAATGCCACTGAATTTGTTTTGTACTGGCTAAGAACTGCTGGGCATACATCCTGGACTCAATGATGGTTTGTATACCCAGTAAGGCATCATTGGGGGAAATTAATGTTGTATTTACTAGTGCTCATCAGTTGGATAGAGCTCCTGGAAGAGTAAAGTGTGCTTGCGTTCACTTCCTCTCTCAGTGTTGCAGCCCCATCTCACCCAGACTGGTGCAGACTCTGCAAGCTGCCACAGTTTCAATGAATTCAAATGTTCATCTGCCCTGCTTTGCTCCAAAAACCTATTCCCTTTGTGTCCTCCATCCCTCTGTCTCTTGCAATCATTTGCCTGCTCTTTTGCAGGGTTCCCTGAGCCTTTGGGGAGAGAGTTGATGAAGAGATACCATTTAGGATTGAGTGTTCTGAGGTCTGACTCTGCACATTACCTGTTCTCTGTATTTGTTCCTGTCTATTGTAGAAGGAAGCTTCTCTGACAATAGCTGAGCAAGACTCTGATCTATGAGTGTAACAGAATGTCTTTAGAAGCCGTTTTATTGATACATTCCTTTGGCAGAATAGTAATATTTTGCTTGTTCCCCTGTGTTACTGGCCTATCAAGTCTCAGGCTTTTAACCACCCAAGCAGTATCAGGTATGGGTTCCATCTCATGAAGTTTGGCTTAAATACAATTAACTATTAGTTGGTTACTCACATAAACTTTGTGACATTATTGTACCATTGAATCCTGCAGACAGGTCACCACTTTAGAATGAAGGAGTTGTAACTGAGTCTGTGTTTAACTCTTTCCAGTACCACGAATCCTAATCAGTAGAAGTGAAGGCTCTATGTAGTCACCAATTCAATTTCTCTGTGTTCAATGAGTTCTGTAGGTGCTGTATTCAGCAAAAGGGACTTACCATTAGTTTGGGGAGAGCAATGGTTTTGGTAAGACTCTGTTTGGGGCTTCCCATGAGGCCCTTTGGCCAAGAACTTGATTAAATGTAACCCATTCTAGGAACCAGAAGATTCATCTGATGATAAGAGATGTCTCCCCTGTGATTTATCAATCCCCTTCAGAGCACACATGCATATATTTTAGGGAAATTCTACTGGGTTAAGTTTCCATGCAAACTCTCAAATGGCCCCAAGTTTTACCTATCATTCCTCAAATTCCCTTCTTCATCCCCCTCTTTCCTTCCCTTCCCTGTTTGATCCTCTCATTCCAGTCCTTCTCCTCCCATCCATCCAAAGCTATCTATTTTATTTCCCCTTCCTAGAGAGATCCAACCCTGCCTACAGTGACTTAATCTATACCTAACCTCTATGGTCATGTGTGTCATAGCCTGCTTATTAAATGTTTAACAGATAATATCCACATTTAAGCAAACATGTACCATATTTGTCATTTTTGTTATTTGAGTTCACTCTGGATGATTGTGTTCTAGCTCCACCCATTTATTTTTGAATTTCATTACTTCATTTTTAAGAGCTAAGTAATATTCTATTTTTTATCCATTCATTCATTGGCAGAGTCTTTTTCCAATTTCTGGATAATGTGAATAGAGCAACAATGGACATGTGTAAACAAATTTCTGTATAGAAGAAATATAGAGTCCTTTGTGTGTATGGCCAAGAGTTGTGTGGCTGAATCTTGGTAGTAGATTCCCATCTTCCTGAGGAACTGCTACACTGATTTCCATAATACCTGTACAAGTTTGCACTCCTACCATCAGTGGATGAGTGATTCCCTTACACCACATCTTCAGGAGCATGAGCAGTCACTTAGTTTATTCATCTTATCTATTTTATCAGTATAAGATGAAATCTCAAATTAGTTTTGATTTGCATTTCCCTGGTGGCTAAGGATGTTGAACATATCTGTAAGAGCTTCTCAGCTATTTGAGTTTCCTCTATTTAATAATTAATTCTTTGTTGAGATCTAAACCCCATTTTTAAATTGGATTATTTTATTAATATCTAGTTTGTATATAAATTTTTATATTGTCTTCCTAGCAGGTGTGTAGTTGATGAAAATATTTTCCCATTCTGTAGTCTACTGTTTTGTCAGAATGATGGTGTACTTTGCCATATAGAAGCTTTTCAGGTTCATAATTTCCCATTTATTGTTAATCTTAGAGCATGTGCTAACAGTTTTAAAGTTCAGAAAGTCTTTTCCAGAAACAATGAGTTTCAGGCTATTTCCCACTTTCTCTTTTATCACATTCCATGGATCTGGTTTTGCATTGAGGTACTGATCCATTTGGAATAAAGTTTTGTGCAGAGTGGTAAGTATGGATCTATTTGCACTCTTCTACATTCAGCCATCCAGTTTGACCACGAAGATGCTATCTTTTTCCATGGTATATTTGTGGCTTTTATCATAAATTATGTGTGTATAAATGCATCAACTTATTTCTGAGTCTTCAATCATTCATTGATCAACATGTCTGTGTTTTACCAATACCATGCTATCCTATACCTGTATAGTGCAATTTGAGGTCAGTGATGGTGACACCTCCAGCAGTTCTTTTTATTATTCAGGATTGTTTTAGCTATCCTTGATTATTTGTATTTAAATATGAAGCTGAAATTTATCCTTCAAGATGTTTGAAGAATTGTATTAGAATTTTGAAGGACATTGTATTGAATCTGCAGCTTATTTTTTGGTAAGATGATCATATTTACTGGTATCCTACCATCCATGAACATGGGAGAACTTTCCATCTCCTGCTATCCTTGATGTTAATGTGTTTCTTGGATATAGAAGAAGGATGGATACTGTTTTCAGATAAATTCTGCTAGTATGTGTGTTTTTACTGTGATAGTGAAACCATTGATGTTTAGAGATATTAGTGAACAGTATGTGTAGATTGCTGTTGTTTTGTTGTTATGAGGTGTGGGTGTGTGTGTGTGTGTGTGTGTGTTGTGTTGTGTTGTGTTGTATTCCACCTCTTTGTATTTGCTGGTATGAGATTATTTATTCTTTGTGTTTTCTTGGATGTGGTTAATATATTTAGGTTTTTCTTTTAACACCTTCTGTAGGAATGGATTTATAGATAAATGCTGCTTAAATTTGGCTTTATCATGGAATGCCTTACTTTCTCTGTCCATTGTTATTGAAATTTCTGCTGGGTATATTAGTTTGGGCTGGCATTTGTGGCTTCTTAGAGTCTGTATGACATCTGTCCAGGTCCTTCTGGCTTTTAGAGTCTTCATTGAAACGTTAGGTGTAATTCTAATAAATCTACCTTTATATGTTACTTATTCTTTTCCCTTCTAACTTGAATTTCTTTCTTGTTCTGTACATTTGATGTTTTAATTATTATATGTCAAGGACACTTCCTTTTCTGGTCCAGTGTATTTAGTGTTCTATATGTCTCTTGTACTTGGATAGGCACTTTCTACTTTAGGGTAGGAAATTTTTTTTATGATTTTCTTTTGAAAATATTTCCTGTGCCTTTGACCTGATTTCCTATCCATTCTGTATTCCTGTTTATTGTGGAGTATTAGTTGAAGAAGTGTTATATTTGTTTATACTATGGAACATTTGTTTCAATGATGCAAAGATGTGCACATTCTTTTATGTTGCATTTAATTCTGTGAAGCTGTGTTACTTTGTCCAAAACAGCAAATATCTAGGCAGGAGAGGGATAGGCAGGGCTTCCAGGCAAAGAAAATAAACAGGAGGCTAAAAAAGAGAGGTAGGGAGTTGAGAAAAGGAGAGGAAGATCTCAGGAGCCAGTGGCCTAGCCACACAGCCAGACATGGAATAAAATGGAAAGAAAACATATACAGAAATAAAGAAAGGTAAAATCCCAGCAGCAAAAAGTAAATGGAATAATTTAAGGAAGGCTGGCTAGAAGGTATAATAAGTCTCCATGTATTTATTTGGAATTAGGTGATATTTCCCCCAAACAGAGAAAAGTATAAAAACAATTATACCTGTTATTCTTAGAGTTGATCTTTTCACAATGCCCCTGATTTCCTGAATATTTGGGGAGGTTGTTTTGGGTTTTTGCTAGGAGATTTTTTAGACTTAATTTTTTCTTTTCCAACAGTATCCATTTCTTCTGTCTCATCTTACCAGGAATAGCAAGAGATGCCCTAAAGGATCTTCTGTACTCCAGACATACGCTTCTTCATCTCCATTGTGAAGAAGCAATCCAATTTATACATGGTTGTCTGGATCAATTGTTTCTTGTAATACTGTTATTCCTTTCTTAACCTGAAGAATCAAGGTATCAGAAGGTCAAAATGGCCAAAGAGAAGTGTTCCAGTTAAATCGGATATTGGTTTTCAGTCCTGCTAGAAGTCTCATAGCCCTTGAAATCAAGACTCCAGGCCAGAAGAACATAAAATCACCTCATCATAAGAAAGAATACTAATTGTGGGTCACCAAGAGTGATAGTGAGTGGCGCCACTCCCATTCTTGCTCTTGATTCCTGGATCCATGAGTCCTGGAAATAAATAAAACAATGTCTATATTTCTTGCTGATGCCTACTATATGGGACCTTTAAAAGGACCCTGTCCAGCCCTTCAAGCTATTGTCACCTGGTTAATATTATAATGGCATCTTTCAAAACCATTTTACTGTTCTGTTAACCCAGCTACTTCAGTACATTGGAAGACCAGGGGATTCCTTGAGCATGAACCCACTGCTTACTTCTTTGACTGTGAATTTATTGAATAGAAGTTATTGGCTCTGTGTAATACTGTGATGGTGCATAAAACATTCTGTAAGTCCATGGGTGATAATTTTAGAATTGCATGCAAAATAAGCAAGTCTGCATAATTAGTATCTACTCCAGTAATAACAAGGAGAAGTCCTTTCTGAGATGAAAGTACTCCAATGTAGTCAACATGCCACCAAATTGCTAGTTGGCCACTCCATTAATGGTATCATATCTGCGGAAATTGTTGGTCTCTATTGCTGACAGATTCTACATTCAACAGAAGCCACAGACAGGTCAGCCATGGTATTTGGGACTATGCATAACCTCTATTTCTGCCACTGTAGCTACTTTGCTCATGAGCCCTTTGGACCATCACAGAGATATCCAAAGAAAGAGGTTGACTACTATACACATACAGTTTTATCCTGTCTACTTGATTACATGGGACACAAGTATCTTCATATCTTTTGCCCTGTCTGAGTTAGGGTTTCTACTACTGTGATAAAACATTGTGACCAAAAGCACAAAAAAATGAGAAAGGGTTGATTTCAGTTTACACTTCCACATCACACCCCATCACTGAGGAGAGTCAGGAGAGGAACTTAAACAGAGCAGGAACTTGGAGACACAAGCTGATGAAGAGAACCTGGAGGAGTATTATTTAGTAGTTTGTCACTTGTGGCTTGCTCAGCCTGCTTCCTTACAGCACCCAGAACCACCAGAGTAGGGTGGCACTGCCCACTGTGATCTGGACCTTTCCACATCTATCAAGAAACATTGCACAGGCCTATTCACAGGAAAATCTAATGGGGGTATTTACTCAGTTGAGACTCTCTCTTCCAAAATGACTCCAGGTTGTGTCAAGTTGACAAAAACCAACCCTCGTGAACTCATTTAGAAAGACATCCAAATATCCTTTCCCAAAATGCCTTTTTCATCTCTTTTCCAATCATATGCCTTCTAACTCCACAAACATCAAACCAATCCACTGGCTGTAGTTCCTGAATCAGTATAGAATCACACATCAGGCCATTTTTCCTTCCAGGTAAAGTTAACATTTGTATATGTCCAAATTTCTGCCCTCTACAAAGATTTTGAGTCATTGTGATTCTTTAAGGTTGTCCCAAAAAGGAGATTCTCAGTTGTTTGCTATATTTTGGTATGTATAGGAAATATAGAACCATGTGCAAACCAGGTCCTAGTCTTTTCATTCCCAGTCAACCATAGAGCACACCCTGTGAGACCACAGGTGCAAGCATGGTTACAGAGGCATTGTAACTGAAATAAGAACCATAGACAGTTTAGCCACTCCTTTATGTAGCTTAGTTGTACCCTCAGGACCTGCTTAGGTCAGATCATCTATTGCCATCTCTATTTGATAATGGATTGCTACTGTATACATCCAATTTTATGGCTTGGTGGGCCAGATTACAACCAGCTCATGACAGACAGCTCAAGGTGCATTGCATCTTGGTAGCTCATAACCAATGCCCAATATTGAGACAAAAACTCTCTCTCAAAGGGAAAGTAGTTATCTGCTGGGCCTCTACTGTAATTCACCTATGAGAACCTGCCAAAGGCTCTGAACAAGTCCCTGCCTGCAACTGACATTGCATCTCAAATACTATTGGACCTAATAGATCATGTGACCCAAGGGGCAAATCAACTCCAATGTGATGCACCAATATGATACTTTGTAAGAGACAAGGTGATCAAAATACTTGAAAATATGGTCAGAGAATTTGTACACCCTTGAGAAACTTGTCAGCTGGAAGTTGTTATGAACAGGAATTGAGAATAAAAAAAATTGGAGAGATCAGTAGTTGTATGCCAGGTGGCAGAAGATACGTTAATGTGCTCATGCTAGGAAACCACATGTGGTATAGCAGATGGAATTAGAATCACTATCTTAGTGGGTTTATAATAATCAACTATCATTCTTCATGATCTATCCATCTTCTACATAAGCCAAACAAAAGAGTTAAAGGGAGATGTGAAAATCATTATCACTGCATCTTTCAGGCCCTGAAGGAGTACAATACTCTTAGTTCATTATTTTTTCCTGAAAGAGGTAGTGCTAATTTGGCCTTACCAACCATAATAGTCATCACTCCACATATGAGGAAAACAAGTCTCTTATTCCAGAGCCCATCAAGTTGACTATCAAGATTAACCATCACAAATGCCTAACTTATTAGGCCAAATGAAAAAAGTATGTCATTTTATTTGATGACACAGTCAATTTTCCAAAGTAGTTTTACAATTTTCAACAGACAATCTAAGAGGTCAAATGGTTTCACATCCTAAACAACTCTTAACAACGCTAATTTCCCAGAAAAGGATTGGGGGGAGGGGATTCTGTATGGGCTGGTCCCAGACTTACCTCAGGCAGAAGGCAAGTGAAGGGGCTCAAAGGTTAGGTGAGGGCCTGCTCCAGATGGGAGGTGGAGGGGGTGGGTCCAGTATGCACAGACCCAAGAAGTTCCATGGAGAAGGTGGGGGGTGTTGGACCTGAGCTCTGGCCAAACACTCACCCGGAACAGTGAACCCAGTAGGGCTAAAGATGAGGGAAAGGCAGGCTCTGGGTGGTGGATCGTCCAGAGTACCAGGACTGGACCACTCAGGCCCAAGGCATGGGGAGGTCAAGATGCAGAGCTGACCCAGGAGTTTCCTAGAAAGGATGTAGGAGGGATTCAGCCTGGGTTGGTCCAAGACTCACCTCAGGCAGAAGACAGGTGAAGGGGACCAAAGTTCAGGTGAGGGTCAGCTCCACATGATCCCTCATGGAGGGAGTGGGTCCAGTATGCAGAAAGCCAACCCAGAAAATTCCAAGGAGAGGATGGGGATGTTGGGCCCACATTACTGTGGCCAAACACTCACCCCAAACAGTGGACCCAGCATGGCCAAGAATGAGGGAAGACAAAATAGCAGTCCATAGAGTGGGAAAAGATTTTTACCCACCCCACATCTGACAGAGGGCTGATCTCCAAAATATAAAAAGGACTCAAGAAACTAGTCACCAAAACACCAAATAATCCAATTAAAAAGTGGGGTACAGGGTGCTGGAGCCTCAGTCTGTGTCGCTAGAGCCAGACTTCGCTGCTGCTCGCCCAATGCTGCTCATCGCGCACTAGCGGTCCCAAAAAGTTCAAAGTCCAAGAAGGCACCCCTCAAGGACGAGCTGATTGTTAATCTTAAGGAAGAACAGGCCCCCCAGAACAAGATTACGGTTGTTGTTGGTGCTGTTGGCATGGCCTGTGCCTGCCATCAGTATCCTAATGAAGGTAGAAGAAAAAACAGAGGAAAGAAGAGTAGAAAGGGATATTTTTTTTTTTATACAATGCTGTTGGCCAGTTACTATCATTTCTTATCGGCTAGCTCTGTCTTAAATATTAACCCATTTCTGTTAATCTAAGTATTTCCATGTGGTCTCATCTTACCGGCCAGAGCGGCTGGCGTTTTACCTCTCTGGTTTCTCCATAATGACTCCTCCCCCCCCCAAAAAAGGGATATTCTTAAGGAAATGTTCCCCTATGAAGCATCCACTCCCACAGGAATTAGTGCTAGTTGCCGTAGACCAATCAAAGCGGCTGCAGGCCGGCTACTAGAGCTCAGTGACTAATGGATGGAAGAATCCTTCTCATCTAAATATGTCCCCAAGTATGTTCCCTTGGCAGATGTCAAGTCAGAAAAGAGAAGAAGGGACACTCCATTCCCATGTGGATAAAAATGTTGATGTTTGTTGTAGTAGCAGTTTTTTTTTGTTGTTTTGTTTTTGGTGTATCAAGCTATGGAAACCAACCAAAGAAATCGCTTCACTAATTTTCTTCAAGATAATAAAATATCCAACTGAAGAAATCACTTCGGCACATTCAACCAGATCTGCTGTTTTTAATAACTGTAGAAACATCTGTGTCCACTGTTGCCTGAAGAAGTAGCATTATGATTTCACCTCAGTAAAATCAGTGCTGCATTGAAAAGCAAACAAGATTCATACATGGACCTCATTTCAATATTTTGGACTTTGGAGATCACATTGTGCCATATGAATAATTTTTTTAGCTCTGGAACTTTATTGTAGGCTTTATTTTTTAATGTGGACATCTTATTTCACTTTTGGGGAAAACGCATTGTTTTGCGTATTTGAAAAATAAGGCAAAACATGGTGATGTAATGTGAAGCTACACATTAAATACTTGGAATTCTTACAGAAAATATTTTTGACTTATTCTCTACCGAGTAAAAATGTTACAGATGTGAATGAGGTTGAGTTAGAGAGGATCACCCAGTTGTGCTTCCTGTAATGTCTCGGTGTGTTGTCCATGGCAGGTGCATCAATAAGCTCTGGTGTGACGGGTCAGTGACGGCATGGCATTGCTGGTGCAGCCCTGTCATACTACCTGAAACAGTTTCATGTCATGAAATTCCTGCTTCATTAAACCATTTAAGTACACTTGCTTCTCCACAGAGATCTTCTAGGGCAACATTGACACCTGTTCGCAGTTACTATTAGCTGTCTACGTTTGGAAGAACAGTTAGCTAGCTATAAGACTGTTATTGGAATCTTATACTTTTTATCTACAACAAAGCGTTTATCCTGTTAGCCCAGGATATTATCAAAATATCCTTTAGGTAAATAAGTGTGCAGGGTGTTTGTTTAGCAGTCAGGAACTAAACACTGGTCTTCTGTTTCATTTGGGTTCATTGTTTCAATGTCTTCTATTACCAAAAAAAAAATTGTTTTGCCGGGAATTTTTTTCTGTTTTAGGTTGAGGTGTGGGTGTTTATGGGGTTTTTGTTTGTCTTAACCATATAATTCCTGATGTAAATCGATTTAAAAGTGTATCATTTGCTTTTAAATCCATATGCAGTAGCAAATGCTTCATTTGTAATTTTGAATAAGGGAGGGCATTATAATTATGATTTTATGTACTCTTGAAGTGATTAACAATATCCTTATGGTTGTTTGATATTTTAGCTGAAATTTACCTCGTGTATGGCTTAGATAAAGTTGCAGTAAATTTTAATTTTAGTAGAATCAAGTAAAGCAAAAAAAATTTAAACTTTAGTCATTTAAGTTACAATTTTACAGCCCTTGACCATAAAGCACACTAAAAATGTAAATTATTTTAATAAAATCCAAAATGTAAATATACTTTTAATTTTTAAAAAGGAGGAAGTAAAGATGACTATTTAGACCAGCACACAATTTTCTATTGTATTTAGCTTTCAGATATTTCGTAGACATTTTAAGTAAACTTTGCCATTGAGACTAGAACATGTAGGTCTGGTCTGGTCTTTCAGGGCATGTGGGAAACTGACTTAGATCTGAAGTGCTTGCCTCTCTGAGTAAAAGTGTCTCTTTTGAGATGAGCCCCCCGATGGGGGGGGGCATGTTTTACTCAACTTTTCCACTCTAAGGTAAAAGCCATCTTTCTTCCTTTGTTTTCAGACGTTGCTTCTCATACTGCTTTCAGTCTTTTGTTTATACTTAAAAATTGTGAGAAGCCCCCTTTAATGTTTAAAAATGTGGGGAGATAAATCACACTTAACATATACTATACACAAGGTCAGTCTGGAATAGGAAAAGTATGGTCCAGTATAGTAAAAGTAGGGTCAGGTAAAACATGCCATTTTTTAAAAAGTGTACTTGGTCTTTTGTCTGTGTCTATTTTATTCCACTAGAGTAAATGTGTCCTTGAAGAAAATGCAAAGCATTTATTAATTCCTAGATGTAGACTTTACAATATAATTCAATAATAAAGAAATTAACCTCTAGTTTTGTTGTTGTAATAAATTATTTTCAGATAGCATGAATTTAAAGGTTTCTAAAAAAAATAAAAAGTGGGGTACAGAACTGAATAGAGAATTCTCAATTGAGGAATACAAAATGACTGAAAGACACACTTAATAAGGTGCTCAACATCCTTAGCCATCAGGGAAATGCAAATCAAAACAACTCTGAAATACCATCTTACCCCTGTCAGAATGGTTAAAATTAGAAACACCAATGACAGCTTATGCTGGAGAGGATGTGGGGAAAGGGGAACACTCCTCCACTGCTGGTGGGAGTACAAACTGATCTCCATTTTGGAGATCAGTATGGCGGTTCCTCAGGAAAATGGGAATCAGTCTACCACAAGACCTGACAATTCCACTCTTAGGCATATACCCAAATGATCCACATCCATGCAACAAGACATCTGTTCAACTATGTTCATAGCAGCATTATTTGTAATAGCAAGAACCTGGAAGCAACCTAGATGCCCCTCAACTGAAGAATGGATAAAAAAAATTTGGTACATTTACACAATGGGGTACTACTCAGCGGGAAAAAAAGTAAAAACAATGGAATCTTGAAATCTGAAAGCAAATGGATTTCGGAACTTGAAGAAACCATCCTGATTGAGGTAAACCAGTCACAAAAAGAGGAACATTTATGGATTTTAGACATAGAGCAAAGGATTACCAGCCTATAATTCACACCCCCACAGAAACTAGGATACATGGAGGACCCTAAGAGAGTCATACAAGGGACCCCACAGGAGGAGAAGGGACAAGATCTCCTGAGCATGTTGGGAATATTGGGAGTAGGGAAGAGGAGGACAGTGAGTGGAGAGGAACTTAGAAGAAAGGGAAGGAGAGAAGAAGAGGGGAGAGAAGAATCTGAGGGAGCAGGAAATTCAGTCTGGGGATGAATAAAGGAGAGCAAGAAAAGAGATACTATAATAGGAAAGCCATTATACTTTGAAGAGAAAACTAGCACTAGCGAAATGTCCAGAGACTTTCAAGGATGACCACAACTAACAATCTGAGCAATAGTGGGTAGGCTACCTTAAATGCCCTTCCCTGATAATGAGATTGATAACTAACTTATATGCCATCCTCGAGCCCTCATCTAGTAGCTGATGGAGACAGAAGCAGACACCCACAGCTAAACACTGAGCTGAACTCCTCTGGAGTCTAGTTGCAGAGAAGGAGGAGTGATGAGTAAAAGAGTCAAAGACCAGGCTGCAGAGACCCACAGAGATAACTGACCTGAACAAAGGGGAGCTCATGAACCCCAGAGTGATAGCTAGAAAACCAGCATTGGACCGACCCAGACCCCCTGAATGTGGGTCTCAGTTGGAGGGCCTGGGCAGTCTATGGAACCTCTGACAGGGGAACCAGAATGTGTCCCTGGTGCACAAAAGGACTTTGGGAGCATATTCCCCATGGAGAGATGCTCCCTTAACCTAGAAACAGAAGGGAGGGCCTAGGCCCTTTTCCAAATGACTTGGCAGATTTTGTTGGTCCGTCCTGGAAGGCCTCACCCTCCCTGTGGAATGGGTGGGGAATGGGATGGGGAGAGTCAGGGGTCATGGGAGGATGGGAGGAAGACAGACTTGGATGGATATGTGAAATAAGAAAAAATGATTTAAAAGTATACAAAAACAATACTAATTTCCCATTCTAATCATTCTGGTGTATATACTATTTTATTTCATTTTGACATGCCTATTAGCAACTTCTCTGGTTCTGTGATATAACACCATGTGTATAATGTGGTAAATAAGAATCTAGGAGACAATAGGCTGATAAATGTTTATTTAGGAAGAAATCAAACCAGAAACAGATGACCACCACAGGTTCCTGTACCAAGGATGCCTCTGGATGCTCTCTGTCTCTGAGCAGAAAGCAAGAGAGTGAGCTGGGGACCCGAGACCTAGTCACCCCCCCCAGGTTATGCCCACACCTGTCTCCACGTCCCAATGGGCATAGTCAGTGCAACAGGTGTGGGTGGGTGGATATCTCACTATAATTCCCCTTTTAGTATAAAAAAAGATTTAGTCTTTATATAAAACTGTATACAAAGACAGTAAATATCAAGTATGCTCTAATAAAAGGAAAATTAAGAACATACAAACTTAAGACCTATTGCCAATGAGGTAACAAGAGCAAATGATAAGAACTACATATCCAGTCCTAAGGTGACGGCATAACAGAGATTACTAGAGAGTTTTACTAAGTTTGAAAGCTTAAGTCTTGTACCTAATATTTCCATGTAGGAAGAGAGAACAATAATTGTGCCATTTTAATCTAATCAAAGACCTGAGAAAGAAGATAACAATACTAGGGTAGGCAGGAAGTGCAGGCAAGCAGCTTCCAAACAGTGCAGTGAAGACAGAAACAACAGGCTACATGGACAGTCACCTAAAGTCTCACAGAAACATCAGGGAAAACAGTTTTGGCTGAGGCCTAGAGTTTCTGACAGACCACTACAGAAGCAGGGAGGTAGAAAGGCTGTCTTACCCTGACTTGGCAAGGTTCAGCAGTCTTCTATGTTTGTCTCCTGCAAGCACAGTATGACAGCATGTCCTAAGTCAGTGGTTGAGGTAGGGGAAGTTCTTTGCCCAAAAGGCCATTAGCTGATGTGATGATGGACTCCAGAAGGAGTGACATCAGTGCACAACACACTCTTGGGAATAGCTCAGTGCTGTCAGGAGCAAGAGTGTCTCATGTCAATGGAGTACTAATATTAAAACATTTAAATGTTATCTTCTGTAGGTCTATAAAATGAAGATCAAACTTCTATGTATGACTAATCTCATAGGTATAAGAAACATGGGTGTAGAAAATCTATAATATTCAGGAACCTAGCTACATGAATGGTTGAAACTTCCCTAAGTAATTAGCAAAAACCAAAGATTTTATCAATATAACATATATATATATATATATGCATATATATATATATGTAAATCTCTAAAACAGAGGTCGAATTGAAATGCCTTAACCAGAGGTTGAACTGTATAGTGCAACATGATAAAAATATTCTAAATTGTATCAATATACAAAATGTCTTTAACATATGTAAAAATATACATACATAGAATATGATAAAGATATTGTAAACAGAAAGATCTTACAAAGTATGACAAAATAAATATACAAATCAGACAAAAAAGAAATACAAACTTAAAAATTTTACATAAGTTACAACATATAAGAACCTATAACAATGTAAGTTGTATATAACTAATAATTACTAAGATAATTCACAAGAAGATAAATTAATCTACCTATAGCCCATCTAAATCATAACCTTCCAACCATACCCTATACTTATCTAAAAGAGAATCCTGAGTCTGAGCATCACCTTCCATACCCAACCCTAAGCAACTAAAACCAATCCTATGCAGATGAAAATTATCCATTAATGCCAACAGTAGGGATAGGGGGTGTCGTTTTCTTAAGATTACTTCCTGCTGAAATAGGACAATGACTCCATGGGATCCTGTAGGAAAAAATTGAGGCAACAAAATTTCTTGAGAGGACTAGCTGTAACATTTGTGGCTAGTTTTTGCATGGCAGGAAATGTTTGACTGAAGTTCTTATTTGAAACTCTGGCCAAGGTGTAATAAGAAGGTGCACCATCTTTTGCTAGCTAGTCTGGAGTAATCTCAAGCATTACAGTCCCAAACCAGTTTTAGAGCAGTGTTTGTAGTCCAGATGCATCAGAATGAATCAAGTGGAAATGATGAAGTAGGGCCCCGTCTTCTTTCTGGAGAGTTCAAAGATTGCTGTTAGGGAATTTTTATTGTTCCTTGTGGAAAATTTAAACATTATTATCAACATAAAAATGTCAACTTTTATAGGTATGCATATTGAGAAAGGCAACATTAAGCATGAAAATAAGTGTATGTGCCCAACCTCGACCAGCAAGGAAGATGCAACTCCGGGAAGATTCTTCATGCAGTTTTAATCAAGATCCTTGAACATGTTTCTTCTGACCTGCGGGACCCCGGGGGACCCCTGCACAGGCTTAAGTCCCCTTGCACTAACCAACCCCAGTGAGCTACGTGGACCCTGCAGATAGGCTACTCTAACGCAGAAGCAGACAGGCTGAACAGACTTAACCAAATAAGGGCTTGTTTATGCCAGAGAGCTCTCTCACCCTCAGGGAGGTGGAAGGTGGAAGCCAGCGCCATCTTTAAGGAGCGGCACTTCGCAGCTCTCTACAAATAAGTATGAGGAAAATTAGGATTTCAGAGAGAAAACTGAGTTTAGACAAACAACAGTCCCAAGATTTTGTTTTCTTCTGTCTTACACCAATTGGCTTCTTGATATAAGGCAGAAACTCTGAATTTAATTTTAACAACATGCTTGAATTTAGAGGAGGAAAGTCAAATCCAATTCCAAAGCCGCCATTGATTTACATGAATTGGTACTAAAGGAGTACTAGGAAGTAAAGGGAAATACATTTTTTGTATAGAAATAGTTCACTAGAATTAGATATTGGTACCATACATCAGATTTCTTTTTGTTAGATGGTTCTTTCTGGAAAGCTATCCTTTCTTCTGTAGTTACCTACACGTTCAGTGTCTTTTGGCTGTTTTAAGATGGGTGTTTTCTGTTTTCCTGTAAAGACAAGAACAGAACACTTCCCCTACCTTGAAGAGGTCTCCATACAACTCATGGAAAATACTTTGGTGGATGACTTGTCATTTCTCCTCATTAAGAGGATTCTCTTGTTTAACTCAGATCTTGATCAACTTAGATTGTATCTGCAGCTTTTTTTTCTCCTGTAGATACAAAGGCAAAACTCCTACCCCAATGTAGCACATATCCTGGTTTCCATACTGAGGTCAATACATCCTTGAAGTACACCGGCTGGTTTAGTTCAGAAGTTTTTTCTATTGTCCATTGTCTTTCTGCATCTGTATTTTCTTTCTCATTAGCATTTAAAAAATGTAATGTTAATAAAGCATTATGTAATCTGTGTTTGAGTGTCTTGGTTTCCCCTGCCTGTTTATAGAGCATTTCTTTTAAAGTACTATTAGATTTCTCAACTACTGCTTGTCCTGTAGGATTAAGTGGTATTCCAGTTACATGCTTTATGTTATAATACTCAAAAAAAAAAAAAACTGTTTTACTTTGCTGGAGACATATGCTGGAGCATTGTCAGTTTTTATTTGTGCAGGTATACCCATAATGGCCATTACCTCTAATAGGTGTGTGATAACAGAATCAGCCTTTTCAGAGCTCAGAGCAGTGGCCCATTGAGACCCTAAAAGTGTCTCTATAGTATGGTGTACATATTTTAATTTTCCAAATTCTGCAAAATGAAACACATCCACTTGACAGATTTAATTCCTATTTATACCTATTTAATTCCTATTTAGGGTTACTGTCTGGTGGTAGAGGAGTATGGTTATAGAATGAACAAGTAGGACATTTCCTAACTATTTCCTTAATTTGTTGCCAAGTGATAGAAAACTCCTTTTTTAAGCCTTTTCTGTTCACATGATTTTTTTTATGAAACTCTGAAGCAGAACACTTCCTATTAATAACCAATCAATTTCATTATATTCTGTGCTAGAGGACCTGGCAGACCAGTATGGGATCTGATGTGTGATTATATATATATATATATATATATATATATGATGAGTCCTATTCCTGATAGTTTCTTGTAATTGTATAATCAATGAAGTTAGTTCTGTATCATCAGGAATAAATTCTGCAGTCTCAATGTGTAAGAAGACTCTCTGCATATTGAGAGTCAGTAACTATATTGAGAGGTTCTGTAAAATCCTTAAGTACCATGATAATAACATACAATTCTGCCTTTTTTTTATAGAGTCATAAGGGCTTTGAACTACTTTACTTATTTTTCCTGATTTATATCCTGCCTTACCTGATTTGTTTACATCAGTGTAGAATATAGGAACTTCAGAGATTGGTGTTTTTCTTATAATACATGGAAGGATCCAAATCATTTTCTTTATGGATTTTATTCTCTCACTTTTGGGATAATTGTTGTTAATCATTCCCAAAAAAGTTACTGCAAGCTCTGTACCAATATCCATTATCTTTCCATAATTATCTTCATTTGTTAAAAGGTACTATAATTTCTGCTGGGTCCCTTCCTGTCAGTTGACAAAGTCTTAATTTACCTTTTAAAGTCAAGTCAAAGATCTTCTCATGTATGTTTTTATTTTTTTATTCTGTTTATGTGGTAGAAATATCCATTCTAATGTGATATCTTCCCTCTGCATCAAAATCCCTAAAGTATGTTCTCTAGATGGTAATATAGCCAGAATACAGTCTAGTTTTGGATCCACACGGTCCACAAGTGCTTCTAGTACCCTCTTCTGTACCCATTCTAATTCCTTTTCTGCTTCAGCTGATAGTATACATGGACTATTTAAGTCCTTGTCCCCTTTTAGGGCCATTTTCGAGTTTTTCAAATCATGCCCTTCTACTCAAATAATGGGCTGTAGTTAAGAAATCTCTCCTAGTAATTTTTGAAGATCATGTAGAGTCTGGTAACAATCTCTCCTGATCTATACTTTTTGTGGTCTAATTTTCTGTAGACCTATTTTATATCCCAAGTAACTGATAGAATCTCCTCTTTGTATTTTTTTTTCAGGAGCAATTTGTAATCCCCAGCAAGGTAAAACTTCCTTTACTTCCTCAAAAAAATTCTAATATTTCTACCTTAGAATCAGGCAACAATATATCATCCAAGTAAATTATGGATTATGGAAACTGTTTATGAATTATCTTTAAAAGATTTTGCGGTCCCTGTCACCAGGCCTCGGCTACAGGTGAGTTTGGATCTAATCTCACTGGGGCAGAGGATTCTCCCCTACACCCTCCCCCAGGAAATCCCTGGGTGGGTCCTGGATCTCCCTGCCCCTGCGTCCTATCTCACGGAGAGTGCTCTTGGAGCTCCGATATACCCCCACACACCCCCCACTGAGAGCCTGCCCTCCCCCTGTGCTCTTCCCTACCCTACGCACTGTCCTACCTCTCTAGTTGAGCACTAAGATAGAGGGTGGAGCCAACAATCCAGCCAAATTCAGGGAAATTCCTGGAGCCTATCTGAGCACAATGGGCCAGCCTATCCACATAATTTCCACCTGTCTGGTCTCTGACCCCCACCACTGGTCTTCTACTGGAGTTCTGGGTACCTCCCAGAGATCCACCAATCTCTGCGGGTCCACCCTGAGTTCCTGCAGGAGGCTGGATCATTGACCCCCATCGCAGGAGCTCTGCTAAAGAGGCCCTACTCAGCTGGAGAGTGCCAGCTAGACCCACCTATCAGTGCTGAAACATCCTGAGTATCAGCCCAGCCTTTGTCCCTCAACACCAGACCTTGGCTAGAGGCCTTGGCTAGAGCTAGACCCAACTATCCCTGAGGAAACATCCTATGGGCCTCTGCCAAAGAGGCCTCAGCTCTCCTCTGCTGGAGTCTGAACTTTGACCCATCATTATCGGGCCCCTGCCTATGGAGAGACCTCCTAGAGAGCTTGGACCACCAAGAACTACAGAACCTTTGACCCACATAAATCCATAGAGAGAGGGAGAAACCCCGCCAACACCTACTGGAGGAATCTATGGGAAGATGGCAATACAAGAAAACACCTAACATCAGAAAGACAAGCATGACACCACCAGAATATAGGGAAGCTACACCAACTAGACCAGAACACAACAAAGCAAATGAATCAAAAGAGAACGACCTAAAAATTATCATCATAAAAAATGATAGAGGCCCTGAAAGAATATCTGAGAAAATCCCTTCAAGAAATGGAAGATAAAACAAACAAAAAATTGAAAGAAATGAATAAAATTCTTAAAGAATTTACAGAAAGCCAAGAAAAAACAATTAAACAGGTTCAAGACTTGAAAACAGAAATAGAGACAATAAAGAAAATACAAACCGAAGGAATGTTGGAAATAGAAAAACTGGGCAAATGATCAGGAACTGCAGACGCAAGCATAACCAACAGAATTCATGAGATGGAAGACAGAATCTCAGGTGCTGAAGATAAACTAAAGGAAATAGATTTATTGACCAAAGAAAATCGTAAATCCAACAAATCCTTAACACAAAACATCCAGGAGATGTGGGACACTGTGAAAAGGCCAAACCTAAGAATAATAGTCATAGTGGAAGGTGAGGAAGCCCAGCACAAAGGGGCCGAAAACATATTCAACAAAATCATCGAGGAAAACTTTCCCAATCTGGAGAAGGACATGCCCATGAAAGTACAAGAAGCATACTGAACACCAAATAGACTGGACCAAAGAAAAAATAATATAATAATCAAAACATATAATATGCAGAATAAAGAAAGACTATTAAAAGCAATGAAAGAAGAAGGACAGGTAACACATAAAGGCAGACCTATCAAAATTGTGCCTGACTTCTCCATGGAAACCCTCAAGGCCAGAAGGTCCTGGATAGATGTTCTACAAGTACTAAGAGTCCATGGATGCCAGCCTAGGCTACTATACCCAACAAAACTCTCAATCACTATAGATGGAGAAAACAAGATATTTAATGACAAAGCCGGATTTTCACAATATGTATCTACAAATCCAGCCCTACAGAAAGCTTTGGAAGAAAAACTCTAACCCAAGGAAGTTTGCTATGCTCACAAAGACTTAGGCAACAGATAATCCCACTTTACCAGAAACCAAGGGTAAAGAAGGACAAATAAATTCACAATACCACTTCCAAAAGCAGATCTAAAACAAACAAACATTAAAAATCAATGGTCCTTACTCTCCCTCAACATTAATGGTCTAAACTCGCCTATAAAAAGACACAGGCTAACAGAATGGATATGAAGACAGAATTCATCATTCTGCTGCATACAAGAAACACACCTAAGCTACAAATCAAAATTAATCAAAAGAGATGAAGATGGTCATTTCCTATTCATCTCAGGAGAAATCCATCAACAAAAAGTCTCAATTCTGAACATCTGTGCCCCAAATGCAAAGGCACCCACATTCATAAAAGAAACGCTACTAAAATTCAAAGCTCACATAAAACCTCACACACTTATAGTGGGAGACTTCAACACACCACTCTCACCACTAGACAGGACCACCAATCAGAAACTCAACAAAGGAACAAAAGAGCTAACAGAAGGTATATCTCAACTGGGTTTAACAGACATCTATAGAACATTCCATCCAAACACAAAAGAATATACTTCTTCTCTGCTCCACATGGAACCTTCTCTAAAATCGACCACATACTAGGTGGCATAACAAACCTCAACAGATACAAAAGAATTGAAATAGCCCCCTGTATTTTATCAGACCACCATGCTTTAAAATTGGAATTCAACAACAACACAAGTCGCAGAAACCCTACAAACTCATGGAAACTGCACCACACCTGGGTCAAAGAAGAAATAAAGAAAGAAATTAAGGGCTTCCTAAAATTCAATGAGAATGAGGACACGACATATCCAAACTTATGGGACACCTTGAAAGCAGTGTTATGAGGGAAGTTCAATGCCTTATGTGCCCATATGAAGAAAACAGAGGACAGTCACATTAGAGAATTAACAGCGCAACTGAAAGCCTTAGGACAAAAAGAAGTAAACTCACCCTGGAGGAGTAGAAGCCAGGAAATAATCAATTTGAGGGCTGAAATCAATAAAATAGAAACCAGGAAAACAATACAAAAAATGAATGCAACAAAGAGTTGGTTTTTCGAGATAATCAACAAGATAGACAAACTTTTATCCAAACTAACAAAAAAGCAGAAAGATATCATGCAAATTAACAAAATCAGAAATAAAAATGGGGACATAACAACAGACACAGAGGAAATCCAGACAACTTTCAGTTCATACTTTGAAAACCTGTACTCTACAAAATTTGAAACTTCAAAGGAAATGGACAAATTTCTGGACAACTATCACTTACCAAAATTAAACCAAGAACAGACGAACAACTTAAATAGATCTATACCCCCAATGAAATCAAAACAGTCATCGAAAGCCTTAACCAAAACAGCCCAGGGCCAGATGGCTTCAGTGCAGAATTCTACCAGAAATTCAAAGAAGAGCTAATTCCCATACTCCTCAAGTTGTTCCACACAATAGAGACAGAAGGCACATTACCAAACTCTTTCTATGAGGCCACAATCACCTTGGTACCCAAGCCGCACAAAGATACAACTAAGAAAGAAAACTATAGACCAATATCCCTGATGAACATTGACACAAAAATACTCAATAAAATACTGGCAAACCAAATCCAAGAAAACATCAGAGAAATCATCCACCATGACCAAGTAGGCTTTATCCCTGGGTTGCAAGGATGGTGTAACATACGAAAATCTATCAATGTGATCCACCATATAAAAAAACTGAAAAAGAAAAACCATATGATCGATCATCTCCCTAGATGCTGAAAAAGCCTTAGACAAAATTCAACACCCTTTCATGATAAAGGTCTTGGAGAGATCAGGGATAACAGGAACATACCTAAACATAATAAAAGCAATATACAGTAAACCAACAGCCAACATCAAACTGAATGGAGAGAAGCTTAAGGCAATTCCTCTAAAATCAGGAACAAGACAAGGCTGTCCTCTCTCTCCATATCTCTTCAATATTGTACTTGAAGTTCTAGCTAAAGCTATAAGACAACAAAAGGAGATCAAGGGGATCCAAATTGGAAAGGGAGAAGTCAAACTGTCTCTATTTGCAGATGATATGATAGTTTACATAAGCGACCCAATAAACTCTACCAGGGAACTCCTACAGCAGAAAAACACCTTCAGCAAACTAGCAGGATACAAGATAAACTCAAAAAAATCAGTATCCCTACTTTATTAAGACAACAAAGAGGCTGAGAAAGAAATCAGAGATAGATCACCCTTTACAATAGCCAAAAACAACATAAAATATCTCAGGGTAACACTTACCAAACATGTGAAAGACCTATACAATAAGAACTTTGTGTCTTTAAAGAAAGAAATTAAAGAAGATACCAGAAAATGGAAAGATCTCCCATGCTCTTGGATTAGAAGGATAAATATAGTAAAAATGGCAATCTTGCCAAAATCAATCTATAGATTCAATGCAATCCCCATTAAAACCCCAGCACAATTCTTCACTGACCTTGAAAAGATAATAGTCAACTTTGTATGGAAAAACAAAAGACCCAGGAGAGCCAAAACAACCTTGTACAATAAAAGAACTTCAGGAGGCATCACCATCCCTGACTTTAAACTCTACTACAGAGCTATAGTCCTGAAAACAGCCTGGTATTGGCACAAAAATAGACAAGTAGACCAATGGAATTGAATCGAAAATCCAGATATTAATCCACAAACCTACGAACACCTGATTTTCGACAAAACAGCTAAAAAAATATACAATGGGGGGGGGAAGAAAGCATCTTCAACAAATGGTGCTGGCACATTTGGATGATGGTGTGTAGAAGACTGCAGATAGACCCATGTCTATCACCATGCACAAAACCCAAGTCCAAATGGATCAAAGGCCTCAACATAAATCCAGGCACACTGAACCTCTTAGAAGAGAAAATAGGAGGTACTCTAGAACAAATTGATATAGGAGACTGCTTCCTGAACATAACTCCAGTAGCACAAACACTGAGATCAACAATTAATAAATGGGACTTCCTCAAACTTAGAAATTTCTGTAAGGCAAATGACACAGTTGACAAGACCAAACAGCAGCCCACAGACTGGGAAAAAAAAATTTACCAATCCTACATCTGACAAAGGGCTGATCTCCAAAATATACAAGAACTCAAGAAACTAGTCAACAAAACACCAAATAGCTCTATTAAAAAATGGGGTACAGAATTGAAGAAAGAATTTTCAATAGGGGAAATCAAAGAGGCTGAAAGACACTTAAGAAAATGTTCAACATCCTTGGTTATCAGGGAAATGCAAATGAAAACAACTTTGAGATACCATCTTACTCCTGCCAGAATGGCTAAAATTAGAAACACTAATGACAACTTATGCTGGAGAGAATGTGAAGAAAAGGGAACACTCCTTCACTGCTGGTGGGAGTGTAAACTCATACAGCCATTTTGGAGATCAGTATGGCTCCTCAGGAAAATTGGAATTAGCTTATCACAGGACCTAGCAATTCCACTCTTAGGTATATACCCAAAAGACTCACATCCATGCAACAAAGACATGTGCTCAACTATGTTCATAGCAGCATTATTTGTAATAGCAAGAAACTGGAAGCTACCTAGATGCCCCTCAACTGAAGAATGGATAAAGAAGATGTGGCGCATCTACACAATGAAATACTACTCTGCAGAAAAAAAAATAACAGAATCTTGAAATAGACAGGCAAGTGGATGGAACTTGAAGAAACCATCCTGAAATGAGGTAACCCAGTCACAAAAAGAGGAACAGGGTATGTACTCACTCATATATGGATTTTAGACTTAGAGCAAAGGATCACCAGCCTATAATACACACCACCAGACGAACTGGGATACAAGATGTATTCTAAGAGATTCATATATGGTCCCTCACAAAAGGGGGAAGGGACAAGACCCCAAGAGCACATGGGAATGGGGGGGCAGTGAATGGAGAGAGAACTAGGAGAAAGAGAAGAGGAGGAGAGGAAAACACATGTGACTAGATAAGTTGAGTCATGGTGAGGTGAGGGGGGGCATAAAAGAGGGAGCCATTATTGGTTTGAAGAGAAAACTTAACCTAAAGGAAGGTCTAGAGAACTACAAGACCAACTCCAACTAATACTTCGAGCAACCATGGAAAGGCTACCATAAATGCCCTTCCCTCATAGTGAGATCATCAACTAAATTATCCACCATCATGGAGTCCTCATCTAGTACCTTTTGGAAACAGAAGCAAACACCCATAACCAAACACTGAGTCGAACTAGAATCCAGGTGCTGAGAGAGGGGACAAGACCAGGTTGCAGAAACTCACAAAGACAGCTGACCTGAAAAAGGAGGAGCTAATGGGTCCCCCAGACTAATGGCTAGGTACCCAGCAAGGGACTGACTCAGACCCCCTGAATATGGGTCTCAGCTAGAAGGACTGAGCAATCTAGGGGACCTCAGACAGTAGAAACAGGATCTCTTCTTGGTGCACAAAAGGACCTTGTGGACACATCCCCCATGGAGGGATACCCCCTTAACCTAGAGACAGGAGCAAAGTCCTAGTCACTACTATAAATGACTTGACAGATTTACATGACCCAAACTGGATAGCATAGCCCTACAAGTAGAATGGGGGTGGGGGTATGGGGAAGGGAGGGTGGCCAGGGTGCATGTCACAGGGCAAAGAGGGTAAGAGGGAGGGAGGGAGGGATATATATATATATATATATATATATATATATATATGCTTTGACTTCAAAATTTAAGCCTAAGGACAAGTTACTGGGGAAAAGGATTTCTAATTTTGTTTCCACAGAAAATGAAAAGCTATGGATTTCTTCCAGACTAATGTGGTTTGATCGAGCAAGACCCCCTGAAGCAACGTCAATGGGACAATGCAGCCTTGCAGACCTCTACAGCCAGGATTTTTGCGTCTTCTTAGGATTCCCTCATGACAGCACCCCCTACCAGCAGGAAGCAGCTTGGAAAGAACGACGCCCAAATTCCCAAATATTGTTTATAAATGTTTGTTTTCATTTTTTTTAAAAAGGCATGTATAATTATCTCCAGCATAAAATAAATAAATGTTTAAAAAAAATATTGTGCACAAAATATTGACATAGGATGGGCTACTTAGCATTCCCTGTGTCAAAACCTTACATTGATATCTCTTGACCAGCTGATAATTATTGTAATTAGGTGCTGTAAAGGCATTCCCCCAGACATGTAACAAATTCTATCTGCCAGTTTTTCCATATGATGTTCTTCTAGTCTTTTATTCTTATTATTCCAGTCATCAGACAAGGAATGAGCTGTTTCTCCTAGTGTGTTAATGTGTTCCTGCATTGTTTCTACTTTGGTCATTGAAGCAGCAGACGTGGAACAAATTCTGTTCCCTAGTTGGCCATTTTTATGTTCTGTGTTTTGTATTTTACCTGTCAGATCTCCATTGCCATCTTCAATATTCTGAATCTGTGTTGCTAAGGGTCCTATGATTTGTACAAATTCCTTATTTTTCGATCTAATCTCAAAGCCTTTCTTTAAGAATGTTATATTGATTATGAAACTAATCGCCATTATTAGAAAAATGTATATTTTGGTTAAGTCATGGTTCTCTTCTAAGATTCCCTCCATATATGACACAAAAAGATTCCTAATGTCCTACATTGGTATGGAACAATTGATCTCAGTTATTGTATCAGCTTAAATTGTGAAAGATGTTGTAATTACCTTAGATATAATCCTGCTGTCGTGGAACTTGGATGCTTTTAGTTGTAGATCTCAACTTGTAGTAATTACATCTGGCCAGTAGGTGCACAGGTGTACCACCAAATAGTGTCCGGCAGCAGGAGACCCTTCCAATTCCTGTTCCTGTAGAATAGTTCTTAACAAACTAACACAAGCAAAAATTTTGTTAAATGGAGGAGTGTAATGAGTTCTGACACCACATATTGCATGGAAAATAAGAATCTGGGAGACGATAGTGTGATATATGTTTATTTAGGGAGAAATCACTTACACCAGAAACAGATGACCGCTGCAGGTTCCTGTCACAAGGATGCCTCCAGATACTCTCTATATCCAAACAGGAAGCAAGGGATCCAGCTGGATTCTGAGACTCCAGACCAGGTCATGCCTGCACCTGTTCTCCCACCCCAATGGGCTTGGTCAGTGCAACAGGTGTGGCAGGGTGGATATCTCACTACACATGAGCAAGGGAACTTTGATAAGAAATAGTTTATTTTGTCCTATGGTTCCAGAGGGTTTGAGTCAATGTCAGAAACAGCATGACAACAAATGTAGCATGATATCTACAGCAGTAACAGGAAGCTGAGAGCTCATATATGGAGCCACAAACACAAGACAGGAAGAGAAAACTTCAAGGAGGGCAAGGCCTTAGTCTTTCAAAGCCCATCCCCAGTAGCATATTTCTACCAGCAAGGCCACACATCCTAACCCTACCCTAATAATGAGAAGTCTTAAAAGTTCAACTGCCTGAGACTATATGTGATATTTTCCATTCAAATCCACACATTCCGCTCCCTGTCCTCTATAATCCCATGGCCATATCATAATGTAAAGTGAACTCTTTCAACTTTTAAAGTTCCCAAGATAATGTTAACATCAGAATATAAAACATAGTATGACTTAAAAGGTCCTACAAGCTTTAAAAATCCAAATACTTAACAGTTCAGCCTCTTTAAAAAAGCCAATGTGGCTCCTGTAAAATAAAAAAATAAATTGTAGGGCATAATTGTAACAAAAGCAAAGGAAATTCTAACTTCAACAGTATAAATAACTCAATGTCCACTGTCATAATCTTCTGAGCTCCAAAGGTCTGGGACCCTCTCACTTCTCTGACTCTGCCATAAATAGCACATGGGGATTCTTTAATAGGCTTAGGTAAGTTCTACTTCACTGTGGTTAACCCTGGTGGTCATCTCATGGCCATGGCATCTATAATAATCTGGGGTTTTCACTGCAATTGAGCATGAACCCACACTAATAGCCTCTCCTGGCCTCTTTTCAGGAACTGAAACCCTACTACAGGCTATAAAACCTTAGCTTCTTTTCATGAGCTCTTCAATCCTGCAATTAACACACCACCAAAAACCAGTAACATCTGGGAGACCCTTACATATTACCAAGTTTAGCTGCCAGCATGAGATATACTTTTGTCCAGCCTGGGCTACAGTGTTTCATGCTGACCCTGAGGAAATACTTCCCAGAAGATTTCACCTCAGTGATGCTGATCTCTTACTAATAACCAGTATCAATTGTCCCAGTAAATCAAAGGTTTCACTTCACTGATTCTGGTCACTAGCTAATCATAGTTGATTCTTCATCCCCAGCTGAACAGAAACCACAGATTGTTAATTCAAAATATATGAACAGCCCTAAAAGAGGCTTTGCTTCCCTCTGAAACTGCACATGATAGGCCTCCATCTTCTGCATTTCTTCCCACACTTGTTTTCCAGTCTTCCACCGAACAGCTCTTTCAGCTCTGGCTTTTCTAACCCAAAATATCAAAGACTTCCATAATCATCCCCCAAACAACATTGTCAAGTCTATCAAGCAATAGCCGGTTCTCCTATGTCAATCATAAAGCAAAAGTTATTGGTTTGCTAGCAATGTATTTATGTCACACATTGACAAAGAGCCAATCATGCTCATTAAGTTTTGTCAGCTTGACATACATAATGATCATCTAGAAAGAGGGAATTTTAACTGAGAAAAGACCTCCATTAGATTTGTGTATAGGCAAGACATTGTCTTGATTGATGACTCATGCAGGAGTCTGGTTGTCTTTGGTTACATAAGAATGGTTAAGGAAACTATGGAAACAAAGCTAGTAAGCAGCCTCCTCTTTGCCCTCTGCTTCAACTCTTGTCTCCAGATTTCTGCTTGAGTTCCTGCCTTGGCTTGCCTCAATAGAATGTGACCCAAGATATGTAAGCCAATAAACCCTTGCCTATCCAAGTTGTTTTTAGTCATGTGTTTTACAATAGCAGACATTTTAACTTTTATTTCCTTGAGGCACTTTATTTTGAAGCACACTATTATTTATTGGATCTGTGGATTTTTTTCATATGTGTGTGACAGTGTATTTTGTCAATGGGCTAGCTGTTTTTTTTTTTTTTTTATTAAACTCAGTTGTAGGACTTCTTTATATAGTCTACATAAAAGTTCTTTGTCAAATGCCTTCTCCATGTCTGTAATAAGTATCTTCAGTTCAGAAATACAATCCTTAGATGAACAGCTATTCTTACTTTGAAATACTGAGAACAAGAATCACATAGAAATACCTGCTAACACTGTATTTAACATTAGATGAGTGTCCAGAAAAATAAATTCAGGTGTAAAGATTAGTGTGGAAAAATAAGAATGCCATGATTTTTAGATAACTTAATTTTATACCTAGAAATCCTTTCCTACATCTCTAGATAAAATATCTTCAATTTTTATAATAATTTATTTCTTAGTATGTGGGTTATAATGAATGATATTGCTAAATAGCAAAAACACTTGGAAATTTTATGTTTATCTTTTTGTGACCAATTTATACCATGTTCCCTATGATCAGAGAAATCTTTTTATATGGTTTGTTTCTACTCAAAATTTGTTGTGATGAGATTTATGGCAATAATTATTTTCCAAAATTAATTTTAGTAACTTTTCCAGTATACATCAAAAATGTGATCTCTAGCACTCATGGATTATAGTTACCCAATTTGTTAATAATTTTGTTAACTCATTCTGAAGCTTTGCTAATTGTGCCAATTTGTCTTGACAAACACACATCATAGCCTGCCTCTATGAATATGGGTTTTTCCACTTCCCTTCTAATTTCTGTCCATGAGTTCTTCATATATGTGGATATTATATAATTAGGACAAACTTAAACTATATCTTCCAGATGAAATGACCCATGTATTTTCAGTAAGTCTGTGTATCTTGTGTAATGTTCCTTGCCTTAGAGTCTATTGACTGGTCCTCCTCTTTCCTCACCAGCTTCCTGTTCATCTTCTGTTGGTTTGGGCAAAAGAAACAAATACAATTCACCTTAGATGTGGAAAGAGTCATAAACTTACAACTTTAACTTTTCTGTTAGCACATCGTCTACACAGAATATTAATTAAACTGAATGGTTGGTGTTTTCTTTTCATATAATGACAGTCTTTGTCTTTCAATGGGATATTTTGTTTATTTATATTTAATACAATTATCAGTGCTTTGTATTTAAATTTTCTTTTTTGAATATTTTTGAAAATATTTTCATATTCTAATTTCCTTCTTTATTAGATTGTCTATTTACTATTCTTTTAATAATGTCTTTGAGATTAAGATGGGTTTCCAGACATTATTACATTATATACATTAGTATGCATGTCACTTGTCTAACAATGCTACAATCTTAGAACAATGTATCTTGGATTACTAGTCATATATTTTAATTAAACAATTGCTCTATAAGTTATATATTAATTGCATATCAAACATACATATTAAATATAATATAGATTCTTATTCTGCACATCCTCATTTATATCTACCCACATGCCTACTCCTGAGCTTCAAGAGTTCTCAACTTCTTATTTACTCCTGAATTATACTTTTCAGTTCTCCATCACAATAACACCTTGAAGGCTCTATGTGGTATCTCAAAATTTACCTTTTGACTTGGCTTGTACCCTGCATGTAGGCCTGACACAAATCACCAGAGTTAGAAGCTAAGATGTAACACTGAGGCAGCATCTCTTGGCTTCCTTTCTCTCTGGAATCTCGGTTTGATTGCCATAGTAACAAGACCAATCTCTCTCCCTCCTTCTCCCCTCTCTCTCTCTCTCTCTCTCTCTCTCTCTCTCTCTCTCTCTCTCTCTCTCTCTCTCTCTGTGTGTGGGTGTGTGTGTGTGTGTGTGTGTGTGTGTGATTGGTGACAACAGGCATATTGTGTATTTACATGCCCACTGAGATTCACAGTCATCCTGGCTGTGTTTGCTCTCAAAATGGAGTCAAAAGCTACTTGTAAAATGGAGTCTCTCAGAACAAAGCCAAGTCTGAAAAATCACATTTTACACAATCTGGAGTACCTAAGAACAGGGCATAGCCTGATATCAAAAATTAGGAAGATAAAATTAAAAAAAAATGTCTTTTCTATTTGCTGACAGCGATCTTGGGAAGATTAAAGTTGATATAGATATCAAATTATGTGCTATTTTATTTTATTTCAATGATATCCACTAAAAATAACAAGGAGAACAGTTTGAGATACTCCCATACCCTGCTGGGATGCAGGCAGGTTTGGGCATGTTCTGAAAACTGATGAACTAGGGGCTTCCAGGAGCCTATTTACAGAGCTGAGCAGCCTGCTAAGAAAGAACTGAAGTTCTATCCCTTTGTGAGCTTCTGGCATGTGAGGGCATGGCCAGCACACTGAAGGGTCTGTACGGAAACCTCGGAAGTCCCTCGGAAACATGCCAGCCCTGCACAAGAAGCCTCGAAGGAAGTGTTTAACCTAATGCGTTTTTTATTGTTGTTATTGAAAAACAAGGACTTTCAATACAACATAATAATGACTCAGATCTGCCCTTAGCCCAATTCATGGAAATTTCTAAAAGCAATCTATCTCAGAAAAGTAATTGCCATTTAGAAGAAAAAATAGATTAACAAGAGTGAGGAGCTATGAATGCAGTTCAACACACAATTCAGCAAATACCTCAACATGCACAGGAAAAACACACGCGATGTCAACTGCCAGGGCCCTTCATTGTACTCCCCACATCATGGATGCTTATCTCCATCTTATTAATTGTCACAGAGTAAATTTTGAACCCCAACTTTCATTATTGACTACCCTGTTGAGTGTTAGCCCTCATCTATGGCTCACTACTTCCTATTAAATAAACTTTTGAATGATTGAACAATGCTACCCAAAGCCTATCATAAGCTATCCTAGACTATTTTTTATTAATAAAATGAAAAGAATGACCTTAAATAAGATGGAAGGATGATATAGTAATAACTCTAAAAACAATAAAAATTAATTCTATGATTAATAGAATTAGTAGAATTGGGTGAAAGCATACTTGACCTCAAGTACTGAACACATTTTAGATTTTTGGCTTCAAACATCAATAGTCTCTTAACATGGAAAACCACACATCCAGTCACAAATTGTGCTTCTTTTAATTTACAGAAGATTTTAGCAAAATAATAGTGTCATTATTGTTGTTCACTTCTCGTCTTTGATATAACTTGTTGGGAAAATGACCTTTTTCTTGTTAACAGTCTGCGCTTTTTTTTTCCTTGAGACTCAAAATTAGATGTGAAATTGCTTCCACCTTAGACAAAGCCTCCCTCATCTTATTAGGAGGCCATCATAAAAGTCCCGGTAGTTTAAATGCCATTTGTAATTTTTTCCTTGGCAGATTCAGATCACAACTTTTAGAAGATTCTGTTTTGTTTGTTTCAATTTGCTTTAGGATTATTGCTTATTCTTGATGTTACTGTTATTTTAGATGCATAAAATCCTTAAAGAAAAATGGGTTTTTATAACATCCCAATATGACTCCTCTATGCAATTTATGTTATGTTGCATGTTGTGGAAACAAAGATTCTTTTCACCAAAAGCATCCTTTTTAATGGGAGATATTTGTTGTACTAAACAGAATTCATTATTTTAATCTTTTTAATGCATCTATGAATTTTTAACCAGTATGTGTTTTCCTGTTACAGTAAACTTGATTGCAGACAGAACACATTTCTTTCAGCAACTCAAGAAGGACTTTTTTTTCACTGTTCGAGGTTTATTTTGTGTTTTCATTGGCATGACACTTGCATCCATATGCAGATCTCCCTTCATATACAATATTTCAATGTATACTACACATAATACACAAAGTAATATCCTTTAGAATAGTTATGCACAAGATACGCATAATGGATTTACACACTGGAGCCAGGTTGTGATTAATGGGGAACTCATTGGCCTAGGCATGTTTGGTAAGAGTGGGCAGCACAGACACAGGCTCACAGGTAACTGAAGCCTGCACACAATTGGCAGTGTGTCTTGGAGACAGTGGGACTGTCACACCAACCAGGTCATCACTATACAAGTACCATTTAGCATCAGGGTAAATCTGTGGGAATTAAGGTTTTCTCCAGGCCACCTTAACACAACCACACTAACCACAGCTCAGATGAGTAGATGTGTTTGGTCTCCATAGAAACCCTGCTACAGCCTGGACTTTAGAGGACTTTAGAACTGCAGCTCTTTCTGGATCCCCCAGAGCATATTTGCTCTGTTTAAGCGGGCCTCCTCTTCAGAAATCAGAGTCACCTTCACAACATCTGAGATTCCGTTTTGTCCCAGGACACAAGGAACACTGAGGAAGACATCATCCTTGATTCCATACAGACCCTTAATCATGGTAGAAATGGGATGCACCCACCTCAGATTCTTCATTATGCTCTGGGACAAGTCAGCCACAGACAGGCCGATGGCCAGGACATGTAATCTTTCAGTTTGATCACCTCATAGGCACTGTCAACCACCTGCTTGTGGACCTCCTTCCACTGCTCCTTGTAGGCATCAGTGCCCAGTTCTGGGTTCAGATTCTTCAGAGAGACACCAGCCACATTCACACCACTCCACACAGGCACACTGGAGTCTCCATGATCCCCTAGGACCCATCCATGACAGCTAAGCGGGTGAACACCCAGTCTTTCTCCCATTAGATAAGGAACCGAGCTGAATCTAGATTGCAACCACTCCGATAACTCGGATTTTGGGAAAGCCACTTATTTTCTAACCACGTAGGTCAAGATATCCACTGGGTTTGACACAATCAGCAGTTTTCAGTCTGGACTGTACTTCACAACGTTGGGAATAATGAACTTGAAGATGTTCACGTTTCGCTGGACCAGATTGAGTTGGCTCCCTCTTGCTGACTGGCCCCCGCTGTGATAATCACCAGCTTGGAGTTTGCAGTCACACTGTAGTCTTTGCCAGAGACAATTGTTGGTGTTCTGAGGAAAAGGCTGCCATGCTGAAGATCCATCATCTCTCCCTTCAGCTTCTCTTCCATGACATCAACAAGGGCAAGCTCATCTGCTAAGTCCTTCATTAGGATACTGATGGCACAAGCCATGCCAACAATCCCAACTGAGGGGCCTGTTCTTCCATAAGTAGATTCCCAATCAGCTGGTCCTTGAGGGTTGCCATCTTGGACTTTGAACTTTTCGGGACCGCAAGAGCGCGATGAGCAGCGTTGGGCGAGCAGCTGCTGGGTCTGGGTCTGGCGACACAGACTGAGGCTCCAGCTTCATGAAGGATTTTTAAAAGATGCTTATAGATGCTTATAACTGAAGTATCAATTATCTGTAAACCCAACCTTGAGTTCCAATGCCCACTCTACATTTTATATCAGTGGGAATTTTTGTGTCTGTCTGAAGGAAATAAGTTCTATGGAATGTTGGTTTTGAAGAGGATTTGAGCACCACACCAAGTGAAATGAGGAACTGCAGGGACTAGCAAACCACTTAAACGTATTATCATAATAATTAAAATTAACACTCAATATTGAGTCTATTTTGGTTTGCTTTCATTCAATTTGGTTGGGTTGGATTGTTTTGCTTTTACACATGGCCTCACTCTATAGCCTAGGCTGACCTAAATCTTATTTTGTAGCCCAGAATAGTTAAAAATCATAGTAATCCTCCTGCCTCTGCCTAGTGACAGCTGGATTAAAATGTGCCACTCAAATATGGGTGCCAGAGTCATCCTTCATCTGGATGTTCCCAGATTTTAGTTTGGTTATAATGAAGATGCACATTCCTCTCCCTACTGTAGAAATGGGTCATCCATGTTTTAGGAAATGATGGTATGAATACAAAAGAAAAAGTATACGTACAATGTAATTTCTTTTTTTAAAAATGTGAAGATGTCTTTTTATTTTATGTGTATGAGTGTTTTGCCTACATGGACAAAGAGGTCAGAAGAGGACATTGGATACCCTAGAACTGGAGTTGTGGATGTCTGTGCACTATCCTATAGGACCTCAAGTCCTCTGCAAGAGCAGTAACTATTCTTAGCAACTAAGCCATCATTCCAGTCCCTTTGTATAATGTGATTTCAGGAGCTGAGACAAAGAGACTTCAAGTGATGAGGGGTAAAAGCCCTGTGAGCTTGATACCCAAAAACTTTGTGAGCACAAACTCAGGTGTCTGCTTCTTTCCACCTCTCTTTCCTTTCACCTGTTTCCTCTGACAACAATAAAATGGAGAACCACGAAAATGGTTCAGTTAGTAAAAATAGGTAGTGAAAAATCTGGGGGTTTTTTTTGGAATTGTCACAAAGTAAGAGCATTCCATGGGTTTCTTGAATTTTATTTTTTTTCATACTTTTATGCTGGATATTTACAAATGTTCTCAATGAGGTAGCTTGACTTCTCTCTCTCTGCTTGAGCTAGGTTTGGTGAAATGAAAGTACATGTGATATTGCTGTCAATGCTCCCCACCCTTCCTCTACCCAGGCTCTTATGGTGATTTATGAGCAATTCCACTCACAGCTCACTTGTGCCATGGAAGTGCTTTCTTAAAAAGTACAGTTATAACAACTGGTAAGAAAGCAGTATTTGGTCAGGCAAAAGAACAGAGACTTGAATGAATGAATGAATGAATGAATGAATGAATGAATGAATCTTATATAAAATTGAATATTGTTTCACCATGAAACACAAATGGACTAGAGTACACTAGTGAATTCATTGGACTTAGGATTTTTGTTCGCCAATAAAAGGCAGTTACTATTTCTAGTTCATTCTTCAACCATCTCAATATACCTCCACTACAGCTTTTTCTTGGCTTCTTGCTAAAATCTCAAATGACAAAAAAGTCACACATCACAAAGAAAAATGCCACTATCAGGCAACCTAACACTATAATTTTAGAGGAATTGACAACAATCATAAGACTGATAGGGCTGGATTTAGAAAACCAATTCAGAATGCAGCAAATGGCATATTCTAGCTTCAATTTATGGGAAAATAAAAAGACTTTCTAAAAATAGAGACAGAAAAATACTTGATCTTCTAAACTATCTACTTCCTGACCCAGAAAACTAGGAATTTTGTCAATAAAAAAACTATAAAACATTCTTCTATATCCTTCAGTTGCCAAAGTGATGGTAAACCCACCTGTGACAGCTTCCAAGATAAGAATACAAAGCCCAGAGAGTAGCCAAGCAAAAATAATGAGAAATTTGGAAGTTCTTAGGAATAAAATTTTCTGGCAATTATTGTCATGTGTGCAACATAAAAATTACTATAGTTAGTGAAGATTAGAAAAGAATGGGCTGGAGAGATACGTTAGAAGTTAAGAGCACCAGCTGCTCTCCAAGAGAACCAGGGTTCTCTTCCTAGCACCCATCTGACTGCTCTTAACTGTCTATAACTCCAGATCTGAGTTAGTTTTTTTATGGCCTTCAAGGACACTTTACACAAATGGGTGACCAGACATACATGTAGACAAAATGCCCATACACATAAAGTAAAGTGAAATATAAAGGAGCTACCTACAACAGATATAAAAGGAATTCAAAGAGAGTTACTATATGCTGAACAAGGTAATTTTCCCAACTAGAGATCATATTCTACCAAGTAAAACTCAAGTAGCAGAAATGAGTTTCATCTTTGTATGTCATTGGCCAAAAGGGTCTCATACATCCTCTTCCCTAAAGATTATAGACTACTGGCAATGCAATCAGTTATACATCACAACCTGATGGTGAGAATCTATAGGTGAAGATACACACATTTCATCAAACATGGAGAAATCAACTAGTGTTCAACTAGAAGCTTTGTCCTATACTGACTAGCATTCACAGTTTTAGTGCTGGAAGGTGCTATGTATGCTATTGGAAAAGAAAAGTAATCATCAGCCCTACCAAGCCTCATATGCTATGAGCTACAATAACACCTAACCTCAAGATATACCCACTACATCAAAGCAAATATTAGCCAAAGAGACCCCCCCTGAAATCCCCTAACATTCTAGGCTATTGTCAAGGCTTTGGTTGCTCTCAATGATAAATCCCTATTTCTGAAGACAACAGCTACATAATTCACTGAACATGGAGAAGTCAAAAAGTTTGTCCACTATGACCTGGGCATCACCACAGTCACATGTATGAGTTCATGCTCACACACATATCACAAAAATAAATTTAAAAAAATAGTTGAAATCTATTGCTTTGTAAAATTTTAAAGTTTATGCTTTAGTTTACACTGCAAACTGTTTCACTGCATTGGTTGGGCAATTCTGCACAGCTGGAAGCAGCAGTATAGAAAGGACTCTGAAGTTAGAAACAGCAAGTCTAAGCCAGACCTTTAACACCTGTGAGTTTCAGATTGGTCAGTGTTAAAATGTGGACAAGGAAAGAAAGGAAAAGGAAAAGGGGAGGGAAGGAGAGGAGAGGATCCTATTTTCTTAATTTAGTAGGTCCTAGAAGTAACCAACCTATGACCAAAAACTACTCTATGAACTACACTCCCAAATTTATTTTATTTTGCAAACATGAATATTCTCAGTAGCTGCCTAATTGCTACCTAATGAAGAGTTATCTTTGGATCCATAATCATTCCACAAAAACTCATGTTTATATCAAAAAGTACATTTCTTATTAATAATGTTAACTAATAAGGCAGAGGAGTTTTTTTTTCAGTGTGTTTAAGTGAAAACCATTTCATAATTGCATCATTTTTTAAAGCGGAAAATACTAGAAAGACTCATATGAAGATATTATTCCCTAATTCACATTTTTCCTGGCTTCAATATGAGTTAAGACTATTCATCTGAATTTGATATAGTTCAGTTCATTTCACTAGAAACTTATCTTTTATCACTTACAGTCCCATGTCATCTAGTGGCATGCCTGAGTGTCTGAAAAGATTAGTGTAAATTGAATTTTGTGAATCAATTTTGGTTGTAAGTGCTCTAGATTACCTCAAAATTTGCTTCATGAATTTATTTTTAATTCACCTAGGTGCAAGCTGAGCACAGCTGTGCCGGTTTTCTCAAAGGAGATGTGGCATGACACATAGGTGGGGTTAGCAGGAGTGTCCAAACACTGCTTGGGACTCAGACAAACAGGTGTAAAACCATTTTGTTGGTACCAAAACTCACAGGGAGATACAGCTTGGTAATTTAATCAAAAAAAAAGTAGATGATATAAATGATAGCAATAACTGGTTAAAATTTCAAATTCAAATGTTATTAGTGAGTGCAAATATCTCTATATCATCTCTGAATTTATGAAAAGCAAGTAGTGTCCATTTTTTGAAGATGCTATATCATAGCAAACTGATTTTGTAAGAAACTCACTGGAAGGCAGTCATCAAACTGTAAAGGGAGCATCTGCCTGAGCTACTACATGTCTTGTTTTCTTTATCATTCATTATATTTATTATCAAGTTCACAGTGTTAACATAAGTATAATAGCTTCATAATATGTATGGCATATTATTTAACACATATAATTAAAGTAGAGATTTCCAAATAAAGAGGAAATTACTTTTTAAATAACAAGGTCCAGATAAGAATTTTTGATTATATAAAAAAAAATGATTGAATGGCATTTTACATTTCTTAAATGCTTCTATTTTCAATCACCTTTTTATATTATTTTTGATTAAAGTAATATGAAAGCTCCATATATGCATTGAGTTTCCCAAATGAAAATATCACATGACTTATGAACACAATGCAATGAGATGATGCTGTCTTCTAATTCAGCTGCGAAATTTCGTAATTAAAATGCAACTGATAATATATAAGATACAATATTGAATGTGCTAATGGTAGTGACTTTGGAAATTGGACATGGATACTTAAGAATGTCTTGAACAACATGGATCAGTGGGGAAATTTTCTTGATGTACTAGTCTACTTCATTGTAATTATCTGTGCTATATAACATGATATGAAAACAATTCCACTGGTTTAGTTTTAACTTCTACTTACTCAATCCTATCACCTGATATTTATTTGGTTTATTAAATATTGTTATTAATGCAAAAATCTCTGATAACAGGGAATGATTTGACACCAAGCTATCTCTTTGCTTCAAGCCACACCCTTGGTTGTGTATGCTTTCTTAATAAATCATCTTGCTTTGCCTGCTACTGTCCATGTGTCTCTGAGTCCTTGCTCCAGAACACAAGAACCTGGATGCCCTCCAGAGGTAGCCACTAAACCCAGGGAGCAGCCAATACTGTAATGACCATCTAATAAAAGTGGTCTAACCTAATGCCTATCATTAATTAACTTACTTGTAATCTTTTATTTTTCTACCAACGGAACTACTGCCATTTTTTTTAACTAAACCTTAACCTACCCTCCACCTAAAGACAAGCACTATAGTAAGATAATAGAGTGGATTGCGAAGATAAAGCAAGACCATGCGACAGACCTTGTGGGGTTTCATCTCTGCATTCCCTGGCTGTGCAAAACAGCACTGTGAAAGCCACTTATGTTTTAAGATACATTTTTTTATATATAAATTTCCTATTTTAAGTAAGAATCAAGGAAATTTCAGACATTTAAATCTACTTTTTCATTCATTCTAGTTTTGCTTCTGCAAATAGCACATAAAGTCGAATATACCCTATGTTTTCTAAGATATTACAATCACTGAAGACTAAAATCCCTATGCTACTTTTGCCTCTTTATTCAAGTAAACTATAAAGTCAACTGGAGTTAATGTACAAAATCGGGCAATTTGTACAACTCCAATTCAGTGTGAGAGCAACATGAAATAATACTCTCACTTAAAAGCCTGATTAAAATAGATACCTTCTGCTTTCCTTGGATGAAAATCACAAAATATTTATATGATCAATTTTTGCTTATTTTTCCATGAGCAGATTTGCAACACCTTAGGCAATATTACTCAGACCTTTTTTAGTTCAAAGTAAGAGAAACTCAAATTAAGTTATAAAATGTTGTAAAAAGTTATTTCTGAGCTTTATTACAAAAATTTCTGCTACTTTTTTTCAAATATATTTGAAATGGAATGTTGTAGAATACTCCTTCACACTGTATAAAAATATATTACAGTTGCTGATTTAATAAAAAGCTAAATGGCCAATAGCTAGGCAGGAGGCATAGCAGGAACTTCTGGACAGGGAGATCTCTGGGAAGAAGAAATGCAGCATCACCAGCCAGCCAGAGATGGAGCAAGACCTGCAAGAGGACATGTAAATGCCATGAGTCATGTGGCAAGATGTGGATAAATAGAAATGGGTTCGTTTAAGTTGTAAGAGCTAGTTAAAAACAAGGCTAAGCTATCGGGCCAAGCTTTCATAATTCATAAGTCGCTGGGTTGTGATTTAGGAATTGGCTGGTGGGACAGAAGAATCTGCCTACAAAGAATGTTAAATTCTTTTTTTCTATTTTTTAATGACTAAAATGTTAATTTTCCTCTATAAACAACTTGGACCAAATAACATTACATTGATATGAAAAATTCCACATGCATCACTTAAAGACTTCTGTATTCTGCTTTCAACTAATAGTCATTTTTAAACAAAGATTCTGGTGAGGTTTTAGTTTTAGTGGAGTGGTGGTGGTGGTGGTGGTGGTGGTGGTGGTGGTGGTGGTGGTGGTGGTGGTGGTGGTGTTCAAACCTTTGGGTTGTCTTAAACTTTTCCTGCATTATTGTTATGAAATGGAGACTGCGCCTTTTTTTTTACAAAAATTATTTTCACTTTTATTATAGTTGTGCTGTGCATTTAAAATTCTCCAAAACTGATTTCCCAAAACTCTAAAACTGAACCAACCACATGATGCATCTACACCATCCCCAGTGTAGACCTGCAGGAATCAAAGACAGCACACTGTAGAAATACGTGCACATACATGCTCATCACAGCACTATTCACCAAACCCAAGTTACAGGATCAGCCTGGATGCCCCTCAATGGATAAAAGGGGAAATGAAGCACAGTGTATATGTACAACTATATGATTTCTTCTGGAGAAATTTGAACAGACATCTGTTTCCCTCACACAAAGCACTGACAGCATACCAAAGAAAAGTTGTCACTGGACTCTAGCTTAGTGAACCACAGAGTCATTGGACTTAATGTCAGGGGCACAGGTGAGAAGTGAAAGGAAGATGAGTGACACAAAGCACCTATGCCACTGAAAAGCCCAGCCAGCCTGAGGAGGACTCCAGAAAGCTGCAGGCAGGTATGCAAGTCTGCAAGGGACCCCTCTCCATAGGTAGCTGTTCGCTGTTTCTGTAACCCTGGGGCAGGGTCGGCAGGAAGTGGGGGCCACACTGCTGAGTTCTGTAGCTTTCTGAGCTTCCTGCGTCTTATAAGTCCCCTTCCTCCTCCAATTTGGAGGAAGTAGTCACACAGCAACAGTGAGATTTTATTTAGCTTTAAAAAAGGCAGAGTCATGTTTTTGCAAAAATGTGTGGAACAGATAATGTTCAGCAAAAATCAACCAGACTAAAAAGCATGTCACATGTTTTCTCTTATATACAGGATCAAGAATATGTAAATAAAATCTAATACTCTATGCAACTTAAGCACACTAATAAACATGGCTAAGCAAATTGGGAGCAGGGTGGGAGGGGAGAGGGAGTGAGGAGAAAGAGAAGGAGAGAAGAGGAGGGGTGAGGAGGACACAAGGAACAGGAAGATTAAGTCAGGAGAAGAATAGAGGTGTAACGTGCAAGTTTCCGCCAGCCCGCCAACCGGTCAGTCTGGGCCCACAGCTGTGCCAGCCCCAAATAACACTCAGAGACTCTGTATTTGATACAATCCCGTTGGCCAGTTACCATTATTGTTTATGGGCTAGCTCTGCCTTAATTATTAACCCATTTCTACTTATCTAAGTATTTCCACGTGGTCGTCTTATCAGGGAGCCGCGGCAGGCGTCCTGCTTCCTCCATGCTACATCTTGACTCCTCCTACTACCTCCTCTTTCCTCCTCCTAGTCTCCTAGACCAGCCTATCTTGTTTCCTATTGGCCACAGGGCTTTATTAACCAGTATGAGAAACATATATACAGAATAACATCTCCCATCATAGAGGAGAGCAAGAAAAGAGATACCACAATAGAGGGAGCCATTATAGGTTTAAAGAGAAATCTGGCACTAGGGAAATGCCCAGCTCTACAAGAATGACACCAACTAACAATCTAAGCAATAGTGGAGAGGCTACCTTAAATGCCCTTCCTTGATAATGAGATTAATTATTACCCAATATGCCAACCTAGAGTCTTCATTCAGTAGTTTGTGGAAGCAGAAGCAGATATCCAGAGCTTAACACTGAGCTGAACTCCTGGAATCCAGTTGCAGAGAGGGAGAAGTGATGAGCAAAGGGGTCAAGACCAGGCTGGAGAAACCCACAGAAACAGCTGACCTGAACAAGGAAAAGCTTATGGACCCCAGATTGATAGCTGGGAAACTAGATAGGACCAACCCAGATTCCCTGAATATGGGTGTCAGTTAGGAGGCCTGGGAAGTCTACGGGACCTCTGACAGTAGAACCAGGATGTATCCCTGGTTCACAAACAGACTTCGGGAGCCCATTCCCCATCGAGAGATACTCTCTTAGCCTAGAGATATGGGGAAGGGCCTAGGCCCTACCCCAAAGGTCTTGACAGATTTTGATGATCCATCATGGAAGGCCTCACCCTTCCTGGGGAGTGGATAGGGGATGGGATGTGGGGGGGGAGGTCTGCAGGGGTATGGGAGAGATAGGAAACTGGGATCGATATGTAAAATAAGAAAAAAAAAGTTTAAAAACTGGCTTAAGTAATTTAAACTGTCCTTGAGACGACTAAGGTACATTTCAATGCTTTGTATATAGAATTTGACCAAATATATACTACCATATATTCAGACACTAACCATGAATTCTCTAAATGCCTATTTGTATTTTATTTGATTTTTTTCTATGCCTAAGCATATTTAAGTCTGCTGTTACTTTTTTGTTCTGTCATTTTTCTCATATATGAGAAGTATATAAGTCTTGTGTGACTTTTGTGCAATTGCTCAGGCTATTTTAGTTGATATGTACATATTTATTAGATTTAATATTTTCAGGGTACCTTTTTTGAATGCAAAAAAAAACCCTTTCTGATTAAAGTTCTAGAGGAAAGACTACTGTAGGGAACATATATCAACATAATTAAGGCTATATATGACAAGCCTATAGTCAACATAACCTAAATGGAGAAAAACTGAGGACAATCCAAGAAAATATTTATTTTCCCATTTAATCAATTTTTAATGTGAATATATTTGACTATGTTTTACTGTTGAACATTTTTGGCCACTTTGTTTGTTTGTTTGTTTGGTATGCTTACCATAAAAACTATATTTTAACTTGGGTGGGGCTACAGGGATAACTCAGTGGTTAAGAGTACTGTCTGTTCTTTCAGAGGACCCAGTTTCAATCCTGGTACCTACGCAGCAGCTCACAGTCATCTGTAATGCCTGTCCCAAGGAATTCAATACTCTCTTCTAGCTTTCGTGGGTCTCAAGCACCTAGGTAGTGAGGTCACACATGTAGCCAAAACACCCATGCACATGAAATAAAAATAATAAATTTTTAAAAGTGTTTATATGTGATATTTTTATTTTTAAAACAAGTTGAGGGATTGTTGGCATATAATTTAAATGAAGATAAAACTCCAAATGTAATATTACTATTAATTGTCTTGTTAGCTTATAGATAACAATGCTTTCTCTCATTTGTTATGCATACTTATTTCAAAGATGGACATCTTTTTATCCATACCAGTGGCTAGCTTTTCGGCTCAAAATGTATAATATAAATTGTCATGAGATACCCTATTTAATGATTCCCTCTATGAAAGGTAGAATATTAACATGCCATTATTTCTCTGTGACACACCTGCATCTCTGCTCACAAAGATATGAGCCTCAATTTTAGAATCCCATTTCCTTTTTTGAGGTTACATATTAAGATATAACACATGAATTCATTTTCATTTGTAACAAATAATTACAGATTAAAATTTTCTTAAACCATCAAAGCAAGCCTTCATTTTCATATAAGAAGTAACAATATTAAAGTTGCTGATTCTTGCAGAAACATTTTTTAAATTTATATGCTGTTTTTCCCTTTAGAGTTGTTTCTTTTTACAAAAATTTCTTTGCCCACTTAACATGCATTTTTAGTTTGTGTCTCTGCAATATTCTTTTTTCGTTGTTTCCACTTCTAAGGAGTCCCTCTTCCCGAAAGGGATTAAAACATAGAAAGAACAATTATGCAACCTCAAGCAGTTAATGATTTTTTTTCCAGAGCCAAAGTTGACCTGGGTAGCAAATATTGAGGGTTTTCAAGTCATTCGATTTTCTTTGCTTCTTCTCTACCCTGCCTTTGAGATGAGAAGGAAGCCACAGGCAATATAAAAATGAAGGACCCTGCCTATACTCCAATAAAATTGTGTGCGTTAAAGCAGGCAGTGGGCTAGATGTCATCTGCAAGCCTTAATTTTCCCATCTCTGTCTCAGAGTTGCATGTATTTGTCTATTTTTCTGTGGAATGGCAGTACTAATAACACTTACCCCATAGGATATGCTGAGGCCTTGTGGAAATTACTTCTGTGGGCAAGGAGCTAAGGTCTGTAATTTGACATATTGATGCACTACAGCTGATACTTTGACAGCAACTGTTTTCTGAGTACTTTAACTTCTCTGATTAGTGCTGACAATAGTCATTGTTTACCTCCTTTTGCCCAGATTTTAGTCAGGAACCCAAATCAAGGAGCTGGAGAGATGGCTTGGAATTGAGAGCACTGGCTGCTTCCCAGAGGACCCAGTTCAATTCCCAGCACCCACATGGAGTTCACAACCATCTGGAGCGCCAATACTAGGAGATCCAACACTGTTTTCTGACTCCCTTGGTTATCATATACATAATACATACATATTGCAACAATATACTCAGACAACTAAAATAATAAAATAATTTTTCGGTTTGAGTTTTTTGTTGGTTTTGGTTTTGGTTTTGGGTTTGTTTTTCAAGACAGGGTTTCTCTGTATTGCCTTGGAGCCTGTTCTGGAACTAGAGACCAGGCTGGCCTCGAACTCACAGAGATCCACCTGCCTCTGCCTCCCAAGTGCTGGGATTAAAGGTGTGTGCCACCAATGCCTAGCCAAAATAATTTTTTTAATGTTAAAAGTAAGAACCAAAATCAGTTCCCTCTGATCTTTTTGTTTCTTTTAAGAGCTTAAGTGTTTTTGGTTTTGCGTGTAAAAGGCTAGCGTTATCTCTTTTACTGGTTAGACGATTTTAAACAATCTATTGGAAAAGTCACTTAGCCCAACTTATGAGGACTGTGTCCTCCGGGTGTCCTCAGAAATACCTCCCTCCCACAGCAGCACAAACTCTGGCCAGATTTTCTCAAGCGCCTCCAATATTGCTGCAGCCTGTGATCAATCTTGCCTCTTAGTCAGTAGGTAAAGGCTCACTCTATTTTCAACCCTCAGGTTTTGTTGAACGCTAACCACTGTACTCTCTTTCTGAGACAGGAAATACATCGCTTATGTTGCTCACCTCTTGCTCCTTTCTCACCAGCCCTGACACGAAGAATCCCGCCAGATGCTTCTGGTAGACCTAGGAGAACTCCGTTTGTTCTTTCTTGAGCCTCAATTCCTGTGGGTTAACTCACCGCTCGTTGGGGTCCTAAAATCTTGGTGTTTGTTGCTGGCCAAGAAGGGAACTGGCAAGCCAGATGTTCTGGGCTCAGCATGCTTTGCACACTTGCTCACTAGTGTGTATTCTGCTTACACTTTAAAATAAATTCTCAGAGTAAGCAATGCTGTTCCCTCCTCCATCTCCTGCCAAACTTCAACTAAGATCAGCAAATGCCGTACAAACTGTGATTCTGTGGCAGAACAAACTGGAGGAAAATGATAATCATTTAACAGGTAAATGGAATTTGGAAAAAAACAGAGGATTTGGCATGGAACAAAAAAGCATGTGCCAGAATTAAGAGCCAGTTACAAGAAGAATAGTTTTCCTTCTGTTGAAAATAGATTTTGTTCATACAATGTATCCTAATTGTGGTTCGCACTCCTCTGAGACAAGAATCTTAGCAGACACTGTGAAGTCATTGGTCCTGCCAGGGGGATCAGCACCAATTCAAGTACTGTATGTAAAAACTAAAGATGTAATGATTTGGGCCAGTTCCTGTTCAGTGCCTGACTCTTGGCTAACAGAGATTGGCCATGTTATCAGTCCCACAGGCAGTGTCCAAAGAGGGAAATTTGTTTTCCTATGGCAAGCATAATGATGTTGAAAGAAAATCAAATATGCTCACAGAAACACACAGTGTCATACATCGTATGCACAGGAGCCAAAACTCAACACAGTCCCTCTGGTCCTCAGAAACAGAGGTGAGAAATCTCTTGAAGTGGTAGAAGTTGCCTACAGAAAATATAGATGCCACATTTTTTCAGATGGCATAATTTTTAGTACTTATCAAAAATATTTTGTTAATATATATATTACAAGTTATGAATTCAAATTTTAATTAATTTGCATGGTAAATTCTAAAGCATTTTCATTCTTTTTATCAGTCACTTCAGATTGAGCCCTGAGACCATCTGAATATCTGAATATCTGAATAAGGAGGATTTACTTCTCCCTTAGTAGGTTCCTTCTGTCCCTTAAAGAGGAGCTTCAGTTGCCTTAGCAGCTGCCTGTTGCAACCAGAGTCAATGCATTCCTCTGAGTTTTACCTTCAGACTTTTTCACTATAATATTGTCTTGTTTACTCTTCGTTTTTATTTTATTTTATGAGTGGTTTGCCTGCATGCAAGTCTATGCAAGTATTATCAAGCTTGGTGGAAGCCAGAAGTAGGCATGGAATGCTCTGGAACAGAGGCTACAAACTGTTGGGAATTACTGCGTGGATGCTGAGAATCAAAACTGGATCCTCTGAAAGAGCAACCAGGGCTCTTTAACTGTTGTGGGATATTTGCACACTGTTTGAATGTGTACTGCTGTGATTGGTGTAATAAAAAGCTGAACAGCCAATAGCTAGGCTGGAGGTATAGGTGGGATTTCTGGGAAGTGAAAGAAAAAGAGGAGGAGAATCAAGGCATGCAGGAGATGCCAGGAAACAGCAGGTGCAAGGTGGAAGAGAGGTAACACCATGTGATAGAACATAGATTAATACAAATGTGTTAATGTAAGAGCTAGTTGGGAGCAAGCCTAAGCTGTAGGTCAAGCTTTCATAATTAATAAGAAGTGTCCATGTAATTATTTGGGAGCTGGCTGGTAGGACAGAGAAAGACTTAATACATTTAAACAACTGTCTTGCCCCCTCCCTCCAATCTTCTTTCTTAGATCCAGATTTTGGATGTCTCTCTCTCTCTCTCTCTCTCTCTCTCTCTCTCTCTCTCTCTCTCTCTCTCTCTCTCTCTCTCTGAGGTGTGTGTGTGTGTGTGTGTGTGTGTGTGTGTGTGTGTGTGTGTGTCAGGCAGAAGACTCTGTTGTTACTCAAGATCTGTCTTTCTCACTTTTTATACACAGCATCCCTCATCTTACAGGGCTGAAGCTCTCCAAACAGGCAAGGCTGGCTAGCCAGTGAACTATGGGGATCTGCCTGTCTGCCTCCACAGCACCATGGTTACTAGTGTGTGTAATCACACTGGCTTTTCTTACATGGATTCTGATGGATGGACACAGGTCCTCATGCTGGATGACTGAGATATCTCCCTGACCTTATCTATTTTATTGTTGTTTTTGTGCCTACAGCTATCTCACAGTTCTACCTGCATTTGCCCTCATTGCCCAATGTCTCTAGACTTTTGCTACCATATGGCTCTAGCACTTTGGAATCCCTGTCACAGCTAGAGATATGAGACATGAGTGTCCAAGACTAGTATTGTGAACACAACCAGTTTCACTTGGCATCTATCCTTCCCGCAATGTACTGAGCAAGCCCTGCCTGGCTTTAAGAAGCATCACACCACTCCACATCTTCTATTACTTCAGTTTTGGGCAAATCTCTGTACGTACCTTTCATGATTTATGGACTTTGATCACATATCCCTTCATCTTTCATCTGACATGAATTTTAATTTCCCTTATCTATTCTCTTAAGGGAGATGATTCTAACTTCCAAAAAGCAAAGCAAAAGTTGTTCATTCTGTGTCAGCTGAAACTGTATGACTCTTCTCAAGGTTTTTTTTTGGTTTGTAATACTTCCTAGTCCATGTTGCAGTCATAAACTCTGAGGGAGGCAAAAGAGAAGGCTCAAATTGATACCATCTGCCAAGAAATGTTGTTTCCAGTAAATTTTTATCCTGGACACATATTTAATATATGTTCTTAGTCACATCATTTAACATTCCTTAGTTTATACTTTGTAAGTTTATAAAAATATGTGAAGAATAAATAGTCAGAAAAAAGTCTCAACTTTTTTCAAGTATTACAAATAATGTATACACAAGATGTGTTACTTTCCCTTTGCTAGGGAAAAATACCTGACAAAACAATTATGGAAGGGATGGTTTGTTTGGGGTCACAGATTGAAGGAAAAGTCCATCAGGGTAGGAAGTTAGTTATACCAGTGAGACCAACTCCAGTGGTGGCAGCAGGGAGAATTTGGTGGCTCCTGTGACACTGTATCCACAGAGGAGGCCCAGGGAAACAAATCTAACAAATCTTGGTTCTCTCTCTCTCTCTCTCTCTCTCTCTCTCTCTCTCTCTCTCTCTCTCTCTCTCTCTCTCTCTCTCTCTCTCTCTCCCTCCCTCCCTCCCTCCCTCCCTCCCTCCCTCCCTCCCTCCCTCCCTCCCTCCCTCCCTCTCTCTCTCTCTCTCTCTCTCTCTCTCTCTCTCTCTCTCTCTCTCTCTCTCTCTCTCTCTCCCAGATTATCCCATGGATGGTGGTACCCATGTACCCATTATTCAGGGTGAGCCTTCCCTTTTCAGTCAGAAATACCCTCATAGATGAACCTGCGGAAGTGTTTCCTTGATATTTTAAACAAATCAAGTTTAAGATTAACCATCTCAGAGACATACTAGACAATATAGTTTAGTGAAACATAGACTCTCCAAGTCTCAGCAGTGGATTTACTCAGCCAAGGAATCTGCATGTAACTTTATACCATCTTTGAATCCCTGTAATTGGCCAATTCCAATATCTCAAGTTCAAGCCACAATCTTTTATATGCCAGGTTCATCATGCACTATTTAAGCCGAGGCAACTGGCATGACTGAGATATTTTTTTCTTGTGACTGAGGCACAAGATCAATAGAGGCTTCATTCAGTGACTGCTTTTCACTCTACTAATAGAGGGTATGGGTGAGATTCATGCCTCTCATGGATTTCCTTAGTACTACAGTCTGGTCCTGATGGTTTGGCTTTCTCCAAATGCTATACTTCATCTCATGAAAAGTGACTATATATTTTGAATGAGGTTTTCTGTTTAGGAAAGTCCTAACACAGATGTTTCATACTGGAGACACTGGAGAAGGATGCTGAGAAACAACACCCACCATGGTCTGCTGGAACCAACTTTAACCAGCTGGCAAGAAGCAGTTATGTGCATCTTTTTCCAGCTGTGCATTCCATTCCATCAAGCTGATAGCTTAAAATGGGCATACCAAGAGTCTACATTTTGAAAACTGACAAAACAAATGAGCATTTTTCTCCCTAGGAATTCAGTTGTGAAACATTTGAAACATTCTTTACTGCTTGAAAAAGAAGAAGTAAAGGCAGACTTGGCCAGAGGAAGAAGGAGAATTGCTTGGACTTGATCTTTTCTATAACAGTTGTTACCGTTCATATGACAGAATCAAAGTTTTCTGCCACATGCTGAGTATCCCCATCCCAACATTACAGAGACTCAGAAATGGCTACAGGTATATGGCCCTCAGCACAATGTCATTACACACCTGGATGGAACATCTCCATTTATTTGCCAGACTCGCCCTCATCTGTGACTAGGGAGTCATGATTACCGTCTGGGTCACCAGATACCAGTGCCATCTGGGACCTGAAGACCAACAGTTCTCAAAATAGCTGGATAAAATTATATAATTCAGCAATATCTCAAGGATAAGGGAGGTTTTCCACCGCACTCTACCTATATCTTTGGTATTCTAGGATATTCTATTTCAAGCATTGTCATTGGATCTGAGAGATGTGCACTATTGCTGCTGATCTTGAGCTATGCCAGATATCTTCATAATAGACATCTCACTTACAAGATAGATAGGATGCAGTCAGAAAAATAAAAGCAGCAATTCTCTCATTAGAGTAGCCGGGCAATTAGGGGGAGACCTTGACATATGGATAGTGTTATTAGGAGGTTTCAGAGGCATAGTTATGTAGCAGTTGCAATTAGCATCTAACAAGGAATTAGATTTGTTTATGCACGCTTCAGGGGGAAGAAAGATTATGGAGAATATTTTCAAGGCACCAAGTGTGCTGGGACTTAATAAAATATTGAGTGACATCTTGAAAAAAAATAACTTTTCTGGAACTAATACTCTGTCCTACACAACCACCAGTCATGCTGGGACTACAGTGAGCTAATGGGTTTCGGGGTGATTTTCTGTCCAAACAGGCTTCAAGTACTTGAAGCAATTAACAAGCTTTCTAGCCAGATTCAAGATTGTAGAGGAAAATTTTAATGTGAAATATGCTCATGTGGGAATCCTTACAAATCATCTCTGTGATTATCAAGTGATGAAGCTATAATCACAATGCTGGCATCCACAGACCTCCTGACTCAGAGGTTTCTGTGAATCTAATATTTTCATTAATGTCCTCCTCTCAGAGATCTACATCAAGAACTAGGGGAAATGCTCTTTTATACATAGTGGTGAAATATGGCATCATTGTGTGAATTTTACTGATTGCAGCTTCATGGAAGAATGGTCACTCTCTAGGGTCTGTAAGAGAAATGGGAGCAACATAATCTTAAAGGAACTGACTGAATAAAAGAAGAAGAATTCTGAGACAGGTCATTTTTAAAAGCTACAATTGAGTTTATTTAACCTGTCGCATGGAATCTACCTGGGCCCCAGAAGGCTGCCTGTATTTCTGGTCCTTGTTTCTACAGATTGGATCATACTCATAATCACATTGATGTTTTCTTGTTTACAGTAAAAAGAAAACTGTGTACTGATCTTTGCACACTAAAGCCAAGTTTAAATTGGCTCAAGAAAAGATCAGTTATATGGCAGGTCTTACAGAACTGAAAATAACTTAGCCACGTTTTCCTTTCCATCCTTTGTCATTAATGTCCCTATTTGAATAAAGTATTAGTGTTTGATTTTTTTCCCTTAGCACATCAGTTCTTAAGAACAAATTATGAACCATGGACATTGTTTGGACCCTGATTACTGTGCATGCCCACATAAAACTGAGATCCCTCCTTCCTCTCTACCTCTAGCCAAGTCCCATTATAGGAGTTTCGAGCCCCTATCCCCACCCCCAGTGACTGGTAGATGTTATGTACTATGACAGAAGGGCATCCCTGAAGCATTTTCTGTCAAGGTGGTATAGGGATGATTGCAATGGGAGATGAATTCCCATGAGCATATCTTAGGAGGCTCTAACCTGGAAATATTTTGAAATGTGTTTTGCTCCTATGACGTGACAGTAGATGAACGTTCCTTTCCAAAGCTTTGGGAAAAAAATTATTACCATGCAGCCCTTAATGGCATAAATCAAAACACACCATATCAGGCTCTGGTGTCAAGATATTGTTTTCCATGGTTTACACTCAATATTTGAGATTCAGCCTTCATATATAACAGTGATTCTCACTATGATTCATAACAGAGGCAAAATTGGTCATGAAGTAGCAATGAAATAATTCTACAGTCCCCACAACACAAGGAATTGTATTAAAGGGTCACAGCATTAGGAAGGTTGAGAACCACTGCTGTATAATATATAATGATGCTTTCTCTAAATATTTCAGATAACCTTTTTGATAATACAATACACATTTCTCATGTTTTCACTGTCATCCACTTGGTCTATCATTCACGATTCAGGCAAATGCAAATATTTGAATTTCCATTCATCTAAGGGTAGCAGTAACCAATATACTACAGCAACAACTCCAACAAAGAGCAGTGTGCATTCTCTTGAAGTTTCCAAGACTCTTGTTTTGGAGAAGGGGTAGTGCACCCATACAATACCATGTGTGTGCAGATGAATTAACTCCACAGGTCTTCTCAGAGTACAGCTCTGTTCACTAAATCTGCACTGAGCCAGCCAAAGTGGAGGCCAACCCAAGACAAGAAATCTTCCTCTCCTCACTAGGCTTGCAACACTTTGTTTCTTCCATGGGCCCTTTACTCTGTCAGTTTCAATCATAACTCAGCTTGTATTCCTTTTCCCACTGATCCTCTCTGGATTTTGACATCTTTTTCCAAGAAGGAAAACTATTCTATTGAAACTGGCTGAGAGGCCCCAGTTTGACTCATACTGCTACCATGTTTTCTTCCAAGCTGTAAGGAAGCTTCTAGAGCAAGGCTGGAAAAAATATAATGTGTGAAGATTAGTCCATATTTAAATTCATGGGTTTTATTTTTTAGTTGCATTTATTTATGTATTTAATTAGTGTATTATTTGGGGGCATGAAAGTGCAAGTCTGAGGACAACTTTGAAGTCAGTTCTCTCTATCATGTTCCTGGAACAACTTAGATTGTCTCTGTACAAAGAATAACAATCCAACTGTATACTAAATGCTGTCACATGCAATTTTTTGTTCAAATATTAGTTTCTCCTGTGTATTTTGTATCCTATAAATAGAATAACCTTTTGAAAAACATTTCAAATCTTGTATTACAGAGACTTCAATTGTTATAAAATCTAACCTCTTCCTGTAGCTTAAGAGGCTTTTTATAATTCCTCTATGTTCCCAGTCACGTTTTTTTTTTTTTGAATTGCTCACTCCTAAGCCAGATTCTGTGTTCTAAGTACCCAAATAACACTTGTACCCAACTTTTGTTTTCAAGTCTTCACCAAGACCTTCTCCATCCTGAAAAGTTGCAGTCATCACCAATTGTTGGTCTCTCATCTCTTTGTTGACCTATCTGATGACTGAAACCTGTGTGACTTCCCATCCTCTGCATGTAACTAAAAGCATCCCATTGTGCATGCTCAGAGGGGCAAATGCTGCTGCATAAATTTTAACTCTTACTTGGTCCTTCATGTTTCCTTCTGCTTGTCACTGCATCACACCACCATCCAAGTCACTGGACAATCATTCTTCATGCCGCCCAAGTTTATAACAAATTATTCTTCATGGAGGTATCATGTGCCACCTGAGATCTTAGCTTTACTGGTCTCTTGTACTGGATTGTTACAAGCTCTGGCCATCTCTGTGCAGGCACAAACAATAATGCCTCTCTTCCTCTGCTTCATCTCTGAGCCCCTGACCCTGGGCACTCTTGATTTTGATGCCTAAGACCCCACTTAACCTACATGCCTAACCTTGTGCAGCCTAGGTTTTCAGGAAACTCAGCACACCAAAGGGAGACATAATCCAGTGCATCTTTTCCATTTGTGTCCTTGATGATGGTTCTGAGATGAAAAGTGTGCAAAGTATTATCAGTGAAGCTCCACAGACTTAGTCAGCAATCACTTGCACTTAGCAGAGGGTCAGTTCCAAAATAAAAATTAAAAACTAGTAAGTGATTTTCCACCTTCTGTAGTTTTATTGCTAGTGTTCTCCCTTAGTCTTGCTCCTTAAATAAAAAGTACCACATGCCCTGTGCTCTCCCTCTAAACTCTGCACTCTCTGGATCACTCCAGCGAAGCAGCATTCTCTTTCTCCCTCCACTGCTGGCTGTTGTTCTAGATTTATTGTCCCTCTCTCTCCTAAAGATTTTCCCAATCTTAATCAATAGTCAATTCTCCCTTTTGAAAGAGTAATCTTTCAAAGTCATAAATATGTTTACTTTATTTACTTTAAAACCTTCAAATAGCTTCTGATGTTTCTAAGAATAAAACATAAAATTCCCTACTTTGGCTGGCATAGTTCTAGAGGAACTGGCTTTGCCTAACCCTTCACTGTCACCCCATATAACAAATGGGAAATGTATGAGCAAGAATCCAATTTTATTTTATTTTAGGTTATCTTATTTCACTTTATATTACTTATAAAAGTCCAAATGTTTTTAAACTACCTGAAAGAAAGTAATGCCTTCTGCTACCTGATTTAAAGTTCTCGCCAGTACAAGATTACCCAGAATTTAGCAGCTCTCTGCTCCTTGTTCCCTTGCCTAGCTTCTGTTGAACTTATCTTTATCACTTCCCTCATTTCTTAGTATTTAGAATGAGCACCTCTGGAATTAGATCTTGTCAGTGCTCAGTAAATGTCTTTCACAATTAACATGACAGTGTTTGCCAACCCCCCTGCAGTGAAGCAAAAGCGTACATTAATTCTGACTAACTGTTTAGAGAGATTATAGCATTTATATCCCTTCCAAGTCAAGACCAGCAAGAGGAAAGCTGAGGGCTGGCTTGGCAGTTAACAGCACTAGCTGCTCTTCCAAAGGACTAAGGAGTGAATCTCAACACCCACATGGTTGCTTACAATCACTTGTAATTCTTCAGAGGCTGCAACACTTTCTTTCAGCTTCTGCAGGCACTATATGCACATGGTGCATAGACATACATGCAGGCAAAACAAAGTACCCATACACAAAAAACAAAAATAAAAAAATACGATAGACAGAGTAGATGTCTTGTTAAGAGCAGCTTTGTTAAGCATAGGGAGACAGTTCAGTGCATGCCTGGTGAGCATGAAGACTTAATTCAGGTCTCCAGCACCCATATAAAACATGGTCTCACACATCTTTAATCATTGTGCTGGGAAGTGGGGGAAGATATGCAGATATCCCCACCCTCTGAGCCAGCTAGTCTAGCCAATCAGTGAGCTCTAGAGTCTGTGAGAAGCTCTCTCTCAGAAGATAAGATGGAGAGTAATAGTAGAAGATACCTGATACTACCCTTGAGACCACACACACACACACACACACACACACACACACACACACACACACACACAGTGAGATACTTTCTAGAAAGAAAATACACAACTCATATTAGATGACAGAGCAGCCCAGAAAATCAAGTAACCAAACTAAGAGAAGCCTCCTCCCTCGTGTGTGTGTGTGTGTGTGTGTGTGTGTGTGTGTTATGAGTGGTTTTCCCAGAGCAGTGCCAGCCCCAAAACACACAAAGACACTGTATTAGATATAATGCCATTGGCCTGTTACTAACGTTTCTTATTGGCTAGCTCTGTCTTAAATATTAACCCATTTCTATCAATCTAAATATTTCCATGTCGTCTTATCTTACAGGAGAGAGGGTCCAGAGTTCTTCTCTCAGTCCTACATTTTAAATCTCTCACTTACTTCTTCCTCAATCCTCCTTGTCTCCTAGTCCCTCCTATCTTGCTTTCCTATTGGCCAACAGTGCTTTATTCATTAACCAATAAGGGAAATATATTTACAGAATGACATCTCCCATCGTGTGTGTGTGTGTGTGTGTGTGTGTGTGTGTGTGTGTATGTGTGTGTGTATATACATTCATGTGTGCACATGTGCATGTGGTATAAGCATATGTACTCATATCTGTGTATATACAAGTATACAGGGGTGCATTTGTTGGAGCAAAGATGTATGTCAAGCTTCTTCCTCAGTTACTTTCCACCTTGTTTTTTTAGACAGTATTGCTCACTGAACCCAAAGTTCACCATTTTAGCTAGACTGACTTGCCAGTGAATTCCAGGGATCTGCCTTCTAATCCCCTCTAGGCACTGGGGTGCAGAAGTGAGCCACCATGCCCAGCTTTTCCTTGAGTGCTGGGAATCCAAACTTAAGTTCTCATTCTTGCAGTGTAAGCCCCTTATCAGCTGAGCCATCTCCCCAGTCCCATATTTGAATCTTTAAGATTTAAAGTAATCTTGAGCATCCAACTTTCTATAAGCAAAAAAATACAAAAAAAAAAAATAACAACACAACTCCCAGGGAAGGAATATTTCATAACATCAATTGAGATAGGATTACAGTGAATGATAGGGATGAAGCTACTTCATAGGGCAAAACCAGAGCCAAGCAATTAACAATGGACATGTAAGCTCTTCCAGAGTTTGCACCAGGACCTAAAGAAGAAAGAGTCCTCTCACTCTAAGCCAGAGAATTCTCATCATATCATCAGGAATTCAGACTTCTTGTCCAACAGTACTTTTGTATGCTGTATTCACTTCCACGAGCAAGCAAGTCCTTATTAAACTGTATTATTTATCATACCAACACTGTAGCCACCACCATAATGTTTTAAGTATGGCTATATCTTATTGCCTTGGGATGAAAATCAACTATCTGTGGATATAATAGAGGGACTTTTTTTGAAGCTTCCAAAGATCTTATATTTTGAGGCCATACATCTATGGATAAATAGGACACTGAATTTTTCTCCAACTGCTGTGTTTTGGAAAGAATGAACTGTGACATGGTGACAAGATAACTTAAGTGTAGTAGACATTATAAATGCTTACAGTATCTGGTTTGCCCCTTCCCAGAGGATGAAACAGTATTTCCAAGCCTCTTGAATTTAAATAAAGGCTCTACTCAGTGGTCTATGAGAAGCAAGCTAAGTCATTTCTATCTTGACATAGAAACACAGCAGGTTAAAACCCTCCATGCCTTCTTGGGGGTGTTTTCTCACAGTAGGGAGAAAAGTAACTAATATAATGTTGTATACCCATTATGGTTTTATATCTATTATTATATTCCCATTCCAAATGTTAGGAATGGATGCATATTAAGGAAAGACAGATCAAAACAAGACCAAAGTGTAGTAGGGCAAACACCAACCCCATGACTCTATATCCGGCATTTGGGGGTTGGAATGAAATCACCTGAGCTCCAACAATCTTGAACATCCTGCACTTCCAACTCTACTTACTGTCTTATTTGACATCTTTTAATACTATCAAATTTGTTACTGTAAGAAATCTAGAAGTTTTCAATGTAATTGATGATGATTTTGGTTTTGGAGTTATGACATTTTACCATGATCACAGATGTTTTTTCTGTGTAAAACAGGTTTCTTTTCCATTTTTTTCTGCTTAAGACTCAATGTGTGTCTTCAATTTGAGAATTCACATTTTTTGGGCTGGACAAATGGCTTAGCTGTTAGAGGCCAGGCTCACAATCAAAATATAAGAGAATTCACTTTTTTAACTGAAAAAAATTCTTGACCATAAATAATTAAAGTTTTGTATAATTAACATGCATTTGTTCCTGTTCTAGCTTCCATATCCCTTAATTAAAATTTATTGTTAACAAGTCCTTTCACAATTATACAGTCAAAAAGATAAGTCCTTCAAATTTACTATCCATTTAACAAAACCTCTCTTGGTCAGGGTCTGGGTGGCTATTTAATATTTGCATTCAGAATTGATGTATATATGAATATACATAAATGTATTCAGGTCCATTTTAAATTTTCTAATTCTTTTTGTGCATTTTATAACTGTCTTGTGACTTCTTTTTTAATCTGTTCAAACATTTTAAATAAAGTGAAAGAAATTTTTGTGGTTATTTTGTTGTTTTACTTGTAAACTTCTAAGTTGCCCCACATGTAGCTCTATGACAATTCTATAGCGGATTATTCTATATGATGTCATCAATTTCAGTGAGAGCTCATATCTACATAATAACTCTCTATTAATTTGTGGGAAAGTCAAACACTCTCTGAACTATGTAAACATCTTTCACTGAAGCTACCTATTCAGACTTACAAGTTCTGGAGTATTTCACTGACCCTTAATTTCTTTGTATCACACTTGGATCTGATATCACTCTAAAGTTTAAATTTTCCAGGTAATCTCCCTCACTGGACCAGTGAATTTGAAGGCAAATGTTCATGCTTGTTTCAAGAGACTGGGGAAGTGACTCAGTATTTTTTGTTTGGGGGTGTGAGATAATCCTGAATGATTCTGCTTTTCAGTCAAGAAGCTTTGTGCTGGTTTCCTGCTTTGGGGATTCATGGACAATCATTTCTCTTTCTGTTAGCATCTAAAACATCAAGCCAGGATACTAATATCTCAATATATTTTCAATGGCCTCTTGGCAGCAGCCCCTGCTCGCAGCTGGGATATTGTACATTCTATTTATTTTTTGCCTTCTGGTGATTTATCTATTGGTTTTAAGTTTGGCTGTGTTTCCAAATATTGTTGGGCTTATTTACTCCATCATTCATTTGTTTGTGAAACAGTATGCACTCTGTTTGATTTATAACTTATGAAGTTTAAAACTTAATCTTCATCACATTTTAATTGAGATAGAATCACACATATAAAACACAGAGAGAACAGATATCTATCACAGACAAAAGGATGTCATGTGGTTGTATATACTCATTATTTCTCCTTCATTCTCAGTATACCAAAAGCCTTTGAGATTTCATTTATGGGCAGAAAAACTAAGAACATCTGTTATTAGCTGTATTCCTGGGAATTTTTAATGCCATATTTCTTTGTGCACATGGGTGATATATAAAATATTATCTTGGTAAATGCACCACTATTACACTTAAATTGTATCCCTGAGGAAACTATCATAATAATCCATTGTAAGAAGAGGAATACTGAAATAGAAGGTAACCATGCAGGTCTCAGATTCTCAAGATGTCTTTAAGTTAGACTAGGGAAACATAATGGGAAGATGTAGGGATACTGATGAGAGAGGTACAGAGGACAGTAACTTGATGTGTGGAGGTGTCACGGATTAAAAAGAAATAATTTATAAATAAGTTGATACAGAGGCATAATGGGAGAAATAAAAGTTCAGTTCTAAACTTATACCAAAACTCTTCTTTCTAAACAATAGTCTTAATAAAGGAAGTTACTTGATAGTAGGGTACATCCTGTTGAGACAAGTGAGCTACAACTGAAGGGTAGCTACAGAAAGCAGAGATAAAGAGGTGCTAACATGGCCACAGACCAAGACAAGACACTCTCTGTCCTCTGCCAGAAGTGTTCCAAGGCAACAACCATAAGTACAAGGCAGCAGAGGGAGAAACGTTATAGAGATGACACTTAGAATGCCCATTTCTATATCTGATGCACTACGGCCATTTCAGCCCTCTATGGTGAAAAAGAATAAAATGTATCTATCATCACATCCCTCAGGCCAAGAGACATTACTGAAATAAAATGCCCAGTTGCTTGAAATATTCTGAATTGATTTGGCAGGAGAAAGTGTGTCCTTCCCAGTAGCACTCTGGCATCTTCATGCTGGAGTCATCAACTTAGTCATTAGCATCTTAATTTAGTTGTGGGTACTTTGTGAAGTAGATGGAGTTTCGAAGGGTTTTTGCTGGTTAGTCTGGCTGTGATGGAGAACCGAAAGACAGCTGGAAGCATTTCCAGCCCAACCCTGTACACACCCCCAATGAGACAAGAACCATTTCATTACCTGACAAATATAACTGGGAGACTCATAAGCCACATACAGTTATTGTCAGAGTAAATGAGCCACATACATGACAGCGTGACTGAAGCCAGGTTGCACCCTCCTCTGCCTTTGCCTGCAAACGTGAATGCTCCTGCAGGCACACTCTGCCCATCGTCACATGTTGGAAGCCAGCATGGCATCTGAGCCTTCGTATTCAGAGTTGGCTTCTTTCCAGCCTACGGGAAATGAGCGAGCAATGAACAAATCAACTCTGTGCTGGGAGCAGAAACGGCAGCGCTGGTGCATTTATTGTTTTCTGCCACTCCTTCCCGCAAATGAGGCAAGACGAAATAAAGAAACAAACAGGCAAGAGATGGGGACCCGGGAACTGCAACAGCCATCTCCACTCTGATACATAGAGAAAACAGAAGAGGAAAGTTCCCCCACTGCACCTTTGTGTCTCAGCCACACATGTGGCCAGTCACCACAGTTCTGTGTGATTGTTCCTTTGGTATCACCCGCCCCATTTTCTTCCATGCTGCCACTTCCTCTTCCATCCATGAAATCCTCCTTCAAAGTCTCTCATCAGGAAAAGCTCTGACAACATTCATGACGAGTTTAAACTTTCTGTTTAAAATAGCAGAAATAGAATTCCAAGAAGAGCCCGGTGATAGGAAAAACAAACTGCACCCGAAGACCTTAGTTATACACGTTAGCAAAAACCTTAAATCAAACAAGAATGCCTATTTTAACATTTTAAATATATATATTTTTTTAATTCTCTGCTTGTTTCTTGTTTTGGATTGCTTAATTTTTTTCCATAATGACTAAATATCAGGAAACAATTTTGAGTCCATATCTTGGTTTTCTTCCTTTTTTCTTTTATTTTTGATATTATAATTACATTATTCCTTCCTTCTCTTTCCTCCCTCCAAATTCTCCCACATACCCCTCTTCTTGATCTTTAAAATTCATGTCCTCTTTCTTCATTAGTTGGTTGTATGTGCATATATGTATATACATAAATATTCCTAATTATAACCTGCTCTGTCTGAATAATGTTACTCATGTATGTGTTTTCAGGACTGACCATTTAGTATTTGAAAACCAAGAGCTACAATAAATTCTCCACTTGTTTCTTTATACTGAGAAATTCAACATAATAAAACATAATTCTAATTATCTCATATCTTTTCCCATGGCAACATTTTAGTAGTTTTCAAATGATTTCAAAATAAAAGTTAAATCCTTCCAAGTTAAAGCCTTCCAAGCTGTGTGACATCTTTTATATTTAATTTATTAAAGTGGGTTCTTGCTATCTAGCTTGAGCTGGTGCTGGCCTCAAACTCTTTGGAATCCTCCTGACTCAACCTCATGAGGCATGGTCTCTTATGACATTTGGTGACATCAACAGCAAGACCAGTCTATCATGACACTGTATGCATAAATGGAATCTAAAAATATTGCTCTCAGAGAAGAAGACCACAGGACAATGGTTCATCTGAGGCTTAAGAGAAAGGCAGGGAAAGTGAGGATGTTGTATCATTTATCTCACATCTGCCTTTTCAAGAACATTTTGGAAGACCAGGTTTCAGTACTTGCCTAGCTGTCTTCTTTCTTGGAATCTTTCCTGGCTGTCTTCTTTCTTGGAATGAGAGTGTTTGCTCTATTTCACTGTATTGGAAATACCTGATATTTTTATCATGCATCCACATTAAATCTCAGAAGAGACTTTGAACACTGGGTACTTCAGAACACATTTTGAACTGTTAAAACTTGGGGTGTTTTTAAAGATTAACAAAATGCATTTGTATTATGGGGTGAAAATGAGACTTTGGGATCTAGGAGTAAAGCATCATTACTCAATAGTGATGTGTTTGAGTCAAGTTGACATGGACTGGATATGTAACAGTTAATCTTCATTGTTAACTTGATTTCACTGTCAACTCCTCCTGAATATGGACAGTGCCATATCATGGGCTGAGGTCCCAGACTTACTCCAAAGAAAAATAAATGGAGAAAGCAAAGCAGGAAAGATAAAAATTAAAAATTAAAAAATTTCAATTTACTTTTAGCTGAATTTATTATCTCAATATTAAATAAGTTTGAACATTTGAAGAATACAGACTAAGACAACCTCTTTTGTTCTTTAGAAAAGCAAGGAAGAATTTCAAACGAGACCAAAAAGCCTTTAAAAACAAAACATGAAATTGCATATCCTCCTTTTGGTGAAATAGTCCAAATGAGAGAATCAAATCACTGTTCCTCTCAGAAAAAATGGCTCAGCGACACCCAGAGCAGATGAGTCACAAGCTTGTTTTCCTGTCAATTATCTCAGATCTGCCTTTTCAGGAACATTTTGGAAAGGAAAAATAATGTCCGTGATAGCTTCATCTCATGTTCTGGGAAAATAGAGCAGAAAATTACCCAGCCCTAGTGCATTGGATGTAGAATGCCTAAATTATTCAAACAAACCAAAGCTCCTAAGCTTGCACTGACTTTTGAATGATTCTCTTTGATATGAGATGCTTCTATGCAGCGGGGAGCTTGGCTCTAATTTTCAGAATTCCATTTCTCAGAGTTTTCTACTGTACAGTTGCTTGTGGTATTTTACAATTGTCATAGCCCTAGTTGATTTCTTGACCAGAATGGGGAGGCTTATAGCTTCTCTGTTTGAGTGTGTTTACCTAAACAAAGAGCAGTTAGAGGCATTTGTACATTCAATCATTCAAAAGCATGTATTGATAAGTTTGTGTGGTAGCATGATACTAAAGACACAGGATGAGAAGAAACAGTCATAGCATCTGCATTTGAGGATGTCAAAACCTCGTGATTAGGCATAAAAAGAGGAAAATTGTTATATAGATATATGAAAAAGCTATTCATACAAAACACACACACACACACACACACACACACACACACACACACACACACAGCCTAAGACAGGGTTGAATATAGATCACTAAACACCCTGAGATCAAGATGAACCCACATCACTAAACACAGAAACATAGATCCTAGCTCAAAGTGAATGAACATCCATTAAATCTCAGTAGAAATAATACTTGAATTAAGTCTTAACCAGGGGCAATATTTCCCCCAGAGGATGCATGGCAATGTCTAGGGATGGTGCTATTTGTCATAAATAGAAACACGATGCTGGCACTTAGTGATGAAAGAAGAGGGATGTTAGGACGTAAAGAAAATGTGTGAGGGGCTACACGAGAAAGAATCATGTGACTCAAAACATCAAAGATACCAAACTGGGAAACCTTATTATTCAGGATGGGAAAACAAACCAAGGACTTGAGCTTGAGGCAGGAAACTTGTGAATTTAAGGCCAGCCCTGGTATGCATGGCTGAAAGCCTATCTCAGAAAAGAAACAAAGGAAGGGAGAGGAGGCTCATATATTTGAATGTTCATTCACTGGGTATGAATATTGAAAACTCCCTATGTATTCAGTGGTAGTATAGGTATGAGACATAAAATGTAAACAAAACAGAAAAGGCCTATGCCCTCATACAACATACATTTTATTAGGATGGTATAACAGTGTAAACCATAGGCCAGTAACATACAAGTGTTCTAGTTTGGGATCTGGTTGCTGTACTAAAGCATTCTGACCAAAATCAACTTTGGAGATGAAAGAATTTATTTCATTGCACACTTCCAGGTAACAATCTACAATTGAGGGACATTGGGGAAGCACCCCCAAAGCAACCTGCTTACCAAGTTGCTCTCAGGCTTATGCCTAGCTAGCTCTGGAATACAACCAAGGCCCACCAGCCTCAAGAAGGCACTTTCCATCAGGGGACGGGGGAGGGGGCTGCACTCTCCCACATCAATCAACAGTTGAAACAGTCTCTGAAAGACATGGCTGCAGGTCAATACCAACTGGATGATCCCTCAGTTGAGACTCCCTTAGATGACTTTTAGGTTGTGTCAAGTTGACGGTTGAAGCTAAGACAACAAAATATGAAATATGTCAAATAATGACAGTTTTAACAATAAAATGAAAGTATGGGTGAGCAGTTGTGTCAGAGAATCAAGGTTGGTGGTGGTAAGAAAATTTCATATTTAACTTCCAAGTGATAGGAACTTGGGATTAATGGGGAGATATGTAGGAGAAACATTCCAGACAGATGGTATGGACTGTGTTAATGCCCTGAGAGAGAAGAAGTCACAAACAGATTTAAAGGATGCTTAGAAAACATATCTAGCTGGAGTTAAAATGGAGTCAGAGAGAGAGTAGGGGGAGATAACATGAGGAATGGAAGGAAGGCATGTTCACATGAGTGTTATATGTAACTGAATTTAACTGTATATGAAATAGAAAGATTTTGAACAGGCCATAACATGATAGGAAGGTTTTGGACGGAGACAACTTACCTGTAAATCTGATTAATAAATTGACCATCAAGGCTGTTGATAAAAAGGCACACAAAATGTTTTACAATAATTGCATCCAGTGCATGCTAGTTTGGGCCAGATGACAGAACAGATGATATAGGAATGGTAGGGGTTGGATAACTTTTAAAAGCAGAGGTGATAACATTTTTTTCTTGTTACTGTGACAAATGCCTGACAGAAATAACTTTAGGATAGAAGTCTTTATTTGCTCATGGTTTAAGTGGATATGGTCCATTGTGGCCAGGATGGCAATAGCAGCTGGCTTGGTCCCCAACAGAGGCAGTTTTCAGTGTGACTTCCTCACATCTCCAGATAAGGAAGCAAAGATAGCTAGGATTAGGAGCTAGGCAGAGTTAACTACCCCTAAAGCCCTACACCTGCCAGCAAGTTCCCATGCTTAAAAGGTTCCAAAACGTCTGAAACAGCTCTACCAGCTGAGGGTGAGCTGTTCAAACTCAGGAGCTTATGTGGGACATTTCCATTCCATCAATAGCAGAATGAGAGTAGATATGCAGCAGTGCAAAGAATAGAGGGATTGTTGACAGTCTTTGACAAATTTGTGATCATGGTCAGGTATAAATGCTCTCAGGTGGAAAAACGAATCTCACCTGTAAAGAACAAAAATAACAAGCCTTTACACTAGTGTGTAAAGAGAAGAGTAAAGTAGGGAAAGATTGGACACAGAGATGAAGGCTAGATACCCCATACTGAAAGTAGAAGACCGAATAAGATGCTGTATAGAAAGGGAAGCCTTTTGAGGAAGACCAGTGTACTGAGATGCATCTTCAAATATCCTTCTGGCTTGTCTATGGAGGCGAGAAGGATGGCTATGACCAACAGAGACACCTATAGTGAGGAAGAGTTTGTTGGTCCAAGCAAGGGAGGATGGCATGGACGGAAATAACTAGAAGGATCCAGGGTATGTTTTAGAGGTAAATCCAATGGCTTTAATGGCAGATCTAATAGGAAGATAAGGGAAATTATGTTAGTAGGATGACTCAAGCTACAGGTGGGTTAACTAAAAGTAATACATCTAATGGAATTGGTTTCCACAAACAATAATGTATTTCATGTCTACTTTAAAATTGTTGCTCTAAAATTTCTGCTGATTTACACTATTAGACATATACTACATTAAATAACAAACATTTATTAAATATCAAGGTTATGTCTAAGTCGAATAAGTAAGTACTCAAATATTAATTACTAAGTCTAAATTTAACTTTATACTTAGACTTTTTTGTGAGGAGATAGAGACGGACCCCAGGGCCTGATCATACTTTAGGCAAGTTCTACCCTGTTGAGCTACAGTCAGCCTCTGATTTTTGTTTTTACGTAGTACAGAAGTGTATATACCTTTGAATCTGTTCATATAAATGTGTTCTTTGCCACAGTGAGAAACTGTGTAACACTGGGACACATACAATCCTAAAATCAATAAGGACAAAGGGAAGCAACTGTTTGCAAAATATATTAGAAACATAGAATGTGGGTTTGTTGGGAAAATGCATTTAATCTAAAATAAGATAATTATTCCAGAAAATAAAGGAGAAAACAAGCTGCGCAGCCTGGGTGGATGGGAAAACACAGTACACAGTCTGTGTGGGTACAGAAACACATAATACACAGCCTGTACAATGGGAGACATAGTACACAGCCTGTCTGGAAAGGGAAGCATAGTACACAACCTGTATGATGGGAAACAGTACACAGCCTGTTTGAATGGGGAAGATTGCATGGATTTAGAGATTAATGTGCATTTCATGATCAGGGCTGATCACTTGGTACTAGAAAACCAAGTTGGAGCTCTTCCCTGGGGAAAACTATTTTCCTCATCTCATTCCTTAGTTGCCTGTAGTTCTTTGTCAAGGACTGAGGCCCCATAAGATTTCTCCCTCCCATGTTAGCATGTCTGTTGGTATCATTTTTGTTTGAGTCCTATTTAGGCAACTGTGTCTGACATTTCTCACAGTAAACTTCCTGGTCTTCTGACTCTTACAATACTTCCACATCCTCTTCTGCAAGGATCCCTAAGCCTTGGGTGCAGGAGTTGTGTAGTAGATGTATTAACAGGGCTGGGCAAATTCAACTAATATGTTTTTATTTATAATAAGATTTAATATCAGTAATATACCACTACAAAGCTAGAATTTGTTTTTCCTGTTAAAATGACAGGTTTTATTGGATATTAAGCTAATATTAATAAAAGTATGAAAATGTTTATTTTTAAATCTCCTAAGCAAGTAAAGGCAATGTTTTAAGAAGAACAATTTCTTGTGTATTTTGTTACCATGCCTTCAATTATTTTTGCATGCATGTGTGTGTGTTCACACGTGTGTAGGTGCACACAAGTATAGGTACACATGCATGTACAGGCACAAAGCCAAAGTCAGTTGCCTTCCTCAATTACTTTGCACTTTATTTACTGAAACAGGGCATACAAATTAACCCAAGGCTTGCCGGTTCTGATAGTCTGGCTACCAAATTGCCCCTGGGATCTTGTCTGCCTGAGTGCTGTGGTTATAAGTAGCTGCCAGACCCACCTGCCTTTTCCATGAGCTCTAGGGATCTGAACCCCAGCCCTGACACTCGCAGCTCGTGTGCTTTACCCACTGGGCTCTCGACCAGTCCTTGGTTATTTGGTTAAAAACTGAATATTCTCATTTCCAGAAGAAGACAGGATTTTTTTCTACAATTATGTGACCTCCTACATTTACTTTTGAAGTCTGTGTTGTTTTATTTAATTATGTTTCAACTGTGCTAGACAGTGAATTGAAATTTTTTGTTTTTCCAAGTTCTGATTTCACGCAGTACTCAAATCTCCAGGCAACATCTGATATTTTCCCTTTTAAAATCCTAACTGTAAATGGGTTTTTTGTTTGTTTTTGGTGGTGATGGTGGTGGTGGTGGTCAGGATGGCGGCACTAGGAATATAATCCAGGTCCACATACATGGTGGACAAACATGCCACCACTGAGGTCCTGGTCATCTTTTTGCCTTGTTATTATTATTATTTTACTTTATTATTTGATTTGAGACAGTGTCTAAGTTACCTGGGTAGACCTTGAGCTCACTCCTTAGCCCAGAGAGACCTTAAATATGTGATCTTCCTGCCTCAGATCTCCTAAATGATATTGTTTGCGCTTAAAATTGACTCGGATTTCCCAGAGGGGCTCCCAGAAACTCACAAAAGCATTTTTACCATGTATACATGGTATTCAAAAGATACCTGGGTTTGCTGAGAAGCTGAACTTTATGAGAAGTGTTGTTAAACAAGAAAAGATTCTTCAACTTTCCTTATTATACTTATGGAGTTAAAAGTCAATATAAATAATCAGAAACTATATCAGAAGTGTAGAAAAAGTCAGTGCCACACTGGCCATCATAGGATCTGAAGCCAAGCCTTACATAAGGCTAGACAAGGTCTTTGAGTCTTCATCCTTTTGGGCTTTTCATTTATTTGTTTGTTTTTATAATGCTGTGTGCCACAGGTATAACTAAATACCCTGTTCAATCCATTCTTTTTGTGATGTCTCATTATAAATTTAATTTTATGTTGCTTTCAGTATGCTCTGACCCAGTTTTTTCTTGCCATAATCTTCTCAAAGTGCTTGTAGACAACATCCTGAAAACAGATACCCATGGAAGGATTCTGCTGTGTTCTTGGAACCAGGCCTTGTGCTGTTGCTCAAAAATCATGAAAACAACAGTGCTGGGCTGAGTCAGGGTATCCAGGCTTCTAGAACCTTAAAGGAGAAGGGGATAGATTCATATGAAAACCAGTATCAGGCAAAACAATGACTGATTCCTTAAGACCGACTAAAAGAAGGGAAATTAGTACAGGGTTTGTTTGGCTGGTTGGCGGGTTGGTTTGTTATTTGCATTGATGAGGAATAAACACAGTCTCGCGCTTGTTACACAAGCTCTCTACCATTAACATTCTATTCCTATCCCTCTACATACTGTTTAATCTGAAATGGGTTCCCCCTGAGTTGGCTAGACTGGCCCTGAACTTGTTCTGAGGTCCAAGAAAGCCTTGAATTTACAGTCCTAAGCCTTTATCTACTAAGGCTTAGGCTCCCTTAGTAGATAAAATGACAAGCCTTCACCATAGGGCTGAGCTTATGGCTAGGTTTTATTTGGAATAGTCTTGATGTTTATATATCCTGTATTCTTGATACAAGCAATTTGTTGGTTTTTTCCCCCTAAGCTGTAGTTCATTGAATTAGGTAGATATAACTTTTTATCATAAATGAAACATTTATATTTTACTTTTGCATTCTCCCTCAGGAACAAAAACTCTAAAATACTCTTGTTTTCATGACAATGTAATTATTTGCATAGGTTCAATAAGAATCTGTCCTCCCTGTGACAGAATAATTAGAAATATCGACTACATAGTCAAGATTTTCCAGAACATCGCAGGTGAGGATGACAAGCTTGAATCAGACATGAGCAGATAGTTTCTAGGAACATGAGTCAACTTTCCAGTACCAATGCTGACAGGGCTCTCAAACAAAGAAGTAAAGTCACTTGTTGGTAACTCCAAAAGCGTTAAGATGCCTCAGGAGCTAAAAAATGAGCAGAATTCGTCCAACCATGTGGGCTCTGGTGGTGAAACCTGGCAATTAAGTTCTCAGCTCTATTTCCCATTTTCAAGGGCTTTTTAAGTGCTACTCTAAAACTCCTCTAAAAGTTCCCATAATGCCACATGTCAATAACCTTAGCACTGAGGGCGACTTCAAGGCTAGCCTTGGCTTCATAGGGAGAATTTACCTTGAAAGAAAAAGAGAAGAAAGAAAAACAAAGGGCTGGAGAGATGGCTCAGAGGTTAAGAGCACTCACTGGCTGTTCTTCCAGAAATCCTGAGCTCAATTCCCAGCAACCACATGGTGGCTTCCAATCATTTATAATGAGATCTGGTGTGCAGGCATACATATAGGCAGAATACTGTATACATAGTAAATAAGTCTTTTATATATATGAATTTTTATTTAATACTTTTTTCTTATTTTACATATCAATCCCAGTTCCTGCTCCCTCCCATTCTCCCATGCCCCCTACAAACCCCCCATTCCATCCCCCATCCACTCCCCAGGGAAGGTGAGGCCTTCATCAAAATCTGTCAAATTATTTGTGGTAGGGCCTAGGCCCTCCACTGTGTCTCTAGGCAAAGGGAGTATCCCTTCATGGGGAATGGGCCCCTGTAGTCCATTTGTGCACTAGTAGGAATACATCCTGGTTCCATGGTCAGAGGTCCTATACATTGGCAAGGCCTCTTGACTGAGACCCACATTCAAGGAGTCTGAATAGGTCCTATACTTGTTTCCCAGCTATCAGTCTGGGTCCCATGAGCTCCCGCTTGCTCAGGTTTACTGCTTCTTTGGATTTCTACAGACTGGTCTTGACCCCTTTGTTCATCACTTTTCCCTCTATGAAACTGGATTCCAAGAGTTCAGCTCAGTGATTAGCTGTGGCTGTCTGCTTCTGCTTCCATTAGCTATTGAATGAAGGCTCTAGGATGGCATATATGGTAGTCATCAATCTCATTATCAGGAAAGGGCATAAGGTAACCTCTCCACTATTGCTTAGATTCTTCGTTGGGGTCACCCTTGTAGGTCTCTGGACATTTCCCTAATGCCCGATTTATCTTTAAACCTATAATGGCTCCCTTTATTATGGTATCTCTTTTCTTGCTCTCCTCTATTCTTTCCCTGACTCGATCTTCCTGTTTCCTCATTTTCCTCTCTCCTCCTCTTCTCCTCTTTCTCCTAACTCCCTCTCTCCTCCCCCCATGCTCCCAATTTGCTCAGGAGATCTTGTCCCTTTCCCTTCTGTGGGTGTCCATGTATGTCTCTTTTAGGGTCCTCCTTGTTTTCTAGCTTCTCTAGTGATGTGTAATGTAGGCTGGTGATCCTTAGCTCTATATCTAAACTCCATATATGAGTGAGTGCATACCATGTTCATCTTTTTGTGACTGGGTTACCTCACTCAGGATGGTTTCTTATAGTTCCATCCATTTGCCTTTGAGTTTCAAGATTTCGTTGTATTTCTTTGGCTGAGTAGTACTCCATTGTTTAAATTTACCACAGTTTCTTTATCCATTCTTCAGTTGAGGGGGATCTAGGTTGCTTCCAGGTTCTGGCCATTACAAATAATGTTGCTATGAACATAGTTGAACATATGTCTTTGTTGCATGGATGTGCATCTTTTGGGTATATGCCTAAGAGTGGAATTGCCAGGTCCTGTGGTAGACTGACTGATTTCCATTTTCCTGAGGAACTGCCATACTAATTTCCAAAATGGCGTACAAGTTTGCACTCCCACCAGCAGTAGAGGAGTGTTCCCCTTTCTCCACATCCTCTCCAGCATAAACTGTCATTGGAGTTTCTGATTTTAGCCATTCTGACAGGAGTAAGATGGTATCTCAGAGTTGTTTTATTTGCATTTCCCTGATGGCTAAGGATGTTGAGCAATTTCTTAAGTGTATTTCAACCATTTTGGATTCCTTTATTGAGAATTCTCGATTCAGTTCTGTAACCCACTTTTTAATTAGATTATTTGGTGTTTTGGTGATTAGCGTCTTGAGTTCTTTGAATAATTTGGAAATCAGCCCTCTGTCAGATGTGGAGTTGATGAAGATCTTTTCCCACTCTGTGGGCTGACATTTTGTATTGTTTACTGTGTCCTTTGCCTTACCTCAGTTTCAGGAAGTCTCACGTATTAATTGTTGATCTCAGTGTCTGTGCTACTTGTATTATGTTCAGAAAGTGGTCTCCTGTACCAATTTGTTCAAGGGTACCTCCCACTTTCTCTTCTAAGAGATTCATTGTGGCTTTATTTATGTTGAGGTCTTTGATCCATTTTGATTTAAGGTTTGTGCATGGTGATTGATATGGATCTATCTGCAGTCTTCTACATGCAAGCATACATGCAGGGAGAATACTGTATACATAGTAAATAAATAGAAGAAGAAAAGGAGGAGGAAGGGGAAGGGGAAGGGGAAAGGGAAGGCGAAGGCGAAGGAGGAGAAGGAGAAGGAGAAGAAGAAAAGACAAAACATATTGAAAGGTAGTCTTGCTTTTTCTGGGTAATCAAAGATTTTCCTGGCTTACTTTGTGACATAATAATCTTACCTCAATTATCATTGATCAAAAGTAGGGTGACTATATACATAGAATTATTTAAAAGGAAACACAGTCTTTTTGGGTTAACTTTTAAGGAGGGGATTACAGTTTGCCTTTGTACCAGAAAATCCTGTAACTTATATTAGGATCTTCTGTTGTTCTATCTATAACCAGGACCAGAGATACCATGAAGATCCCATTGTATGGACCAGTTGTTGGAGTCCTGAAGTGTTCATTCCTGATTTTTAAAGCGGCTGATTATGATGGAGAGGTCCATTCTAAGTGACCTTCAGACTTTCTAATACCTGACTAGCTACAGAGCAGTGCAGCACAGGTCACTGTAGGATGCTTGGCTAACATGCATAAGATCCTGGGTTCAATCCCTAGTACTTAATACCCCCATCTCTCTCTCTCTCTTCCTCTCCTGTCTCTCTCCCTGTGAATAGATTACAGTATAAACACCCTGAAGAGATCCACTGGCCTGGGTATAACATCTGGTTGTAAGGAGGCAGCCCAGAAGAAGATGGTACAGTTAAAGAGACCCACAGACTAAAAGTGTTCTGGATGAGCAGACATGCTAACAGAGAAATGCAGAAGGTGCATTTTCATAGCCATTCCCAATATTAAAACACCCTTAAGGCCCCGTTCCACTTCAGTTAACCAGGCTATCATTTCTATCCAGAGTCACTTCTGAAGGCCTTTTCCCTAAGCCACTGTTTGCCCTTTTTTCTCTTCTAAGTCATGTATTGTTATATGCTAATAACCTACAACCTACATTCATAAAACATTTCCAGTAAATGCAATCTTTGGGGGGAAGTATCATTTTCTAAAATTAACTCTCTCCCTTTATTAATACTTGTTGTCTCGTACTGGGAAATGAGAACAGTGAGTGCCCTTTTCATTGGTTTCATTCATCTGTTAGATATCTAGGGGCCTGCTCTTGAATCAATACTTGCAATCTTTTGGAATTAAATTGCCCTCTGTTAGAGAGCCAGAGGAAATGTCTTCCAATGATGAAATGGTCTGTGTTTATCTCCGTTTTCTTCCTTGTTCTATTGTTTGAAAATGAATACATGTTTTTGACAAATTTAAATGTCATCTGTGAGTGTTTAGCATCATCCTCAGGGCGTGGTAGGTCAGGAGTTGAGATCTGCTTCTGAAAACTTTTTTTTTTTCCTAATTGACTTATTCAGCTGTGTAGGAAGCACTATTTAAATAACATCTATAGTAACACTGAATTGAGGAAATAATTCTCAAAACTCAGATAATGTTTACCTGTATGAAGAGGAATAGTGGTACTCCCGGCAGACAATGAGCTGTCACACTACTCATGATTCCCCATGAAGTTGGAGAGATAATGTCATACTTATGGATTTGAACACTTTGTATTGTTTGGGCAGAGAGAAACTGATTATTTGTGAAATATAATTCCACACACCGTTATGGCATATCCAATTACAGCAATTTGCCCAGATCACTCACTGTTAGACTAAAAGTCCCCAGCCCCAAGCAGAACAGACAGCTGGCTGCCTCACACTCACCACCTTCCCTTGTCCTTTGTCACTTTTCGTCTTTATAGAGAATCGTGGTATTTAAATGTTTGTCTACATTTTCCCTACATCATAGTTTTATTAGGTTAACTCTATCTGGGTTAGTTAATTATGAATGTACACCTGAGGGATTTTTCTCAGAACCTACCTAAGAAAACCACATCTATCAGTCATATTAATGAGAGAACCAGTAAACAATTCCAAATAAAGACAACACCCAGACCATTTATAACAATGATAATCAAGAATGACTGAAGCCAGTATTCAAGTTTGGTTTCTAATGTGGTGATACAAACGCTTGGACCAAAAGCAACTCAAGGGAGGAAAGCATGCTTTTAGTTCTCACTTCTAGGTCATAGCCTATCTTTGGAGGAAGTAAGGTCAGAAATTCAAGCCAGGAATTTGGAGCAGAAACCATGAAGGAACTCTGTTTGATGACTCACTTGAAGGCTCATTCTTAGCTAGTGTTCTACTACATCCCAGAACTATTTGCCCAGGGAATCTTGCTGTATTATTCAATATCAATCAATGATCAATATCTGTGGTGATTTGAAAGAAAATGGTCCCCAAAGGGAGTAACACTATTAGGAGGTGTAGCCTTGTTAGAGAAAGTGTGGCACTGCTGAGTCAGGCTTTGAGGTCTCATATTTGCTCAAGTCAGGCCCAGTTTCCCAGAACACTTTCTGTTGCCTGTGGGTCAAGATGTAACAATCTCAGCTCCTTCTCAAGCACTATGTCTGCCTGCATGCCTGCATGTCACACCATGATGATAATGAACTAAACTTCTGAAAATGTAAGCCATCCAATTAAATTTTCTTTATTTATAAGAATTCCCATGGTCATGGTGTCCTTTCACAGCAATAGAAGCTCTAAGTAAGACAATATTTTTACAAATAAGCCCACAGGCCAATCTGATGAAGGCAATTGCTCAATTAAGACTCTCTGTTCAGATGACTCTACACTGTGTCAAGTTAATGGTTAGAACTATGATGGTCAGGCATGATCAGCTGTCCTATTTTCATCCCTGTTTCCAACTCAGGACAAAGTAGAAAATGTTCACTATGTTCTCCAAAACAATCATAGAAGCTCAGTTATGGTCACCATACCCACAGCTTTCCCACGCCATCAACATTTGCTAGCACTGACTTAAAGCCCTTCCTAATTCCACTGTAAGATGTCCCACTTATATGAACCTCTGGCAGTCAAATTATCATAGAGAATTCCCTGGGAATAGCAACCTTTGAATGAGTGGCATTCCTGGGTGGGCAGTCTTTGTTATTTTATTTATTTAAGTGTTTTATTTATTTAAATATTACTTTATTTAAATGACAATAAAAGAATACTGACTTTTGCCTCAGAAGCTGTAACTACAAGAAACAATGATGAAACAAAGATCATAGGTTAAAATTGGGACCCTGGACAAGGAACTTTTCTCCTAAATCTGTGTACCCTTTGGTTTACAGCCATGCAAATAATCTCACTCTGCTATAAAGTTTATGAGTCATCATAATGGAATCAGGATTCCTCACTACAGCTCTACTCTGGATTCAGCCATGTGATTTCTAAAGCATACATTAGCAATTAAGTAATTCAAGAAACCCAGAAATCCTCAAGACCCTTTTAGAAGCTCTGCTGTTGCAAAAACTAATTTTCTGTGAAGTTGTATGTCTTTCTTCATTGTATCGGCATATGTATTCCTGAGGTAAATCCATCGAGGGTAAGAGCGCTGGCATGCACCAATCAAGGCAATGGCACCAGAAAGAGGTATCAAGTTAAATATGTACCAACTGTAATTGCCCTTAGGGAGGAATGGGAAGACAATGATGGGGAGTAAACACAGATCCTTGAGTCTATCACTTCATTCTTAGACATGGACTTGCAGAGGTGAAAAGAAAGGAAGAAACTGATTCTCCTAAAAATATGTTTAATGATTGAGCAAGATTAATTTTAAGAAATTTTATTTAAAGTAGGTAAATGTTTAATCAAAACTTGCCTGAATTGTTCCTTGAGTGAATGCTTTGTAAGATTCTATATGGTAAGAATGAAAATGCACACCAACCGCCTAAGACAGCAGGCACATACATTGACACGAACTCGTGTGTCTGAGCTCTGTGCTGAACATCCCACTTTTCTGTGGGACACCAGTTTTACTTAAAAGAAAATAACTGACAAATGGTTTTCAGACAGGTATGTTTGACAGATATTGTCTTGAAATGAACAAAGTAAAAATGTCACTTCCAGAAAACAACTAACAAAATCTGTAGCCGCTGATAACATTTGAGCGTTCAAGAAAAAGAATTAGAATTTCGAAAACTTCCATCTATCACCATGAGCTTGATAGCTTTCCACTATATAAAGACTTCTCTGATCTGAAGGTAGTGATTTAGGGGTAAAATAATTTTTAAGTGTCGTGTAATAAAATGTCAGTTCTTAGACAGGCTGATAACTTACCAGATCAGTATTTTTTTTTTCAAATAAGCCATGTATAATGTAAAATTCATGTGTGGGTGAAAACTTACACAAAGTGAAATGGATTTTAGTGTTACAGAGTATAAAATGTTCAGTGATAGGGTTTAAGATTCTGGCATGTATGTCTGGAGAGATGGCTCAGTTGTTAAGAGCATGTGCTGCTCTTGAAGAGAACCTGAGTTTTGTTCCCAGCACCCATGGCAAGTAGCTCACACCTCCCTGTAACTCCAACTCTATGGGATCTTATGCCGTCTTCTAGACTCTGCACACACATATGTATACACATGAACATGCAGACACACATGTATACACATGATTTAAAATAAAATGAATCTTTTAAGAAGTAGATTATAAATAGTCTTTCATAAAATGTATTGATGTCAACTCTCGGGGTTTCCACTTTTCCAGCAAGTTAAAAGTGAGACTGTGTCCTGCCTGTGAATGTCAAACAAAACAAAAAAAAATTGAAATGTTGGCACTCTCTAAAGCTCCTTTAGGGAAAAAGCTTTATGTTAACATGTAATGTGCATATTCTTATTTTAATAATTCATTTTTATTTCTAATCAGAAAATACCTATAGATATAACCAATGTATATGTGTATGAAGTATTGTGTGTGTGTGTGTGTGTGTGTGTGTGTGTGTGTGTGTGTCTTAGTCTCTGTTCTATTGCTGTGAAGAGACCCCTTGACCAAGGAAACTCTTACAAACGAAAGCACTTAAGTGTGGGGTGTTGCTTATAGTTTCAGACTCTTAGTCCATTATCTTCATGATGGGGAGCATGACAGCATGTGTGGTGCTGGTAGTTGGTAGGTACCATGGCCCACAGACAAAAGAAAGAAACTCTGGGCTTGGTGTGAGCTGTTGAAACTTCAAAGCCCACCCTCAGTAATACACTTCCTCCAACAAGGCCACACCTTCTAAATCCTTCCCAAAGAGTTCACTAACTGGGTATCAAGCATTCAAATATATCAGCCCACGGGGGCCATTCTCATTGAAACCATCATATATATATATATATATATATGTGTGTGTGTGTGTGTGTGTGTGTGTGTATATACATATATATATGTATGTGTGAGTATGTGTGTACATATATATATAAATTCAAACCATCATATATATGTATATATTATATATATGTATATATATATATATATATATATATTTTTTAAGGAGTTGAGGATTTACCTTAGCAGCTCAGAAGCTGACGGCATAGACCTTGGCCAGAAATTAAATCCCAGAACCACATTAATTAATTAATTAATAATTAACTAATTTGGCTTATGTCCTAAAAAAATTTTGAGTGAGTTTCTGAAACAAACAAAAAAAGGTTTGAGATCTGATATTTTAGATTTACCAACATATTTTACCTTCATCCACTCTTGAAACATAGACCAATTATATTTCCACATGAACTGCTTGGCTTCAGAGAGGATTCATAACCTACAGAGGTATAGGGAGCTAAAATAATGCCTACAGTTGGGTAAACAAAACAGGGGGAGAGAGAGAGAGAGAGAGAGAGAGAGAGAGAGAGAGAGAGAGAAGAGAGAGAGAGAGAGAGAGAGAGAGAGAGAGGGAGGGAGGGAGAGGGAGGGAGGGAGGGAGGGAGGGAGAGAGAGAGAGAGAGAGAGAGAGAGAGAGAGAGAGAGAGCATGCTAGCCTGAGAAAAGGATATAGCACATCTGCCTGAGACATCCTTCTCTGCATTGGCTGAACGATAATTAGCCAAACAGATCAGTCAATCTGATTTTGATGATTACAATACTACCTTGGCCTTCCCCAGTAAATACCTAGGCAGAGAAGGAAAGCCATCATAGTTTATGTTGAGTTCCTGCCTTCAGCATGGTGTTGCATGTATTACAGGTCATTGGATCCTTGCTGCAGAGCCTGTAAGGTAATGGGTCTCCTTATGTTTGAGGTGGAATCAAGGATTAGGAAGGTATAAAGAGGTCTGTGACTTGCCCCAAGGAAGAAGAAAGGCTACAAAGTGGGCCCTTGCCTCAGAGAGTAAGTCCAATGAGCCAGTCCCTGAGACTGGAAGATCCAGGTGCTCAGCTATCATTACTGAAGCAATCAGAGCCTGATTGCCAAGCTAAAATAAAATCCAGCAGCCAGATAGGGCTGTTTAATGGTAACTTCCATAAGTCACAATGATTTGGTACAGAAGTTTCCAGGTGTAGGAAGTAATAAGCCATGGAGACAAAGATCCAGGCAAGACCTGAAAATGAGAGCCGATATCTAAGAATGAAGACATTGCCTTAAAAGATTAACATTCTAGTGTGCTTACCTCCCCACTATCACTTAAAATGAATTTTTAATATATGAAATTTGCATATTTCCTAAGTCTATATTTTTGTCCTTTCATAATACCTGACTAAATATTGTAAGAGAAACTAAAATGCCACTGTATTAGAATGTACGTTCTTTAAAAGATTTTACCTTAGTGAAAAGTCACTATTTGTTAGAATATGTGTGTACTTTATGGTACCACATTTTTTCACTAAAAGTCATTTCTGTGTATCTTTGTGGGGAGATACTAAACACAAGAATGGATCGCTTTTTTTATTTAAGGGACTCATTTACTTTCCTGAGCCATGTGGAAGTCTAGTGCAGTGGACACCCCTGAAATCTAAGAGAGTGACCCTGGTGAAGACTCCTAGTAATGGAGGATATGGAGCCTGAACCAGCTGTCTTCTGTAACCAGGCAAGGCTCCCAGTGGTGGCACTGGGTCTTCAACACAACCACAAAACCTTCAGCCTACAATTTGTCCTACTTGCAAGATGTGCTGGGGTACTGGTGGAACAGAGCTTGTGGGAGTGGCCAATCACTGGTCGAAATTGAGGTCCACTCCATAAGAGGGAGTCAACACCCGACACTCCCTGGGTGGCCAGGAACCAGAGTCCGAATAGCATAGCGACCTAGAATAGAACCAAAAATGCAAGGAAGAAAAAGAAAAGAAAGAGAAAAGGAAAAATGAAGGCAGGAAAGAAATGGTTCCTAATGATATTCTGCTACACCCATAGATTAGAGTCTAGCATAATCATCATCAGAAAGGCTTCATATAGCAACTGATGTGAGCAGATGCAGAAAGGCCCATCTAGAAGTCAGAGAACCCCACAGAAGAAAGGGAGAAAGATTGTATCAGCCAAAGGGGTCGAGGACACCAGGAGAACACAGCCGACAGAATCAACTAACCAAGGCTCACAGGGGATCACAGAGTCTGAAGCAACAGTCACAGAGCCTGTAAAGGTTTGTCCTAGGTCCTCCATATGTATATTGTGGTTATTACCTTGGTGTTTTTGTGGGACTATGAACAGTGGGAGTGGGGGTGTCTCTGACTCTTATGTCTGTTCTTGGGACAATTTTTCTCCTACTGAATTGCCTGGTCCAACCTCGGTGTGAGGGTTTGTACCCATTCTTATTGCACATTGTTATTCCATGTTTGGTTGAAATCCCTGGAAGTCCTGTTCTTTTCTGAAAGGAAATGGAAGGGAAGTGGTTCTAGGGAGCAGGAAGATTGTGGGGATGGAAGGGGTGGAGGGAGGGGAGGCTACAGTTGGCATGTAATGTATGAGAAAAAAAATAATAAATTATATATATATGTATATATACATATATATATATAATTAGAAGAGGTGTATCAGTTCAGGTATTTTCTGATATTGTTGGTACTATAACTAATGAGGACTGTGGACCATAGCTAATAAACACCAACTCCTAGGGATCAGATCTGACATCCATGTTTCTCGAACTTTCCAGGTGGTACAAACACAGAGACAATTAACAAGGGCTTTAGTTGTTTTGTTACTGTATCAGAGTGATGAATGCATGGATGAACTCTAGAAAGTGAAAGTGAAAGGAAGTCAATGCATAGAATAGATTCATTCTTCCAGAGGGAACCAGAATCCAGACAAGCAGCCATCGATGCCACAGAAGTAGAGGGCCATCCATGTAAAACACCCAGTCAGTTCCAGTGTAAGATTATTATTGACAGTGGGATTATAGATTTTTGTCTCCAAAGTCTCAGAAACTGGAACGCTAAAGTGATGTATTTATATGCAATCTGTGAAGAATCAAGGGAGTGAAAAACTGGTCTGACATGTGACTGTAACACTTATGGACTCACTGCACCGTGGTTACTGCACGAGGCCTGCACAAAATTGGGACGTTCTTCATTCCATCACAGATCAGACAGGTATCCATGAGCTTCTTCCTGGGGAGCCAATGGTTGCCAGGAGAGGAAATGCCATTTTTCATTAGTTTACCACTGGGTTCTTGCCCATGTTTCAGCAAACAATCCTGTGGCAGCGCTCATACAAGCAAACCCGAATTAAACTTTGTGGGCCAGGAGACAGAAACAGAGTAGGGGCAGGAGTAAACATGGGGAGGGGGAGCTTGTTAGGAAGAAAAGGGGATTCAAGGGACAGGGTGAAGGATAAAAGGGCAATAGGGGAGAACATAATTACAATACATTGTGTATATGCATTGAATTGTCAAAAAATCAAAATAACAAGAAAAAATGCAACTGAGCCTATGAGAAAGCATGCACTGGCCAAAGGACATGTCAGGAAAATGAAGACTACTGAACTGCATCCATGCTATATTCATCAAAGAAGCATGCAGAACTGTCTTCTGACTTCAATCTGGTTTTGTCTCTCTTGGTTGGCTTAGACCTTGATTGGAGAAAAGTTTATTACACATTGGCCTCATGATAACCCCACTATTATTCTGCAGTCTGTACTAGAGTGTTAATTCCCTTAGCTGGAGCCTGCAATGGCAGCAGTACCTAGCATGTCGCTGTACACATTCTTGTTTCCATGAGTATCTGTGAGGAGCTCATCACCCTGCCTTAAAATCAAACATCTTTGTGCATTAGCAGCTAACAGTCACCCGTGTCCAGGTGACTAGGAGGAAGAAAACGGGAGTAGAGCATCCCTCCCCAGCAGAGATGCGAGTTCATTTTTCAATTCACACGGCAGTCCATGGAGGTTTCTGTTCAGAAGTTCCCGTTCCTAGCATGATCAAATACAATATACACATATGTAAAACTCTCATGAATCTCGTCATTTTGCACAAATAAATACATCATTAATAATATCAAGATCAGAAGGTCCAACTCCCACTTCTCCTGAGTGTCTTGGTCCCAGGAAAGGAACATGAAGCAGCCAACTAGCACCAACGGGGTACTTAAATGTACCCCTTTATATCCCAAATGTCTTCTTTTAGACAATGCCTCCTCAGTCAGCTACTGGTTTTGATTTAGTATCTCAAAATGAGCTGGTTCATATTTCAGCATTTTTATATTCAAATCCTGCTCCCCAGAGTGAGTGCTCACATAAGACAAGTAAAATTAAGGCTACAGATCGTCATTCCAGGAATTTCACAACTTAATGTGGCAGACCCAGGGACACGGTGATTATAGCAGGTCCAGGATAACAATCCCACAGACAATAAACAAAGGTGCTCCTTACGCTTATTTTTTTAAAAAATTGATAAATGATCAAAGAGACAGTGAAAGAGTCAGAAAAGTTTTGTATGCAAATTGCTTGAGACCCAGTGAGCAACTGAACACTGATGAGGACAGTCATGTAAATCCTTTCTTTGGGCATTGGACAAGAACATTAAAGGTCCCTCCAGTATCTCATTCCGACTCCCCAGGCCTAATTGCAAAAAGAAGGTGCCAATCTCCATCATTTCATTCTGCTCAGAATACCTTCTACAAGGCAGAATTTATCCCTGAATAGAATGGAGACATTATTTCAGGGGACATACGCCTAGATCATCTCTTTTTGTTACGTGTTCTCTATTATCCTCTATTCTAAGACCCAAGCACTTTTCCATTTTTTGCATGCATTGGCTCAACCTGAATTTCAAAATATTCTTTAAAAAAGTTTAAATCCCATTTCATTTTTTATATATGCAAATGAAGTTCACCCTGGCTTTTTAGAATTCCAGCATCACTCCCTTTCAGTCACTAATGCCTTGTCACGAGGCTGTAGCTGGACTCAGCATTATCAGCTCTGTTCCTTTGCTATTCAGCATGCAGATTATTTCCATTTAATGACAAGTTTTAGTCCTGAATTTTAATGGAACATATTCTAACTTTTAATTGCTTTGAAAAATGAGGGGTTCTTTTTTTTAAAGAAATCTACACATATTTGGCATAATCATAAATATTTTAAAGGGGAAAAAATCTCATGCTAGAAAAGCATAAAAGACTTGTCAGTTAAAGCAAATAGGAAAGAGCAGTCTCGGGATTAAATTTGCATTATTTCACATCCAATTGGGGCAATTAATATGTTAAACTCTAGTTGACATCAAAGGCAAAGGATGTGTTAAATTTGTCTCTTAAATTATTAATTGACTAAAATGATTTAATTATGAATTCTCTATTTTCTCTTACTACAGAAACATACTTCCTGTATGTCACACTATTTTTCTTTGGTCACTGAATGTTGAAGGCTTCCCCTTGTTGATGCTGAGTAACAATAGATTCTTCAAACTGATTCATTCCATCATCACCAGAATCCCTGAAGTTCCTGCAGCTGAGCCCCAGTTCTTCCCAGTTGTCACGTGCCACTCTGAGCCATAAAAGGAGACAAGTGAAAAAGATGTCTTTACTATGAGAAGTGAAAGATGAGTACTCACCCATCAGGTGTCACCGTCTCCGTCTTCCTTTCAGCTGCATATCTGTTTATGCTGGGAAATGTTTGATAATAAGACCAAAACAGGTGGAGTGAGATGGGGTGATTGGAGAACGATAAACAAAAGCCTTGCATTCAAAGAGTTGCTTTTGCTCACCTCAGTGGATTGCATTGAGCTTGGGAGTTTTATTCTGCAAATGATAAACCCACATTGCTTCTGAGAATCTCCCAAAGAAAGCAGAGGCACTTCCCTATAGGGGAGTAAACAAAATACTAGAGTTAATAAATCCCATATTCAAGTTACTCAGTTTTATAACTTTTCATCTATCTTTATATATTTAATGCTTAAAAAAAGACTTTGCACACATGAAAAATCCAGGTTGTCATAACAAATGCTGACACCTGACTTCTGGGAGTATTAATGCCTATTTTTATGCTTTTAAATAACTAAAAGATCATAGACGCAACTCAAGTTCCCATTGAAAATGACTCAGGTTTTAGTTCCCCCATTTCTCCCCAGAAGCAACTATTTATACAATGTTTGAGTATATTATATCCATGGGATTTTTTTCATATTTAACTATATTTTCTTGAGTGTTTTGTGTTGAGTTTATCAAATTCCCATGAATGGTATCATGTTACGGATGTTATATTACAGCCTGATCTCATTCTTAGTATGATGCCTCTGAATTCTACCTATATTGCTCTATAGTGATCTCAATAATTTTTATCAATCATTTTTGACTACTTGATAGTATTCCCTTTCTACCTGTAACACAGTCTGTCCTTTCACCCAACTGGTAACTATTGAACTTGTAAGTTCCTTACTTGTTTTAGCTATGTATGATACACTGGCCCACTGCAGACTCCCCTTACCTTATCTCTATTAATAGCACCTGTATTTCAGTTCCATCCCTCCCTATTAAACTTCCAGATATGTTTTTAATATTATCATTATTCATTTAAATAGGGCATGCTCACTTTTTTGTTTATTGACACTTCCTTAACCTTTTAATGTAAATGTTTCCTTTTTCCCTCATATCCTGCTTATGTTTCTCCCCTGGTCATCTCTGATTTTACTTCACACATTCAAAGTCTTTCCTCAGTAGCCCTGTGATAATTGGCTCCAGGATTCTCATGGACATGGAAACCAGTGGATGCCCAAGGCCTGTAAATGAAGACAGCTCACTTGCATATAACCCATACTCACTCCTGTGGATATCAGGGGCTGACTATGTCTATTTTAATTTCTAGATAGCTCACTATTAGAAAATCTTAAGCCATTATGCCTCCACTTACATCCTGAATGGGCTTTCTCAGCATTGTTTTTCCCTCAAGAACTTGATATTTGTGACAGAAAGGTCGGTTTCTGTGGGAATCTTTTCTTTTAACTCCCATAAGAAATAATTGTGTGGGTATGTTCCATGTTTACCTTCTGAGTCTTTGACATCTTCGGCTGTTCTGAGCTCCTGGTGACTGGACATGAAGTTTCCTTTTCTAGGCTTTCACAATGACACTAATTTGATGCATCCTGTTCAGACTCTCACCCCACGTTTCTGTGTTTGGGATGGTGGAAGGCTGACTCCCTCCCTCCACTTCATAACTGTTCCAATGCCTTTCCTTTGAGCTCTCAAAGCCCTGCAGCCAATCTCGTGTCTTCAAAACATCCCTATCATTATACAGTGAAAGGAAGATATTCTATTGTAACAACTGCAGTGTTTTCAAATTTTATTTTCCCGTTTAATCTGGTTCAATACATTTTCATCCTTTAGACAATTTATTTCCCTCTGAAACCTGAAATCCTTTCCATATCTCATTCCTGTGATGAGATGTATTGAAAGGTAAAATTATGGCCTCTAGAAAATGTGTAAGGTTTGCTTCATAAATCTAACTTATATGAGCATTTTATTTGAAATCAGCTACAGAAGTATTACTTTTTCTAACTTTATATTTGTTGTTCTTTTCTTATGATTATGTTCTTTCATGAAATCCAAAACAAATTTGTAAATGCCTTTTAGAAAAATAAATCTCGTGAGAATTTTCAAGGAAAAAGTTGAGTGAACTATGGAACAAATAGCAGATTGTCCTTGAGATTATTTTTTTGCTTGAAAGCTGTGTGTGTGTGTGTGTGTGTGTGCATATGTGTTTTTGTTTGTGTGTATATGGATACCACAATAGAGGCATAATAAAAAAGGTACAACATTATTTACTAACCCAGGTTGGTATTACTTCTTGATAACTCCATTAAAACTGGGGGAGATAAAACTACATAATGGGTTTGCCAGCATTTACCTGGCATCAAGTAATCTGTCTCAGAACATTCCAAGAACTGGTTATAGCAGGCTATTACCAGTTTGGAATGTATCGATTTCAAAAGGTATCAGATTAAATTTTTAAATCCTCCTTAAACTGAAGCATTTATAAGATTTTAGGATAAACTGACATCCATTATACTTTTTTTTCCAGAGCTAAAGAAAAGTTGTAATTTTTGGACCTTCCTAAAAACAGTAAACAACATAGAAATGGGTAACAAAACACATCTAAAACTATTAACATGCATTAAATTTTTGCATTTATTATTTTACATAGTGCTAGTTTATTATACTTGATTTTCTGTTCAGTGCTTCTAGATAACAGTCTCATGCTCTCTGCAAATAAGAAGCTACTAAGAGATAACATGCAAAGCAGGGAGTACTAAAAGACACCTCTGCTGAGCTGGGGATAGCTTGGTGGGTAAAGTGCTTGCCTCAGAAGCACCAGACCTCTTTCATTGCAAGAACTCATTTAAAATAATGTCAGTAATAGTGCATGCTTATACTCCTAGTCCTGGGAAACCACAGACAGGAGGATCCTTGGGCCTCTCTGACCAGACACTCTAGTCTAATTGGCCAAAGAGAGATTCTAAAGGAAGTAGATTATGTTCCTGAAGATGACAATTGAGATTGTCCTCTGACCTACACAAACACACATACATATACCACACTACACACATACACACACACACCACACCAAACATACATATGCACACATATACCACACTACACATGCTCATATAGCAAATCACATACATGCATACACATGTACTACACTATACACATTCATATACACACACATACACATAGACTACACCAAACATACACATACACACATATACCACACTACACACACACACACACACACACACACACACACATGCACATATACCAAACTGTACACAGGCACATAAACACACACATATACACATACAGAGAGAGAGAAAGAGAGATAAGCTGCCCTTCTTCAGAAAGGTGTGGCTTTCAACAACATTGGATGAGGCTTTCTTTCCCCTTTCCTTTTAGTTTCAAAATAATTTACATGAGACATCTCCTTAAATGTATTTTCTATAACTACAGTGCCATAGCAACAGCTGTAAACTGACACTGTGATTCATGTTGGTACACTCCATATTTTTTTATCACAAGTAGATTTCCGTAATTATTGTCACAGCCAATGACATGGATAACTTAATTATCACCACAGTCTTTCCAATGACTCCACATTTCATATGTGTGCTACTTCTTTCTTGATGCCTGTATGTCTTCTTTCACTCCCTGGTATTCTGAAGTGTTGTGCACATATGCTTTGCTTGAAGTGTCAGTCTCTGATCATGGCTCTCATGGGCCCTTTCCATTACAAACCACAGTCCTTCAGCTCTGAGCCATACTATTGGTAACATAGTAAAAATAATGTCTTCTGCACATTGTCTGAGATTTCTGAAAGTCATAATTTGTTGGATATTGGTTTTCTGGGACACAATTATCACAATCTTTATCTCCAATCATGCATCATTTTGTCAGTTGGGTTTTCTGTCCTAATGATTCCCTGAATGTTACTTTCCAAAGCCTCTACTGAAGTTTTCAGTTTGGGAAAATCATTTTCAATTTTCTAAAGCACTTTCTTTTTCAACAATGGACCACTTTTGTGGCATTTTATTGATGGTTCAAATAAGAAATATATTGTGATATCTAATAATAGTGTTTCTCTCTGTTTTTAAAGGTTTGTTTTCCTGATGCTTCCAGTTTCTCCTGCATGTTGACATTCTTTTTTTTTAATTCTCAGTCAGAATGCCCTCCCATGCCCTAGGTTTTGCCTCTTGAATGCATTTCATTGAGCCTGTCCTGGAACTCTGTAGACCAGGCTGACCTCAAAGTTAGAGATCCACCTGCTTCTGTCTCCTAAGTGCTGTGATTAAAGGCATGCACTGCCACTTCCAGCTAATGATGACCATTTTACATTTCTTTTTAATAGTATTTTATTAATTCCTTGAAATTTTTATACAATGTATTTTGATCATATTTACTCCCCTCCCTCAACTCCTCTAAGATCCACTCCTACCTCCCTACCCACCAACTTCATGTTTTCATTTCTAAGACCATAAAGTACCATTTCTACCACCCAAATCCTTTAGGGTGTGAGATCAAGTCTTAGAGTGTGGTCTATCTATGAGGAGTCATGTCCTTGAAAATTGACTCTCCCTCTCCCAGCAGCTAGCAATTGCCAATAGCACCTCAGCTAAGGGTGCTATTCCCTCCCCTCCGCTGTCTGGCTTGAGCTTGTGCAGATCTTGTGTATTCTGTCACAACTGCTGAGAGTTCATACATTTATCTACCTTCTTGTCTCTAGAAAGCACTGTTTTCTTGTCGTTATCTACTACCTATGCTTCTTACATTATCCCCATACCCTCTTCTATGAAGATTCTTGATGAAGATCCTTTGGGATATGTGTGATATAGATGTCCCATTTAGATCTGAACAGTTGTGTAGTTCTGTGTTAATCACTATCTATGGCAAAAATAAGGTTTCCTATTAAGGACTGAGTGATATACTAAACCATGGGCATAATAAGTCATTAAGAGTTGTTTTAAGCCAGGCAGTGGTGGCAAGAGTCTTTAATCCCAGCACTTGGGTAGATTTCTATGAATTTGAGGCCAGCCTGACCTACAGAATGAGTTCCAGGACAGCCAAAACTACACATGAAACCCTGTCTTGAAAAAAGAGTTGGTTTAATCCTAATTCTATTAGCCTTGGGGTAACACTAACCAAACAAGTGAAAGACCTATGGCAAGAACTTTGCATCTTTAAGAAAAAAATAAAAGTAAATACCAGGAAATAGAAATATCTCCCACAATCTTGGATAGGTAGGTCCAAATAGTAAAAATGGCAATCTTGCTTAAAGCAATCTACAGATTCAATGCAATCTCCATCAAAATCCCAGCACAATTTTTCACTGACCTTGAAAGGCCAATACTCAACATTATACAGAAAAACAGAAGGCTCAGGACAGCCAAAACAACCCTGTACAATAAGGAACTTCAGGATGCATCACAATCCCTGACTTCAAGCTCTATTATAGAGCTATAGTCCTGAAAACAGCTTGGTATAGGCACAAAAATACAAGGTAGACCAATGGAATGAAACTGAAAATCCTGATATTAATCCACACACCTACAAACACCTGATTTTTGACAAAACAGCTAAATGTATACAATGGAAGAAAGCATCTTCAACAAATGGTGCTGGCATAACTGGGTGATGGTGGGTAGAAGACTGAAGATAGACCTATGTCTATCACCATGCAAAAAAAAAAAAAAAATGTAAGTCCAAATGGGTCAAAGACCTCAACATAAACCCAGCCACACTGAACCCCTTAGAAGAGAAAGTGAGAGATACCTCTGAACAAATTGGTACAGGAGACTGCTTCCTCAACATAACATCAGTACCACAGACCCTGAAATTGACAATTAATAAATGGGACCTACTGAAACTGAGAAGCTTCTATAAGGCAAAGGACACAGTCAACAAGACCAAACAGCAGCCCACAGACTGAGAAAAGATCTTCACCAACCCCACATCTGACAGAGGGCTGATTTCCAAAATATACAAAGAACTCAAGAAACAAGTCACCAAAACAATCCAAATAATCCAATTAAAAAGTGGGATACAGAACTGAATAGAGAATTCTCAATAGAGGAATCCAAAGTGACTGAAGGATACTTAAGAAGTGCTCAACATCCTTAGCCATCAGGGAAATGCAAATCAAAACAACTGAGATACCATCTTACTCCTGTCAGAATGGCTAAAATCAGAAACTCCAATGACAGCTTATGCTGGAGAGAATGTGGAGAAAGGGAACACTCCTCTACTGCTGGTGGGAGTGCAAACATGTAGAGCCATTTTGAAGATCACTATGGTGATTCCTCAGGAAAGTGTGAATCAGTCTACCATAAGACCTAGCAATCCCACTCTTAGACATATACCCAAAAGATCCACATCCATGCAACAAAGACATCAGTTCAACTATGTTCATAGAAGCATTATTTGTTATAGCAAGAAACTAGAAGCAACCTACATGCCCCTCGCCTGAAGAATGGATAAAGAAGATGTGGCACATATACTTGTGGCACATTGGAATACTACTCAGTGGAAAAAAATACAATGGAATCTTAAAATTCTCAGGCAAAGGTATGGAACTTGAAGAAACCATCCTGAGTGAGGTGACCCAGTCACAAAAAGAGGAACATAGTATATACTCACTCATATATGGATTTTAGACATGAAGCAAAGGATCACCAGCCTACGATTCACACCACTAGAGAAGCTAGGATACAAGGAGGACCCTAATAGAGTCATACAAGTTCCCCCACAGAAGGGGAAAGGGACAAGATCTCCTGAGCATATTAGGAGCATGGGGGGAGCGCAGTGAATGGAGAGAGAGGAGAAAGAGAAGGGGAGAAGTGGAGGGGAAGGAGAATATGAGGGAGCAGGAAGATTGAGATACCATAATAGAGAGAGCTATTATAGGTTTGAAGAGAAAACTGACACTAGATAAATATCCAGAGACCTACAAGGATGACCCCAACTAACAATCTGAGCAATAGTGGAGAGGCTACCTTAAATGCCCTTCTTTAATAATGAGATTGATAGCTAACTTATATGCCATCCTAGAGCCATCATCTAGTAGGTGATGGAAGCAGAAGCAGACACCCACAGCTAAACACTGAGCTGAACTCCTGAAATCCAGTTGCAGAGAGGGAGGAATGGTGAACAAATGGATGAAGACCAGGCTACAAAAACCCACAGAGACAGCTGACCTGAACAAGGAGGAGCTAATGGCCCCAGAATGATAGGTGAGAAACCAGCATAGGACTGACCCAGACCCCCTGAATGTGGATCTCAGTTAGAAGGCCTGAGCAGTCTATGGGACCTCTGACAGTGGAACCAGGATGTATCCCTGGTATACAAAAGGACTTTGGGAGCACATTCCTCATGAAGGGATAATCCCTTAGCCTAGAGACAGAAGGAGAGCCTAGTCCCTACTCCAAGTGACTTGACAGATTTTGATGATCCCTCCTGGAAGGCATCACCCTCCCTGTAGAGTTGGTGGGAAATGGGATTGGGGGGGGTGGTATGGGAGGATTGGAGGGAGAGGAAACTGGGATCCATATGTAAAATAAGAAAAAAACAGTAAAAAAAAAAAAAAGAAAGAGAGAAAGAAAGGAAGGAAGGAAGGAAGGAAGGAAGGAAGAAAGAAAAAGAAAGAAAGAAAGAAAGAAAGAAAGAAAGAAAGAAAGAAAGAAAGAAAGAAAGAAAGAAAACAAAAGAAAAAATAAGGTTCACTCCACAAGATTAACCCATACCCAACACTGCTTGGGTAACTAAGAACCTTAGACCAAATAGCAATGAAATGATTCCTACTGACTTTGTGCTATACTCATATATCAGTGCCTTTTCATTCGTCATCAGAGAAGCTTCCTCCTGCAACAGGTGGGAACAGAGACCCACAGCCAGACCTTGGAACAAGTAACTCTAAATGGAATGTCTCCATCAAATCCCTCCTCGTCAGTGCTCAAGGAACTCCAAGGAAAAGGGGGTAGAAAGAATGTAAGAGCCAGAGAGGATGGGTGACACCAAGAAATCAAGGCCCTCTGAATCAACATAAGCAAAGCTCAAATGGACTTGCAGAGACTGAGGCAGTATCCACAGGGCCTGCATGGGCCCGCTCCAAGTCCTCTGTGTGTATATTATGACTTCCAGTTTTGCGTTTTTATGGGACTCCTTAGTGTACAGAACAAGTGGGTCTCTGATTCTTGTGCCTTCTCTTGGGCATTTTCCTTCTGTTTGTTTTGTCCAATTCAAATGTGTTAACTTTTGTTTTATCTTATTATATGTTTGTTATGTTATTATATCATATTATATTATACTGTTAGCCTTTAGAAGCCTGTTCTCTCTCTCTCTCTCTCTCTCTCTCTCTCTCTCTCTCTCTCTCTCTCTGTGTGTGTGTGTGTGTGTGTGTGTGTGAGAGAGAGAGAGAGAGAGAGAGAGAGAGAGAGAGAGAGAGAGAGAGAGAGAGAGAGAGAGAGAGAGAGAGTGTTTTCTAATGAGAGACAGAATGGGAGTGGATCCACCTGAAAAGGGAGATGGGAAGGATCTAGGAGGAGTACAGAGAGGAAACCATAATCAGGGTATACTATGTGAGGGGAAAAAATCTATTTTTAATGAAAGGGTGGAAGAGTAATAGTCTTGTGCTATCCATGCAAAAGGGTTTTTTAATTACATTGATTTGGTTTGTGTGTCAGATGGATGGGAGGCTGCAGCCCTGGCTCATGTGATGGTCAGAAAACAACTTGTAGAAATCAGCTTTCCCTCCACCTGCGGGGATTGAATTCAGGCAAACCACTTTACCTGCTGAGACATACATAGCTCTGACTGTATATAAATTTGTGAATTCAGAAGTTGCAAAAATCCAGATTCATTATATGAATAATCCTATAATCCTATATGCAAGCTCTATAAGATTCTGTTGCGCCTATGATTTAGCTATTTTGTAGTAATTTAGGTATGGTAGTAAAGTTTGGGGCATGGATGGCAGATTATAAATTAAATGTGCTTAAAAGCAACTAAGTGATTAAGCTTTACTCATGCAATTGTAATGATGAAGTCAGTAAATAATATGCAGTTTAATTGTATTTCTGACACACATGGCATGTCACTTATGCATCATAATAATTATTTGGTTTAGAAGCTTTATTCTATTTTTTGTTGAAATTGACTGAAAGGATCATTTGGAATTAATATGCTTGTATTAAAGAATGAGCATCCTTTTCCCTATAATTGGAAGTTGTTTATTTACATTTATTACATTTCAATAAAGACATGAAAGGAAATGACACTAGTGAAGGGAAAAGGTTCATATAGAACACCAAATGCAAACTTACTACTGTCCAGAAGATGAGCAAGAAGAGAGCATCATTTTTAAAAGTAAAGCCCTTGTTGTGGGACTCTGCCCTCTGACATAAAGACTGTTAACATTGTAATCAGAGTAGCACTGGCTACTCACAAGAAACCCTCTAGATCTGGACTATTGGGCTTCCTTATAGGAAGTGATAGGGAGAGTCACTAGACCCTCACCTGAGATGCCAACCACTGCCACCTGGGCCTCTCTGTCAACTGTGCATAGTTCTCAGTAGCTCTAGAGTATATAAAAGATGAAATGGTCCTGAGCAGGCCATTGTATCTGTGCAGCTACAGGGAAGTTGACAGCCATGCTGGGGAAGACATGGTGATGCCACTGTTTGGGGGTCACTTGGGCTTCCAGTAGGCAACCTCTCTCCCATGCTCCTATAAGCAAGCCCAATAAATTCACTAATTCACTGGGCTAGACTTGGGTAGAACCATTCCTTTGGTCTCTCTCTCATCAATGCTTTGTCTGTGGTTAATAAATGTTTATTCATGGTTCCCCAGGGAAGGTTCACACAACAACACTGGAAAAAAGTGAATTTCAAAGAAGTACCTACTAATGAATGCTTAAAAGGCAATGAATTAAGATGACCTTTTGATTTGTGGAAACAAAGACACTTCTTGAAAAATTACTAAAGAAATCAGATAAAACAGCAGAGATGGAATAAGTGAAGTATTTCTAGAGAGTAGATACCTCCTCACATCAAATACTATTTTAAATGAGAAGTTAAATGATTCTGTATAATGCACCTGATACTGATTCAGTTTCAATGGTTGTTGCTTTTATTTCACTACATATTTGCCTCCTGTGGGCAGGTGTGGGCAGTTATGGGCAGTACAGAGACATCTGGTTAATACCTCCAGCTCTACTGGCTCCTGTGTAAATTATTTCCTCTTGTTTATCCTCAGAAAGATAAGGATTGAGTCAAGGTGAACAGTAAGATTTCTCCCAAGTTTAGAACTCCAGTGCTCTGGGTTCAATAAAGAACCAAGCAAAACTCTCTACATATAATACTATTGATATTGCCATTTCTTAGTTATTCATTTTTACATTGTCTCTTCCAAAACATAGAAGTCACTTGTGGTAATAGAAAATTAGTGACTGAGACGGTGTGTGTGTGTGTGTGTGTGTGTGTGTAATATGGGCAGCATTTAAATCTTCTTAAAGATGTCACAGTAAAAAGGGGGGAGCATTGAAAAAAGTCTCAACACAGAGCAAAGGATTACCAGCTAAATCCACACTGTCAGAGAAGGTAACAAGGAGGACCCTCAGAAAGACATACATGATCCCCTAGAGAAGGGGAAAGGGACAAGATCTCCTGAGCAAATTGGGAACATTGGGAGAGGGGAGAGGAAGTTAGAAGAAAAAGAAGTGGAGAAGAGGAGGGGAGAGGGGAACATGAGGGAACACAAAGATTGAATCGGGGAAAGAATAGAAGAGAACAAGAAAAGAGATACCATAATAGAGGGAGCCATTACAGGTTTGAAGAGAAATCTGGCACTATGGTAATGTCAAGAGATCTACAAGAATGACCTCAACTAACAATCTAAGCAATAGTAGAGAGGCTACCTTAAATGCCCTTCCCCGATAATGAGATTGATGACTACCTTTTATGCCATCCTAGAGCCTTTTTCCAATAACTGATGGAAGCAGAAACAGACACCCACAGCTGAATACTGAGATGAATTCCTGGAACCCAGTTGTAGAGAGGGAGAACTGATAAGCAAAGGGGTCAAGACCAGGCTGTAGAAACCCACAGAAACAGTTGACCTGAACAAGGGGGAGCTCATGGACCCCAGACTGATAGCTGGGAAACCAGCATAGGACCAATCCAGACCCCCTGAACATGGGTGTCAGTTAGAAGACCTGGACAGTCTATGGGCCTCTGGTAGTGAATCAGTATTTATCCCTAGTGTATGAATGGTCTTTGGGAGCCCATTTCACATACAGGGATACTCTCTCAACCTAGACACATGGTGGAGGGCCTAGGCCCTGCTCCAAATTGTATGACAGACTCTGAAGATCCCCCATAGAAGGCCTCACCCTTTTGGGGAGCAAAAGCAGGATGGAATGAGAGTTTTGAAGTTCAAATCTTGGCTACTTTTGAGATTCTTGGTCGCCTTGACTTTAGAATCATTGTGAATTAGCTGGAAAGCAGACCGACAAGCAAGCACACAGATGTTTACCACAGCTCTACTCATGTAGTGTGTCTACCATGAGGCCAGTTATACAAACTTAGAAATTCCCATTGATACTAGTTAGTTTTTCCCATGAAACAATAACAACTTGAAATTTTACATTAGTTTATTTAATGATTGCCTGGGAAGGCTCGGTTTCAGAATGCAGACAGACCCAAGGTCTGCTCTATAGGCGTTTCATTCTTCTTGAACACACAGCTACCTGCAAAATGTTCTCAGAAAGAGCACCAGTAGTATTAGAAGAAGCACATAAGGCCTTCTAAGGCCTCTCCTTTGGGTCAGTATATTGTCATATGATCAATGGGGTGGGGAGGATATCCCATACCTTCCAGTGAAATGTTTTACAGAGTGGCGTAATAACGAGCACAGGCATATAATGATACTATAAGAAGGGCTGAAGAAATGGAAACCATTATCCCAACTAAAGCACTACAACTTCACATCTTGCTGTGCAAAGCAAGTTCGTAAGATCTTCATAGTGATAATATGTGTGTATATATGTGTGTGAGTGTATATGTGTGTGAAATCATTGAATGCTGACTTGATCCCTGCCAGTCCTTCCACACAGTAACAGTGAGAGCAAGTGTTTACACCAGCGGAACTGTCTTTAGGCTCAGTGTCATATGAACTATGATTAGCTCCTGGATTATTCAGGAAAGCTATTCAGTTCAAATAATAGTGAATCCTGGCAAAGTCATTTAGTGGCACAGCTAGCAAAATTTAACATTCGTATGAAAACGAGATTGCTTTTAAATTCTGAGTGCTTGCAAACTGTTCTGCAATACAATCCCAAACCAAGATCATGCTCACTACTGGGTGTGCTGAGCCCTCACCTATCAACTCATGTGCTCAGAACAATTCAGCCAAGCCTCACGCAGTGAGAAAACAGCTTCTCATTTCACATACGTGTGTGTGGGGTTTTCAACATACAAAAATGGAACAAAGAAAGGAGGCAGAAGTTCAGATGGTCCAATTTGGTGTCCCTTTTAAATTCTCCCACTAAAAGGGAAACATTAAATTGGGTCAATGTCACCTTCTGCTGCTTAAAAAAGTGACTAAAAACTTAAAATCTGAAAATTGTCTTATTTCTGATAATGGAGTACAGTGTCTCAGAACCATCTCAGTTTGAAATGTCGATGCCGAAGATGACTTCCCCATTTTTCATTTCTATCAGTCTATTAATAGATTTTTTAAAAAATTATTTCTCCCATTTTCTGCAATTCAAGTCCATTTGTCCCATATTTGTCCCATTCTGTCTCTAGGAAGACAGATTCTGCTAAACAAGCACCATTGAGGAATCATGCTGCCATGTAAAGTGCCTGGCATTTGTTTTCTGAAAATAGTTGTCACAGCCACAGCCTCCTCCCAACCTCACTGCTGCAGCAGTGTCCCGTCTCCTCCTTCTGTCAGCTTCCTCGAAGTATTGGGTCTGCCTCTCTCCCTAAAGCTCAGACCTAATCGTGTCACTCTGACAGGACAGCTGCACTTCACTGGATTTCTCCCTCATGCCCTTCCATGACTGCCTGTTCTGACACTCTATACTGTCCAGATGAGAAAGGCCAGAGAGACACAGGACAGCTATTTCTCTCCTTCTAGTAATTGCATCAATTTGTATGATGCTCTCAGGATGTAGTTCCTGCCTGGCAATGCACAAAATCTAATAACCTGCTTTGGGGTAGCATAGCTAAGGCTCCCTAAAACACATCTAACTGCATCTTCAACATTTCTCCTCTCTTTCCATCCAACATACAAGGCCTTCCCAGTTTGTCAGTCATACCACCATATAAGTCTACATCTTCATTTCAAATTTTTATTTTTATTCTGTGCATGTGCAGTGCACATGTGTGTGTTCACATGTTTGGGCACAGATCTTTGCATACATGTTGAGGTAGTAAGTTAGCATTACATCTTCCTCAGTTGCCTTCCAGTTTTGTTTTGTTTTGAGACACAATCTTTCACTAAAACTAGGGCTCACTAACTGGGCAAGACTGTCTGACCAGCAAGCCCCCAGGAGCCACCTGAGTCTGAACCTAAATAGTCAAGTCATATATGCAGCTTTCCTATATAGAGGCTGGGGATCTGAACTCAGGTCCTTGAGCTTTCACGGCAATCATTTTACCTATGGAGTAATCTTCCCAGCCCAACACTCTTTTCTGACTTCTCTTTCTCTGTTAGAATCCTAAATGACACAAGTAGCTTTATGACTATTTATACTGAGAGCATACAGACCAAGCTCACCATCTCTCAACACCTTCAAAGTGGCTGCTCCTCCTGACTTCCTCTTCTCTGGAGTGGCAATATAAGCCTCTCAGTCTTCGTGAGTCAAGATTCTGAAATGCTGTTCGACCAATCTTTGTCCTTGGTTCCACAATCAAAATTAGATCTGCCTTGCCTGCCTCACCTATAATGTACATATAGTACAATTCCATGCCCTTCATGATCTTGTGAACTGCTCAAATAAACACTGAATGAGCCTCTTTGCCTCCTCCTTTCGTCATTTCACCTCATCCATGCACAGCCCCAACTGATCTAGGCTCCTAAGAGTCACCTTCATCTCCAAGTGTAGCATGTAAGTTTCCGCCAGCCCGCCAGTCTGGGCCCACAGCCGCGCCAGCCCCAAATAACACTCAGAGACTCTGTATTTGATACAATCCTGTTGGCCAGTTACCATTATTGTTTATGGGCTAGCTCTGTCTTAATTATTAACCCATTTCTACTTATCTAAGTATTTCCACGTGGTCGTCTTATCCGGGAGCCGCGCGGCAGGCTTCCTGCTCCTTCCCTGGGCTACATCTTGACTCCACCTACTACTTCCTCTTCCTCCTCCTAGTCTCCTAGCCCCACCTATCTAGTTTTCTATTGGCCACAGGGCTTTATTAACAGTATGAGAAACATATATACAGAATCACATCTCCCATCACCTCCTCTTTTCTGTCTAAAGTAAAAGAAGGGGTTTAACCTTAACATAGCAAAATATACCATACAACAGTTATCAAATAAGAATCACAGTTAACAATATTTAGTCCATTAACATTTTGTAAGACTTAAAGAAAATATCATCTATCCTATCTTTGTCAGTCTAAAGACCTATATGTAACTTATTTTTAATCCTAACTAAGAAAAACTATAATCATAACTATCTGTCTTCAACTCCTTCAAAGACCATAGAAGGATAATATATAAGCTCTAGAAATGACAGAGACAATGCATTGCCTGGTCAGTCACCCGAAGTTCTTCTGTAATGTTCCATCTTCAGCCCATAGGCCATAATGTGTGTCCAGACTCCTCAATAAGGCAGGAAACTTTTCTCTGTGTCCTGTAGACTATCTGGCTGTCTGGCAGCCTCTTCCATGAAACAGGAATCTGTAGCAATGTCCATCTTGCATCAGCAGTCACCTTTTTGTGGGTCCTGCATGTCCAGTTTCTACAACAGTCTAGACAAGAGAAGTACCTTGTTCAAATGGCTAGTCTTGCCATATTAGAAGCAAACTTCATAATGTGTTTCTTCGATGTACATCTTCCTTTCTTTTGTAGGTGGTGTTACCAGCAGCAGTTTGCCTCACTGTCAAGAAAAACCCTAAACCATTTTAAAAGCCATATTCTGTAGGTCTTTGAAAGGTTTGAAGAATGCCTATCCATCTCAAATACATCTCTATATATCTAGAAATCCAAACTAACTTAACTCCCATAGGTAACTCTCTATAATCTGTACTAAATTATTACATTACATTTTCTAATGAGCTATATAAACACAATACCTAAACAAGAGGAGAAATATACATATCACAAAATTGACCTTAAATTGTATCAATAAAAGAAAATCCATTTCAAAGCAAAGTATTCATATCTATAACATAATTCCCTTTTTACCTTTAAAAAGATTGGTTGTGGTTATAGCCATTTATAACCAAGCCCATTTAAATGAAAACAAACATTTATAAACCATATTTGGGAATTTGGGCGTCGTTCTTTCCAAACTACTTCTTGCTGGTAGAGGGCGCTGTCATGGGGGTCCAAAGAAGACGCAGAAATCTTGGCTGTAGTCTGCAAGGCTTTGTCTCAACTGCTTTGAATGTTGGATCAACTGGGGCACTGTTTCAGGGGGTCTGGCTTGATCAAACCACATAAGTCTGGAAAAAATCCATAGCTTTTCATTTTCTGTGGAAACAAAAATAGAAATCCTTTTCCCCAGTAACTTGTCCTTAGGCTTGAATTTTTGAGTCAAAGCATTTTTAAAATATATAAATTGAATTAATCTAGCAGCATTTCTTTTATTAGTAGTTGTTTTCTCAGCAATCAAATAATTTAAAGACAACAGAAGCACGTATAGTATCCAAAATTTCTCTGTGTTTTCCATCTTTACGTGGCTTTTTTATTATTCTATTTCTTCTACTTCTATTTTTACATATTTTGAGACAGGGTTTCTCTGTGTAACTTTTATCTGTCCTGGAATTCACTGCATACCAGGTTTACTTTGAAATCACAGAGATCTGCTTGCCTCTGTCTGCCGAGTACTAGGATTAATTCTACTTCCTTTTTTCTTTTTTAAACCATTGTATCCCGTTTCTTTTTCTTTCCCAAGCCAGCGTATTTTTTAAAACACAGTGTAAACCTTCATTGCAGCTCTTGTACACACCAATGAATTGTTAGCAGAGCTTTTTAAAAGCAAGCTGGCTTTTTTGCCGCTTATGCTAATTTTGGTAACCTCCCTTAAAGGAGCCGCGCAAATCTCTGTCTACAGCAAAACAAATCCAACTGAGAAAATGTTGCTACCAATAAGTCTTGCTAGTCTCTGTTCCCTTGTTTCTAAAACATTTCTTAAGCTCTTATTAGTTTTAAGTGAAAGTTCTTATAGCCACGTTGGGCGCCATTTGTAGCATGTAAGTTTCCGCCAGCCCGCCAGTCTGGGCCCACATCCAAGAACCTACTACTAAGTCTTTGATCTAGTCATGCTAGCCAGACTACTTATTCTTCCCATGTATGCCCTGAGCATTTGTCTCCTAAACTTGAGTGCCCATGTACTGCAGCCTTATCTGTGTGAACATTCTCCCTGCCTTGACTTGGCTCTAGTGTTCATGTCCTGCAGCCTTACTTGTGTGGACACTCTGCCTGTCTTGGCCATGAATTCTTCCTCTTGCAAAGATAAGCACAATCTCCTTCTTAACATTGACCCAGAGCTTGCCCCCTGGACAAGCCAATTTGTGCCCCAATCATGCATCATACCTCTCCTTTGCTCACTTAGCATTTGACATGAATGAAATTAATTTATTTTTGCCTGCCTAATTTGTACTGTGACTTTGTAGCATGGAACACATAGTAATGCCAGCAGGTACCATGAGAGAAGTGCAGACAAAATAAACTGTGTCCACAAGGAAGAACAATTCTGCAGAAATGGATCCATGCATACCTTTATTCATATATCCACTCATATGTGTCTAATCCTTTAGATCAAAAAACAAAGACTGTTCCTTAGAAGAACCATGTTAGGTGACATCATGCAGAAATTGTTCTCTGTGACTCTGTATAACTGTCAGGAGCCCTAGGCACTTTATGTGCCGCATCCTCCAAAAACCAGATTAAGCCAGGTGTAGTGACTTGTCTATAGTCTCAACACAGGATTTAAGATATCAACCTAACTACATCATGACTTCTAGGCCAGACTTAGCTATAGAATAAGACTTTGTCTCAAAGGGGGAGGGATTATATTTGATGACTGTATCTGTATAAATAGCAATGATTAATATTGTTTACTAAAACATTTCTTAGGCTTATGACTTCACTTTTTATGTTTTGATTTTAAAAGACCTTAAGACATTTTCATGGACCCTGAATAGTATAAATGTGTTAGGGTTAGGGTAAGGGTTAGGGTTAGAGTGTCTTATAGGGAAGATAACTAAGGAAATTTAACATGGAAACAAAATGTGCCAAATAGTTCTGAACCATTTTTAAATTGCAAATGTCAAGAAAGTTCATATAAAATATTTCAACATGAGTATCCTAAGAAGGGATATTCTCTTATGTAGTCACAGTACTATCCTATCTTAAAATTAATATTGATTCCTAGAACTACAATACAGTTCAGCCTACATTATAATGATGATTTAGTCTTACCTCATATTCTTTGTGTTGTTCCATTTTGTATCAAAGATATATTACCTAGTTTAAAAAATCATGTAATTTTTCAGATAACTTTTGGCTTTTCTAAAAAATAATCACCCCACTTTTTCCTTAATGTATAATAGGTCTCTCTAGCCATCCCAGGCTCATCTCAAACTTGGGACCTTTCTGCCTTGATCTCCTAAATACTGGGGACACAAGTGTGCATCACTGCACTCTACTGTGGGCACTCACTTCAGCATCTACAGTGTTTCTGTGGATTAATTACTGGTGACACTTTATTAAGACATGTTTCCCTGTATCATATTCTTTCATATTCTTGATTTTCTTTCTCCAAAATATCCTTAGCCCATACTATTATTCAGAGAGCTTGTTATTGATCCAGGAGCCTGGTCTGAAAAATTAGGACAAAAAAATTTCACTTGTATAGAAAAGCACAGAGGACATCTGGGGTTTGATGGCATCTGCACTTTCAGGAATCTACTGAGGTTCCTGGATACACCCTATTTTAGAGGAGACTACTTAACTAAGAGAATGTTATTCAACTGCAGTTTCCAGATTTTCCCATAATTAGATTCAGGTCACACAAATTGTTTGAGGCAGGGATACATGAATGATATTACATCCTCAGTACACTACAACAGGAAATAAGTGATGTCAATTTGTCTCAATATCCATCCACAAATTTCAATAAACAAAACTAGTTTTATCATTCATTTTTGGCAGAAAAGGTTGAAACTCCTCCATTCTCCTTTTAATGTGTTTTGTTGAAAAGTAAAGATAAAAGAAATGAGACCCCATGTTCACATAGAAACCTGCATATAACACTCAACAGCAATTTTATTTGAAACTGCTAAAAGAGAAAGGGAGGGGGAGAAGAGGAAGGAGGGAGAGGAAATTGGGTGAAGACACACCGGTCTCTGTTATTTCTTACAAGTGTGTGTTAATGTATAATTAAATGTACAGTAAGTTATAGCCGGATCATTTATGAAATCTAACCACACTAACACAATTACACATACCAATTGTTTGATGAAATTTATGTTAGTTGTTCCATAATTTAATCAAACTTGCTTCTTATTGGATATTTATATTTGCAATGAACATGTTGACATTTTGATGTTTATACAGAGAGAGAGAGAGAGAGAGAGAGAGAGAGAGAGAGAGAGACTTCTACCATTAGCATTTTTTGATTATATGTAGTATTTTGTCTGTTTGTTCTTATTATTTCATCATAAGTGAATAGAAAAAATCTATAATAAAATAGCTTTCAAAACAGGTGGGAAAGTGAATACAGTTTATTAGAAAGAAATGTGGAAATCCTTGCCCAGTGTACTTTAATGTTCATTTCAATACTTTACTAGCCTAGGTACTAAAGGCATAGATCATATCTTTAACAGTAAATTAAAGAAAGTTTCCACCTTTACAAGGATCAAGGTCACAGTCAACTACATTATAAAGAGGAGCAGACAAATAACAATACTTCATGTGACACTACATACCATAAAGGAAAACATTTCCAGGAAATTATTGACAGAATGAAGGGGACACTAATGTCATCAGAGTAGATGTCTGACAGCTTTTCTGAAGAGATGACACTGAACAGACTAGGGGAATATAGTAGAGAATAAATCATTTGGACAGAACTAATGATCATTCTTCTAAGACAGATGCTGTTCATTCTTGATTCCCAGATCCAATCAAAAGAGCAATAAGTCCTTAACCAAATTTCTTGAGCTTTCAACCAAAAGCCTGAGATACTTGGTTAAAAGTGGCAGGGGAGAATTAAGTACTTAATACGTGCTCTTTCATTCTTCTGGTCTCTGATGTTTTAGGCTTCTATGGATCTAACAGGAAAAGAACTTGCCATCCTAATGAGCACTGCAATTAAGAGATGTACCACCTGGAAATCAGCTCCCTCTAAGTGGCTGTGAGGTCAACATTTTCCTGATTTGAGGTCAATGAAGTCTGGTGTTTGTGTCTCCCTGAGAAAATTCTTCTATGTAAAAGCATTTGATTCTCTCTGGCTACCTGAATCCTCCCAAGGAGCTCAATCTTCAGATCAGGGCAGGCTACTCTTTTTCAATTAACTGTCTTTCAGACCTGATCATTGTCCTTGTCTTCATTCATGTCAAATGGTGTTCCCTGTAGAGAACAGCAGCTGTTTATTCTGGGCTAACTCAGGTAAACCTTATTGAAATAACTGCTTCCCTTGTGCAAATCTATCCATCACCTTTGCCTTGGCAGTCAGCCTGGTGCCCTGTATATCTCTGGGTCCTGAAGAGCTAATACCCACCTCACTTCCAACACTGTATGTGAAGATTCTGAGCTGCTTGCTTCTTAGAAAGTTTTCTTGCACTTTAACTGACAAACATTATAAACATTATAAACATTAACTGACAAAATTATAAATCCTAAGGAAACAGATGTGTGGTGTAAGTCTAAAAGTTGTCTTGGAGACTATGGGGCAATGAAGATGGTTTGGGGTTCTAGACTGACACAGAGTTCTCTGAATCAATCTTATAGCAAGTGACACGGAAAGCAATAAGAGGTTTGAAATGTGATGAGCCTCAGTCAGGTTCAGCATGACACGTACATGAGACCTATCTATCTGCTTTGGCTTCCAAATTCAATCTCATACTAGATTAGCAAAGGGACTAAATGGGCTCAAGAGGTTTGTAAGAAGATTACAAGAGCCTATATGGCCTCTACTTATGCATGACCTCCAGTAGGTGTGGCAAAATACTGCGGCCAAGAAGAGCCAATGAGCCTTGCAAGACCTTTATTACTGATGAGATAACTGAGAACCATTTGGTTCTCATATGTGTACTCTACACATACATATTAATACACATACATGTATGCTTAGCATAATGAATCCTAAGGTAGACCTGTAGATCCAAGAAACAGAGCCAAAATAAAACCAACCTTCTTTAACAAGTCAGTGGAGGGCCCACAAACCCAGGACTCCATGTATCCCATATCCTAGCCCATTAGTGGACAAAGAAAGAAAATAAGGGACAATGAGTTGAGGCCCAGACAATAGAAATTTTCAAAGAATAAAACGTATTCTATGTTAGGGCATAAAGGTCTGGGTGTGCAAAAGCTTATTCACTAACCCCAAGAGATAGAATCTTCTCTAGCAAGTGTGCAGTACACACCTTAACTGCTACAACTGTGAGGGTTGCCATAGAGCTGTGGTCACCAACAGGGAATTTAAGATTCAGAAGGAGCTGTCCATTCTCTCCCACAACAAGGGAGATGTCTACATGGCCCCTATGGGTCACCTCCCCAAGATGCCCCTAGGTGATGAGAGCCTAAGGACTGCCACAACATGGCTCAGAATACTCAGTCCATTCCTAGTGACCCTAGCCTGTTTATAAGCCTGTGAATTCTGGTGGAAGTGACCTGCAGCCATGTCTGAAATTCATCAGGGAAGAAGCAGAAAGATCCACTCCCAGAAGCAGCTCATCTGGCAAAGACTATTGCACAGAAGAAAGAAGCTTGTCACAGGATGTACAAAAGTATAGAAGACTGTTGCCTGAGCAGGACCAAAGGTCTGGTGCTTCCCAGAATAAGAAGGATTTCTGGAGAAGGGCTCCTTGGTGTTGTGTGAGACTCACTTGGAAGACATCTGGTATGTCTTCCATGTCCTGTTCATGAGAAGATGAAAGAAAACTTGCCAGCAAGATAAATGATATAATAATAATAATAATAATATAATATAATAATAATAAACATTTTTAAAGGTTGATTAATGCAGGCAACTAAAGACTGCACTAAAACCACAGAGAGTAAAAGCTATTTGAAAACGGTGTTAAAAATAAAATTACAAAAGCGACCAGATCAGTAAACTTCAGGAAGAATGTAAACATTTTAGTTCTTATGTGTCTTGGTCACTGTTCTGTTGCTATGAAGTGATGCCATAACCAAGGCAACTTATAAAAGAAAGCATGTAATTGGGCCCTTGCTTACAGCTTCAGAGGGTGAGTCCATGACCATCATGTCAGGGAGTATGGCAGCAGGCAGGCATACCATTGGAACAGTAGCTGAGAGATCACATCTGATCCACAAGCATTAGGCAGAGAGCTGGAGCCTGGGCCCTTTGTGGGCTTTTGAAATATCAAACTCCCAGTGACATACCTTCTCCAATAAGGCCACACCTCCTCGTCCTTCTTAACAGTTCCGCCAGCTGGGAACCCAACATTCAAATACATGAGCCTATCTGTGGGGGCCATTCTCACTCAAACCACCACATGATGCTCACACACCCTCCTCAGAAGCCACCCAGCTCAACTAGAAGATGCCTCATGTAGAAATGTTTTCTGACTCTCAGAACACAGGTGTGGGTGTGGTACCTTTTTTGTTTGTTTTATTAAAAATTTTTGAATCATAAAATGACACAATGAACATGTTTTGGCAACCATCTGAAAATTATATAAAATAGAAATGTTACTTTTGTAATTTGACTTGGTTGTAGTCATTCATTGTAAGCATGAAAGATTTCTTGGGGCTTAAATGTCACCGAGTATTAGCATACAAAAAAAAAAAAAAAAAAAAAAAAACAGAGAGAGTGGTACCTCTTTAACTCTTACATATGTAGAAAAGGACGGAAAACACTTCAGCCTCCCAGCAGTGGTGACTGAGGTTCACACACACTAAGTCACGAAAAGTTATTTAAAATTTGAAAAGAGTGTAAAACAACAAACTAACGCATACCCACATTTTAAATGGATCCCTGCTCTCTGACCAAAAGAAATTTTCAGAAATAATTTTGGATGAATTATTTTTCCTCAGCCCCACTAATCCTCAAACCATGTTAAGCTTATTACAAAAAAAGGAAATGTACATAATTTCTAAAATGTTGAATACTTCAGAGGAGAGCTGGTTGCAACTATAAAGTACCATTTTAGTCTTTCCTTTTTATCCCCTTTTAATGGGTGGAATTTGGGAAGCTCGGGGATAGATAGATGAGGTTAATGCCATGATAAAGTGTGTGTGGTTTTATTCTTCTATATTATAAAGCAGTTGTTGAAACATTTTTTAAGATGTCAGGCTACACTTGCTTTTCCTTGTGATAATAAATTGGTCATAATTCAATAACATGACTTGCCCCTGGAAGTAACTGCTCATAATTTTGAAATATTAAGGTCTTATCCAGCTTCTGATTATTCAACCCTGAACTGCTGATTGTTAAGCAAGATAGCCTAAGATTTCTGGGGCAAAGAGTTTAAGGGAAGAAGTCATTTAGCTACACAAGTAGCTTGGATGCCGCTAATATCCTGTACCAACACCCCCTCTTCATACAGATATTTGGTAAATATTTTAATTTGTATAAAACTTGTAAAGCAGAACCAAGGCTCCTTTGGCAACAGAGCAAGTCTGCAGTACAAAAGGGATCCCACATGAACAGTGCCAAAGCATCTTCACAGGGTCAAAAATCCCACCATTAAATTCTGAACCAGCAAATAGAATGCCCTGGTCTTCAGTGTGGCACAGATAAAAGGCATGATCCTTCTTATTTATATATTTTATGTGTATGGGTGCTCTGTCTACATAAAAGTAAATGTACCACATGTGTACCTGATGCTCACAGAAGCCAGAAGAGGGCATTAGATCCCCTGGAACTGTAATTACAGACAGTTGTGAGCCACCATGTGGGTGCTGGAGATGGAACCCAGGTCCTCTGGAAGAGCAGCTCTAAAATGCAAAGCCATCTCTCCAGCCCCTGGAATACAATTCTTAGAGAGCTTGTCACATGTGTTACCATTTGACACCACACTTCATAAAGTGGCTATTTGGCCACTTTAGTAAGATCTACACCGTTCAATTCTAACTCTGTACTTCCCAGCTGACTTTGTGAACTGTTACCTGTAAACAGGGGCCCTAGTTTGCATCTCCGGAGCTGTCATAAACACCAGGACCAAAACCAACCTGGAGAAGAGAAGGCCTACTTTATCTTACCCCTTATAGTCCATTACCTAAGGAAGCTAAGGCAGGAGTCTGAAGCAGGAGCTTGAGCAGAGTCCATGACAGTCAGAGGATTGCTTACTGGCTTACTATTTCTCTCATACAATCCATCCAGACCCACCTGCCTGGGGATGGCACTTCCCACATGGACCTGGTCCTCCCACATCAACTAGCAACTAAGAAAATGGCCCAACAGACCTGGCATTGTAGGACCTGGTGGTATGTCTTTAATTCCAGCACTCAGGAGGTAGAGGCTGATGGATCTCTGTGAGTTTGAGACCAACTTGTTCTACATCATTAGTTCTAGGACAGCTAGGGCTACATAGAGAAACCCTGCCTCAAAAAGCCAAAAGCAGAAAATAATGCCCCACAGATATGTCTATAGGCCAGTCTCAGGGAGATGATTTCCCTGTTGAGGTTCCCTCTCCCAGGTTTGTCTCAATGATCTAACCAGTACAGTGGGTGTTTGGCTTGTTGTAGCTTTCTAGGCTGTTGGGGGTTTGAGGTTTTGTGTTGACACTCAGCCAGTTGGTTTGGGTTTGTTGTCTTTCTGTTCTGCTTTCCAAATACAAAGCTCTGCCAGTTCAAGCTGGTCATAATGGGGAGGAGCAAGGGTCTGCTTTGGAATAGTGTGTGCTAACTTTAAAACCGCCTTTCAAAAGCAGGATGATGTCACAATAACATGTGAGCTGTGTTTTGTGGGCACTGTATAGTTTTATTGTTCTTCATCTAAGCTTAGAGTTTTATATGGCTTTGGGGAACAAGCCTGCATGCTACAAGTCACCACATGAGCAGAATGCACAGTCAACTACACTGCTCTTCCATAGCCTCCTAGGTCTATCTCAACAGCTCAGCCACATCATCCTCTGGATGACACTTTGCATTTTGGCTGCAGCATTACAGGGTGTAATGCTACAGTAGAGTGTACTATAGAATGGATCTTCTGCATTTATTTATTTATTTATTTATTTATTTATTTATTTATTTATATGCCTATTTCAGGGTTTGTTTATTTGTTTATCACTAGAACTCAACCACAGACTTCTCTCCACCCCACCCCTACCTCTCTTTCCCCATGGAACATGCTGTGTGTAGCCATGCATTTTATATGACTATATTAGAATGTATGAATCTGGTTTTATTTTTTTCCATTTTATTTAGTTACTATGATCCAAAAGTTTTCTAGGAGCCATGGAGATGGCTCACTGGTTAAAACGCTTGCTCCATGGCAGCAAGCATGAGGACCAAAGTTTGCATCCCCAGAACCCATTTAAATGCCAGGTGGGTGTATCCTGCGTCTGTAATTCCAGCTTTAGGAAGGCAAGATGCTTGACAAAACACTGACAAAATCAACAGCACAGGGAGGGTATTTTAGCAAGAAATCAAGACAGGAGTGTGAAGCCAAAACCAGGAAGGAACAATGTTTATTGACATGCTCCCTCTGGCTTCCTCAGCTACCTTCCTTCCTCAGCCCAGGTCCACCTACCTAAGGATAGTGCCACCCACAGTGGCTACCACAGATTGCTGTGTCAATTTACAATCAATAAAATGCCCCACAGACACGCCCACAGGGAAATCCTAGGAGGCAATTCCTCACTTGAGGTCCCTTCTTCCCAAATGTGACAGGTGACAACTGAAGCTATGACACTGTTCTAAGGTCAACCGGGGTGTTCTACATGACTGAATCAGGGAGAGAGCAAACCCCAAGACCCCTGATATCAACCTCTGCCTTCCACATTCGCTTGTGCCCATACATAAATACACATAGACACACACAAGGAAAAATAGAAGAAAATAACTTACTAGGACACTAAATACTTGTTTTAATATAGAAAGAGTAACCAGCCATGCTAGTAGCACATATTGTCTATCTGGGGACTGTATTGATGGAGAATTACACTTTCTTTTTTTCTTTTTCTTTTTCCTTTTCTTTTTCTTTTTTTAACTTAAATTAGAAACAAGCCTGTTTTACATGTCAATCCCAGTTCTCTTTCCCTCCCCTTTTTCCCACAACCCTCATTCCATCCTGCTTTTGCTCCTCAGGGAGGGTGAGGCCTTCCATGGGAGATCTTCAAAGTCTGTCATATCATTTGAAGCAGGGCCTAGGCCCTCCCCCTATGTGTCTCGGCTGAGAGAGTATCCATTTATGTAGATAGAATGGGCTCCCAAAGTCCATTTGTATACTAGGAATAAATACTGATCCACTACCAGGACTCCTAACTGACACCCACGTTCATAGGGCCTGGTTCCATCCTATGCTGGTTTCCCAGCTATCAGTCTGGGGTCCATGAGCTCCCCCTTGTTCAGGTCAACTGTTTCTGTGGGCTTCTCCAACCTAGTCTTGACCCCTTTGCTCATCACTTCTCCCTCTCTGCAACTGGATCCCAGAAGTTCAACTCAATGTTTAGCTGTGGGTGTCTGCTTCTGGTTCATTAGCTACTGGATGAAGGCTCTAGGATAACATATAAAGTAGTCATCAATCTCATTGTAGAGGAAGGAAATTTAAGATACCTTCTCCACTATTGCTTAGATTGTTACTTGTGGGTCATCCTTGTAGGTCTCTGACATTTCTCTAGTGCCAGATTTCTCTTCAAACCTATAATGGCTCCCTCTAATATGGTATCTCTTTTCTTGCTCTCCTCTATTCTTCCCCCAACTCAATCTTTGTGCTTCCTCATGTCTTCCTTCCCCCTCCTTTTCCCTCTTTCTCCTGACTCCCTCTCCCCTCCCCCATGCTCCCAATTTGCTCAGGAGATCTTGTCCCCTTCCCCATCTCCAGGGGACCTTGTATGTCTCTTTTAGGGTCCTCCTTATTTCCTAGCTTCTCAGGCAGTGTAGATTGTAAGCTGGTGATCCTTTGCTTTATGTCTAAAAATCCAAATGTGAGTGAGTATATGCTATGTTAATCATTTTTGTGACTGGGTTACCTCAGGATGGTTTCTTCAAGTTCCATCCATTTGCCTGCAAATTTCAAGATCCCATTGTTTTTCTGCTGAGTAGTACTCCATTGTATAAATGTACCATATTTTCTCCATCCATTCTTCAGTTGAGGGGCATCTAGGTTGCTTCCAGGTTCTGGTTATTACAAATAATGCTGCTATGAACCTAGTTGAACAGATGTGCTTGTTGCATGAATGTGCATCTTTTGGGTATATGCCTAAGAGTGGAATTGCTAGATCTTGTGGTAGACTGATTCCCATTTTCCTGAGGAACCACCATACTGATTTCCAAAGTGGTTGTATGAGTTTGCACTCCCACCAGCAGTGGAACAATGTTCCCCTCTCTCCATATCCTCTCCAGCATAAACTGTCTTAGGTGTTTTTGAAACATTCTAAAAGGAGTAAGAAAGTATCTCAAAGTTGTTTTGATTTGCATTTCCCTGATGGCTAAGGATGATGAGCACTTTCTTAAGTGTCTTTCAGCTGGGGAATTATATTTTTGAAACTTGGAGACAGTGTGAACTTGGGTGAGCAAGACAGTACAATTTCTAACAATTTTTCCAAATCTTCAACAAGCTAAGAGTCCTTCTGATCAATTATAGCTAAAGAAAACAGGTAGAAATCCCATTTGAGAAGTGTTGGGGTGGTAGTATCTTTTCTAAATTTTTCTAACTCTATATTACTAAGTTATGCACATTCCATAACACAAACATCCCTTTGTAATTTTTGTTCTAACAATTTGTAGTTTATCATTCCAATGAGCAGCAAGCCCAAACGTGTCTAATATCACTAATATCTGAGGCCCTAACCCATTTCTCTTCTCAGATCCTTTACCACTGTCAATTATCTAGCCACCCTGCCCATCAGTGGCACAGCAGTTCCCTTGAATGACTCACCTCAGACTAGGCCCTCTGTCTAGTGCCTCCAGTGCTTTACGAAAGAGGCTCCGTGTACCCTTCAGGTAGCAGTCTGGACTTCACTTCCTCAGAAGGCTCTCCTAAATCCTCACTTGCACCTTGAACTGGTTCATCCTCTAAAGGCTCTTAACATACGTTGATAATTGCTTGTTTGTTTCAATCTCATATCATCTGTAAATTTCTTGTAGCAAGATATTGCATCTAGCTCATTTTCACATCTTCAGCCAAAATAGAATCCCTTGGATGACTAAATGAAAGAAGGAAACGCTGATCTCACTAGCAGACAGAAGACCTACAATTCAAGGCCACACTCCACCAACTACCTTCAATCTTCAGCAAATCATAAACTCTGTAAAAGAGAATCTCAAAGTACAATGTGATCCTCTGTCTTCATAAAGCCAGGTGGCTAAGCTGAGCAATGCCCTCAAGGTCGCGCCAGTGCTGTACTCAATAGCTCCATAAGCCAAAGGTTGCAAGGTACATTGGGTTACTCTAAAACACGTGCAAGACAAGCACCCCTGGGCACTTTCACTCTGAAGAAGAAGAAAGGTGAACACTCTCTGTAAATGCAGATTCAAAAAACAACGTCTACTCTTGTTGCAATGGGAAGAAGGGAATTAAAAGACAAGTTCAGAAACATGAATGTTTGGCCATATGATGCCCAGCTCTGCCCTCTAAGACCCAAATGTTATTTGGAGGGGGAAAAAAGGTAGACTTAATTAGGACTTAATGCTCGTTGCTGATTTGAACTTATTTATTAATTTTTAGCATACCTCTCAGTTATCACTCTGGGTATTCATTGGACCTCTTCCCTTAATGAAGAAGCACAGCTGTGTTATTTGAAGCTTCCCTGGTGCTAACCCCCCTTTCACCTCCGTCACGAATAGGGAAGAGCCCTGTTCTCTCTGCTCTAGCAGAGCCTTGGCCGTGTTTTAGCTGGCATGCAAATATAGAGTGTGATCCATCATGTTTTATTTAATAGAGTCGCTGAGAGAAAGGAAAGAGGAAATTGTTGTGAATTAAATGTCCTTGTCTCTTCAGGCAACAAGATAAAAGTTCTGATTGATGGCTGAGATGGCTAGAAACGGAAGTATTAACACAAAACACTGATTTAGTTATATTTCTATTCTCTGGGGTGTTGCAAATGGCAGGGAAATTTTATTCCAGAAACAGATTAAAGGAGATTTTCCTCTCTTACTAGAACAAGAACAATGGTGAAGTTGAGAAGCAGAGGGTCTCTAGCCAGGGAATGGAGCTCAGGGATCTGTATGTACTCTGTCCTAGCCTTGCTATGCTCCTTCTGTAGCTTTGAACAAATCATTACTATCCAAGACCTAAATTCCTCAAAATCTCAGTTTGCCAAAAAACAGCATCTAGTCTCTTCCTGGGTTTACACTGTAAGATTTCTCCTGAATTAATCCAAGCACTTGCCCTGAACTAAGTTCCACTGTTTTCTAGGGATCCTACCCTTCTCTGCTGGATAGAACCCTGAATAAAACCAGGAGTTCATATAGCACTGCCATTCCTCTGCAGGGACAGATAGAGAAACTAGTCTACCAAGAACCTTATGGTTAAAAAGAAAAAGAAAGTCCAGTGCTGGGTGATTCTAGCAGTGGACACACAGCCATTTGCCACTGTTAACTTGACCAGAATTCTGTACACAATAAACTACATGGAATCAGTGACAGGGGTGTTACCATCTATTTTCACCCCACTATCAGAAGGGGAAACCCTTAGTTGAATGTGGATTGTGAAAATAGCTCTGTCCTGTCTCCCTTTTTCTTGTCTTCATGAGCCTGTAGTCCTCCCTGAGTCAGTGAATCTTGGTTGGGATCATTTCATTTCCCAGGGACACTGGCTCTGTGCAGGACTTTTAAGTACTCATGGAAAGTGTTCAACACTTGGTTTCAGTTGCCCAAGGCTCAGAATCTAAGCTAAGTGTGTTTGTACAAGTCTTTTTCTTATTCACACACATGCACTGTCCAAAACTAATAGAGATTTGATTTTTCTCTAGTGGGGCTTAGTCTACAAACCACGTAAGACGGTTCCCTCAGAAATGGTTCTTGTCATTTGAGTCTGTAGCTCCCTCCCTCCTTCCCTCCTTCCCTCCTTCCCTCCTTCTCCTTCCCTCCCTCCCTCCCTCCCTCTCTCTCTCTCTCTCTCTCTCTCTCTCTCTCTCTCTCTCTCTCTCTCTCTCTCGATCTCACTCTGTGTGTGTGTGTGTGTGTGTGTGTGTGTGTGTGTGTCAGAGAGAGAGAAATAGACACAAAGAATCCTCTTCTTTGAAAGCTATCAGTTTCTACATAATCATAACAATGTTCAATATTGCTCACTGGGTCAGAATTGGCTCAGATTTTTAAATTAAATGCAGTCATTGTTCTTACAAACAAAAAGCAGTCCACCATCAAAGCTCACTTCAGGGGAGGTGAGCTTTCTTAAAGTATTCTTGAAATATTCTTGTGTTTTATGTGGGCTTCATTTTGTTCTGTGTCTTGTGTACAGAAGACAAGCACAATTTGCATTCTGAGAAGTTTAAAAGATAATTCTGCTTGAACCACAATGGATTTTGGCTCAGCTATTGTTTTGCTCAAATCAATTATTTAACGATTTAATGGTGTAATGTCCACATCACAATACCTGATCCCTAAATGTGCTGATTTTCTCCACAGCCTTAGTGGTTTTGTTTTATTTAAAATTTGTTTCTAGATCCATAAAGTCAAGTATAGAATGCTGATATACTAGTATTATGTGTGAAGTCAAATTCTTCTCATTGGTGAAGTAACTTTCAGATAATAAACAATATCTCACAAGCCCACTAAGGCATAACCATGCACACATACAGCGTAAGTAATTCCCTGGCAGAATAAATTAACAAATGTAACTCAAATGAACTTAACTTGTTAGAATATAGAGTTAATGAGCCTGAAACATGTGAGATTAGTTTAGGAGAGTGAGCCTGGGCAGGCTCCAAAGCAACACACTGCATCCCAAAAAGGAGGAAGCCCAGACTGTCACAAGGACAGTCCTCAGAGAATGATAGCCAGAAATGGGTAGGTACATTCAATGCCTTCAATGTTGGATACTATCTATATGGGAATGGGTCGAGCATTTTCAAATGTGTTGAGTGAGTTTGGAAGACCCATTTAGACTTACATTTTTAAGTTTATATTTGTATTAATATTACAGTCTTTGTATTAGACTCCTTGTTACTCACTTTAACAAACTTGGCTTTCCATAATAGAGTTTGAAAGTACATTAAATTAACCTTCAATCTACCTTTCAATATTTCAAAGAGGAAAAACATAAAATATAATTATAAGACAACGTCTATCCTACTTAAATCTATGAAGATGGACCCTTAGTCCTGTTTCTTGAGAATATTAACCATTAAAAGATACTAGCTTCTATGGTTCTTAAACCAATGCAGATTATTATTTGTATTTGGGTAGTTGAATAACATTTATCTGCCATTTTTTTCTTCCTCTAGAAAATAAGAATAAAGATACCAACCTCACAGATTAAATTTTCTATGTGCCTGATTACTTACAGTATTTGTTTCTTATAATTTCAAATGGTTAATTAGTCACATAATGGAATAAAGTTAGAGCTCTACTTTGTAACATAAGAAATAATACTTTGAAGTTTTTAATGTAATCTAGGCAAAACATCTCTAGCCATAAAATATAGGAAAACTATTTTTTACAATCTTGAATAAGTTTGTATGAGAAAGACAACAAAGCAGAAATAATAGTAGATGCACATTCTTAATTATTAAAGTGTGTTTCATAAAAAAGCCAAGCATTCAAATAAACTGAAGAAAATGCAAAACTACTTTTAAAAATATAGTTAACATTTGACAAAGTGGTAATGTGCTTAGTACAGGAGTTAATGAAGACCTCCCAAAGAGGAAGTACTAAGTAATTGGTATGTATGCACAGGGTACTCACAAAATAGATAGTTCCTCTGTAAATGCTCACTAACCAAAAAGGATTAAACCAGCAGTGAGGATGGCATCTGAGGGGGTTGCCAGTGGGGAAGTGTGGGTCTGAGGAAGAGTTGGGAAAAGAGGAAGCAAAGGAGAAGCATGGGGAGCTAGCAAAGTCTGGTATGATTAACCCAGTGGAATGTCCCAAGGCCTTCTAGGTCTTGATGTGAATGGACCTGAGTATGAGCCTTGTCTCTAAGTCACCTCAAGAAGCTTCTGGCTGTTCTTTGTTTCTTCATCTTTGATTTAAAGTAGAGTTGTTAAGACTGAATAAAACTGATATTGATTGGTTTCTCCCACAGGGTTGTGCCACCCACTACTGCCCTAGCATATTTCAGACAGGACACCATCATATATCAAAGGTTTATGGCTGGTTTGGTGTTTATGTCTTTTTTTTTTTTTTGTAACATTAACAGTACTTTCCTGTACAAAAGACACTGGAACACAGGGTTCTGCAGGCACCAATTCAACTTCTTATTCAATGAGTTGTATAGGTGCTGTCTTCAGGAATGGGGCAATGTTGTCAGTTTGTAGAGAGCAATGTAAAGTCTTGGCAGCAGCCTGGGTTATTTGAGGATTCCCATGGGACTTCTTTGGTCAACAACTCAGTTAAATGTAATTCAATCCTTGTACTGGGAGTTTCATTTAGTGACATGAAATGGCCAAATTGGAGTCTATCTCCCCCATTACTTGGCTATTTCATTTAGATCACCTTCATATACTTATATATTTTAGCAAGTTTCTACTGTATTAGCTTTCCGTACAAGCCTTCAAATGGCCCTTAATTTTAACTGTCTCTCCCTGGACTCCCTCCCTCATTTACATCTGGAGTAACCAACCAACATCTGATTTGACTTGAGGCCTACTCCATGAGATGGAGCCCGAACCAACCACTGCTTGAGTGACCAAGAACCAGAGACTACATAGCTCAGGGACCTAGAATAAAACCAAATACTACTGATCTAAAAAAAAAATTAATGATAAAATGACTCCTAATGGTATTATACTATAGTCATAGATCAATGCCTTGCTCAGTCATCTTTGGAGAAGCTTCCTGCTGTAACAGATGGGAACAAATACAGGGGACCACAGCCAGACACATTATTCAGGAAGTGAGAGACCTTGGAACACTCAGCCTTTACTGGGATGTCTCCTTCAAATTTCTTCCCTCGGGGATCAGGAAGAGGAAGCAGAAAGAGTGTAGGAGGCAGAAGGGACAGAGGATACCAAAGAACCAAGGCCCTTTGACTCAACATGAGCAAAGCTCAAATGAACTCACAGAGTCTGAAGTATGGTATGCAGGTCTGCACCAGGTCCTGTGCCTATATGGTATGTGAGAAAAGAAGCTATTTTCAAAACAGGGGGTGTAGGGGGGGAGATTGGAAGTGTTGGGTTCAGTCAAGTCTGTTTCACCAGGAGCTGGTTGAGCAGTGCTAGAGTTGCCCTTCCAGCTGAGCAGTGGTCAGCCCCAGAGGAGCCTCCCTCCCCCCGCCCCACCCCCCGTGGCCTGTGGTGAGACCTGAGGCAGTGTCAGCAACAGGACATTCCTTCAGAGGTTGAAGGCAAAATGGACAGGCATGAGCTTTCAGATCTCAGCCTGAGCTGCCGGCTTCAGACACCACCTGGTGTCACCTCCTGGTGACCAGTGAGAACACCATGGTTGGACAGGTGCCAATCAGTTCTTCCGGGCAAAGATAGGGTCGCTAGGGATTCTGGGATGAATTTGATGCACATTTGGGCAGGTTATTTTATGCCCTTTTCTTTTATGATGAGGTCTCGGTAGTGGATGCTGAGGTTTGGTCACAACTGTGCATTTTGTGTGCATTTATTCTACCGTAGCGGCACTGCATACCGTCAGAGCTGAAAAGAGGCTGTGACTACAAGAGTTTTAATATATCATAAATTCTTTCGTGAAACTATAAATAAGATGAATCTTAGGGATGAGAATCAAAAAATAGTGAGAGAGAAAGAGGAACGAGGAGGAGACAGGGAGTGAGGAGACCAGGTGGAGAGAGAAGCAGTGGTTTTTAGTGAGTGATGAGTTGATTTTTCTTTCTTTTTTCTTTCTTTTTATCCCATCAAATACTGCCACCTAGTGGAATTATAAGGAAGCCTGCCCTTCCCACTGTTGCCACTTTGGAAGGCAGCCAGAGCAATCAGATGCAGCTGACCTGTGAGCCTTCTGAACTGAAAAAAGGCAGATGAATAAATGTCGGTGCATCCTTAGATTCTAAATCTTGACAACCCAAAGCCTTACTTAATTTGATCCCTGTGCATCAGAGGCTTTAACGGCCATTAGTCAGGCGTGCTGCAGCTCTCTTTGATGACAGAACGCTGGGGCTGTTTACGGGCCATAAACCAGCTATATTTCATGTAAGCCAGCGAAAGGAAACAAAATTCCTTGTGATTAAAAAAGAAGAAGAAATGTACACATGATTGCTATGTCTACATATGCCTTCACGGACCTTCTTTCAACCTATTTAAGTAGTTATCTTTTGGGGAAAAGATATACATAGTTGAATTTTTTGAACAAATGAAGTGACCACTGACATTTTTTAAATGGCCAGAGTAGTTTGCCTTGGGTGGGGTTTTAAAGAGATAATTTCCATCTAGTAAGAAGATCATAGTATTGGCAGGTGGGAAATGTCATATTAATTTTTTTCCTGTCTACCGAATGTAACGGTAAAATTGTATGTATGAAGAATTTATCCTTAGCACCCTGCCTCCATACAATATTACTGACTAAACAAGGGTTACTATATCATAGGCCAAAAAAATGTATTTAAATGTCAAGAACAACCTAGCATTTCTAAGCCTTTGTATTGCCCTTTTAGATGGTAAAGAAGAAGCAAATAAACATTTCCTTTTTTTAGACTCCTGCCCAAGGAAGGAAATGTTGTTAGAGGCACCCATATTCTATATAATGATATTCTCTACCTCTAGTCTCCAAATTCAACTCTAGTTTACAGATTTCTGAGGATTTCCTTTCTAAAGCACAACCATGTATATTTCTGTCCTGTGAGTGGAATGCTGTCATAGCACACAGTTTTAATGGCCACCCAGCTCTGGATAAAGAAGAGCAGACAAACAGATCTAAGAAGATACCTTCTATGCTAAGCTTGTATTATGTCAACATTAGTTGGATAAAATTAGAACATATGACCTACTAAAAATTGTTTGAAGTTAAGAATAAGGTTTTCATTTAGATAGCCAAACTAAAAAGCTTTCAAAAAACAAGAAATAGTTCCAGTGAATATGTGATATTTATAATTCATTCAGATAAGTCATTTTAATTCCTTTGAAAACAGAGCAGATTCACTGAGCAACCAAACAGCCAAACCAAATAGTCTGAGAGCTAGGATGTCCATGAAAAAAAAAAAAAAAACGTATATACAGGTGCTAAGTTCAGTTAGTCTTGAAAAACATCAGTGTCATTAGATATGACAATGAAAGGGCCATTGGACCATGGGGACAGCAGTCCCAGTAACATATTGGGGACAGAACCAAGACAGGAAATCAGAAGAGTAACAATGGAGACAGCAAGATTATTCTTTCCAAAACATAAGTAAAAGAAAAAGCAGCTGAGAACTTAGTCCTCCTGAGGAGGGTGTTTTAGGACAAGATAGCCAAGAGCATGTCAATTTCCCACAAGAAGGACTCGGTGGGAGGGTAGCTATAAAGATGGAAGATGCAGAGGGAAGGGCTACAAAGGAAGGCCATCTTGTATGACCTGGGGAGCAAGGAAGGGACAATAGAAGAGGGGTGGTTTTCTGATGATGGGAAGATGTGTTTAAGAGGATGGATTACTGAGGAATAAGGTGTTTATTATAAAAGTTCTTACGTCTGTGGACAGACAACATATATGATAGCATCATGGGATCCCCGAAGAGAGTCCAAGTCCCAGGCCCACATGGCAGAAGAAGCTTATACTAATGGCTCTTGGAGGTGGGGAGAGATTTAACAGCAAGAACCTGCAACTCTGACTCCTACAGAGGCAAGAAAAGGGGTTCCTGGGGAGTCACAGACAAGGTCTCAGTAGGATACCTGTGAAGGGGAGAAGAGACTGCTGCAGAGACTGTGGGCTGAGCAGAGCTGAGAGGCAAACATTACATTCTTACATGCAACCTCTTGTTTATATAATTTTAAAAATAGAGAAAAGAATTAATAAATGGGACCTCCTCAAACTTAGAAGCTTCTGTAAAGCAAAGGACACAGTGGACAAGACCAAAGGCAGCCCATAGACTAGGAAAAGATTTTCACCAATCCCACATCTGACAAAGGGATGATCTCCAAAATATACAAAGAACTCAAGAAACTAGTCAACAAAACACCAAATAACCCTATTTAAAAATGGGGTACAGAAATAAAGAATTCTCAATAGAGGACATCAAAAAGACTGAAAGAAACTTAAGAAAGTGCTCAACATCCTTAGCTATCAGAGAAATGCAAATCAAAACAACTTTGAGATACCATCTTACCCCTGCCAGAATGATGGCTAAAATTAGAGACACCAATGACAGTATATGCTGGAGAGGACATGGAGAAAGGGGAACACTCCTCCACTGTTGGTGAGAGTGCAAACTCCTACAGCCATTTTGGAGATCAGTATGGTGGTTCCTCAGGAAAATGGAAATCAGTCTACCACAGGACCCGGCAATCCCCCTCTTAGGCATATACCCAAATGACCCACATCTATGCAACAAAGACATGTGCTCAACTATATTCATAGCAGCATTATTTGTAATAGCAAGAACCTGGAAGCAACCTAGATGCCCCTCAACTGAAGAATGGATAAAGAAAATGTGGAAGATCTACACAATGGAATACTACTCTGTGGAGAAAAACAATGGAATCTTGAAATTCGCAGGCAAGTGGATGGAACTTGAAGAAACCATCCTGAATGAGGTAATCCAGTCACAAAAAGAGAAACAGGGTATATACTCGCTCATATATGGATTTTAGACCTAGAGCAAAGGATCACCAGCCTATAATTCACACCCTCAGAGGAACTAGGATACAAGGTGGATTCTAAGAGATTTATATAAGGTACCTCACAGAAGAGGGAAGGGACAAGTCCTCTAGAGCACATGGGGAGTGGGGGAGGGCAGTGAGTGGAGAAGGAACTAGGAGAAAGAGAAGAGGAAGAGAGGAATGCATGTGGGACTAGGAAGATTAAGTCAGGGGAGGAATAGAAGAGAGGAGAAGAGAGGGGGGGAGAGAGAGAGAACATAAAAGAGAGAGCCACTATAGGATTGAAGAGAAAACTGAACCTAAAGAAATGTCCAGATTGACAAGACTGACTCCAACTAACAATTTAAGCAACAGTGGAAAGGCTACCATAAATGCCCTTCCCTGATAATGAGATCAACAACTAACTTATCCATCATCATGGAGTCCTCATCTAGTAGCTGTTGGAAACAGAAGCAAACACCCAAACTAAACACTGAGCTGAACTAGAATCCAAATGCAGAGAGGGAGGACAAGACCACACTGCAGAAACACATAGAGACAGCAGACCTGAACAAGGAGGAAATAATTGGCCCCCAGACTGATAGCTGGAATCCCCTGAGCATGGGTCTCAGCTAGAAGGCCTGAGCAGTCTAAGGGACCTCAGACAGTGGAACCAGGATGTATTCCTGGTGCACAAAAGGACCTTGTGGGCACATCCCCCATGGAGGGATATTCTCTTAACCTAGAGGCAGGAGAGAAGTCCTAGTCCCTACTTCAAATGACTTGACAGATTTAGATGCCTCCTCCTGGATGGCATCACCCTACATGTGGAGTGTGGGAGGGGGGATGAGAGGGGAGGGTGGTCAGGATACAAGTGAGGGGAGAGCGAGAGAAAAGGGGAGGGAAGGAGAGGGAACTGAGATCAATATGTAAAAACATAAATAAATAAATTAATTAAAAAATAGAGAAAAGATTTTGCAGGAAGGGGGTGTGCCAAGGAGGGGCCCTACAGCATAATGGATTATTGAAAGTATAATCTCTGGATGCAGCTCTTGCTTGGATCAGATGATCTACCAACTCTGCCAAGAGGAGAACTTGTAGCCTTTCCAACAGCATACCTTCCTTTGCTGAGTAAATATGCACGGCAAATTGCATGTAGTGCACATAGGGGAATATGGGTCTACTCATTCCTCATAAATTATGCTTTCTTTACAGGGTGTCAAGCTCAAGAGCCTTTCAAGATAGCCATAAGTAGAGAGTCCCTTATCAGACCACACAGACCTCCTCTCAGCTCAAAAGTGATGGATTTGTACCACCTCCACACTGCATAGCCACAGAGGGCTGTGCTCAATAGGCCTCATATGTGGCAGAGTTGACTCTGGGCACAGAGAGATGTAGACATAGCTTCTTTAAGCTTCCCAGGTGAGTGACAAGGTGGGATATACTCTCTGTTTCCTCCTTATCACCCCGAGCTGTCCCTCTTCTTCATGGGTTATAAACTTCCTGTTGGAAATGACAATAATTCTCCTGGAAAAGCAAAAAGAGCTCAGCCTGGCAGCAGCAGAGCAGAAGGTAAATGCCTTTCACAAGGACCAACGCTATCTTAGCAACTGCTCCACTAAATAGTTTGCAATAATACAAGAAAAGCCCGTCTCCACAGTGATATGACCCAAAACATCTGAGAATTAATGTCAGGCTGAAATAAGAAAAGCACACCCAGCCCTAAGATTAATTTCGGGAAGCAAAGCAAACACATAGATTCCTAAGCAGTTAAGCTACTCATAGGAACTTACAGAGTCAGAATGCTCAGGGCCTCAGAGACCCTGTCTCTAAGACTCTTGCTTAACAAACAAGGGACTGAGACAAGGTTGCTTTATTGTTTTTAGCTTAAAACCTTTCTAAATCTCTGGACATTCACCAGAGTATACACACGTTTACCAGAGTATACACATGTTTACTTCAAGCTCAGCACTCTGTTAATAGCTTTGAATGACTTTCCAACTGCAGAACATTAAGGTTTCAAGACAGAGACAATGGGATGCTCTAGATCAAAGAGGCTAAACCAAACAGTAGGTAGAGCTAATTAAATGTTATCCTACCATAAGACAAACCAACTACTATTTCTCCTTTAAATTTTCCTGAAATTCATGCTAGAAAGAGATTAGTCCTAGCATTTGTAAGTCCTTCCAAGGGCCCTCTTTGTATTTCTTAATCTCAAACAGAAGCTTGAAGACAATTTTATAAGAAAAACTTATTAAGGCAGACAAGCTATAAGTCTCAACAGGTGACTATGGATGGATAATTGAGGGATAGAGGGAAAAAGAGGCATTCAAAGGGGTATGGCGATCAGTTACATGGTAGACAGTCAGCCATATGACTGGAAGGGAGGCTTCAGAAAAATAATAAGTATGCCCAAAATGTCAGAGAAGAGCAGGAGTGTTAAGAAATCCTGAAGTGTTCAGGAAAGCATGCTTAGAGAAGAGGAAGAAGAAAGGGTTAGGCTATGTTATTTGAATAACACAAAAAAATGAGCAGGCTCATAAAATTGCATGGCTACAGCACAAAAAGTGGCTGCTCTAGAGTCTGGAACTTGGTAAAGGAAAAGTACAATATCTCATTATAGAAAATACTATTCCACAAGGGAATGGTCGAACTGGGGTTGACAAACAGAAGGTAGAGTAGAGGAAGGAGAAGGTACTAAGGACTTTCAAAAAAAACGGTATACTATAACAGAGCAATAATGCCCCTACTAAACGCCAGAGACTAACTAATAAAAAGCCCAGTGACAGGAATGAGTGATTTCTTCTGGAGTTGGAGCTGGTGAGGTCCCATAGACACACTTCCATGCATACAAAATTACAGGCTTGCTGTTTGTTACCCTCAAGAGCTTGCTTAAAATTTTATTGCTGAAGACACCACATATTTGAATCATAGAATATGGAGAAGTCAAGCTGGTATGGATCTATCAGAATCATCCCTAGTGGCTGACTTTCATAGTATTAGAAGGTGCTATGCAAGCTGTCTTAGTTGTTTTCTATTGCTGTGAAGAGACACCATGACCATGGCAACTCTTATAAAGGAAAACATTTAATTGGGCAGCTTACCTTCAGAGGTTTAGTCCATTATCATCATGGTAGGACTTGAGGGTGTACAAGAAGACATGGTTTTGGAGAAGGAGATTCAAGTTCTACGTCTTGCAGGCAACAGGAAGTGAACTATCTCATAGGACATGGCTTAAGCATATAATACCTGCCTCCACAGTGACTCATTTCCTCCAACAAGACCACACCTACTCCAACAAAGTTACACCTCCTAATTGTGCCACTCCCTTTGGAGGCCATTTTCTTTCAAACCACAAGCCACCAGAGATTAAAAGTAATCATTATACCTAGTAATGAATCCTAAGAGCTACAACAATGACTAGCCTGCAAGAAATGCCCACAGGTGCAACAGTGGCATGGCTATCATGGTAGTAACCAACAACTTCCTGACTGAAGTAAAGGCATACTCTTTATATATAAATATATATATATAGATTGTGGTGTGTGTGTGTGTGTGTGTGTGTGTGTATGTAATGGAAAAATTATTTCACTCAGGAATAGTGAAACAGAGGTAGTGGAGCAGAGGGTAGGATAGAGAAGGGAATATGTAGATGGGTAACAACACTAAAGACCTTTCAAAAAAGATATGTTGAAACTTACTGCTGCAGAAGGTTTCTAACATACACACATCATAATAAATATGTGTATGTATATATATGTGTGTGTGTGTATGTGTGTGTATCATATATATGTACATATATTTCAAATAGAAGGATAAATAGATGATAGGAAGATAAAAGAGATAGATAGAAAGAGAGAGAGAGATGATAGATAGATAGATAGATAGATAGATAGATAGATAGATAGATAGATAGATTTATGATATAGGTTCTATTCCTAGGAAATACTGACTAATAGAATAAAAGGACATAGAAAGTGTAACAGACAGAGGTGGTAGAAGATTATATTTTCTTCTGGACACAGGTAGATGAACTCATAGCAGTTGATACAGCATGAACAATACCTGTACAAAACCAATCATACAAAATCCTAGCATTAAAGGGAGAGTTGGACACATAACCCCATCCCTAGCCATATATTTATTAGCAACTGTTAACTGCTGGGAGAGGGAGAGATGGTTTCTCTAAAAGTGTAGCTCCTGATAAGTTAACTACTCTCCATAAAAGGACCAAACATACATCAATATTTGAGTAACATAAATTGATCTCTAAATGTTAAAAAAAAAGAAGAAGAAGAAGTCACAAATTTGGGTGGGTAGGGAAGAGGGAGTATATCCAGAAAGAGTTGGGGGAGAGAGTAAATATGATCAAAACACATTGTATGAAAGTCTCAAAGAACTAACAAAAAAGAAAAACATTAATTATTTCGCCTATCTCTTTAGCATGGCTTAAGGTGGATCCTCTTTCCTAGGGGTGATCCCTTGGCAGGTGATCGACTGCTCCAACTGGAATGTTGGGTCTCCACTCCAGCCAGGGATTTCATTCTCTTGACCAAAGGGAGTCTTTCTTAAGAGTTCTTACTATTACTGTAAAAAGATCAATTCCCTGCCCTTTGCTTATACATCTCATGTGGCCTCATAACCAAGTGATAAATTCTTGAAGCTTGAAGCTTCTTGCTTCTGCAGACACCTGAAGTTGATGTGCATGTGGGTCTTCAGGCTCTAGTGGAGTTGGCTACAAGAGAAACAAATGTACCCCTTGTCATCTTGGCTTGTAAGAATGATCTCACAGTTCCTTTAGTACATAGGCACACAGTTCAGTTTTCTTTATTTCCCTGTGGCAATATATTGTTTATGATTTATTAAAGCAACTGGAGATCAAAGTAGCAAAATAGCCACACTAGTTAGCTATAGAAACTAGGTGGTGGTACACACCTTTAATCCCAGGACTCAAGATTAAGAGGTAGACGGATCTCTATTAGTTCAAGGTCACACTGACTACATGAAGTTGATCCAGTCCTAAAAGAAACAGCTCACACAAAGGTGATCTCAGTATCTGAGATTACATACCTTTAATCCCAGCACTAGGTGGGTGGAGACAGGAGTGATATGGCTGGGTGAAGGAAGAAATATAAGGAGGAGGCGACAGGGTCTGAGAGCCTTTTGCCTCTGAAGTTTTGTGAAGACAGGATTGTCTTCTCAGCTGGGTAGAGGTAAGATCTACTGGCCTGACTACTTTGCTTCCCTGATCTTCAGCTTAAAGCTTGAGCCCCAATATTAGTCTCTGGGTCTTTTATTTTTCATGCTACATTTTCCTATACACAGCCAGCAATTCATAGCCTCTTTTTTAAAACTGCACTTCAGAGATATAACTAACAAATAGAAGATGAGACATGTTTCGTCTATGCAACTTTATATGCAAATAATGGAATAGCTGTACCCCTGATGTCATTGTCCCAATTGAGGTAGTGATACATCCATTACTTTCAAATGTTTCCTTCATGCCTACAGGCTATTCTACAGATTGGTTTTATTTTGTTGTGCAGTGAAAACACTAACACTAAAGCCTTGGGAGCTTCAGATGACTGTTTATCTGGCATGCTCAAGGTCCTGGGTTCAATCCTCAGAACTGTAAAAAGACAAGAACACTTCACAATGACTCAGGTGCCTTGTATCAGAATGTCACCTATAGACTCGGATGTTTGAATAGTTGGTCTCCAGTTGGTGGTAGTGTTTGGCTAAGCTTATGAGGTGTGGCCCTGTGAGAGGAAGTATGTTGCTGGGGATGGGCTTTGAGGTGTGAAGGCCATGTTGTTCTCTCTGCTTCCTGCTTGCAGTTTAAGATTGAGCTCTCAGCTCATTTCTCCAGCTAACATGCCTGCCTGCTGCCACTATTTCCTGTCATGATGGTGATAGATCCCCTGGAACCCTAAGCACAAATAAACCCTTCCTTCTGTAAGTTACTTTGACCTTGGTATTTTATCACAGCAAAAGAAAAGTAACTAATAGACCATAATAAAAATGTTTAAGTCTACAATATTGTATGATCAGCTATATGCCCAGTGTTGTACAATAGACCTCTAAGATTACTCTTCTTTGCCTTAGCCAGAGATTGCTCTTATAATACCAGCACCTAGTTATTTAAAAGTCACAGGCTAAGAAATTCAAGATTATATTCAGGTACATAACAAATTCAAGGCAAAACCTGGGCACATAAAGCTATAAATGTAGCCTTATTACCATGAAACATACATTGCATAAAATATTTACAAATTTCTAGTCAGACCTTACTCATGTTGTTTTCTCAGGCTTAGCTTGTTTGAGGCTTTCTTCCTTGGATATGACTCTTCTTTTTGCCCTCCCAAGTCTACAGTAGAAAGTTTCAATATGAATTCCAATAATCCCCAACTCCCAATGTCCACATCCTTGCATAATCTTCTCAAATGTAGGCTTGACCTAGTGGCTTCCTTTTAAGGACTGCCAAAAACAATGGAACACCACTTTGGAAATTGTATCACAAAGACAATGGCTTTAAGCTTGTTCATGTTCTCTCCTTGCCTTACTGTTTGCTTGCTGGGGTGAAGCAAGCTGACATTATGTGCTGTCTCCACAGAGGTCCATGTAGCCTGAGACAACAGTAACTTGATAGGCAACAGCAACCAGCTGACGCCTTCAGTCTGTGAGGAATCGACATCTGCCACCCACCTGTGGAAGTTGAAAGGTTGAAAATATTAGAAGCAAGGCATTTTATGAGGCCAACTGAAAGGAAAGAAAACAAAAATAATTGACTTCATTCAATTAGCTATCTTGTCTCTGATTTTTTTAGCATATCAGTCCTGTGCCACTAAGTTAGGAACATTCTTCCAAGTTACAGTGTTAGAACCTAAGGGTCAGAGAAGTTAAGTATATTGTCCAAAGTTACACCATTAGTAAGCAAAGTGATAATGGCCTAAATTATGCTTTCAAAAACATAGACTCCGAATTGTTTATTCTTAAGTGGTGCATAAGTTGTTGGCATTGATTTGTTTTCTTTCCTCTGAGAAACATGTGCTGACCAACTTCCTTGTGCAGCCTCTTTGCCACGGGAGACACTAGGTGATATGGCATTGGTTTGTCCCTAGAGAAGATAGTGCTTCACCCAGAATAAAAACTACCAATTGCATCCCTTATATTTAAGACTTTTTTTCTCTTTTGATGATTTTTCTTATCCTAAATTTTTTTCAGCCATGTGCCTGTTATAAGATGACAAATATGCATGCAAAAACAGGATTGATTTTGTCATACATAGGATAGGCAAACTGACAGAGTGTGTGAGTTAATGGTGTTTCCAACCATTTAGTAGCAACCATATTTAGCAGCTTGCTTTATGGTACAAACTGAATCCATACAGCAGGCTCGCTGTCTTGTGTTTTTATACATGGGAGTACATTTGATAGCTTGGGATTTAAAATCTAAATAATATCAATATGAAGATTTGAAAATTCAGTTCAACTTCTAGGGAGTCCCAAAATACATCCATGTTGACAAATGCAAACATAATGAGCAGCCATTTTCCATGTCCATTATGCAAAGTGTTAGACATTGATAAATTGTGGCTGACAACTTAACATGTCAAGATCTACAGCTGTTGCCTTTCAAACAGACATTAGTATAGTCAGTATGCTATGCAACTGCCTAGCATACACTTGATAACTACTATGTGCCAAGCATAGTGTTAGCACTTAATATGCCTTTTCACATATTCATTCACATGATAACTAACTTGAGAGAGTGTGCTGGGATGCTGAGGTTGGGTTAAACCCTAAGGAAACAACAGTTAGCAAACTAAATAGATAGGGCCCTCTTCTCAAATAGCCTGCCAGCCAGGTGGGTAAAGACAATAATAACTTAAAAAGTATGGAGATTACACATAAATTTAGTACTGTAAAGGAAAATACTTACATGAACAGTTATAATACCTAGTGATCAGGGAAGAGTCTGTGGGGAGTGATAGCTAAGCTAAGGCCTAGAGATCAAGAAGGAAACAGGCTTGTAAAGACTTGGAGGCAGAAATTCAAGAGTGGAAGGATAGGCATGAAGGCCTGGGGTGGGATAAATAGAAAGCACACCAGGGGTGAGATAGAACAAACAGACCCTGAATCACAGTGAGGAATTTTGATTGCATTCTAAAAACACCTAAGAGTATTAAATGCTTGCTACAGAGGTGTAGGACAACCTGATTTATACTTTTTTATTTTTAAAAAAATGTTTAAGAATACCATACATGAGTGTTGTATTCATATCACTTCTACCCCTCTCTACCTCTCCAACATCTTCCAACTTGTCCTATCACTCCCACTTCCTCTCAAATTAATGACCACTTCTCTAATTGTTACTGTTTCTCTCCTTCCCTCCCTTTCTCTCCCTCTCTCCCTCTCTCTCTTTCTCCCATTCACTGTTGTTCATATGCGTGTACATACTATGTTTAGGTGATTTCGCTGAATGTCTGCCAAGAAATAACAATAAAAGTATATTGAATCCGCACAGGAGACCTTTGTACTTTTAAGAAAATGGAACTCAACCAGATAGAAGGCCAGTGTGATGAGTTCATATTTATTTTCTGTGGCACTCATAGCAGCAGCAGCAGTCACTTTAATTGGTGTCTTCTCTAACTGCAGAGAAAGTGTGAGTAGCATCTCAATAAATTGATAAGTGACAGCTTTAGGTTAATCGAAACTGAGACTGAAAAACTAACAGTTAACAAAATTATAGCAAAGCAAAAACAGAGCCATTTATTCTACTAAAAGTTCAACTCTAAGAACAGAACCGTCAGCAGATTTGCCAAGCAGAGTTAGAGATACTACCTGAGAAGGTTTCTAGCAGGAAAAGAGGGAACTGCAGTTTCCTAATTAACACTTCAGCGAATACTAAAATGGCCTTAAAGTAGAGCTTAAAAGGTATTTTAATGAGTTTTCGGTAGGGACTGCTGATGAGCCCTTTTTCATAAGTGAAAGGAAATGTCTCAGAATTAACTGAGGCTTATGATCATCATATTGGAATCATATTTCAGGGAAATAAAACCCTTTGCTGAAAGTTAAACAAAAGGCCCAGCAGGAATACTAATCAAGCTTGTAGCTTATTCTAATAATTCTAAGAGGCAGATTCCTGAAGCCTAAATATTGCATCATTGTCTCTTTTTCTTCTGAGAAATTATTGGTGTGGTTCAAAATGTTCTTTCTCACACACAAGTGAGACATTCAGGAGAGCATCCACGCATGTGTGTGTGCTCTCTCGCATGCATGCGCGCATGCACACACACACATACACACACACACACACACACACACACACACACACACACACACACACACACACACGTGCAGCACTTTTGCTAGGTTTTCCTTTAAAGTGCAAACTGGTCACCAGCCTGCCATAGGCTCACAAAACAAGGTCCTGGCCAGCACTGAAAGACAGCCTTACAGGTCCACCAATATGGCAGGCATTGGTTGGCAGTAACCAACACCTCTCTAGTTGAAGATAAGACCTGACCAACAAGAGAAACACCATGACTGGAACTGGAAACCTAGCCAGTTACTCAATGATAGCAAAGTCATGGTTCCTGGAGGAAAATCTAGAATCTCTAATTCACTTAACCAATCTAGTCCCTAACAGTAATCTATGAATGCCTGTCCTTATACCCAGAGAAAATCGCAGTCTTCACCTCTCATCAAAAAAACTTCTCTTTGTAACAGAGACCACTACAGAAAACCACAACAATCAAAATGCAGAATTATGAAGCACAGTTCAATTCCAATGGATAGGATACATCTACAAAACAGTGCTGTACCTAAGGCTCAGGGAACTTTGCAGAAGAAGGTGTGAAAAGATTAAAAAAAAAAAAAAAAAAAAAAAAAAAACCAACAACGATCTGGGACTTTGCTGTGAGATTATGTCTCCCAATAATATCAGAAGCTACACCCATAAAGTCTCACCAACATGACTGCCCAAATGTTAGTTGAACAAGAACAACACCAATAAACATCCAAAGTGAATGGGAAAACCTCAACCCTACACAAAGAACTATAGGCAACTAAGAAAAGCAGGGAACAGGAGAGGTGACCTTCTCCAGTGAAAAGCACAACAGCTGGTTGTCTAGTGGCCCTGAAAACTTATATACAAGTGACATTATATGAATTGAATGGGTTATATTTAGGAATACACACACACACACACACACACACACACACACACAAACATGAACATGTGTGTGTGACTGAATATGCATGCAGTAACAATTAGTGAGAAAAAGAGGCCATGAATTTGAAAGAGAGTGGGGAAGGGTGTTATAGGAGGGCTTGCATGATGAAAAAGAAAGGGGGAAATGCTGTGATGATATTATAATCCCAAAAAGTAATAAATAAACAAGGTCCTAGCCCAACTCTCCGAGCATGGCACATCTGTACGGTCCTCTTCTTTGTGCCATGGTGAGGACCCCCATCTCTGCTCTGCTTCACTTCAGTCCCCCAGCTGCCTCCCTCTGTCCCCTCTCTTTCAGGGCTGACATAAACTCCTCATCATTATCTGTCATTTTAGAAAGAAAAGTTAAAATCCTGGAGGTTCACAACTGATAATTTTTTTTATTAAATAAAGGACTGACTCATGTCTGTTTCTCTGAAACTCCAATAGCTTTGGCTCCTCCAAGAGACCATAGGGATTGGTCTGGAAAATCTATATTGATGTTCACAGTTGCCTGGGGGAAAGAAAGACCCTGTATGTCTCAATTTTCTTAGGACAGAATTGGCTTTTGATCATCTGTTATCAGTGCTTTGTCATCTGGGAGAATTTTAGGATTAAAGATAAGAATGTAAGAAGTAGTTTCTGGTTTAGTTTCTAAAAATAAGTCATGTGAGTTGTTTCACATTCTAAAATAAATAAGTGTTTTGTCACAAAACAAGGTGGGCAAGATTAAAGAATGACCTCTCATTGAAAAGTATTCTTAAAGTCTCTTGAAGAATTTGGGGTCTTCACCTAGACCCTAGATAGACAGTGAGGGGCAGTGTGCAAAGATGGAAATGTGTAAGCATGAGCAGAATAAAAGTGGAGCCACCGTGTCAGACCTAACATGAGTAAAGCCTGGGCTTATAAAGGACAACGGCTGTCATGAGAGACTGCCAAAGCTTTGACCTTGCACAAAACCACTTCCACAAAAGGAGCTGCCTAGTGACGTTTCAATCTCTACCTGGCACCAAGGGTCATTATTTCAAATCACAAAATTATCCTACTGCCTTTGGAAACTTCACCATGCCTCAACTGCCTCAGACTGGGAGATGGTTCAGGGGACAAAGGGTCTTGTTAACAAGCCTGACGACCTGAGTTCAATCCCCAGAAGCCACATATTAGAAAGAGAGACCCTGGAAAGCTATCCTTTGTGCTATAATGCATGAATACACACACACACACACACACACACACACACACACACACACACACAAATGAATGGATTTCTGCACATTATCACACAGGTACACAGTGAATTTATTCATAGTTTACTACAGTATTGCCATTGCCAGTTTCTGATTTTCCTGAACCATTACTCTTTGAAGAATATTTCCCTCTCTCCCCCTCTCTCTCCTGCTCCCTTTCCCCCCACTCCTCCCTCCCCTTATTTTATTAAGTTGCCTAAGTAATGTCTACTTGCTTGCTAATCAAGAATTTGGTCCTTAGACTAGTCAAGTACAGACAACTTAGAAACTTATTAGAAACATAGAATCACAAACCCTTTCCTAGCTATTTTGAATTATTATCTGCCTTTTACAAATCCTTGACTGATGTGTGCATTTCTTAAATCTCAAGAAGCCTTAGTCTGGATAAAGAGCTTTCCTGAATGGGCAAACAGAATAGTGGAAGAGCTGCTGAGTCATCAGTTTTCTAACCTCCCCTCCTTTTATCACCTCCCCTCCACCCACCTCCCCGAGACAGGGTTTCTCTGAATTGCTTTGGAGCCTGTCCTGGACCTAGCTATGTAGACCAGGCTGGCCTCAAACTCACAGAGATCCGCCTGCCTCTGCCTCCCCGTGCTTGGACTAAAGGCGTGTACTACCAATGCCCAGCAACTTTCTAGCCAGTTCCTCTGCCTCCCCACTTTCCAGGGTTACACAAAGGAAGGGACCTGGAGTGAGCCCAACAACCAAATCAAGTGCCAAGGTCCCAAGAAGGAAACAATGCGCAAACTTGGCAGGCTCGAGTATCTTGAGTTCTTTTAAGATTTATTTTTGTTTTCATTACACGTGTGCAATGCAGAGGGAAGCTATATACACATAAATCCAGATGCTACAACTGTCAGAATGGGACATCAGACTCCAGGGCATGAAATTCTCTGGAGCTATAGTTACAAGAGGTTGGTTGTGAACAACTGGCCATTGATTGTGATCAATGAACACACAGAGGACATGGAATTGAACTCTGGTCCTCTGCAAGAGCACTACATAGTCTTAACTACTGGGCCATCTGAGAGCCCCCATTGTGAGTTCTTAATATAGCAGAACATGAATCAATCATAGAATTCTCAATAGCTAATATTACAGAGGAGGCTCAGGTATCTGAGAATGCTGGGTTAGTCAGGGTCTTCCAGTTGCAGTAGCAGAAAATCCAACTCAAACTAGATTGGACAAAGGAGTGGGGAGATTTATTAGCTATGTAACTGAAAAGTCAAGGTGTAGACAGACTCTCAGCAGAGCACCAGTCTGTGTTATTCAAACCATGCTACAGATAGTGTCTCAGTTAGAGTTATTATTACTGTGAGGAAACACCACGGTCAATACAACTTTGGAGGGAAAAGGGTTCATTCAACTTACTCTTCCACATCAGTTCATCATCAAAAGAAGTCAGGGCAGGAACACAAGCAGGGAAGGAACCTGGAGGCAGGAGCCAACGCAGAGACCATAGGGGAGTGCTGCTTACTAGCTTGTTCCTATTGGTTTGATTACTCTGCTTTCTTCTAAAATCCAGGACCACTCGCACAGGGATGCCACCACTCATAACGGGCTGGACACTCCCTCTTTAGCCACTAACTAAGAAAATGCCCTATAGACTTGCCTATGGCCCAGTTTTAGGAAGACATTTTCTCAACTAAGGTTCCCTCCTTTCTGATGACTCTAGCTCCTGTCAAGTTGGCATAAAACCAGCCAAGACCCACCCTTTGGAAAATGTTTTCTCTGTACTGGTCTAGTTTATAATAATATATCTGTTCTGCATGTGTTTATTCTCTAGATGATTTGTGCCTTAGCACATCTTTCACTTCCAGATCCATCTCTTTTCAGCTCTAAGGCCATTGGAAAAAAAAAAAAGTTTCTCTCCCAGAGTGTTTATGAAACTCTAAAACTGATCTTTATAGACCATTTGGACCATTTTGGTTAACATTCTCATCCCTAAACTAATCATAGTTGGCAAGTGAACACATCTTTCAGATCAGCCAGACCTGAACAAGCCTGTTATTGAAGCCAGATGGATATTAACCCAATCTGGGATTCATGAACTAAAAATTGTGTGAGGAAACAATGGGAGCCAATGGCAAAGGGAAGCTGTTCCCTGTAACACTTTTCTGCTAAAGTTCACAGATGTCCTCTACCTACTCAGAAGCAGCAGGGGCACTCACTTTAGCCACTCACTGAAGCAGAGCTATGGGACAAGGAACTTTAAGTCCCAATACCATGTTTTAGTTAGCATCTGGAGAATTCTGTTGTTCCATTTTACTAGCCTTAATACAACAAATTTAAATTACATTTAAGCATGTAGATTCATAGCTCTGTTCTCCTACCTTTGGGGGCTTGGCCTAACAAAAACTCATTAGCCAGTGAGAATGCAGGAGAAATGGCATAGTGAAGTCTGTGATAGAGGCTGACTTTGTCCTAGTTAGTGTCCCAAACCACCTTCTATGAACTAACACTGAAGGCTTTTACTCTGGCCAAAGCTTCCAGAGATTCCCGAATGGCCTCTAATAACTATGACATTGCCTCAAGGAAATCAATCTCACTTGTGTCTCCAAACTCTGGATGCAGAGTCTCATTTAGAGATGTCCAATTTTGTTCTCTACCACTCAACTCTCAAGTGAACTATTCTATACAAATCTACTTTAACTATGTATTAATTTCAGTATTATTACATGAAGTACACAACTTCTGTCTATTAAAAATCAACCATGATCCTATCACTTTTATTTGGTATCCATTATATGACAACATTCACTTTTCCAAAAGCCTCCAGATAAATGTGTGTTGCTATACATAACCAAATTATGATGTAGTTACCTTCATGAGCCTCCTGCCTTTATCTTTCTCCATCTCTACAGAAGCCAAAGGAGAACTGGCTGAGAGCACAGTATAGAGGACTCCACTGTTTTGGGTTGTTGATGGGGTTGGAATGCCAATATCCTATTCTCATTTGGTTTTGGATGGGTGAGCTTATTAAACAATAGCAAACAAAAGAACAAACAACTAGTAGGAGAGAAAAACCACAGAGAGGTAGCAAAACCATCAAAACAATAGTTCACATTCCACAGAGGCAGATGGAGTAGCCTGATTAAGAAGGCAAACAAAGTTTCCTCAGACCAGGGTCTTGGATTTGGCTGGGGAAGCTGAAGCAGTTGGGTAGAATCCTCAGTTGAGCTACTTCTCCGTGGATGAGCTTCCAGCTTCCTTCCCCTTCCACTGTAGGTATTTTATGTCATGGGGTAAACAACAATTTACCACTCCTGGAAATATTTTACCTTCTAGCTGTTCTCAAGGGTGTGATGCTTTTAATACCCTTAACTTTTTGCTGTTTTTCCTTCTCCTGGTGATAAAACAATGGAGTCATCTTGAGCCAAGACAAGGATGTGAGGTTGGAGGAGATCAACAGGGATCCTTCTGGGGGTGGGGGGAAGAGTTGGCTTTTAACAGGTTAAACATCACATGACAATTTATCAATATAATTTACATTACAATGGTTCGTGTTGGCTAAGAAGGTAACTCCAATCACTCTCTGCTCTTGGCCTCAATTTCTAATATTCTGATGAAATAATATGAGAAATAATCTGCACAAAACTGCCACTGCGAAGTGGAACACAGAAAACAGCATGTTGGTGGAATACATCAATTCAGATTATAAGACTGTGACCACATAAAAAGTATTGACTACAGACCAGACAAAGGCCCTAAGGAATTTTGTATTAGTAGCGCCGTCTCTACATAAACAAAACAATAGGCACCACAGAGACAGAACTAGAGGTGGAGATAATAGAGACTGAGGTATAAAATGCATCTAGGAAAACTGGAAAGTCCTAAAGTCTTGTCAGCAAGTTGGAGGACCAGGAGCAGCCACAGGGCAGGAGAAGACTGATGTTCACTCAAAGAGCCCAGTAGATAAAGTTCTCCCCTGCATTGTTCTGTGTGGGTTTCCAACTGATTAGATAAGCCTCACTCATATTGAATCAGACAATTAATTGGCTTTCTTCGGTGTACCAACACAAATAGTGAACAATCCAGAAACCACTTTACAGACTAAATAGTTTCTCCAAATGTCTGGGTTCCCTGGAGGCCCATCAGGTTGACACACAATGCTAGCATGGGTATACTCCACCACAAATAATATATACTCTCCTGTAATCTGTACAAATGCATTTAATTAAAGTATTCATCTGGTGATATCTAACGGTAATATAGATAAATTATATTAATCATGAACTCCACTCAGAAGGAGAGTAGAATGCCAAACAGATACTTTGCCACAAAAAAAATATATATTTCTATACTCCAACTACAATTACTGATTGTAAACTGCTCTGTAAAAAAGCAGCAAGTATGTGGAGTCTCAGCCCATTTTTCTTGCCAAAAACAATGATGAATTCAAAATTCTTTATTTGCAATTTTTAGACTTTCAACACCATTCCATTCATCCTGCTGAAAGATGTTTGCTGTCCTTACTTCCCAGACCAAACTGATAGGAATCGACTGGAGGCTTGCCACAGATGTGGTTGAGATAGCTTTTTGCATTATTAAGCAGAAGCTAATAAAAACCCAATGCTTTAATTCACTAATGAAAAGATAACTTATTAGTGCCTGGTTTATATTACAAAGCAAGTCTGAAAGGTTAAACACTTGCATCTTAAATTAAAATATTAAAATAAAGGTTACTACCATCCACTTCTTGTTGAAAAAAAAAAAAATGCATGTTGAGGGAACCAGCAAGCTGGCTTAGCAAGCAAAGGTGCTTGCCACCAAGCCCCATGACCTGAGTTAGATTCCTGCAATACACATGATGGAAGGAAAGGAGTGACACCTAAAACTTGTCCTGTGAGCTACACACACACCTACACACACACACACACACACACACACACACACACACCTATACACACACACACCTACACACACACACACACACACACACTATAAAAATGTGCTGAGAAAATACTAACAACTTTAGAGTGTTACTTTTTAAGTTATTTACTGTCATTTACTCATTGAATACCTGAATACCTACTATGTGTTAAGTTCGATTCTAACTTTATTTTATTTTTCCATGCTGGGGATCTTGTGCATGCTAGGCAAACATTCTACCAGTGAGTCATACTCACAATCTCATGAACCTGACTGTGAGGGATTTACTTCAGATGCAAGGTGTATGTTATTACTCATCAGGTAGTTGGCTCTACTAAGACTTATTACTAAAGTCTGACATTAAACCAAACAAATAATATTGTTCTACAGGTATATGGCTCTTTTAAATGTTGAACAGAATTATTGTTACACAAGTTTTCATTTTGTTTATTTATTTTACTGTGTGTGTGTGTGTGTGTGTGTGTGTGTGTGTGTGTGTGTATGCCATGGCACACTTGTGGAAGACAGGGAACAACTCTCAGGAGTTAGTACTGGTTCAATGTTCCTTTTGTTACATTCTAGTTAGTACTACTCAAGGAACTAGAGCTGTGCTTTAGGAGAGCCCAGGAGTTTTCACACGGGTGCTTTCTGGAATCCCCAAGTATGCTGTGAGAAGTCCAGCTGTCCTACTGGGGTGAGAGACACCTGTGGAGAGAACAACCCATATGCCCAGCCTTCTAACCATTTCCCTCAAAGTACAAATATAAGTCAAGCCACCTTGAACAGCCAAATCTCAATCACAAATCAATGCAACCCCATGAAGATGCCAAGCACAAGCAGCAATCGAACTTTCCAGCTAAGCCCACACAGCCCAAAGAGTTTTGAGAAAACCAATCTTTCTATTGTTGCATGAAGAGAAACCCAATGAGAGGTTTATAAACATTTGGCCCCATAGAAACTGCAATACAAAAGAGGACAGAAGAGACTGTGTAAAGGAACCAAACTGCACAGAAAGACATGAAAGAATTCAAGCTGGCTCTGGAGTTATGAATAGCCAGTCACACTAGACTCTGTATGTCTTTTGGGAGAGCCACTTTATCAGAGAGTTGGGAAGAGGAGTCAGAAATGAACTGATCACTAAGGAAGACATCAAGCAGAATCAAAATTACACTCAAACTACAGATTGTTTATAAGACTAAGCTGATAGTTGAAAGGAGAGGGTAGAGACAAAATATGCTTAATTGTGAAAAAGGGTGGGGACATTAATAGATTGGGGTGTTTATACTTTTGGAAAATTAGTTACTTAATTTGATGTATATGGGTGTTTGCCTGTATTTATATCTGTGTACCATGTGTGTATATTGCATTCGGAGGCCAGAAGAGGGTATTGTAATACCTGGAACTAAAGTTACAGATGGCTATGAGCTGCCATGCCGTGTAAGTGCTGGTAATAGATTGTGGGGCCTCTGCAAGATCAGCCAATGCTCTTAACCACTGCATCGTCTCTCTGGAGAAAATTTCATTTTTGTAAAGTGTTTTAAAGATAAAGTGTGCTGCTAAGTTATCAAGATGCATCTTCATTTTGACTATTTGCTTGTCCTGCATAAACATATAATAGTTATCCAGAAAGAGTAACTCTTATTTCATCTACCATCCTTTTCTTATTATTAGATCAGATGCAACGTCTAATTTTTCCCATGCATATGCTATTAAAAACAAAACAAACAAACAAAAAAAAAAAAAAACCTCCAAGATAATGCTCCACCTGCCAGCAACAATATGCAAAGAAGCCATGATGTTTGGGGATACTCTTGTTAATGACATCTGTAGAATGTGATCCACCCTATATGTTGGAACTCCTTCAAGGTGAAAGCAAGTCAACTTTGCACACTGTGGACACAGAACTTGCCAATTACCAAAGTAAGACTTTTAATAAAGAAATAACACAGGCTCTGAACTGTGTGGCTGTTTAAAGCATTGCTGAACACAGAATATGCATTATCAAAAGACACAAGTTTCACAAATTTAAAGAAACCACTCCTGGTGTTATCCAAACTGTTGACTGTCAGCCAACATGTCTGTAAGATGGAAGGAAGAGTAATAGGACCTCTTTACCCTACTTTTGAACCCTTCAGTGGCATCAACACTGGCCTGGATGTGGCCAGAGTGCCCTGCTGCACAGAGATCCCTGGATGGCTTTCTTCTTGATCTTCACTATGGTGGAAATTTTCCTGGCACACTGGCAGATGAGCACTGTGGCTCCCACAGCAGAAGCTCAGCCCCACATATATGCGCAACACCTGGCACTTACGGGTTGAAAGGCAGAAAGCCAGAGGCTAATCCCCAGCAAGTCAGGCTGGCAGCAAATATCAGAATGTGAGCAAGAAGATAATGACTAGGACAAATAGCATGTACATGGTTGCCCTTCACAGGCCATGAGATTCAGCGTGTCTGCCACACTAGCAGGTGAACATGGGGACAGAAAAGAGGCAGTCTCAATCTGTTTTCAATTGTTGCCAGGAGAACCCTGTGTCCCCACTACACGAATTCTGGGTCCAATTAGTTCTAAACCACTAACCCAAAGAACACGAAGTTAATTCCAAAACATTGGATAATTGCCTTTCCAGCTGAAGCCTTAATGAATTGGCTGCCTCTTCCATCTTAGGGGGAAAAGCTCTATCTGGAAGACGGTTCTCCAAACAGTAATAAAGAAGACTACTATCTCTGACAACCCTTGGCTGTCTCTAGTGCCTCTAACCAGAAAATCTAATCTGACTTTTCTTCAGAAAATTCCTCACAGCCACAGGTGGCAGAATCAAGGTTTCCAAAAACCTTTCATCTCTAAGAGCCTTTCTCTTATTGTCTCTTGTGTAACCTGACACTTGAGCTCATCCGTGGAGATGCAAACCTCCCTGAGAAGACCAAAGTAGTTCTAGGCCCTAGGATCAAGATCTCTCAAAAGGACAAAGCGCAGGATGGACAGCTTAATCCTGTAGCTCACAGAACAAGTTGAAATTGAACCTCAGCTCTTTCAGTGGGAGCTGTGTGAACTTCAGTAAGTCGGCATTGCCAAGGTCTCTTGCTCACTTGCAAAATGAGGAAACAGCACTGTCAAGATTAAATGCCAGCTGTTACTATATTCTGTATCTGAAAATTCATTGAATCATATTTTAGCAGTGGGGGTTAGGACATGGCTCAGTGGGTATGAGTTCAAATCCCCAGCATCCATATTAAAAAATAAATAAATGCTGAGTGGGCAATAGCCATCTGAATTAGAACAAACAACTGTCCAGGCCAGCAGGAAAACCTTCTCCCTTAAAAAATACCCTCTACATAGTAAAACATATTTCTGCTACATAATATTTTAGCTATCATCCACAGCTGAGGAACAGTCATACCACTTTCAAAAGTTGGCCAACCATTGAGAGGAAGCCCAAGAACTTTAATCAACATTTTGTGACAGCCAAGCAAAAGAGTCCTAACAACCCTGGGCTAGATCCAGCCTTGTGATGAATTGTTGATGGCAAATTCAAATTCACCCAGTGGGGTGCTCTCTGATGTTCAGAAGCAGGCTTTAAACAGGCTTCAGAGAACTTGATGAGCACTCTGTGATCTCAGACCTTACGATTATCTAAGCTTTCTAAAATCAGGGGAAATTTATTTTATTTGGAAACAATGCAGACAAATGTATTCATACTTCAATTTTCAATGCATCATAGAATGTGTTACACATTTTTGGTACAAGCCAAGAGAAGGCACAAGGCTGAAACCAGCATGCTTCTCAAGTATAAAATAGTAAAAATAAATGTCAGCAACCATTCCAATGAAGTACAGAGCAAAGCTGCGGTGACTAAAGGGATTCTAGGGCAAAACCCAAAACCAGGTCCTTTCGCTCTCCAGCTGGCCCTGGTACAACCCTTTGGTAGGGATTTCCTGTCAAGTTTGCTGTGAGCATTTTAGTCATCCCAGAATATCTGTGTATGACTAATCCTACCTTGACTAATGCTCAAGCAACATATAGTAAACTGTACTGCTAGAGGCTGTTCAGTGAGATTCTAAGGTACGGGGACTTTGCTTAAGATTCAGCACTGAATTGGCTGTACTAGGGAAGGCAATCTTAGGCAGTTAAGAGCATAAAGGTCTCAATTTTCATTCTGACTGAAGGATTAAAGTCTATGTGACCAAAAAATAAAAATAAAAAAATAAAACTTTTGACAAATCACTTAACTTTCTATATGTCTATAAAATGAGTGTTCTGTAATGGCTGGTAGCTAGGAATGTTGTGGAAATTTAATGAAATATTTTAGGTTTAAAAAAAAGCCTTAGCACGAATTATGACATGGCTAGAAGGAGAAACGGCCTGCTGTAATGAGTGTCATAGTAACAAAATTCTTCTTCTGAAACTTCCTGTTAAAATAAACAGGAAGTCCCATCATTCAGAGCTTGCTTTGCCCAAATCCCAAATCCCTGGAAAACATTGTCATCTCCCCATGCACAGTTAGTTTCTGGCAACACAAGGCACTCTGGGCTTACCTAATCTTTCTTATTCTTATTTTAAGGGCATTAAGTTCAATGAGCTTCATGAAATGCAAGTGAGAACATACAGATTGATAGTGTGCCATATTTGTCACCCAGGGGAAATTGCTTGCTCTAATGAATTGTTTAAAAAGAAATCTGAAGAATAGAAACTGGAGCCAGAGGTGTAGCTCAGTTTTAAAGTGCTTGCCTCGAATATAAGAGGACCTGGGTTTATTACAAAACAAGCCAAGAGCAAAGCCACGGAGAGGGGAGCATCTCTGAGAGGCAGGGGGAACATCTGTTCAGATCCACATCGAAAACCCTTTCTGAGCCGTGCAATAGGGCAGCTTGTTCAGCAGGGATGCTGGAAGGACCTTTTCTACAGACCCCAGACCAGGTGGGGAGCCATCCATTTTCATTGTGAGAATAATGACCCCGTGAAAGTGGCAGAATAGCTGAGGCTCCCATTCATTAAAGTAAGTGAAAAACGAGGGACTCTTATTGTTGTGCTCAAACTCTGAACCCCCAAAATCACCGAGAGACCTGATCCACGATGCAAAAGCAAAGAGTCATTAATTTTACGAGTTAACTCAGGTTCCACCATCCATCCCTCACAGTGGGTGAAGCAGGACCTAAGGCAGCAGTGGGTCAGGGAATGTATTGGCGTAGAGCAAGGGAAGTGTCTGGAGGTCCACAAGTTACGTAGCAACAGTCTCAGGATTGGTGCACCTGTGGGCTTGGGCAACCTGGCCTGGGTTGATTAGTCAGATGCAGCTGCAGAAAGGTTGCTATGCCTACAGTATCCGGCTTCCTAGTGACTAGGGCAAGGGAATGCGGTGGGGCAGGAGTAGTTTCAGCACATGTTGCTGAGTCAGAGGTCTACATCTTGCTGGGTCTTTTCTGTGGCCTGTCATGACTGCTAAAGCAGGGGGCTGGGTGAGGGCCTGAGCCAAAGTGAGCACAGGCCCTCGCCAGAGCTCTCTGTGCAAGACCACAATGAGAAGAATCAGAGCGCCAACAAAGTCAAGTATTTGGTGAAGTGATCTCAAGGGTGACGGAACAAAATGCAGTTTATCTGGGGGAACAATTGAGATTCCCGACAAAAGATGCTGCTTACCTCATCTTTCAGTCTATTTCCCCAAAGCAGAGATGCCAGGCCGAGGGGGACATTAACACAGGATGTTATGCTCACCGGAAGTTTGAGACATGGGTCTTTGCTGAACATACACCTGCATCCCGTTTACAACAATGCCATTTGGTATGGAGTTTTCTTTCTGTCTTAGCAAAGAAGAGTAATCCAGGGAAACTCATCTTCCCCCTATTTTCTTAAGCAAACAGATCATTGGTGTGCTTTGGCATTTTGGGAAAATAACCCTCATTATTTTCTCTGTTGTTATCCACAAGCGTTGGCATCTTCTTGTCAGATGTATTATCTGTGTAATTCATCAAAGCATCAGTGGTGACCTCAAATCCACAAACACACCTCGCTGGGGAAGTATTCTCACCGCCTTTATTCCATTGGATCCCTTCGAGTTAACTTCTGGCTGACAGACCGCGCTAGGGTTTATCTTTTTTCTTTCTTTTCTGGAATCATTAATCTTCCCTGAAAAGCTGTTTAAATGCCTTCCAACAGCTTCAGGGCCAGACCCTCCTGCTGGCACCCCTAACTCTCATAAATATTATTGGAATTGTGCGTGTACATCAGGGAGGGATTATTTTTTTAACCCCAGAGCACTTGAAAGGAACCCCAGCAGTCTCGCTCTGAACACAGGAGAGAATGCATGCAGAAAATTAGTTAGCAATTGAAAGGGCAAACAGGTGCTCCATGTGGTTTCTGTTTCTTAGGAGCAATAAAAACAGCAAATTATGTATTATTGTAACTATTAGTACTTTTATCTCCTCTAATAAATAATATGCTTCCTACAAGCACCACCTCTGTATTATCCACAAAATATTAAACAATAAGCATTCAGAGGCTATCAATTGAATAAACAAGCAGATAAATGGCCAAACAGGTGAGAGAGTCTTCAAGAAATGTGCAATTAACATATCAGAAGAAAATAGGCCCTGGTAAATACTTATTTCCCCTAAACGATCAGAACAATAACTCAGTCTTTTTTAAGACAGACATCACCAGACTCAGGTGCATACCTGTTATCTCAGGTTCTGGGGAAGCTGGGGCAGGGGATCTCTCGACCATGGAAATTCAAGGCCAGGGTAAACAATAATGCAAGACCTCAACTCAAAAGGAAAGAACATGAGAGACACAGAGAATCTTACAAAGCAACAACACACTCAATTGTCAGGGCATGACTGTTTTCAAGATTTAAAGCATCACCATGCTTTTTTATATTGAGGTTAATTGTCCAGACATACACTGGAGCCTTAGGAACACATCTAGACAAACAGTGCCTATGGAGACTCCTCAGGGAAGATTACAACAGGGAGAAGAAACAGTTGTAACAAACTGCGTGTAAGGGAAGCTATTACACGCATCTTAAAAAGTATACCTTCATAAAAGACCAGTGTGATGGCTCAGTGGGTAAAGGTACTTGCCACCAAGCCTGACAACCTAAGTTCAGTTACCCAGAACCCACAAGGTGGAAGGAGAGAATCAACTCTTGGAAAGTGTCCTCTGACCTCCACATACATGGCAGGTACGAGCACATGTGTGCACAAGCGCGCGCACATGCACGCACACAATAACTTTTAAAACGATACCTATATTAATGCTGTGCGTGTGTGTGTGTGTGTGTGTGTGTGTGTGTGGTGTGTGTTAGAGGAGATAAGGCTCTTGAACTAGAGAGATTCTGAAGCTAGTGTGGCAGGAATTGTGCTTACCACATTCAGTATTCTAGTGAAAATTGTCTTCCAGCAGGGAAAGCATCCACGTGTCTTTTGCTGAACTACTCCTGTCTACTCCCAGAAAGGTGATGGAGTGGGGCTCCCCTGTGTTGCTCATGGGCTTGCATCCTGATAAGCAGCTCAGAGCACCTCTTATGCATCGAAGCAAATCCTACCTTCTTCCTCAGAGATGGAGGCAGATCAGGGAGAGACAGGGTAGGAGAAATGAAGAAAGGGGCGAAAAATATATTTGGAAAAATGATATCCAAGAGTTTTTCTAAAATTAATGAGAGCCATGAAACAGAATATCCAAGCAGCTCGGGGAATAGCATGCATGATAAATTAAAACAAGAACTAGAAATACTATATCTAAGCTCCTAAGAAGAAACACAATCACAAATTCCTGAAGCACAGCCAGGTGAGAGGAAGAAAAATAAAAATTACCAAAGACTTATCAGGAACATGGAAGGCAGAAAACAACACCAGTTTCTACATCTAGCAAGAGCATCTTTTAAAAATGAAAAGTGTAGACTTTTCAGAAAATTCAGATAAAAACTGAGGCAATTTAATGTGGGGTGGGCTTGCCATGTTATCTATGAGGCTAGCAGAGCAAGCAGGCTAGCAAGACTAGACAAATTGTTGAGCTCCAGACTTGACTGACAGACCCCATCTCAATAAATAAGGTGGAAGAGTGATTGACAATGATTCTCAAACATTGATCTTTGACCTTCACATGTGCGTGTACATACATGCAGAAGCATACACATACATGTTCAACACACACAGACAGGCACAAAATAGAGGAAAAAACTGAGTAAATCTACTGTCAGCTTTACATAGTATGTAATAAAATGTAAAGCTCTTGAAGCAGAAATAATATATCAGAGTGGACAGTGGATCTGTATCGATGCAGAAAACACAGGAACTGGGGAGATAGACGGCTCAGCAGTGAACGGTGCCTATTGCTCTTGTAGAGAATCCAAGTTCAGTGCTAGCACCTGTTCTAGCAGTTCACAGCCTCCTGTTACTCCATTTCCAGATGATCCAATGTCCTCTCTGGCCTCTGCAGGCACCCACCCTCACATGTAATAGACATAGACACATAAACCTATTTACAGAATATACATGTGTGTATATATGCATATGAAATCAATAGATGGATATAAAATTTATCTTTTCCTGTTTTTCGTTGCTTCAAAACAAAAAATAATTAAAGAATGTGAAAACCTAAGATGCGTGATGATCACGCAAAGGGTGGAAGGAGAAATTGAGACTACACCATTGAAGATTTCCATTCTCTCATTCTTTCTCAACTCTGCTCCTGTCCATGCCACTCAAGGGAGTTTTACACATTAGAATTCCATTCTGCTCTCTAGCTTCAGTCTTGCTTTCACATCTAAAGTGCATGTGTATAGAGTTTTATTCTTTCAAATACCTGAGTCTCTGAGTCTCTACCTTCTGCCACACAGCTGGCCCACACTACATGTGCTGAAGCCACCTTTCCCCTCTGTTCTGCTCCCTAACTTATCTGATTTTTTTTAATTATGTTTGCTACTCAAATTGCAATGCCTTTCTTCCATCATGCATGTCAAAAGGTAGATGGTCTCCAGCTGGTCCAGCCCTAGACACTGGAGATGCTGGTAATTGACGACTGCCACTACTGATACATCTTTCTTCCAAAGTCCTGTGCAATCTTCTTGATAATCACTGAGCAAAGCTCTGTGCTGGAAGTACAAAATAAAGATGAGAGGATTCCAATGATAACTCTGTGCTAAGTCAGACTGCAATAGGAGCCAACCATAACAGAAGAAAAGAGCAAAGAATCTGTGGAAGAAGAACAAACTAAAAGCCAATTAATAAAATGGTAGTGGTAACCCCTTCCTTGGAAACAACTACTCTGAATGTCAGTGCACTGAGTTATCTGGTTAAAAACATGTAGAGTGAATGCGTGGAATAAATGGAAAACAAAGATCCAACTATATGCTGTCTACAAAAGACCACATCTCTGCTAAGAACATATATACTAAAAATGAGCATGGAAAAAGATAGTATATGCAAAGGAAGGTATAGCTCTTTCTATAACTACAAAATAGACTTTAGTGCAATAACTAGGGGTCAGCAGCAACATGATATGCAAGTGAAAACACATATCCATTAAACATGGAAAATCTAAATGTATGAAAAAAAGCATTAAGGTCTCTGGGTGAGATACGAGATTTTAATACAATACTGGGAGATTTCAGTACCCCACTTTCAACTACTGGCTCAGTCATGTCAGCAGCAGGCACCCTTGCAGATAGAGTCTCCACCTAGACAGAGAGTGGGCCTATTTCCCCAGTTGCAATAAAAGTAGTAAGTTTGTCTCCTATAATGATTGTGAGTACAGCACCCTCTCCTATGGGTGCAGCATCTATCTAGGCCTTTTTATGTCACCCTGAAGGACTTGGAGGGCATGGGAGAATCAAATCAGCAGGAATGTTCACACTGGTCACTATTCTACCTCTGTTCGTGGTCCAGGAGGTTTGTGTCCTCTGCCAGCATCCAGAAAACAGAAAGAAGTGTGATGTCTCTATTTAACTTGCAAGTACAGTAAAATCAGAGCCTTCACAGTCTGTGGCAGACTCGATCCCTCATTTCCTCTGGAAGAACAAAACCTGCCCTGTCTTCTTCACAGAATCATTAGTCACTGAATAAACTAGTATTCCTGCAGACTCGTTGTCAGTTTGTCAATAAAATGAGTCAGGACTTTAGCAGTGGCTGTGGAGTGTAAGTAGAACTTTGTCACAGCAATGAAATCTACCAAATATTATACATTATTGTTAATTACAAGTTAGTGGAAGTTTAAATTTCTTAGGCCTTATCTTACAAGTATTCCATATGGTCCTGACATGAAGAGATACCAGACACAGAGTATAATGGCATGTGAGTGACATGTTCCTGAGTATTCAAGCAAATAAATCTTCTGGTAACTCATAAAATAAAACAAAGACAAAAGTCTCCCATCAGCTCCTCCTGGCTGACAGTCCATCATCCTTTTCTTTATAACCTGCTGGAATTACATAGTTAATTTCCAGTTTCTTAAAGGAGCGTTAGATGGTAGCGATTCAACTGTTTTCCCAAAAGGACTTCTTGTTCCTCTGGTCTGAGGGCTATGAGGATTGACATAGAAAGCCAGATTTATTCTGCTCCTCCTACCCAACATACATCAAGGCCAAAGAAAAAACATCTGCTCTGAGACCTCCTGCCAACTGCAATGAACCAATGAAAACTCCAACCTTTGAGTGATGTGAATGCTAGCTTACAGTCTGAATCTGTCAAGTGCTTACTGGTTACACAATGGCCCCCATGCTGAAACCGTCAAATGTCCAGATGGACCTGCTCAGATCCAGAGAGCTGAGGGTCATTCAAATACACTATCAATACTACTCTTGACATTTGCCAAACCTGGCACACAGTAAGTGAAAAGCCATTAAACTAGCTTACTGGTTTCATAAACCTCTACTTCTAGGGCAATTCAGTTTTTGCCAACAAAAACCAAAATCATCAGAAATCATGTGAGCATAACAAATGTTTATTAATCACAAATGGGCCCATGTGGAGATCCTAACCCGTCTCTCTGCAAATGTCTGGTGGTAAGAGTGAGAGACCAAAAGGAAGTAATTTGCATGAATCAATTTGCAAATGAGCTTTTTGGGTTTTGACTGATGGGAGGAGGAATTTTTTTGAGGTGTCTAAAAACCACTTGAGAAATCAATGGGAGAACACAGTACCTCCCCCGCCCTTTGCCACTGCACTCAGAAGTGCAAACACAAACCATCTATGAGCTCTGGGAAATTCCACAGCCAAAAGGGTATAGCTTTGATCCCGATGACAGAAGGAAACCCAGACACATACAGGTCTCCTAGTAATCAGAAGCTGTAGTCAACAACTTAACTGTTGTTGGGCTAACATGTCAACCATGTGCTAAGTACAAGTTGGTCTATTTGCTTCAGTTCAGTAAGCCTAGACAATAGACGTCAGTTTGATGAGCAGAGCCCCTCTCAGCCTTGCTAGACAAGCACTAGAATCACTTCTCCACACCTGGAAGAGGAGCTCTGCAGTTTGCAGCATATCATAATTAAAGCCAACCACGAAACAGATTAGAAAAACAAACGTCATAACATGCATATTACATTTTAACTTGTAAGGAGAATGGTAAAAGAAAGTGGATGGTGAGAGAAAATAGTGAAGAAATTAAATTCTGAATGTCTACTTTTAGTGAGACTTCATGGGGATTTATTTGTTCTGCTTAACTTTAATTTTTTAAATACTAATTGCATGGTTTTCTCTTTATATACGCAGTCTCTTCATAACTATTTATATCACTTCTAGTATGAATCACTGTTCCTCAGAGGACAGTCTAATCTTTGAATGGGACATTGACATGGGGCCCTCTCTTGCCCAGGAGTCTCTTATCATAGTTAAACAAGTCCAAAGGGATAAAGGCAAGACTTCCTTTGGCTTCTTGGCCCTCAAAGGCTCAGAATATTCTGCTGTATCCCATAGAACCATTAACCATTAGTTTAGCCACTAATGGTAACTCAAGAACCAAGAACTGTAGGGGCGCTTATTCTGCAGCTCTATGGAATGTAAATTTGGAATTACAAAGCAAAACACTCTGAATATTAAATTCAAAGAGGAGATAGACAACAGGTTGTTAGTAAACACATTTTGTTTGCCACTGAAACTTGTATTCGATGCTTGTATGTTGCACTTACACCTGTTGATAAAACCTGTAATATGGATGCATTAGTAAGTTATCATAAGTATGTAGCCATGGGTGTGTAGTTCTCATTGCATATCATTATTTGCATCACAGGTATATTACTTATGACTATCCCCCAAACTGTGTTGTAAACCTCCATTCCCAGATCATATCAATCCAGATAGTCAGTGAAGTCTTGTCATGAACACTGAAGTTCAGCCTCTACCGGTTGGATCCCTTGTTGGCCAGTGCCATTCATGCTTTGTTATGGCAGGAATTTGTACAATGGTTGTCTTCCCTGCAATCCTGAACAGTGTTCCTCTGTCATCCCTACCTCACCATCAACTTCTCTATTCAGCTGCCTCAAGAAGTGTGATGCTTGCAGCCTAAATGTCTTTGCATCACAATTGAGGAATTTACCAACATTCTCCATCCTGTCTCTACCACAATACATGGTATACTGCATGGTTCATTTTAATAGCACCTACAATAAACTTTCTAAAAATGACTGTCTTTCTTTATGCTATGCTATATATATATATATATATATATGTATATGTATATGTATATATATAATGTCTAAATATGACTGACATGCTGTGATGTATATATAATATAGGCATATACATGTATGTATGTATGTATGTATGTATGTCCTACCAGCCTCCCATATTTTATTTTCTCTAATCCCTTGACTAGTAGGACTTTTGGTCAAAAGTGTACCCATGAAGTCAGAGGACCTGAGTTCATATCTAGGCCCTGACATTTTTCAAGTGAGTGATATCTGGCAATAATACTGAATATCCTACATACATAACAGGGTAATTAACTTAGCTCATCTCTGTTCCATTGTCAACTCCCTTCAGCCACTGTAGAAGCCTTTAATAATTATTTATTTATTTGTTTGTGTCTATAAGTGTTCTATCTGCATGTTCAGCTTTATGCCAGAAGAGGGAATCAGATCCCATTATAGATAGTTGTGAGCCAAAACCCCCTTCCCAACACTCATCCACTCCTCAGAGAGCATGAGGCCACCCATAGGGGATCATAAGTATGTAGTCATGGGTGTGTAGTTCTCATTGCATACTGTTATTTGCATCACAGGTATATTACTTATGACTATTCCCCAAACTGTGTTGTAAACCTTCATTCCCAGATCACATCAATCCAGATAGTCAGTGAAGTCTTGATTCCCATTTTCCTGAGAAACTGCCATAGCATTTTCCAAAGTGGCTGAGTAAGTTTGCATTCCCACTAGCAATGGAGTATTCCCCTTTCTCCATATCCTCTCTAGCATGAAATATTAATGCTATTTTTTTTTATTTTAGCCATTCTGACAGGTCTAAGATAGTGTCTCAGAGTTGTTTTGATTTGCATTTCCCTGATGGCTAAGGATGTTGAGCAATTGCAATTCTTAAGTGCCTTTTAGACATTTGAGATTCCTCCACTAAGAATTCTCTGTTTAGATCTGTAACCCACTTTTAAACTGGGTTATTTGGTGTTTTGGTGACTAGTGTCTTGAGTTCTTTGTATATTTTGGAGATCAGCCCTCTGTCAGTTATGGGGTTGGTAAAGATCTTTTCACATTCTGTAGACTGCCATTTTGTCTTGTTGACTGTGTCCTTTGCCTTACAGAAGCTTCTCAGTTTCAGGAGGTCCCACTTGTTAATTGTGGATCTCAGTGTCTGTGCTACTGGTATTATGTTCAGGAAGTGGTCTCCTGTGCCAATGTGTCCAAGGATACTTCCCAGTTTCTCTTCTAAGAGGTTCAGTGTGGCTGGATTTATGATGAGGTCTTTGATCCATTTGCACTTAAGTTTTGTGTGTGGTGATAGATATGGACCTATCAGCAATCTTCCACATGTCTGCATCCAGTTATGCCAGCACCATTTGTTGAAGATGGTTTCTTTCTTCCATTGTATAATTTTAGCTTACTTGTCAAAAATCAGGTGTTCATATGCATGTGGATTAACATCAGGGTCTTCTATTCCATGCTATTGGTCCACCTGTCTATTTCTGTGCCAATACCAAGCTGTTTTCATTACTATAGCTTTATAGTGGAGCTTGAAGTAAGGGGTGGTGATGCCTCCAGAAGTTCCTTTATTGTACAGGGTTGTTTGGGCTATCCTGGTTGTTTTTGTTTTGTTTTGTTTTTCCATATAAATTTGAGTATTGTTCTTTCAATGTCTGAAGAATTGTGCTGGGATTTTGATGGGGATTGCATTGAATCTGTAAATTGTTTTTGGTAAGCTTGCCATTTTTACTATGTTGATCCCACATATCCAAGGCCATGGGAGATCTTTCCATTTTCTGATGTCTTCTTTAAATTCTTTCTTTAAAAACTTAATGTCCTTGTCAAACAGATCTTTCACTTGTTTGGTTAAGGTATCCCAAGGTATTTTAGGTTTTTTGTTGCTATTGAGAAAGGTGATGTTTCGCTGATTTCTTTCTCAGCCCATTCATCATCTATATATAAGAGAGCCACTGGTGGTGTGCTGTTGTGTTTGTTTGTTTGTTTTAGTTAATCTTGTATCCTGCCACTTTACTGAATATGTTTATCAGCTATAGGAGTTCCCTGATAGAATTTTTTGGGTCATTTATGTAAACTATCATATTATCTGCAAATAGTGAAAGTTTGACTTCTTACTTTCCAATTTGTATCCCCTTGATCTCCTTTTGTTGTTTGGTTGCTCTAGCTAGTACTTCAAGTACAATATTGGAGAGATATGGAGAGAGTGGGCAGTCTTGTCTTGTTCCTGATTTTAGAGGAATCGCATTGAGTTTCTCTCCATTTAGTTTTCTGTATTGCCTTTATTATGTTTAGGTATGTTCCTTTTATCCATGATCTCTCCAAAACCTTTATCATAAAGGGGTGTTGGATTTTGTCAAGGGCCTATTCAGTATCTAATGAGATGATCATGTGGTTTTTCTTTTTTAGTTTCTTTGTATGGTGGATTACATTAACCAATTTTCATATGTTGAACCATCCCTGTATCTCTTTATCATAAAGGGGTGTTGGATTTTGTCAAGGGCCTATTCAGTATCTAATGAGATGATCATGTGGTTTTTCTTTTTTAGTTTCTTTGTATGGTGGATTACATTAACCAATTTTCATATGTTGAACCATCCCTGTATCTCTTACTTGATCATGGTGGATGACTTTTCTGATGTGTTCTTAGATTCGATTTGGCAGAATTTTGTTGAGTATTTTTGCATCAATGTTCATGAGGGATATTGGTCTGTAGTTCTCTTTCTTAGTTGTGTCTTTGTGTGGCTTGGGTACTAAGGTAATTGTAGCCTCATAAAAATAGTTTGGTAATGAACCTTCTGCATCTATTGTGTGGAACAATTTGAGGAGTATTGGTATTAGCTCTTTGAATTTTAGGTAAAATTCTGCACTGAAGCCATCTGGCTTTTTTTTTTTGGAGGGGGGACTTTTGATGACTGCTTCTAATTCATTAAGGATTATCGTTCTATTAAAATTGCTTATCTGTTCTTGATTAAATTTTGGTAAGTGGTATCTATTCAGAAAATTGTCCATTTCCTTTACATTTTCCAAATTTGTGTATGACCTGATGGTTCTCTGGATTTCCTCCGTGTCCAGTGTTATGTCACCCTTTCCATTTTTGACTGTTAATTCATATATTCTCTCCCTGCCTTTTGGTTAGTTTAGATACAGATTTGTCTATCTTCTTGATTTTCTCGAAGAACCAACTCTTTGTTTCATTGATCCTTTGTATTGTTTTCTTTGTTTCTACTTTCAGCCCCCTCAATTTGATTATTTCCTGGTATCTACTCCTCCTGGGTGAGTTTGCTTCTTTTTGTTCTAGAGCTTTCGGGTGTGCTGTTAAGTCTCCAGTCTTTATGTAAGCGCTTAGTGCTATGACCTTTCCTCTTAGCACTGCTTTCAAAGAGTCTCATAAGTTTGGATAAGTTGTGCCTTCATTTTCGGTGAATTCTAGGAAGTCTTTAATTCCTTTATTTCTTCCTTGACCCAGGAGTGATGCAATTGAGCCTTGTTCAATTTCCACGAGTTTGTAAGCTTTCTACAATTTGTGTTGTTGTTGAATTCTAACTTTAAACCATGGTGATCCAATAAGATACAGGGGTTTATTCCATTTTTTTGTATTTGTTGAGGTTTGCTTTGTTGCTGAGTATGTGGTCAGTTTTAGAGAAGGTTCTATGTGGTGCTGAGAAGAAGGTATATTCTTTTGTGTTTGGATGGAATGTTCTATAGATGTCTGTTAAACCCAATTGAGTCATAACTTCTGATAGTTCCTTATATCTTTGTTAGTTTCTGTCTGGTAGTCCTGTCTGGTAGTCTCCCACTATAAGTGTGTGGGGTTTTATGTGTGATTTAAGTTTTAGTAATGTTTCTTTTACAAATGTGGGTGCCTTTGTATTTGGGGCATAGCTGTTCAGAATTGTGACTTCATTTGATGGATTTTTTCTGTGATGAATATGAATTATCTTCTTCATCTCTTTTGATTAATTTTAGTTTAAAGTCCAATTTGTTAGTTATAAGGATAGCTACATCAGCTTGTTTCTTGGGTCCATTAGATTGAAAAATCTTTTCCCAACGCTTTACTCTAAGGTAACATCTATCTTTATTGAGATATGTTTCTTGTATGCAGCAGAAGGATAGCTCCATTCTGCTAGCCTGTCTCTATGCTAGCCGTTGATATTAAGAGATATCAATGACCATTGATTGTTGATTCCTGTTAATTTTGGATTTGTTTTTGATGGTAGTATTGTGTGTGTGTTTCCCTTTTTTGGCTGTTGGAAAAGTGGGATTATCTACTGCCTATGTTTTTTGTGAGTGTAGTTAATTTCCTTGGGTTGGAGTTTTCCTTTAAGTATTTCTGCAGGGCTGGGTTAGTTGATATGTATTGTTTAAATGTGGTTTTTGTCATAGAATATCTTGTTTTCTCCATCTATAGTGACTGAAAGTGTTACTGGTTATAATAGTCTGGGCTGGTATCCATGATCTCTTAATGTCTATAGAACATCTATCCAGGACCTTCTGGCTTTCAGAGTTTCCATTGAGAAGTCAACACCAAAACCTTTTATTTGGATATATATCACAGATGGAAGTCTTTTTCATTAGACTTCTTTTTGCTTATGATTTTCAGGTTCACATCTTTGAAATAAAGCATCTACTAAAAGACTGTGTCTAAATATAAAAATCACCCTTAAAACAAGAATGAGGGCTAGAAAGATGGTTTGGTGGACAAAGTACTCACCATCAGGGGAGAAGATTGGAGGTGAGATACCCCCCCAGAACCCAAGAAAACTGTGTAGGTACTGAAGCTGCCTGTAAGACCCCACTCAAGAGGCAAAGACAGGGATCCCCAGAAACAGCTACCTAGCTAAACAAGAATAAAAAAGACTATCTATGGAGCTGGTTCTTATTGCCATTGCCTGCCATGTCAAGAAAGTGTTGTACCACTTATGGAACTCTTGGAAATCAAAATACAAATATCAAAGTACAGTGTCTATTGGATGTATATCTCTTTCCTACCATGGTAGAGCTGAAAAATCCTTTGGCTGAACCATCCTAAAACACAGACCATTTATATCCATGGGCAAGGAGATTGTGAGGAGATGCTGAGAAAGGCCAGTCTCATGAAAATACATCAGAAACAATGAGATAATCACTATATTCACATTAGAATGGTTGACATTTATAATGCTCACAATAATAAGCATTGGGGAGGACTAGACTTTACTCATGCAGCATAGGAACTGAAAAAAATCTTTTCTATGAAGTTTCATCAACAGTTTAACTGACTATAATTTATTCAGGAAGCAAACTGACAGAATTTTTAAGATAACTTTTAAAATATTTTTTGAGATTAAGAGTATTTTTAAAATGTACATTCTAAGAAAAATATCAGATTAACATAAAACTTCTTTCCCAACTGAGATGTCAAAAAAAAAAAAAACCCAGTAAGACAAGAAGGGCACTGAGTGCCACATGCCCTGCTATCTCACATGGCCAGTGGAGACAGGAGCAGCAGACAGTAGCCAGAGTGGAATGCTGGGTTAGCCCTGGGGGACCTAATGCTTTAAATTTTCCTGGTTAATTTTCTGGATGATGTTATGACCATTGTCCTCTGCATGCACTTCTCTACTGCACTTTCCAGAATGGAAACCCAAACACCCCGCGCAGCAGTAACTCCTTAGCTCAGCCTTGCTGTGTTATTTTATTTTGCCATGTATATTGTTTATCACAGAAGTTTTTGAAATCTTATCCTGTTTACATCTTGAAAACTGCCCAACAATTGTCTTATTAATTTAAAAAAAAAAAACACTGCTTAAGAAACTGCTTTCTCCTCACAACAGCTAAGTACTCTTGCTGCTATAGCTACTATTGGTCCTTTCGTGGACTACCTGCAGATACCCATCATTGACTTCATTGTTGCATCTGTCTTGGCATTCTCCCTAAATCCAATGGTGTAGCAGATATGGGCTCTGGTATAGTAAATGATCCTGAGGCAAGCTTGTATCTCAGTTAGCATCTTTAAAATTATAATCTCAGTCTAACATGACAGGCAGGGGTGGGGGTGGGGGGACAATGAACAAAAACAGCCAGAAGTATTTCCTTGGTGTGAAGTTGTACAGCTCCACCCAACAGCTACTAATAGTCCTCCATGGCCTGGTCAGGGCTATGTCAAGTTCCGCATGACCAATAGTAGCTTCAATTATAAGCTTTTATTTCTAGAATCCATTGGATTGCAAGTGCAACCATAGATTTGTCTCCATCATGGTAAAGGGTCAGAGGAGGCCAAATGGTCCGAGATGATAAAATTATGATTTTTTGGGTTGTTTTGAAATGGCATTTTTATATTATTCTGGAATTCTTCCCTGTTTGTGCACCTCTCTCATAAAGCAGATCAGGTTCCTAATAGCTTGTGGCCTGGACCAATTTCCTTTTCTTGTACAGTTAGGACAAACTTCTTTTCTATCATGGTACTTCAGCAGTATTTCCATGCCTTCACAAGCTTCCTCTGTGGGGTGCTGTGCTCAGCTCAGTGGAATGTGCAGATTTCTGTCCCCTTATCAACTGCCTCTTTGCCTCAAGATAAAAAGGAGAATTGAAGGAATGGAGTTTAGATCTTGAAAAAGAAAAAACTTTTAGAAGGTGAAATTTGTCTCTTGGTGACACTGAAAAGAGGAATCCTGTTTCTGTTCACTCTGCCGCTGATTCTTTCTAGACTATGGTTGAAGAGGAGAACACTCGTAATCAACCTTGAGGAGCTAGCGTGACCTCCAGAGAGAAGTTTCTGAGAGAGACTGGCAGAGATGGCAAAAGACAATCAAGCTGCCAGAACTCAGGTAAATATCACTGGTCACTGGGACCATCATGCTGTGGCTTATACAACAAACTTTCCCATAACCTAAAGGTGACAACAGCCTTTGAGGTGTAATGCCAAAACTACCTCCCCTATCCCTATACCATGGCCTTAAATTCTTTCTGTGTGGGAGAAGGCTTACGGAAGGGTAACAGCATGAAGGAGCCTGTGTGACCTCACACATCACCAAGAAGCACATTTGAGTGGATAACTATAGCTATGGCTTTGGTGGTATGTCTTACCTTCGATGGGCATCAGAGATGAACACAAATTCCCATGGAAATGTGGATTCAGGTGAAGGGCAGGTGGCAGTGACTCTCTGGAATGAGCCTGAAGCCACTTCTTCCAAGCCCTCTAGATCCTGACAGCCTGCTCCAGTTCATTTGCCCATTGTGAACAAATATGTCAAGAAATGCCACTGGCCCCCTGGTTGCTTTGCTTGTGACACAGCTGTTTCTTCAAAGGTAGCTATAGCCACAGTTTCTAATCTGATGGTATTAGAATCAGAACTCATCTGTGGGCTTGTGAAAGACAAGTGACCTAAGCTATGAGGAAGGCTGTAACACGAACCACTTTCTGGTGGCTTCAGGTTGTACTGACAACCTCACTGGGGTGATTACACCAAAGACTGATTGGCCTTCCCATCTGGACCTTTTTGTAAGCTAGGTTCTGTGATGCCTGTTGACTAGCTAAAATCCATACAGGCTGTTGACTGATGAGTCTTTCCCAACATTCTTATGGCCGTTTGTCACAGCCCCCATGTCTAACATTATCAGAGCTGCTGTCATGGCTGTCTTCAAATATGTCACCATCAGAATAGGAAGCTATTTGAGATTAAAATTCATGTCAGTGTCTGGGACCACATTACACATCTCTGCTCTCTAAAGAAATGATTATTGTGTTACTGAAGACTGACAAGAGTATTTTTAAAGTTTGGGAGCCGTGGGAAGGAACTGTTACTTATGCTATAATTACTTTTGTGCTAAATATGACTTTCTCAAAATGAGCTATGCAAAACAGCCAAATTTCTGAGGGTTCCTTCTGAGGTCTCCATTCCTCATGGGCTGAAAATTGCTATACATATTCCTGTACTTTTGTATCAGACTTCAGTTGTCTCTTAAAGTTGCCCCTGAAGATAATGTGTGGCCTGTGTTTAAACAGCCATGCAGAACCATTTGACACAGTACAATCTGCTCTGTTGGTTTCAGCAGTTCTGTCCTAACATGGCCAGGGGGTTAACAACACAATGTAATGAATGCTTCCCCTGTAGCCTTTTACAGCCATTGGCTTTCTGCCCTCCTGTCAGTTATTGCAGATTCTACTGGCATAAGTAAAACTTCTTAGAGAGAGGAAGTTCTTTGACTACCCTGCAAATGTGAGCTAGTAGTAACTTCTTTTGGAGCACCTTATTGGCTATTAATGTCAAGAGGTAGGAAGAGTTGGGTGGTGATAGTGCACAGTTTCAATCCCAACACTTGGGAAGCAGGCAGATCTCTGTGAGTTCAAGGCCAGCCTGGTCTACAGAGTGAGTTTCAGGACAGCCAGGGCTGTTACTCAGAAAAAACCTGTCCAAAAAAAAAGCAGAAGCAGTAGAAAGAAAAGGCCTTTTAGCCATTTTGGTTAATGGTATGGGCAATGTAGAATTAACAATGAAAAGGAATGAACTTATGGTAAGCTGCATGGGACAGTCCTCCTGTTCATCTGCCCATTTCCTCACTGAACTAAGAACCCTACAGTTTCTAGGAAAAGAAAGCAACAAAGCAACATCCACAGAGCTTTACGGAAAGAATCTTTGTGACCCCAAATTATAATTCATATGAAAGAAAAATAACAAAACTTTAAAAAAAATGATGGTAAAGTACTGAAGCGGGGGTAGAGAGGAAGGAAAAGAAGGGAAAAAAGGATGAAATAAGAAAGGTATGAAAACAACATGTTAAAAATAATCCTTGAATGACCCCAGCCAAGACTTCTAGCAATAATAGAGAGGGTGCCTGAACTGGTCTACCCCTGTAATCAGATTGATGAATACCCCAACTATCTTCATAGAGTGCTCATCCAGTAACTGATGGAAGTAGATGCAAAGATCCACAGTTAAGCACCAGGCACATCTCCTGGAGTCTAGTCAAAAAGAGGGAGGAAGGATTATATGAGCAAGGAGGAGTCAAGACCATAACGGGGGTGGGGGGGAGGGAGGGAATCTACAGAGACAGTTGATACAAGCTTGTGGGAACTCATGAACTCTAGACTGACAGTTGTGGAGCCTGCATGGGACTGAACTAGGCTCTCTGCATTCGGGTGAGAGTTGTGTAGCTTGGTCTGTGTGAAGGGCCCCTGGCAGTGGGACCAAGACCTATCCCAGGTACATGAGCTGGCTTTTTGGAGCCTGTTGCCTATAGTGGGATGACATGCTCAATCTTGATTCAGAGGGGCTTGGTCCTGCCTCAACTGTCAGGCTTTGTTGATTTCCCATTAGAGGCTTCACCCCTTTGTAGATGGGGGAATGTGTTAGGGGGGAATGGGGGGAATAGAAGGAGAGGTGGGAGGAAGAATTGTGGTTGGTATGTAAAAATGAATAAAAAAATTTAAAAATAATATTTGAAAAACAATATAAAATATTAAGTAATGTGAATCTGGATTTTTAGTATCCTAATGTGGGCCTAATGAAGTATGGGAATGCTGGGAGTGTGCATTGGGCTTCTCAGGTTTTATTATCTGCCATAAGTGGAAGGTTTTAAATTTTCAAAAAGTGGGAGCTTTCAAGCAACTAAATATGAACATAGCCATTCAAATACGTACTTCTGGCTAAACAAAGTACAGTCAATTTATGTTCAAATCACATTGAACAGATTTGGTTTTCATGCCCACCTAGATCTAACATTTACTTTAAAAAAAAAAAATCACAAGTTAGGAGAGAGTCCAGGCTTCCTGAAGACCAAGATCTGACCACAACACTTTGGCTTTCTTTGCAAAAAAGATGGGCTGGGAAGACTAGCTACTGAGAAACCAGTGTGCATATAACACTAATGTCCCTTCCTTCAGCAACACCCTTGCCAGTGCACCAGCTATGGTTAATGTTCATGACCACAGCCAAAAATGAGCATCACAGGAAACCACAGAACATTTCAGCAAGAAGTGACAAGAAATGACTAGTTATATAATTTGGACTGGGTGACTTGGGGAAGATTAAAGGAATCATGGCTTGCCATTATTTAGGGGTTATCTGAGTTTGGGGAAGTTCTAGCCTGGGTATCTGAATAAATCTTGTCTATAAGTCAAGAAAAGTGATCAGGCCAAATCTGATACCATTGGATTAGCTTTTCCTTTCCTTTCCTTTTCTTTTTTCTCTGCTCTTGGACTACATTTGACAGTTGTCTTATTTCTTTTTATTTTCTCTTCACTACTGTTCAGGATCCCAATAGGTCAGTGTTTTATGAATTCTCCAGGTCCAACATAAGAACACGATGGACTAACCACAATACAGAGAACAGTTCCCTCATGTCAAGAGCTATGTTTCCTTTTCATTGGTTACATTCAGAGAATGGAATCAGTGCTACTATATGCCCTTAGTGATGTTGATGCTTCATGGGCCCAAAACAAGGGACAAATTTGACAATTATGTTTAAAAAAAGATATGCTTCTATCTGAAATAGTGAAACAGTTAACTCTCTTTATGCAGGAAATAATGATCCTTCTCTCCCTCTCTTTTTCCCTCTTTTTTCCTCTAGGGCATGGCTGTTTGCACTAAATACATAGAGCTTTATTTATTACTTGGCCTTTTCTAATATAATCATTGATTTTATAGCAGTAGGTTTATTCAGAAAAAAGGAAAAGTAAAGAAGAAAAAGGAGCTTCCCCAATGAGCATTTCTAAGCCTAGTTTCTTGCCAGGGGGAATTTGTTTCCCTTTCATCTGTAATTCTCTACCAATGAGGTTCTATCAGAGGATGCCTGAGAAACAGCATGAGCAGCCTAGTTCAGTGGGGCCTTACTTCAAGATCCGGCCCAGGCCCAGTGTGGCAGGGGCAGGAAGAACAGCAGCAGCCTCATATTTTAAAAAGGTTGTGCCTGGACTGGATCCTGTTGTTCACGGTGATGGTGGCTCTTGACCGCCAACTTGACCAGAGTGAAAGATGCTTAGAGGAGTGGTAAAGCACACTCCTGAATGTGTGACAACGATAGTTCCAGAGATAGTTAATTCATAGCAGCTCTGACTTAATGAATAATTAACCCCTCAATATACTCCTTATATGATGGGAAGTTATGAAAGGTCAGAGGTGAGGCCTAACTGGAACACTGAGAATATGTTCTGGGAGATCATATCTTATCCTGTATCTCCTGTTTTCTCTGGTTCTGGACTGTCATAATGTGACTTTTATTCTCCACAATGATGAACTATATTCTCTGAAAACATAAACTGAAATATATCTTCCTCCTTTACACTCTCTGACAGCTATGAGATCTCAACTACACAAAAGCAGATACTACACCCATGGGCTTGGGATCTACTTGTGGTCCTCTGGTAGACTGCCTAGTTACAGATGTCCTTCCTACCTGCTCTACCTCACCTGCCCTGATGTGTTGATCCAGACTCTCTGACATGACTTCTGCCTTAGTTTCCCTGTCTTACAGTCCCACTCCCCCTTGGGACTGAATCCTCTTTCATTTCCCTTCCCCTGACTGGACTCTTTGCTTACTGCTCTTACTCTTTCTGTTGTGGAGCCTTTGTATTTATTCTGAGCTGATCTAGAGGTTCCCAGTATGCTTCAGAATATTCTGTACTAATTAAGAAACACAAAATATCATATCCACAGCTTCCACCCTTCAAACTATAAACCAATATGCTGACGTAATCATGTTGCTATAAAGGACAATTAAAAACTCTATGAAATTAAAGGAAAGCAAATTGCTATGGTGGCACATCTGAGCTTGGTTTCTGTTCAATATTGGTTCTATAGAAGTTCCTCTATGGACACGGGGCACATACAAGTGAAATCAAATGTCTGCCTAAAAAATATCCACATCAATACTGTGATTAATCAATTCCCATAATTGTCCAATTTAAAATGTCAGCATATTTGTTATCCAGAAAACATAGACTCATCTACCATAGAGACCCTTATCCCAGCTGAATGTTAAATCACCTTTTCCCTTACCTACCCTTCCGTCCCTTCCCATCCTTCCCTTCCCTCTTCTGAAATTGTTTTTGAGCGTTAGCATTTGCCCTTCAGCAGTGATGAACGTAGTGTTGTGCTACTGCCAGACTGCGCCATTACTCATGTCCCCATCCTCTGTCCAGGCCTCTAATTGCAGAGTACTGGAAGTAGAAGTACGAACTGTAACACAGAGGAGACTTTCATCTTCCTGATTATGCCTGACAAAAGGCAAGCTTCTCTGTTAGTCTAAGGTACTTCACACCAGAAGAGCATCCATTCCCACTCCCAGTGCACCTTGCAGGTCCCAAACAGTGTGGCACAGAAATGGGATATGTGACTCGTGGGATCTCTAACATCAGTCTGAAGAAGCTGAGCTGGTAATGGCATCACTCTACAGGCACTCTTAATCGGACTTTTATGGGAATAAATTAAGAGTTTTACTGAAGAAAATCAATGTCCCAGAATTCCTAACTGGCAGGACCCAGATGAGCTCCACTGAATACAAAGCATTTCACCATGTTCTGGCCTCTCATCACAGCCCATTATAATCCAATTCACTATCATTCAGAAATGCCCTGGATTTGTCAGAGCCATCTATTTCCTTCCATTTCAGTCCTTAAAGTGATACTCAAAAGAGGATGTTCAGTTACTCAAATTATATCCAGAGGATATTAGCCAAAGATTTATTGTTCAATGTGTGTAATTGTAGAGATTTTTGTCTTAATTAACAAAGAGGCAGAACAAGTGACAAGTTCATCTGACCACAATAAAAGCATCAATTAGGGTTGCAAGACAGCCCACTACTATAGTTGATCACTGCTCCTTAAGTCTCAGAGCTACAAAGTTGTAACTTTGCCATCTGCTGCTTCCTTACATGCCTTATAGGAATGATGGGGGGATGTCCTTCTGTATATATGTTCCTCTTATTGATTGATGAATAAAACACCAGTAGCTAGGCAGGAAATATAGGCGGGGCTACCAGATAAGGAGGGTTCTGGAGAAAGGACACAGAGAGAGGTCTCAAGAGAGACTCCATGTAGTGGCCAAAAGGAGTAACATGCTGGAGCATTAGAGGTAAGCCACAGTCTCATGGCAACACATAGGTTAATAGAAATGGGTTAATAATTAAGAGAGAGCTAGCCAATAAGAAGCCAGAGCCATTGGCCAAACAGTTTCAAATTAGTATAAGTCTCTGTGTGTTTATTTGGGGTTAAACCGTTGTGGGACTAGGCATGACAGAAACTCTGCCCACATAGAAAAGCTGTGGTTTAGAGAAAACTATAATACAGCTGCAGACTTCTTGCCTATTTTCAATTTAAGAGTTTTCAAGAAAGTCTAGGGCTCAATCCAAACTGCAGAAGGAAAAGTAAATATTACTATAGTATACTGCCCACAAATGCCAAAATATACAATTGCAAAAGTTCAGCCACAGTTTATTTAGCATCAATTATATACTAGAAATTGACCTGGCCACCTGCAGTAGCTACATAAGGGAAATATAATGGAACCAACTTTATTTAGGATCTTGTCCTTGCCAGTAAATTTGTGTTAATGACCACACCCCTTTGGGCATGGCTTCATGTGCAGACAAGACCCGAAGATAGAGAAGCACAGGGCAGGCTCTCTCTTTTGGGTCGCAGATCACACCGGAAGTCATACCCAAAGGGGTGGGGTCACTAACACAAATTCACTGGCAAGGCGAGATGCTACTACAGGATCTATTACATAGCAGGCATTGTCCTGGCCACCTGTAGTAGCTTCATAAGGGAAATATAATGGTGTCTGGACCATGAATCCTTTCCAGTGGATGCAAGTAGCCTCCTTCCAGGTTATAAATACTGAAAGCCACGATGCAATCTCTTCCTGGTAATGGAGGCTGTATTAGTTAGTTTGTAGTTACTGTGACCAAAATACCTGAGTGAAATCAGCTCAAGGGAGGAAAGTATTTGGGCTCACAGTTTCAGGGGCTTCTATCCTTAGTGACTGTAGTGAGGTAAAGCATCATGGCAGAAAGTGTGCAGCACAGCAAAGCTGCTCAAGTGGTGATGGCCAGGAAACAGAGAGTGGAGAGGGGGATGCAAAAAACAAAACCATCCTCTAGAGCATAGCTCCAGAGACCTACTTTCTCTACTAGACCCACTTCTTTTTTGCCATTTTTTATTGAGTTATATATTTTACCCTGCTCCCTTTCCCTCCTCCCCTCTTCCCTTCCTCCCCCTCCCCTGTCCCCCATGCTCCCAATTTACTCAGAGATCTTTAGATACACTTCTTAAAGTCTCCACCACTACCCAAAAATCACAATAAATTATAAATTTGTTGATGGGATAATCCACCGATGCAGCTGGAGATAGTATAATCTAACCATTTCCCAGAAGCATCTACCTCTAAATACTATTTTGCTGGAACCATGACTGCAACATATGAGCCTGTAGAGGAATTTCATCCCCAAACATTATTAGACATTATTAGAGAAAGGCAAAAGCAGAACTCTCTCCCCATCCCTGGCTCTCTTGAAGTCTTCTTTCTGAGTTCACAGAAGAGACTTCTCTAGTCTAAGCTTCACTCAGAGTAAAATCAGATGGGCCTGTCATAGATTCTACTGATCCTCATCAGATAATGTTGTTTCCTTTAAGTAGCCACAATGGTTACTATTGATTGTCAAAGTGAAGGGATTTAGAAGCACCATGGACAAATCTCTAGCTGCTACTATAAGGTATCATATAGATGAGGTTAATTGAAGTAAGTTGGGCCCACCTAAAATAAGAATACCATCCTATGGGGGCCTGGTATAAATAAAAAGAAAATAGCAGGCTGGGAGATAAAGTGTCTGCTGCACAAATGTGAGGACTTGAGCTCAGATCTCTAGGAGACACATAAAAAGCCAGGCATAGTGTGTGTCTAAGCCCAGCACTGGAGAGGGTAGAAATAGACAGACCCCTGCAGTTTATCCTTGCTGAATTTATAGCTTAATGTTCAATGAGAGAATTTGTCTCAAAAATAAAGGTGGAAAGCTACCTGAAGTTGACCTTTGGCCCTCAAACACAAACACTAACCCTGTACATACTAACATTAATAAGTATATATAGCACATACACATATATACACACTCCCATTCACACTCTCAAATGTACACATACACATTAACAAGTAAATGTACCTAGCAAATACATACACCACAAACACACTCTCTTTCACACCCACACAAGCACATGTACACACTCCAAAAATAAGTAATAATAAAAATAAAGTAAGGTGAGCACAGCATCCATTGCTCTCCATTTTCTGACTATTGTGTTTTTGTTTGCTTTGTACTGCTATGATAAAAGCCAACCAAAAGGATTTATTTCATCTTATACTTCCAGCTAACACTTCATCACTGAGGGAAGTCGGGGCAGGAACTCAAGGCAGGAACTTGGAGGCAGGAACTGAAACAGAGACCATGGTGGAACACTGCTTACTGGCTTTCTCCCCATGGCTTGCTCAGCTACTTTTCTTATGCAACCCTGAAGATCCACCCTCCTAGGGATGGCACCTCTCACAGTGGGCCAGGGCCCCCTACATTGATTAGCAATTTAAAAAAAAACATGCTACAAACATGCCCACATACCAATCTGGTGGAAACAATTTCTCAATTGAGATTCCCTCTTCCAAGGTGAAGCAGTACACTGACTGGATTCCTAGCCACCATCCATCTCCTGCTCCTGCTGCCTTACCTTCCCTGCCACGATGGACTGTGTCACCTAGAACTGTAAACCAAAATAAATGTTCCTTCCTTAAATCGCTGGTCATCAATTTCATCCCAGCGATACATAAATTGCTAATAATGAGCTAAAGCTTCATGCAGTCTACACCTCTCAAACTGAAAGGAAAAGACAGTTGATCACAACTTCAATCAATCAATTTCAATAAGAGAGACAGAGCTGAGTTGGTGGATCTCCCTTGAGATCCACCCTGCATCTCTTTTCACCTCTCTTGGAATGTGCCCTTAAGTCTATATTAAAACCTTTCATTAATAAACTCCAACTTCACTTCAGTGAATAACACTCTCAGCACTGAAGGGTAGAGGCAGGAGAATCGTGAGTTTGAGGTTGTTATGGATTAAATCTACATTAAACAAAAAAGATGGAGCATCTGGGTCATGTTCAAGACTCTGAGTTCAATTCTCAGCAAGGAGAGAGGGAGAGAAGGAGAGGGAGAGAGAGAGAGAGACAGAGAGACAGAGAAAGAGAGAGAGACAGAGAGAGACAGAGAGAGAGACAGAGAGAGAGACAGAGAGAGAGAGAGAGAGAGAGAGAGAGAGAGAGAGAGAGAGAGAGAGAGAGAGAGAGACTGTAATTGAGCAAACAAGGAATCTAATCATTGTAATTCCAGGAACTGTTTTCTGACAACAGTTGGGCCTCTTTTTTTGAGGACCTTCTTAAGGACAGATCTTTTCACTCAATGTGAAAGACAAGAAAGGACAGCCAGAGACCCCATTAGTGGAAATGTCCACTAAACTTTGGTTGATGGTTCTTATTCTGTTCTGTAGTTTTCTTTATATATATATATATGTGTGTGTGTGTGTGTGTGTGTGTGTGTGTGTGTGTGTGTGTGTGTGTGTAAAGATGGGGTTAAAACCTTTTATTCTCTACTCACCCAAGAATATTTCACATCCTAGACAGAGAGAGACAAGTAAATTGCAGTAATTCTGAAACAGTGTATTATACTTCACCATGGAAGAGACTGGTAGGAATGGTTCACCCAGGAGAGGTAAATGTTGTCTAATGAAAGCAGAAAGTCTCTGTGGAAGAGGTGATGACCAAATTGCCTGCTGAGGGGTGAGCAGGAAATTCTTGAAGCATCAGGGGCTAAGAGCATTCCAGACAGCAGCCACTGCACCTGACTGACTTAGGTGAACAGCTCTCAAACTTTAGCATGCACCAGAGTCACCTGACAGCTTGTTAGATCACAGGTCGACTGACCAGATCTGGCCTGGACCCACAAATATGCATTTCTAACAAGTTTCCTGGGGATGTTGCTGCTAAGAACTGCAGGCTTACATGCAGCACGGTGAGCAAAAGTAGACAAAATGCCCTAGGACATAGATATGGCCTGAAATATAGGGACCCTGGATCCACAGAGAAACCTCTGGAAAGTAAGACCCATTGGAAGATGCCAAGCTCTGGGGTGTACAGATGTTATTTGTCCTTTATGAGGGCATCGCTGATGGGAGGGTAAAGAGAAGGAAATTATAGCCCAGTCTAGCCAGTCACTCGAGAAATGAGAGGAGAGGATGGAACCGAGGTTACTAGAGTGAAAACAAAAGCCAGACTCTTAAGCCGTGCTCTCAAGGGAGGGAAATGAGCCTTTGAAATTGTCATTTATTCTCTTCCCTTATTGAGATATCTGTCTCCTGGAAAAAGACAACAGCTCTTGGTGATATTTACTTAATAGCCATAAATCCTTCAATACTTTTCTGAGAAAGGGGGAGATAGTTTATTTGGTGAAGTCATAGTATGATGCCTCCTATTTTCGCCCATGTTACCTCAGAAGCAGAACCTTAAAGTGTCTCAGCAAGTGATGGATTTGGAGGAAAGCCCAAGAAAGCAAGAGTATGGGAAGAATGGGAGGCAAGGGATTATCTCTGGGAACCAGGAAAGTCAACACTGGCAGCCACAGAGCTGTGGTCCCCACTGCTGTGGTCCACTGCTCACAGCATCTCCATCCCCTCCCTTTTAAAAAGCTTTTCTGAGCAACACACCTACAAAGAAAGGAGTCAGGGCTCATACTGCCTCATGAACTGGTCAAGGGCTGCCCCACAAGGATGGTGTTTCCTCAAGGGAAAGCCTTCCATCTTGGAGGATGCCGTAACATCTCAAAAAGGGGGGGGGGCTATAAAGTGGAAGGGGAATGAAACAACAAGGTATTATTTATTTAAATTAGAAACTATCTTATTTTATATATCAATGCCAGTTCCCTCTCCCTCTCATTCTCCCATGCCCCCCCACAGACCCCTATGCCATTCCTCTTCTGCTCCATAAAAGGGTGAGACCTTCCAAGAGTGTGTCACATCATTTGGGGCAGGGCCTAGGCTCTCCCCCCATGTGCTAGGCTGAGAGAGTATCCCTCTATGGGGAATGGGCTCCCAGTGTTCATTCATACACTTGGTATAAATGTTCCATTACCAGACTTCCCAGGCCTAACTGACACCCACATACAGGGAGCCTGTTCCCATCCTATGCTGATTTCCAGGCAGTCAGTTCTGGGGTCCATGAGCTCCCCTTTGCTCCAGTCACCTGTTTCTGTGGGTTTCCCCAGCATGGTCTCGGACCCTTTGCTCATCACTCCTCCCTCTGTACAACTGGATTCCAGGAATTCTGCTCAGTGCTTAGCTGTGGATGTTTGCTTCTGTTTCATACCTCCAGAGAAGCTAGGAAACAAGGAGAACCCTAAGAGTGACATACATGGTCCCCTGGAGAAGAGGAAAGGGACAAGATCTCCTGAGCATATTGGGAACATGGAGGCAGGGCAGAGGGAGTTAGGAAAAAGAGAAGGGGAAGAGGGGGAAGGAAGATATGAGGGATGAGGAAGATTGAGTCAGGGGAAGAATAGGGGAGAGAAAGAAAAGAGATACCATAACAGAGGGAGCCATTATAAGTTTAAAGAGAAATCTGGCACTAGGGAAATGTTCAAAGATATACTAGGATGATCCCAATTAAGAATCTAAGCAATATGGGAGAGGCTATCTTAAATGCCCTTCCCCTATGATAAGATTGATGGCCACTTTATATGCCATCATAGAGCATTCATCCAGTAGCTGATGGAAATAAGGTATTTTGAGATAGTATGTTTACAGGAAAGTGAAACATCCCATCATACAGGGAAGCTCCTTAAGACAGTGAACAACTCAAAATAGCTTCAGGAAGTCCATGAAACTCAAACCCCATCCCATTCCCAACTCCACCCCCAACTCCTACAAGCATGTATAAGCATTAAGAACTGTTAAGAACCACTTTCAGCCACATTCAGACACCTGGAAGAAGCATAGGTCAGCTGAGCTGCCTGGAAGAGGCTCCAACTATTGAGCTACCTGGTCAGAATACTCTCCAGCCAGCTGAGCTGCCTGCAGGCTGTGCAGTGAGATCCAGGTTCCCAAACTGTGAGATGTCACCCATACTGGAGTAGATTTTGGTGATGCAGCTGTCTTTGGGTCATGTCTGCTCCTATGAGTAACCCCTTATCCATACTCCAGTAAGAAACCCAAATAAAACTCATTAGTTCACCAAGTCGGACTTGATGGTATCTGTACTTTGGTCTGTTGTGGATTCCCAATCTGGGGTGAGTAGGCATTTATTCATGTTTCCCCAGGAATAGTGTCACACAACAAGGGATTAAATCTCCCACACTTATGAACTGTACTCATAGGAGACGTCCTAGCAGGTGGTCAGAGAAGCTGGGGCAGGAAACGAGAATGTAAAGCAACTTTCAGTGTATACCTGTACCTAGGTATCTGGGTCCGCTTGCCATTTTATTACCAGAGCTGAAGCCTCACTGAGAATATGCCAAGGGACATGAGGTATCCAGTATACTTGCTGTGGGTCAAGTTATGGGCTAAGCTTCCCATGCATTCTCCTACTCAATCCATACAACAGCACTCCAAGGCAGTTGTAGCTGCCCAACTTACAATTGAGTAAGTCACAGTTACAGATTCAAAATAAGACAGGTGGGAAATGGCAGGGTGACAATACAAATTCAATCACTCTGTCTTCAATGATTATTCCTAGGCAGCTGGCCAAGTGCTTGCCTAGCATGCACAAAGCCTTTGGTTCAGTCCCTAGTATCACTTAAACTGGGCGTAATAATCCCATAATTCCAGCACTCAGGTGGTGGAGACAGGAGAATCAGAAGTTCAAATTCATTCTCAACAGAATAATGAGTTGCAAGCCAGCCTGGGATACAATATATTAAACTATATGACAACTGAAGAAATCAGCCTGGGAAGCCATCTTGACGGCCTTTAAAATATTTACTAATTTTATTTATATCCTATAAATCTCACAATAATAGTAAAAATGTACACATATATTGATTATCACAGACATTATTAAACAGAGATGATAGATACGTGGGTTATATCTGCATATTGTCTTAGTCAATTGTCCTTCACTGTGACAGAACACCTGATAGGAGCAGCTTAAGGGAAGAAAGGCTATTGTGGCTCACAGCTTGACAGTGCAGTCCTTCATGGCACAGAAGTCATGGCTGGTGGCAGGAGCTTAAAGCAACTGGTGACATTTTAACCACACTCAAGGAGTAGAGAAATTAATGCTACTGCTTGACTTCCTATCTGCTTGTTATTCAATCCAAGACCCCATCCCATAGAATGTTGCCACCCACACTGACTGTGAATTATCCTACCTCAACTAACCTAATCTATAAAAGCATCCTCACATGAATTCCCAGAGGTTTGTTCTCAATGATAACTCTAAGTTCTATCAAGTTGACAATCTAGATTAGCCATCACATAAATACACCAACATATATAATAGAATATCATGGGATTATATTAAATGGTTGTAATGTATACCTAAATTGTGCTAGTATTAATAAAAACTCAGGAGTCAGAAATTGAAGTTAAAAACCTGATTAATTCGAGGAACAGTGGAGGGGTAAAACAATTCTCCTGCAACATTTCCTGCTTTTTGTCTAAATATAAAGGAAAGTTTTAAACTCTAACATAGTAAAATTATACAGAACAAGAACAATTATCAAGTAAGAAGTACATTAACAATGTCCAATCCATTACTATTAGAAAACTGAAATAATATACTCCATTATCTATCTTGTCTTGGTGAGTCTAAAGTTCTGTGCCTGATTTACTTTCTATCAAAAGTAAGGGAAACTGTAACTGTAACTATTTAATCTTCAACCCCATCAGAGACCTGAGAAGGATATATTACTTGATTAAACAGGAAGTATAGAGAAAGCAACTTTCAAAATTAAGAAACATCAGAGACATCTGGCTGACTGGACAATCACCCAGGGTTCCTCTGTAATGTTGAAGCATCCATCTTTAGTCTACAGGCCTAGAATATCTGAAAGACTTTCCTGAAAAGCAGGAAACTTGAAGGACTTGTCTTGGCAAAGTTTAGAAGTTGTCTTCCTTTTAGTCCCACTTATTGACTTTGGATAGCATTCTACCAGCAGTAGAGGCAAGGGCAATGTATTTGCCCAGAGGCTAACTCTGCCACAAATGAAAACAAACTTCATACAAATGTTCCTTAATTCCTATCATCTCCTTTTGAAGTAAATTGGTGCTGCCAGGAGCAGCCATTCTCACTGTCATGAAAAGCCTTATGATATTAAAACATTTTAATAAATTTAAATTCTGTAGGTATCTAAGTATATGAAGACAATCTTTTTATTTAAAATGTGTCTGTTTGACCTTGGAAACATACCTAAAATGACTGTAAGTTTGATTGTTATAGATTACTAACCTGTATTCTTATTATACTAAGTAGTTTTCAAGGAATAGAATTTTACATTACATTTTTAAATGAATTGCATAGGTATAATACTTTAAACAAGAGACAAAAACATATAATGCAATACAATAAAATAACCTTAAATTTGTAGAAATATATGAAAATATCATAACAAGATTAGAAACATATATGCAGTATAACAAAAAAAACCTTAAATTTGTATCAATATACAAAAATATCTTGAACAAAAGTAGAAATGTATATATATATGTATAATAGATAGATAGATAGTGCAACAAAAATAACCTTAAATTTGTATCAATATACAAAAACATCTTAAGAGTGGGAACATATATACAGTATAACAAAAAAAACTTAAATGCGTATCAATATACAAAAATCCATAGCACTGTAAAATAGTTGAACTTATAGTTGTTTTTTTACTTTGAAAGTAGATTCAATAATCTACCCTTTTATCCTACCATTTCTATATCTTTCCTTTTTCTTTTCAGAACAAGATCCCTAAGTCTAAATTTCCTTTGCTTAATTTCCTCCCTAGCCATGACCAATAACTTGTAACCAACCTCCCTAATCAATGACAAGTATCCATCAAATGACCAAAAACTACCTATTCCACCTCTTAGGAATGTGGGTATCATGTTCTTAAAATTACTTCCTGTTGTATGGGAGTAACTACATCTTTAGGGGACCCTGAAAAATGAGATAAAGATCAAGTTCTTGAAGAGCTAGCTATTTTCCAGTCTTCACATGATGGGAAAGTACAGGGCTGAACTGGAATCCTGGCTGGAGTACTCTATGAGGCTGAACCATCTTAGCTAACTACCTTGAAATTTTCCTGAGCAGTCTCTACTCTAAAGATGATATTCTTTGAGTGGTGTTTTTCAGATTAGTGGTGTTATCACAATCTAGGTTGATTCACAATTGTGGGACCCCACCATCCTTTTGGAGACATCAAAGTTTGCTGTTAGGAATGGTAATGGTTCACTGAAAACATTTTAAATGTCATATACAGCAGACCACAGAGAGGTTATACAACCATAAACTATTAAGTACAACTGGGGTACACAAGCTTAATTCCTAATTACTTGATTCAGACTCAAGCCTGAAATCACATACAGGAAACTAAATGAAGCTTATTTCTAGAATTAGCACTTGACAGGAGTTGGTGCCACACATCTTTAATCCCAGCATGCACAGAGGCGGAGGCAGGTGGATCTCTGTGAGTTCAAAGCTAGCCTGGTCTACAGAGTGAGTTCCAGGACCACTAAACTACACAGAGAGAGCCTGTCTCAAAAAATGAAAACAAAACAAAGAATTAGTTAGTACTCTATATTACAGAAAGTTTAAATATGTATTATATATTAATCTTATAAATTTTTAGTTAATATTTATACCTTAAGGAAAGTTTTAGAGTATCAAAATAAAACCAAAGTATTATGAGATTGGTAGCAATAAAATAATATCTTAATTTTGGTTTACTTCTGCACTATACCAGGTGGCTCTTCTGACATGAGACAGAGACCTTGGATTTTCCTCTAACAGGAATATTCTTGGGTTTAAAGAAGGAGAGGGCCACACTCCAACACCAAAGTAAGCTTTAAAAGTTGAGTTGGGACTACAAAAAGACCATTTGCCTTATAAATCTGTTCCGAATAGCAGAAACAAACACTTGGGAAGATTTATGAATTCTTTTCCTGTTGGAAATGTCTTATACCATTATACCAATTTACTCTTTTCTTGGAATATTTTCTCTGGATGCTTCTTCTGAAGATGTCTCATTTGTCCAGTGGTCTTCAGATTCCTTAGTTAGATGCTTTTGTTCTTCTGAAAAAAACAAAACAAAACAAAACAAAACTAAACCCTTCGCCAGCCCTAACTTAGATGGAATGGCCATGCCTGCCAGGAGCCATGTCAGAGCAGCAGCAGGCAGCAGGTGGCATTTGAGCTTTATTATTTCCAATGGCTGCTGTACAAAGTATTTACATAAGGTGGAGGTGGTTAAACATCCCTTGTGGGAGAACTTTTCACTGTTACCTTTTAACAAGCTGAGGATTATTGTAAGTAGGCACTGTGGAGGCAAATTGTTCTATATCCTGTTCTTGTAAAGATATAGTTTTGTTTTATTTTGTTTTGATTTTTAAAAAGACAGTCTTTTAAATAAATCACTATAATAGACCATTCTTTAGGTAAAAGAGAACATAAGGGAATTCCAAGCTGTAAAGAGTCCATTGAATGACTCACCTTATTTATGGCTCTTAAATCTGTTAACATATTCAATTTTCCAGATTTCTTTTTAATGACAACATAGGAGAATTCCAAGAATTGGTAGTTTCTCCAATATGTTGAACATTTAGCTGCTCCTGTACTAGCTGTTCTAATACCTGTAATTTTTCTGATGTCAAAGGCCATTGTTCTACTCATGCAGGTTTATCAGTTTGGGCTGCTGGTACCCTTGAAAGACCATCAGCTGTTGCCCTGTTTATGTACAACCTGAATAGTCTGTATATAGTTTTTGATAATACCTTTCAATATTTCTCTCAGAAGCATTTGTTATTTTATGGCTTGTTTTTAAGATTGGAGGAATGTTAATCTGTGTTTTCCATTGCTGCAACAAATCACACCCCCATAAACTCATAACTATATTAGCCACATATAGTTTTTGTTGTTCTTTTTTGCAGCTGCTACTATGGCCTAAGAAACACAAACATGAGATTCAGCACCCACACAGAGTTTATTGAAAGAGGGGAGAGGAAAAGAGGGGGGTAGCTGGTGGCCAACCGAAAGCGGGGAGAGAGAGAGAAAGACAGAAGGGGCAAGAAGCAAGAGAGAAAGGCAAGAGAGAAAAGCGAGAGAGAGGTGCACTTGGCGCATTTGCTTTAAAAGGGGAGCTTGCGCATGTGTAACCCGGTCTCTGCCCAGACAGGTAAAAGCTAGGTAAAGCCTGACGTAGTGATTACGTGGCCATAGACGTCCCGCCCAGAGGTGGGGTCCACAGACTGCAGAGCCGCAACAGTTTTAATTTTCCTATCTGTCCTTCTGGCCCTATACACTTGGTGCATCTTGCACTTTATTTTACCTGAGATAAAGTTCTAACCCCAAGAAGCTGAAAAAATACTTCCTGAAGAGGAAAATCTATATGCCAAGATTTTGGTGAAATTACTATTACATCGGTCCCTGTGTCTACCAAACCCTTAATTTTAATGCCATTTATATGTATTTTTAGCTTTGGACTCTGATCATTTATAGCAGTTTGCCAAAATACCTGTTTTCTGATAATCTCCTGAACTTTTTATTTTATCTATAGTTTTTCTGTCTTTGTTGACGCCCAGAGAAGTGTGTTTTTTAGCAATAGGCATTAAATCTTTTAATTGCTCTGTATATAAGTTTTTCCAAGGCTGTTGGGGAATGATTGAACCAAATATTACATTGGGGCCAGTGGGGGTGGGTTCTGATGGTAAATTGGTACCTTGCTTGTGCCTGGTTGACCTGCACTCATTAGTTCAATGCCAGCCTTTGCCATACCTTCTGCATACTTCAGAAGGCTGAAGCCTTCTGTTTAGATCATCCCTAGGGGAAAAAAAATATTTCTAGGAACATATTGCCTATAGTCCCCTTTCAAATGACCTTGTTTACCACAATTAAAACATTTGACATTTTGATTCATCTTAAATTTCTACAAATTACTTCTCTTAGCAAAGCAACATCATAAGTATGAGTTCCAATATCAGCCCTATTTCTAAACCATTCATCTATAGGTGCAGATCTTGTCTTTAAAGGCCTAATCACCCTTTTACATTCTGAATTAACATTTTCAAAAGCCAAAGGTTGAATTAATTATTTGTTTAACTTCTGGATCTCATATCATTCTATTTACAGTTGAAGTCAATCTTTGTAAAAAAAAAAAAAAAAAAAAAAAAAAAGTTGGTGAAGGCATAATTTTTGTAAATGACTCAGTCCTCTTTCCTGATTCTTCATCCCTATTCAAAGCATTCAGAGCTTTTATACAAAGGAGTGCCACAGTGTGATCATCAAATCTAAATTGTCTTTGCAATCAGCAAACTGACCTTCAACAAGAAGCTGATCTTATGAAATTTCTTTACTTTTCACCCTACCTCTTTGTTCTATGTCCTAGCTTCCTCTTTCCACCATGTTTTCTATTATAACTGAGGGCCAACTTTCAATCTGCTATAGCTAAATCTTTCCAGTCTGTGAGGTAATTCTGTTCTGAGTTACCCATGAATTTAACATTGGTTCACATAGGATGAATGCATAGCATATAAGATGACTACTTCCTTAAATCTCTTCAAATATAAAACTTCTACATGATTCCAGTCTACTTTTGCATAACCTTGGAGATGCCTACCATTTGCTGGTCATTCTTGTATGGTAACTAGATAAACTGAAGTTGGTTTTTAAATAACTTTGGACCATTCCTCTTCGGTTTCATAATGCAATGGTGTGGTAGATTCTGCTCTAAATCCCTCTGTCTGTGTCTGGGTTTTTTTGTTTTTTTTTTTGTTTGTTTGTTTGTTTGTTTTTTGTTTGTTTTGTTTTGTTTTTTATAGCTCTTTTAAAGACTTGTATTTTTTTAAATAAATTTTTATTTAAATTTTTTTAAAAAGCTCATTTTATATACCAACCCCAGTTCCCTCTCCCTCCTTTCCTCCCATGCCCTCCACCAATCCCCCATCTAACCCGCCCTATCCCCAGGAAGGGTGAGGCCACCCATGAGAGAGTGTCAAAGTCTGACACATCATTTGAGTGAGGCAGGACATAGGCCCTCCCTGATGTATCTAGGCTGAGAGAGTATTAAGGCTTGTATCTTATCAGACAAACTTTCATTAGTAAATGTTTTATAAGATGTATTTATTATATATACAATGTCCTGCCTGCATGTATGCCTACAGGCCAGCAGAAGGCACCAGATCTCATTATAGATAGTTGTGAACCACTATGTGGTTGCTGGTAACTGAACTCAGGACCTTTGGAAGAGCATGGAGTGCTCTTAACTGCTAAGCCATCTCTCCAGCCCTAGCATATCTTTTTAACGCATACATATTATCAATAGTAAGTCTTTCTAAGGTTTGTATCTTATCAGTCAAATTTTCATATCTGACACAGTTTTCAAACCATTTTTAAGGATAAAATATGGATTACCAAATTGATAGTAATTAAAATTGGTAGTATGTCAATCCCAGGTAAGTGGTTTATCTCTTCATTTTTTTTCCTATTTGAAAACCATCCATAGTAGTACTAAACAGGGTCCTAAAAAGGGGCGGGGGGAGAAAGAAAAATCAAATTTCCCTTATAAGAATTCCCAGGTGTCTCACCAGATCTGATGACTTTTGAGTTTGTCCACAGCAGCAACTACAGTGACAGCAGACCTGTGCAAGGGGTGGGTAGCCAGCTGTAGTGGTATTGCTTTGTGGGGGGTGTCCGCGTGTCCAGGCATGGGGTCGCAGCGGGCTATAGCTGTGCTACACAGGCCTGGCTAAGAGCACCCGTAGCTGCTGGTGGGTAACCGGGGACTGAGATGTGTTGCAGTGGCAGCAACAGTATAAACCCAAGCAGGTGCGAGAGGGCATCAAGGCCGTCAAGCTGGTCTAGGTTAACGTCCCAGGGAGGAGATCCAGAGACAGTGTTCATGGTGGGAAGCTAAGACACAGGCTGGTGGTGGGCAGCTAACCCCAGAGGCATTTGGGGCTGGGGGCAGGCAGCAGCTGCAGGTTGCTGTAAAGACTTCAGTGGAAAAGCCCTGACTCATTCAGAGGGCCTATGGGGAGGGAGAGAAAGCTAGCAGCAGCCATAGTAGTAGAAAAGTGATGGGTTCATCACCTTGGTGTGGTTTAATAATGCCACACATTGAACTGTAGATGCAATGTTTACCTAATTACACTGGTATTAATAAGAACTCCGGAGTCAGAAATTGAGATAAAAACCTGACAAATCTAAGGAATAGTAGAGGGGTGATCAGCTGGCCCTGCTCTTCACATTTTCCCAATCTAAAAGCCCTGGAAATCCCCTTCAGTTCCTTCTCTCTTCCTGTCCCTCTCTATCTGGCTTCCTCGGTTCTGCAACATCTCTACAGCTAACCCTGATCAGCTAATCACTGACTCCACCCTTGAGCCAATGTAGCTTTATTGGTACAGTACAAAAAGAAAACTTCTTCCACAATAAATGGTGATAAGAAATAATTTATATAAGATTAAGAAGAATATAGCCTGTAGAATACACAATGGGATTTTTAACAACATATTAGACGTGTATCACAGAAAAAGTCTAAAGGAAAAATAAAAAATACTAGGCTGAGTGGGAAAGTAAATTACCACACGCGCACACACGACTCAGGATCTCCAATATCCCTCAAGGCAGTTCTACCTCTCCACCCAAGCAGCCCCACTTTCTCTCCTTCCCAAAGAGGCTAACATCGTTTCTCCAGAATCTGCTACCTAAGTTGCTCGTTTTAATTCTCTGTCTGTCTGTCTGTCTGCCTGTCTATCGTCTGTCTATCTACCTCCTCTTCCCTCTCCCCTCTCCCCTATCCCGCCCCTCCTCTCTCTTCCTTCTTTATTCTCTCCTTCTGCCTCCATAATCTCTCAGCTCCTGGGTGACCATTTCTGCCATGGTTATTCTATCCGTGCAGTCTATCCTCTCAATTTCCCTTCTGGGAATAATTCCTAGAACCCTTATACTAAAAGACTAGTACACTTAGCTAGGATACTCATGACCCCTTGCTTCAGTGGCATTTCAAAAGCCAACATGATTCTCTTTTATCTTTTAATAAACACCCATTTTAGGAAAAATAGAGCTGCTTGAAAGGATGTCCAATCAAAGGAGACAAGGCTGTAAATCCGGGCTTACCGTCTTACAAACTTGAGCTTCTACCTCACTCTATATTATTAGGTACCAAATGATGCTTTGACAAGGAAGTAAACATTGCTGTGAATGGTTGTTTTTATTTTGTGGATCTAAAAATGGCTTTAAGCAACAGTTCTATTTTAGAGACTTTCTCCTCTTTAAATTCCACTTCCTCAGGAGGGTCGTGAGAACAAAGCTACCAACCTTTGCAGTGAAAGCTGTAAATACCTCACAAGTAGTTATCTGCACTGTTAGCAAGAATCCCTGATTTGGAAATTGCCAATTTCCATGGTGTAAATTCTCTTCTGTAACCTGTTTCAAGTTACCAGTTTAAAAATTGGCTTTTAAAATGCCTGAAACCTAATAACCATCCCTTCAGCACTATTTACACCAGTTTCGACATGTCACTGAACAGCTTGTGACAGATTTCCTGTGCAGATGATCCTGGTGAAATTTTAGCTTTCCAGAGGAGAGCTCTGTGTGGCAGCAGGCTCCAGGCTCCACGTGGACTCTACCTTTCTGCCAAATGGCAGAAAAAGAGTTATACAGAAGACATCATGTTCCTTGTGCTAGCAAGGCCCATCCAGTAGCAGTATGAGCTGTAGGTCCATTCCTTTAGCAATATTGTGGGGTCAACCTGAGGCAGCCCCTGTCCATCATAGCATTGGATTTGACCCTAGAGCACTCTGGCCAACCTAGTGCTCCCATAAACACTTCTACCATCTTTAACAGTCTCTTTCTCCTCTTTAATAAATCCCTTCCTGTTCTGACTGGACAGGGTAAATTCACTTAATTGCAAATAAGAATGTCTGCTGATTATAGAAAGAACCCTTCTGTTTCATGTAGAGATAGCTGCAAGTGTAATTAAATATGACTGCTAAGACTCTGTCGGTAGAGCTTAAGCTTTTCTCCATGGAGTGAATTCAGATTTCATTCCATCCCATGTGCTTCTCGCCAACAGTAGTGCTGAGCAGAAACTACCATGTGCTGGAATCACTCTGTAGCTCAAGATGTAGGGATTGATACAGCCTTGTGTGTACAATGAAGCATCTCCTCAGAGTCCTTAAAACCCTCTGAGGACATCAATCATGGGCCTCTTGATAGCTGTCCCTTGATAATTAGTTCTATGAACTTAGTTTTCTGTTTATCTTTTAGTTCACTTCCTCCCAAGGTCCCTGAATTGCTTGTTAAAAATTATCTCTTCTTTGCCAGACCTGAATCAGAAACTCTGGAGTATATTCTAGGAATGTAATTTTCAACTTGCACTGGACTTTTTGTTTGTTTAAGATAGTTTTACTGTGTAGCCTGGAATTCAACATCATCATGCCTCAGCCTCCTGAGTGCTGGGATTACAGGATTGCACCAACCACCACAAACAGCTTGAAATTTCTGAGACTCAAACATTCTTATTAACATTAGTAGATAAAGTATTTTCTTCTCCTCTCAAATGTGTATTGTGTACATGTGTGTATATGTGTGTATGTAATTTTAGTAGAAACTCCTAGGTTTTTAAAACTAATTACATGTTTAGACATGGCAAATATAACATTATGAGTGGTTCAATAAAATTTTTCAGACTATAATTTTGGATTAATAAAAACCCTTCAAAATGCCTAGAGAGTGTGAACAAGACTTGTGTTCCAATCAATTACTCTGAAAGTCACCATCTCTTCCCTTCCTTCCGGCCACCATCAGTTATCTTCTGTCTTCCACAACCTCCTGTCTACATGGGAGCCTACCCTCACAGGGGGTGTTCCAACACCACCATATGATTCTGTTCATTGTAACTCCCCATCTCTAAATCTGTCATGCATGCTGCTTTTCAGGACTTAGACACAGACACCTGTTACCTGAAGCAAGAGAACAGGACCTCAGGGTCTATGTTAGAAGAGAGATGTGCTCACATTGTTGCTTTACTAAGTACCCATGCTGTCAAATTGTTTTATAAGTATTTATGCTTATATTAGCACTGCTCTCAGCCTTGGCCAGAGAAGCTGTTTCTGCTTGGAAACAGTTGGAAGCAGTTACTACAAAGGTTCCTACTGGTCAAAGTGCTAATAAGTTACTGTTGAGGTTGAGTGTTCAGCACTAAATGGGACGTCTATATCACATACAAACACACACACACACACAGAGAGAGAGAGAGAGAGAGAGAGAGAGAGAGAGAGAGAGAGAGAGAGAGAGAGAGAGAGAGAGAGGGAGAGGAGATTTGGATAAAATCACAGAAGGTAGAAAAAGGATGTATGAGCCAGAGGATGTGGAGGAGTGCTGTAAAATGCTGTATGCTGTGTTCTGGGCCTGGCATGGCCATTGCACTTCAGAACTCACTGCAACTATGGCTACCTGCACAAGACCTGCACAAGATCAAGCCAACTAGGACAACCAACATTCCAGCAGACAGATCTAACTGGACTCAAAGCGGTTACAAGAGAAGCAAAGGGAGAAGATGTGAAGATGGAGGGGCACACTGAGGACTATCCACAAGAAGTAGGATGGGAAAGTTGAGGATATATATTATTAATATGCATATCTATAAAATTGTCATATAGCTAAAAGATCGTTTTAAAAGTAAAGGGCATTGTCAACAGCTACTGGAAACAAACTAGGAAAGACCTTATTACAACCTGTCAAATCCTAGGTCCCCATAACCCCCACCACTTTCTCCTAGACAATCTACAGTAAAACTCTTATGTCTAACCTGGTTCTTAGCATTGGTCCTGGTATCATTAGGCAGTAAGCCGTTATTGGTTATAATTGCTCTCTTTATTAAAGCTAGGAAGT